>CM041040.1:7501884-8701884 GCA_023078785.2 Hyles euphorbiae
TACTGCTGACCAACAGATGGCGTTATTGATTGGAAATACAGCCGTAGATGGATGTTTTTAGTCAAAACAATTATATAATAGTTAAAAAAAACTAAAATACACGCTTTAATAAGATATACAACTAAAAAAGTAAAAATAATTGATACTGAATTTAAGATAAGAAAATGGAGTAAAATACATATATTTTATTGTTACAAAGCGTGGGGTGCAGGAGGATAAGTAATTGTTGTAAACACCCCACGCTTTGTAACAATAAAATATATGTATTTTACTCCATTTTCTTATCTTAAATTCAGTATCAATTATTTTTACTTTTTTAGTTGTATATCTTATTAAAGCGTGTATTTTAGTTTTTTTTATTTTAAATAAATGAAATTTTCTAAAACAAATGTAGCCTAAGTTACTCCTTATTATTTCAGCTACCTGACAATAAAAGTCCCGTCAAAATCGGTCCAGTCATTTCAGAGATTAGCCGGAACAAACAGACAGAAAATAACTTTTCTAAAATAAATGTAGCCTAAGTTACTCCTTATTATATCAGCTACCTGACAAAAAAGTCCCGTCAAAATCGGTCCAGCCATTTCAGAGATTAGCCGGAACAAACAGACAGACAGACAAAATTTTTTTAAATATCATTTTCGGCACAGGTATCGTGTATATAACGATATGTAGTAGGACTTTTTTTTTATTTTCACTCTTAAAACAGACACTTTAATTTTATTTATATGTATAGATTATGACTTATTAATTTAATAGTAACATAATATGTAGTTACGACACGACGTGAGGAGTGTAGTTTTATCCGCTGTGATGTTCTCTTACTATTAAGTGTACAGTACGATATATTCGTTTGTTTTGTTATATAATTTACCAGTATTGTTTAATTACAGCGCGGAGGTTGGCTGAGACGTCTGCAGACTGCGCCGAATGGAAATTTGTTATTCATTTTTTAACAGTTAGTATATATTTTTAACTGCGTCGATATAATTGGCAGAAATTCACACAGTGTCTGCAATTAACATGATGATATAACGTATTATTTGTCTTCTTTTCCCGACTGAACAATAATGAAGTTAAACTTCTAAATCTGATTTTAAATTTCATGTAAATCACTTCATAGAATTTTTTAATAAATCATATACTAATAATGTATATTTTTTTGTTACAGAAAACTAGAAGCAAGTGAAGAATTGTCTAGTTTAAGACGTATATTATATTTAATACTGCTCTTGTAATATTTGCATTGTGTAGGTTAAATTACGATAAAAATAAATTTTTCTTCGCGTCAGTCGGCTGATTAAAAAATTGTGATTTAGTTGTAACTTGTTTCACTTGTAAAACAATCTGTAAACATTTACATTTGATATATGTACCCAGTTAAAATTGTTTGGTTATATTCAAGGCAAAATATTGTATCTGCATTTACTTATATTTATAGAAAAGTTTTTTAAATACTAAATAGTTGTTGTCTATAATGTATAGTTGAGCATTCTGTTTCTAAAGTGTACATAATTTAATATGTTGAATATTTCGAAAATAGTAAAATATTCTCATTATTTATTTTCTTTTATTACTATCCTTGCCCTCGACACCTATATATTTTTTCATTTATTTATTTAAAAATGAAATTAAAAACAGTAGCATCAAGACTTTAATATATGCTTACATTAAACATGCATAAATTACATTAATAAGCTTTAGTCTGAACTCGAATGTAATGTCCAGTTACAGTAACACAGTCCACACACAGTCAACTAAAATACACATGATTGCAGTTTCATTAGTGAATATGTATATAGATATAACGTTTAAAATCATTTTCAGATTGTATTTGTGTTTCATATAAGCACTAAAACTCGGGTACAGTTTGCTTCCAGTCCACATCAATATAATATTTCGTGTACCAACTGTTTTATATTTACATCCGTCCCGTCAAATTCCTACCTGTCTTGTTTTGTCTTTTTTAAGAGGAACAATTCCGTCATACATGATTGTTGCGTAACTTCAATGTTCACACAGCACACGCAATGGAAACTCATACAAAGAACAATCTTTCCCCGATTTGGAATCAATTTTCACTACTGCTCTGCTCCTTTTGGTCATAGCATCATGTTATATAGCGTATAGAATTCCTTGATAAATTACCTATCCAACACGATCATATTTTTTCAATTATAAGCTTCTAAGTTCCTGAAATTAGTGGGCACAAATAATCAAACTCTTCAGCAATATATACTATTTATTTAGACTTTCTAATAACTATAGACACATGTTCGCAAAATATTAATAACTTGGGCATAATCAAATAATACTGCTGAATTAATTTTCTTTTATAGCATATGGAGGATCATTATTAGTGTGTAGATAAAAATCGCCGAACGAGTTTGGAGAGGCTCCATATCCCATGATCGTGGAATTTTCCGAACATTCTCCTGTGGTGAATTTTTGCCAACTATCACACGGATATGCTATAAATGGCGTAGCGGCAATAATTGATTCTGCATAAAATTCCGTCGATCTGCCATGACTGCAGGCTTCTGAAATGCATAATAAAATGTATTTATCTTCAATAGTCTCAATATGTCCTTTGGCATAATTGGCATCCTAGATAAATTTTCAAGATGATTTATCGAATACAACCTGCATTCAGGGTTCTTCTTGCAATCATTTATGTTATGTAAGTATTAATTATTAGCGGCCCGGTTCGGCTTCGCTCGTGTGTAGACACTTAACGTTGTACTGAACTAGTACACATCAGACACGTATTATTTCGCGTATTAGTTGTTTTATTTTTAAACTCATCTTTACTGCTTTTCTTTATACTGATCCACCCTTTATTCCTCATGAGTTTGAAAGAATGGCAAATATAAATATTGCATTCAATTGATTATCCCACGGGACCATTACATTTAAGGGAAAAATGTAGCCTGCATAAGCTGATCTTGATCCAGGTTTTCAGATACCTCTATTAAATTTCAATATAATTGGACCAGTCGTTTGAACAGGAAGCTGTTGGATCCTTGATCATCTCTTGGAAGCACTAGACATTTTCTTGGAGTAAAAAAAAGGTGGCTAAAATTTTCAATTTAGACTATTAATTTAATTGTTTTGTACAAAGGGTCCTCCGATATCAATTTTGAAACTAACCGAATCAATAACAGAAAGTTCAAAATGGCGGCCACTTATTTCAATACAGACTATGAATAAAGGTTATTTGGACAAATTGATCAGATATTATCAATAATAGAGGCCATCTGGGTGGGTACCACCGCAATGTCTATTTCTCCCGCCAAACAGCAGTTTAAATGCACTGTTGTGTTTCGGGTTGAAGGACATGGTAGCCAGGGTAACTACTGGACATATTGAGACTTAACGTCTTATGTCTCAGGATGGCAAAAGCGCAGTGGCATGCCAAGCTGTTTGGTTTGCTACAGGTCATGAGCGGTCGCATCGCTTACCATCAGGCGAACGGCATGCTCGTCTCGCCATTCATTGTAATAAAAAAAAAACTTAGTAAACGTATTAAAATGGCGACTACTTTTTTAAAATGGACTATATTTTTTTTGTATTCTGTTTGTACTGTGAAGTGTGGCAAACTAAAAGAAATATTAAATACAATTATTTCCATTGAGATATATGCATAATATAATATAATAATTACTATACATTATTTCGAATTAATATATTGAGTATAAGTTTTTTCAGATCTTAATCATTTCTACCAACACCTTAGCTTAGTAAGCAATGCGACCACTCATGTACAGTGGCAAAACCTTGAATTACAAAGCAATGCTTGGCATGCCATTGCGCTCGTCCTTCTCATACATAAGATATAGTCTCAAAATATCCTGTAGATACTTTGGCTACAATGTCCTTCAATTCGAAAATCAACAGTGCATTTACACTGTTGTTTGGCGGGAGAAATAGACATTGCGGTGGTACCTACGCAAACGGCCTCTCACATATTATGAGATAGATGACATCGATACCTGGTTTAGAAGATATAACTATTAAAACATGTAAGCTGCAAGCGATTTTGTGTTATAAAGATTTCTATTACCTATAACTTGTTGTATGCCTTCGCAACCTGGTTGCTTTGGTTTTCCATTGTTGGGGTAAAAATCGGCGTGACCGTGACTTGATTTATACCCGTACACGCCACCGCATGTGTGAATTATATCGACGAAATTGGCATCGCTTTTGTCTAGACGGTAGTTAGGTGGCATTCGAGGCAGTTCAAATAAGGGCCTGGCCGGATCAAGCCCTAAAATAATAATAAATATTGAACAATACCACGCTTTAATTTCATACATACATAAATACATAAACTCACGCCTTTTTCCCAGAAAGGGTAGGCAAAGGTGCAAGGGGCCCTACTATATAAATCCGAAACGAAGTTCGAAACTTCGGACGATCGAAATTTATATACAATATGAATTTATCTACTCTGTAAAAGTTCGTATTTGTGTAACGTACATCCTAACTATAAGTCTATGGTTACGACTATAAGTCAATAACGACCATAAGTATATGTAGGTACATTCGTATCGTATATGAACTTCGATCATCCGAAGTTTCGAACTTCGTTTCGTTGAATATAGTAGGGCCCTAGGGCACCCACATTTCGTTTTGTTAGTTCTGTCACACGATGTGACAGGTGGCGAGCCTATCCCCATATTGTGCACAAACTCCTGACGCCGGGCTGATGAAGAATAAAAAAATCCAAAATCACATTGCCCAACCCGGGATTCGAACCTCTTAGCTTTGTAAGTGTACCCTTGTACAATGATACTACCGAGCCAGTCGAGGCGCTTTAATATCACAGGTAAGTAAATTATAAAAAAATCGCGGAAAGGTGTGAACCATATTCGACACTAGGCCGTAGGTACTTGCGCTTTCAAAAGCGGCTAAGTTGATCAGACACGAAAAACCTGCTTCATATTAGTAAAAATCAGCACGCTTACCTGTTATTCTATTTACAGTGAAATTCGTAAACATTCCTGTGTAACCCATTACTTGAGCTCCTAAGCTGAAGCCTATTAAATGGACATATTTGTCATTAACTTGGTATGTCATTGCCAACGAATTCAATAGCTTGGCTGTTCGTTTTCCAACATATCTAGTGCTGCAAGCGGGCCAAGGATATATAGGATTCTCGGCTAATTCTCCCCAATCTACAGTTATAATATTTACGTCTTCAACTTTTAAAAAACCATCTTTCAATCTTTGCAACCAGTGTGAATCTGCATTGGATAACCAACCGTGGGTAATAACTTTGAGATTCTTCGAAGAATTAAAGTACTGGCTAGTAATGGTGGTGTCATCCATGGGTACATATAATGCTTCTGATTCATTATTTTGTCTGAAAAACATTAATGACGGTGTACGCTACACAAAAAAAAAAAATATTTCAAAAAAAAAAATATTGTACCTGGTGTATAATTTGAAGTAAACGTCCCCAAATATAAAGTTTTTAGTGTCACTCGGCAAGGAAGAAAAATTCATAGTGTGATTGTTGCCATTATCATCAAGGAATATTATCCATTCTTCGCCATATTCGGGTCCGTATTCATTCTCGTACGGAAGGGCATTAGAACCTATGGATATAAAGTTTACAATTTGATTACCTATTTTGTACGATTCGTTTACATGCACTAATAATGCAACTTGGAGCAATTATAGCGCTCCGATAGTATATAATAAGCCACTGAATCAACCTCAACTTTTTCTTTTCATGATATTTAAATCAAATCCTACATTATAATGGCACTAAATAGAAGGCCCATAAATCAATACAAATTACAACAATAGCAAGGAAATTAATATTTATGAATTTCACATTAAGGTGATATTCATAAACAACTTAGCAATGAGAAAGTTTGTGAGTTCGATTAAGTGGCTTATTACCCCAAGCAGGAACATTTTGAAGTATCGTATAGTAATAGTATCGTGACAACGATTACTATACTATTACTACAACGATACTATACGTCAAAAATTATTCGTGCTACCACTTTTCATACATTTGTATAGTAAAACTATCGCTAGACTATACGATTACCATACTATAGTGTCGTAAACGTTTCCCGCTGCCATAATTTAGTTCCAAATACGCTCACAATGGCGCTGTTCAAATTCCCATACAAAATTTTACTATTACGATTACTATACTATAGAGCCAAATGTTCCTGCTTGGGGCACTGAACTTATCTACTATACTATAGTTTATTTGTATATAAACATTAATCACATTGCATTATAAACGTAGGTCGTCAAATTAATCACACTATAAATTGTAGGGGCCCTACTATATTCAACGAAACGAAGTTCGAAACTTCGGATGATCGAAGTTCATATACGATACGAATGTACCTACATATACTTATGGTCGTTATTGACTTATAGTCGTAACCATAGACTTATAGTTAGGATGTACGTTACACAAATACGAACTTTTACAGAGTAGATAAATTCATATTGTATATAAATTTCGATCGTCCGAAGTTTCGAACTTCGTTTCGGATTTATATAGTAGGGCCCCAGGTTTCTTACTAATATTCGCCCACGTTTGTCATAACACGGATATGGGGCGCTACTATATTCATCCGAACGAACGAACGAAGTTCGAAACTTCGGACAAACGAAGTTTTGTATACGATACGAATGTATCTATTCTGTAAAAGTTCGAATTTGTATAACGTATTCCGTAACTATAAGTCTATGGTTACGACCATAAATCAATAACGACCATAAATTTTATGTAGGTACATTCGTATCGTATATAAACTTTGATCATCCGAAGTTTCGAACTTCGTTTCGTTGAATATAGTAGGGCCCACGTATCTAATGTTTGAGCTGCAAAAACAGCCACTCGCATAAACCCCATAGATATCGTAACAGCTGTGTCGTGGGCATTAACAAATATGTACAAGATACTTTTTATTCTCACAACAACCAGACCGTATGTATATCCCATTGAAGTATTATACTAGAGCGGACATCGGGAACAAAATCTCTGCGTATGGTGCGTGCACATGGGTACACAGTGAAGCGAGAGGGAAGATAATGTTACTTCGTAGGCGTGACAGAGACAGAAATAGAATGTACCCTTCATTTTGTTACAAACATTTTATTTGCAGTGTCCCCTCTAGTATAATATATTATCTCAATGGTATATCCTGATCACAGTACACACAAATATTTGTTTTGATGTGAGAGCCACCTGCGGATTATTATTCCACTGCCAGCTCTCAATCGTTCTGCACCACGCATACTCGATTGTTTTCCTAGTTTTGTATGTTCATGGCTTTATAAACCGATGTTAATTTGATCGGAAAATTGAGCAGTTCTTGAAAAGAAATCTGCTCTGATGAGATAAAAATAAATAAAATAAAGATAAAAATTCACCAAAAATATACAGGATTACAGCAAGTGTTTGTTTTAAAATGTACATTTTTCTTGGCGTCTTGAGTGCATTGCAAATAGCTTAAAATGATCTAGGTTGATGGTGCGCTTGCATATATTAGGTGCTTATGAAATGATGTTCAAATCGGCCATGTGAAACTGGCAATTTTATTCGTAGGTTCTGTATTATTTATTTTATGACAATTGTCAATTTGATGATCGCTACTTTTACTCGCAATAAAAACTGTCTATTGACCTCCAGACCGAAATAATCCTTACCAATATGAGTAAATCGGTACATTGTCTTAAATATGGCCAGGGGTTATATTCATGGATGTGCGGCCATAAATACAGGTGAAGGAAGTGTACCAGGGACTTATTTCTTGTATCGAGGTTAGGTAGAACATTTTTAAGTTTATTAAGAGGCTTTTAGCAGTACCGCGAGACGGTTCTATAAGGTAGGTACTGGAAAGCAAACTCCAATATAATATAAAAAAAAGATGAATACTTGTTTGTCTGTATTAGCCCATATACCTACGTCCCACTGTAAGGAACGGGCCTCCTCTACAATCGAGAATACGGTTTAGAGTGATTAGGCCATTTAGCCCACCACGCTGGCCTAGTGCGAGTTTACAAATCTCTATGGTATCCGGGTTTTCTCACGATGATTTTCTTCACCGTTGTATTGCTTGGAGATTGACACACACATAACTATCGATACACACATAACTGCAAAGTCAGAGGTGTGCCCTAGGACATGAAACCCCGACCACCATGACCATGTTGGCAGCCGCATCTGTTCCGTTTATCAATAAATGCCCACAAATCCACCAATTCTCAAAAAAAGAAAATGTTTAAACATATTGTTGATTAACAATAAATTATGTTTTATTTATATTTATTGAAGTGAACTTGTAATATAAGAAAAACATGTATTGCTATATTCTTTTGTGTGTTTCTTTTAATTCTTACGACACATTTCCGACCTGTAGTTGTGCTGAGTTCCAACGTGCATGGTAGGTATGACATACGTGCGCAGCCAGTAGGCACAGATTTTGTTCGCGATCTTCGGGTTATTTTTTTTTCCGATTTGGCGTAGAATGTCAAACTCGTGGTGGGCAGGACACTTGACCAGACGAAAGGATCGCAGGAGGACCAAAGCGATTACGGAATGGTGGCCTAGAGACGCAAAGACGAAGGTACCAACTGCTAAGATGGATGGATTTCATCACTAAGCTTTAAGGAAAATTGTGTATGACACATACGTAGGATCGGCAAAAGTGGTGTGATCGAAAAATGCCTATGTCCAGCCGTGGATAAATTCAGCGCTGATATTATGAGGATGATCATGAATATCACAGGGCAACTAAAGGACCTTAAGGAAAGAGTCAATTTTAGGAAAATAATATTTATCTGCCATTACATTAAACCTAACCGTTACTAGTTTAACATATATTCTAACGCTTCCTTACAAATGCCTTACTTCATTTATTACCTACCTTTTACCTTAATAAACGTACCTTCTTGTCTAACGTTATGTATTATTTGTTGGTAGACGAATAACAAATAATAAACCACGTAACGGCTTTTATTCTGTACAAAAGCACCATACATTCATTAGATGATAATTGAAACGGTGAACTATTTTTTTTTATAAATTAACCAATAAAATATGAAAACAATTTAAAATTCCTACCCCAACGTAGGGAGTCGAGGTGTAAAGCTAACAAAAGAAAAATGACATTTGCTAAAAAATACTGCTTTCCCTTATTTTCTGTATGTCATTACGTCCCAGAAATTGATCCTTACTAGAAACATGAACTAATGGTGTATCTAATATTAAATCATCTACTTTGTTTTTCAAAATTGATATATGATTCGATTGATAATTCAAAATCCGAGTAGGCACACGAGTAGACTCCTTTCAGTATTTTCGCTATTAGGTACTCAATGTTTTGGGTTGGGCCATACACGCCCACTTGAAAAATGTACTATGGAAGTGTATTTTTATTAAGGGATGTTTCATTTATCTTACGGAACACTAAGAACTTGGTCTGCAATTAGCTGAGAAACATGTATCGTATTATGTAACTCCATGTTTGCATTTGGAATAAGCTGATAGGGTAAAACACATTCGTCGCAAAAAAGGATATCGTATAATGGTTGAATAAATAATACAACTTGGTAATCATAGCAACGTTATTGTATTTTTATTTCTTTTGAATTGAATCCTCGTGCTTACACAGTAAACACATCATGACCTCAACACTTACAACTAAAAATATTCTTTAAATGAAAATGAATATATCAAGTCGTAAAAATGTTAGTTGTGCAATTTTGGTTTGAACTCAGGCAAACTTATTGTTGCTTTGTTGTAACAATTAAGGTGCTCAGTATGACATATGATAAATATTCGATTACGTTAATACCACTCGTGCTGAGATATTGTGCATAATGTAGTAAGTTTTAATATTGGGTGCTCTGTTTCACCGCATAACATAGGTACTGCCAATGTGCAAGAAACTTCATTTACTCTTACCTTCGTTTATACAAACTGATATACGATTTACATTACTCTAAAATATTGCTATCTTTTTCATATAAGTCTATAGAGATTTGGAACGATTTTAGGTTCTTGTTGGAAATACTACATGTGTATATTAAACGTACAATGTACGGAATAGGGATGTAACGAAACGGAACTGAGGAGGACGAGTGACAGGTGACGAGGACCGTTCTAGAAGGCTGGCAGGTAAGTGCTCCGACAGCAGTTTGTACTTTGTACCGCTAGTGTTTGTCCACTGAGTATCTACGGCACTTCAAACAAATTAATATGTATACGCTATGCTTACATGTTAATATTTAGGTGGAATCAAGTAGACTTGCAACTTTTGCCTAATTTGTAAAGGAAGGATAATTTTAAAATGGAAAAAGACTAGATATCACATGGTTTGAGCTATATATTACTTTTTCTTATCCTTGTACGTACAATAATAATAAAATTGTCGAAATAATAACTAAGTATGCCGTAAACAGCACAATTTAATTGAATTTTAAGTCTTGATTGTTGTTACAATGATTGCATGGATAATGCTTTAAAACAAGTGAACTTCAGGCGTATATACCCTACGCAAACTACTTATATGTATGTAGTTGTGCACCTAGAGCGATGGCGCTGCAAACGGCAACCACGCGGCGAATGGTGACACGGGAACGTCATATGCTCGCTGCCGATGCTAGGACCCATTCAATTTGCGCAGTATAACGTAAGCTACGTTAAAACTGAACAGTCGTATCATTAACAAAATGAAGTTTTGTGTATGCGGTCTCGTGATATGCCTACTATCCATGAACGGGGGGTCTACACTTGTGCATAGAGCGTGTATATAGAGTGCAGCGTGCAGCGTGCAGCGTGCAGCGTGCCGTCCCGCGTCCTCGTGCACACACCATCCGCCGGACAGCGCGGTGCTACTATACTTCAACCGTGACCCTCAACCACAGCGCCGGAGCTACCATACTTGTGTGTGTCTAATTTTATAAAATCTCGATATTATCAAAGCACGGAATTTTCTTGCGAGTTTGTTATTTGTTTACCAATATTATTTTACAGTTGGTCAGTCAAAATATTTGAGCATATACATATATTCGTATTAGTAATACATATTGAATACTTTATTGCACAAATTGCCCTCCTAATATTCTAAGTGTAACATTTTAACGGATATCAGCGAACATCACTTATCGTCATTAATATAAATAAACGGAACAAAAGAGTAATGTGTCGTCATTTGCAGCTTATTTTTTAGTGAACGATCATCGGCATCAAAGTAACATTAGTTATGTGTTGTTCGCTGTAGTGGGTGGTAGGTAGTGGAACGTACAACCTGAGCGCATTTGGAGAGCGTGCGGTGCGGGCGGTGTGTGCGGTGTGTGCGGTGCGGGCGGTGTGTGCGGCGCATGCGCGGCGCGAGCGAGTCTGCCGCGCCCGCCCCACATCCGCACGCGGCCGTCCGTGCATGCGTATACATAACTACATCTTATCATATCTACCTATCTATCTGTTACGAGTAATTTATTCAATTTCTTTAAAGCGTACATTTTTATACTTATTTCTTAGAAGTTCCTTAACACGATTTTCGAATAAAAAAAATTCTGCACCACAAATAATAGGTACAAAAAAGTGCAACGTGCATGCAAGGAAATATCTAAGAGCACATTTGACACAATAAGTAAACCTAATAACAAACGTAACACTAAACAGTCTTTGTTGTGACTGGTCAACTATATAGGTGGGATCTCTCCAGGAACCGACGGGTAAATCATATGAAAATAACAACATGCGGGCACGTATTGTGTTTCAACCTAATTTGAACAAATGTTTGAACAAAACACGTACAACTTGGATATAAATACTTATAAGATAGGTGAGTTAATACAAAACAATTGACTGAACATTTGCGACATGGGCATCGACACGCTACGTCGCTACATTATACTCGTAATATTAGTTATGGTGCACAAATGGCAATGGATTAGTTATGGAACAGCCAGGCGTGGTGCCTTCGGGACTGGTTGGTGAGTTCGTCGGACGCGAGGGCGCCTCGCGTGTCGTGCGAGCGCATGCGGTCACAAACAATAATATAAAAATACAAACTAACGATCGTATTGAATATGATTATTCGGCAGTGTCCAATGGCGACAGTGTCTAGTGCCACACAAGTATATGCAAACAGTTCTTCAGAATCATTCCGCATCATACCTAAATAAATAAGTGTATAATATCTAATATCTTTACATATGTACATTCTCAATTTAAATTATTGTTCTATATAAATAATAAAACATAATAAAATTTGTACTTTAAAATAATCCATTAAACGTATAAACAAATACAATAACACATGTTTCCATCCCATTCTAAATTATGTCTAAAATCTACTTAATGATTATTTTGTTGTATATTATATTTATAAATGAACACTCGCCATGGGTGTCCGACCGAGCGACTGGATGTATCTAAATGATGTACTTAGCACATAGTATTGGGGACACAGCGCCCGTTACTTGGACAGGTTCAGTGTGCACGTGGACTCATCTCTCGTCGCTCAGCAGACACGGCACAGCGAGGTCCTTTTATCATATCATTATTCGTAATTAGTTACAATAATAACTACAATATAATGGTATGAGCGGTTTCGTGGATGCATCCCCGCTCATACCTAAAGCGTTTAGGTGAACGTCACCCGCACTGCCTGTTCGCCTCTTGCAGGATCCGCGCACCTGCCTTTCTTAAGCATTCAAAAACATCTCTGCCTTCAATGTTACAATCTGACCACGTAAGTGGTTACAATGATACTGTTTGACTTTTAGATCTCATTCTTCGTTGTAAATTGGTTTGGTGTTTACATACATATTGTATTATTCGCGGTCTTATATAACTATCTGTATCAAGTAAAAATTATTGGATTTCCAATGCAATCAATTAATTGACATGTTCACATAAATGATATGGATAACAGACAGTGCGAACGCAAAACGCCACGGCATCCACTTTTAAACGTACCTTAGACGTATTAGGTCCATACGACTCGACCATGGAATCTAAATATTTATCTAATATGATAAGTCACTTGCCCTTCCGGCAGGTGACTGTGGTGGGATGTTTTAACGCTAAACCGTGAACATATTAAATCATAGCTACTTCGTAGTTGCCCGCCTTCCCGATGCGTTCGGAGCTCAATTACATTTTATGATTAAGTAAATAGATAAAACAAATCTGTCGCTATACCGGGTCATCATCCATACTACAATTCACGGATGAAATACTATGGAGATCCAGGAATTTTAATAACTCAAAGGGTTCGGTGGGGAACGGGGCGGCCGGGAACGAGTACTCCGCGGCGCTGAGTACCGTCGACGTCAGCAGACAGTTTCGGCGGGTGCGAGGGGTGCGAGGGGTGCGGGGGGCGCGGGGGGCGCCAGCGTGGCCAGCGGCGACAGCGGCGGTGCGCCCAGCGGCTCCGGCGAGCGCCGCCGCAGAGCCTGCCGCTTGCGGAACTCCAAGAACTCCTCCTTCATGGCCCTCACGCGCGCCTCCACGTCGTCCCGCGAGTGTCGCACGCGCGTGCGCTCCGGCGTCGACGGGGTCGGCGTGCGAGTGGCGCGGTCCCACTCGTAGTGCACGTCCACCGACCCCGCGTCGCCGGGCTCGCCCGAGCTGGGCCGCGGGGGCGGCGCCGGCGGCGGCGGACGGTACGGCGGCGGCCGCCATTCGGCGAGACTCCCCGTGCGGCTGCTCCGATTTTGTTGAGACGATGACGCGTTCTTGCTGCCGAAACCGCTGGACGACGAGCGGCTTTCGGGTGACGCTTCGTGTGGTGGAGGAGGGAGGTCGGCGAGGGCGCGGGGTCGCGCGTGCCGCGACTGCGGCCGAGCGCGCTGTCGGCCGAGCGCGCCCGCGATGCCGCGCCCCGCCTCGGCCGCGCCCTGCCGCAGCGAGCGCAGGCGGAACGGCGACGGCGGCGTCGGGAACGACCCGTCAGCGGAACTCGGAAACGGCACCGAGCTGAGGTCGGAGACGTGCAGCGGCGACCACGGCGTCCAGGCGGCGGCCCAGGGCGGCCACGGCGGCCACGGCGGCCAGTGCAGAGCCAGCGCGGGCGACGACGCGCGGAACAGCGGCGGCGCGGCGGAGGGCCGCAGCGGCGCGCGCAGTCGCGGGAGGAAGCCGCCGTCGTCCGACGAGGAAGGCGCCAGCGACGGCGCCGGCGAGCCGGACGCGGCCGACACGTGCGCCGCCACCCAGTACTGCGCCTCGCCGCCGCACCGTGACGCCGGCCACACCCAGTTGGCCGTGAATCGCAAACATTGCACTATACTCGATATTCCGCGTTCTCTAAATCTGTGTGAAACATTGAGTGACATTTTTATAAAACTCATAATCAAGCAATACATGTGCACGGGACTGCAAATGTGTGAATGTTGACCACGAAATTCGCGAAGATTTTGCAAGTGAAACTTTTTACAGTCATTGTGAGTTGAAATTTTATGAAACGAAAAAACGTCACGAAAAAGGTCTCAGTGAAAAATGTAAATTTATCTAACATTTTTCATGATACGTTATGGTTATTACGTCCATGGTAATGGCTCAATGGAAACATTGTTATATGAAGGTTTGCTTGAATATTTTGTTTTACCATTTTTGATACTATACCAAAAAAATTCATTGCACTTCATTATTAAAAGTCGGCGAATCAGCATGTATCAATAAATTCTGGGATTAATTGTTGGGCCTTTGACAAAAACATGTTACCAAACGATCTTTCAAAAATTTAAAACCTGTGTTCCAAAGAGTTATTATTTTTTCCAACTGACCTGATTTCCTGTAAAATGGCGGCGTGAAGGTAATCAAAATCTTTATTAGGGTTCTTTTGCAGACAAGTACATAACTATGATTTACGACCGGCATCTATAATAACCTCATTTCTCAAATTCTGTTAGTATAGCAGTTTCAATCAAACTGATTTTAATAGTTAGCTGAAAGACTAGTACCATATTATGTGGTACATAATTAGAATTTCATGATCCAATAAGGTTTTTGGGATAATGATCAAAATAATATTGAGTTTTTTTACATTCATCCCTAGTCTCCCCTATTTCTACCTATCTTAAAATCAAAAATGTATCAACATGTATAACTAGTAGCTATTTTAGCTTCTTGGTAAAGATAGACAGGTTATAGAGACCGGCCGTTAGAGATCAGAAGAGCATGCAGAGGATACTCACTTTTTAAAAGGCACTTGAGTGCTGTCAGCTGCGCGTAGGTCAGTGAGTCGCGCGGCTACCATGTTGTATGCTGTAATCGAATGATTTCTGAACATTAACCGCGTGCAGTGCGTCGCTCGCGCCGACTCCGCCGCGGCCCCCGCCCGCGCCCGCCACCTCCACACACGCACCACACCTCCACGCCCCCTCCCCTGCCCTTCCCCCCACCACCTCCCCGCACCACCCAGCATCGCCACGCAGCTATATACCTCCCCATGTTGCGTCGACGCGCAACATCCACCATATTGTCAACTTGAAAGCGATTTCCACAGAAAAGGACGTTTCCAAATAAGTTAATAAACTATGCATCATTACATAATAATATTATTCTTCCAGTCCATGGAAATTAATTGTAGATTTTGGGTACCAAACCAGGCCCTTTATTTTAACTTCGATTAGTAATGTTTACTCACGTCAAGTTTTGTAAACAGGACTTATTTATAATGCACTATTGGTATTTACTTTATTCCTATATTTACTTTTATCTATAATTTATTTTAGGCGTCCTTATCAGTGGAGAATATAAAAAGCAATGTTATGGCACACACCACAGAACAGTTGAATATACATACATACATAGTGAGAAGTACTCTACTTGTCTTCTTCTATACAAAAGACATAAACGCGCTGCTGTTAAGATTAAAACTTTTGTCATTTTGTAAAAGCTGAAAGTTTCTCTGCGCATGCCTCTAACGTAAGGATCATACGATCATCATCAACATTATCAGCTTGAATATGTCTGGCAAGATGAGATAACCATAAAAAGCGTCTGATTACCAAGGAAACATATTTTGATAGTTTCCTAGTAACATAAATCAAATTCAGATTTTATACTGTATTGCTGGCAAAATTACATGTTATTAATGAATATTTCGATACCTTCTAACTTTCAATAAAACTTGTGTATTAAGATTGATGACGAGCTTTTTCCGGTCCAATCTAGTAAAAAATACCTTTGTAACGATATTTAACTGTTCTGTGTCTTTCACTTTAACGGCATGCGGCGATAAGTGAAATGCTAAAATGCAATAATGTAGTAAAATGTTAAGTGCACGTTTAACGGCCGATGCCAATAATCAATCGAAAAAATTAGATTGATGTCAATCTGGATTGTTTTCTACTTTTCGATTGGTCGCTTGTCATGTTGCCATAGTTTTTGCACTACTAAGATTGATTATTGGCAATATAGTATCAGAAAAAAGATTGAGCTGTCAATCTAAAACGGCAAATTTTGGATTGGGATTGTTTATTGGCAGCGGGTGTAAGTTGACACTACATGTTTTTTTGAACGATTTACACAATTTTTAGGCTATTATTTCCAATAAAACAAGTAAGTATACCACGCATATCCTTTCAATATTATAACATCAAAGTTATATGTGTTTATTGTTTCACTGATATTTTATTATAAAATTATAATTCGGACAAACACCAAGTACAAATAATTTATATACAAAGAATGCTTTGCTAAAGAAAGATATTGCATCGATGCAGTGAGTCCTAATGATCCTCAGGTCATATAGGCCATGTCAGGCTTAGGGGAAATCTGTACAATGGAATACAACTACAAAATCCGCCTTACTTTAAATCCATAGTGTCATATTGTTAGACGCCTCATTCAGTTCAATTCTTATTCTATGGCCTTTGCTGATTAATACAGTGTAGTAAACCGTAGAAATAATTACATTGAATTAAATAAATATGTTCAGAGTATAATTAATAAAAGTTTCAAAGTTAAAGTTGTAAAGGCTTATTGTATGTTAAGTGAATAACGTTACAGTCCAATTTGGTCTGCCCGACTAACTTCCACTCGAGTTACCTAATTTCTCACAGAAACATAGCTGCATGTACTACTTTCAATACTTCTTATATTAAGAAGTATTTTTTTAAAATGTGTTTTTTTTATTGCCGTGAAAGGTGAGACGAGCATGCTGTTCGCCTGATGGTAAGCGATACAACCGCCAAGTATTGACTTGGCATTACGCTTGACCATCCTGAGACTAAGATGTTAAGTCTCAATATGTCCATAAGTTATTGTTATTGTGGCTACAATGTCCTTCAAACCGGGACACAACAGTGCGTTTACATTGCTGTTTGACGGGATAAATAGACCAGCGTTGGTACCTACCTATGAGAGACCTAACTATTATATTAAATAATATTCTAGAACAAGCACTAAATGTTATATGACAAGTTGATGCAAATAAAAAAGATGAAGACAATAGCCACTAAACATAACTGTTTAGTATATTTGTATAATTTGGGATTTCGTCAAACAATTTCAATAAAACAGGGATAATATTTAAAATCATAAAATTTATGAAGCAATAATAAGCTTCACACAATAAAAGTGATTGATGATGATAAGTGTAAATGTACGATGGTGACGCAGAAAAATGTTTGTTTATTTGTATGTGAATTGAAGCAACAAAAATGCTTTGTCACCGACAATATGGCATAGTAGCGTCACCGCGGTTGTCGTGTAGAAGTCGGGGACGTCAGATATTCCGCAGGGACTCGCAGAGTTAGTAGGGGACATTAGTAGTGTGTGCACGTGGCCGGGCGAGCGAGCGGCCGCCTGTCCCTCGGGCGCTCACCTTTCTCTTGCTTGCGTCGCTTGCGCTTGTTGCAGATCTTCACCGCGCACACGGACAGGATGATGGCCACGATGAAGAACAAGATGCCGCCCACCACGCCCGCCGTGATCGCTTTGTGCTTCACGCGCGCCGGCACAGGGAACTTCACCTCCTCAGAACTCTCGTAGCTGGTCGCCGAGTTGGCCAGCACGCGGAAGTAATAGGTGCGCCCGCCCACTAAGTTTTTTACTGAAATTTTAACATTGCAATGTTACAAGAAAACATTTTTAATATGCGATAAGACCTCATATACTTTAGCAATATCGGGAACATGGGCAAGGCGTCTACGGCATGGTAAACATTCCCCGCTTTTCTTAGTTTCAATGATCATCAATCATGCTTTAGTGTCTTCGCTTTGTATAATCGGTATTATTTAATAGTAAATGTGCCAACAAGCATTAGGCCAGAGTGGTGTACTGTAGAGCCTAACCACTCTCAATCGTACAATCGATCGATTGTGGAAGAGGCCAGTGTCTTGCAGTGGCACGTACTAGGGCAGATACAGTATAGAACAAGTACTAAATGAAAAAGTGGCAGTGAACTGGTACCGAGGTAGCTGGTCTCCTCTGGCCGGATCTGTCCGCGGTTGAGGGTCTTCCACTGCGCGTCGGTGCGGTACTTGATGGTGTAGTACTGCACCAGGTGCGCGCGCTCCAGTGGCGCCTGCCACGTGATCAGGAACCCGTTGTGCACCTCCGTCACCGTCAGGTTGCGCGGCGGACCGGATTTCGGACCTTTGCAATATCCACACAATAGTCCTTTTAATTCGTTGTATGTTATTTCGTTTTTAATGTTTAATCTGATTATCTTATAACGTACAACGAAACAATAAGTATATCTACATAAATATGTATGACCCATGTAATTAAGAGCTATATTATAAGCTATCGTATTGTTTTTTTTTGCAATATAATTATTTATCTTTTTTATTACTATTTTTATGTTTGTTATTTTTAAATATTAAAATTAATGTTATTATCATCAACTTGTATATTTTAAATTAAATTTAATAATATAATTTGTCAACTTTACCATTATCGCAGCTATTGTATAAAATAATAATATTTTTTGTAGTGGAGACTTTGCTAATATACATAAGTATATAGTTATATATAGTTATATTTTTCCTTCTTAACTACTATTCTTTACACTTTAAGACTGCCCTCTATTTATCCGTTCATAAAATCCATCCCATGGTTGTCTGGAAGACATTGCCTTTGAGCGATAAGACCGCCAATTGTACTTTTAAGATTGTGATTTTCGTTTTATTTGTATTTTATTTTTGTGTGCAATAAAGTGTATAAATAAATAATAAATAAATAAATAAATAAGTATTACAACTCTCGTCTTGAACTTGAGGATTGTAAGCTTCCCAAATAAACCATAAATAAAAAAATAAAATAAAAACAGCTTCTCTGTAAGTACACACCCACCAATCCATAATGTAAAGCACGTAAGGGAACAAAGTCAGTTTGTTAATGTACTAAATGTTAAGCAGGCTATAGATATATACCAGAGCCTTCGGGTGGGTCCGGAAATAAAGTTCTGTCTACGGGTCCCGAGGGTGTTGGTGCTACCTTCGGTTTCGCTCCTACATCTAGAACACCAAGTTATATATTAGTAGGATTCCAAACACCAGGTTAGTATGTTAGATACATAGGATATTTTTGTGATGCGTGTGTATCGTACCCAGCGTCCTTATAGTGATAGCCTTGCTCATCATTCCTTCCCCGATTGTATTTTTGCTGTTCACTTGAAACTCATACGTGGTTCCCGGTTGAAGGCGATTTATTGTTACCTGATGATCAAAACAATACAATATTTAAGGAGATATTTTCTTTAATTACCATTAGTAATTTCATCTTATGAGTTTATATCTTGTGCGTAATTATGTAATTATACGAAGGTATGTATAATTATTTCTTTCATACAGTATTTCCATGGATATTTTTGGTTCTTTTAAAATTAAAATAAACCTAAGGTCAACACTGTACAGTCCATGTCTGATGTGACTTCACTAATATGTGAAGTCTACCTACTTTATGCATCATTGAAATGATCTCTCAGAATTTTAACGAACTAGTTTATCTTGATTTACATTCGTACAAGTATATTTCAGTCATCACGATGTCTATCGTACTTACAAAAGTAGCACCGGACGGCGTGACAGGAACTTTGGTCCACTCTGAAAAGCCCGCCTCTCGATACCAGATGGTGTAGTCCTGCTTGTAGTCGGGCCCGCCCGCGTAGCCCGGCTGCCAGCGCAGCGTCACCTGGAACTCCGTGGCCGTGCCCGACACGTTGTACGGCGCGTGCGGCTGCGTACCCTCGATCACCAGCTGCGTGTCCGCCACTATGGTCGCCACCTATAACCGCAACTCTTCTCATCGATATGCTATCCAGCCGGCTCATCGTACTTTATTTCACGCTTCTTAGCGTGCAAGAATAAAATATATCAGAAGATGGTGCAATTATGATGAACATGGACCAAATGACATTTAAATGTACATTATTGAGACACCCATGTAATAAACTGACTGAAAACGTAAGTCGGCACGTAAATGATATTGGTGCTCCTAAGCTCCCTTGCCACAAAACGTTATAGCAGGAGGGTGTAAAAGTAAAGTCGCACCTCATTGGAGGCGACGCACTGGTAGATGCCGAAGTCCTGGCGGCGCAGCGTGTCGATGGTGATGTTGCCGCCGAGCGCGCGCACGCGGCTCTTCTGCAGCGGCAGGCCGTCGCGGCGGCGCCACGTCACGCTGGGCCGCTGCGTGCCCTCCGCCTCCTGCGCCTCGCAGTGCATCTCCACTGACTCCCCCACCTGCGACGCAACTTGCTTTTTACTTTCAAACTCCCATGCCGATGCCAATATAGTCAAGCAATTTGCCTAGAGATGAGATTCTGTTGCCCTTCGAAACCTTGGGTGAGAATTGCATTTTTAATATTTACGTCCTTATTCGTAATGTTCGTCACCTTCACACGAGTGTAGAATTAAATTGGAGCAAAGAAGACAAAACATTCGATAGCTAAAATAGGTTTATAAATATTTGTGAATACGTTAAAATATAAAAGATTTGTTTACGTAAGAGACGTACCTTTCTCTGATACAACGGTTCCGGCTCCACTGTGAACACGGGAGGCTTGCGTACTAATACTTCCATTGGACCTGCATTAAACAATTGCTTTATTGCTTTATTCGGTTCTTTATATTTCATTATAGTTATCTACTTGAAAAATATAAAGAAAATTACCTGAAGATCCCTGCGTTCCTTGTGCGTTGTAAGGGGTGCAAGTATACCGACCCTGGTGGTTCTGGTTGACTCGGGTGAACAGCAGGGAACCGTTGTTCATGATCACAATGTCCTTCGTTTGGTAAGGCTCCAACAATCTCTTGTCCTTGGTCCACGTCACGTATTGCAGCGGTGGGTTCGCCTTTATGTAACACTGTACCACGCCAGCCAATCGAAAAGGCAAATACTGTACAGTCGGGGTAAACGTTACTTTTGCTGGATCTGCGCATGGTAATTATAATGTTAGTTTATGTTTATATAAGATACATATGTCAAAGCACATCCACACCCCCGTTACTTTTTGTAGAACAATGCTTCCAAATGTTACCCACCAACATCTAATAACGTAATGTTACATATTGTTAGTACATGTAACTATATGTTGATTAATGGTGCCTACATGCGGTAATGGTTGATGCTTCGAATTCCGTGGACAGCGTTTAGGACAAACACCTCTATCCTTCAAGAACTCAAGCTTGATAGGAAACCAAGGCTCTCCGAAATCTGCCTGAGGAGAATTCTTGAGATTTTTGGCCACATCGCCCGAAAACCAGGTGACAACCACCAAAAAATTATTATGACTGGACGAATGGAGGGCAAGAGATCAAGGGGCAGGAACCCAAAGCGTTGGACAGATCAGATCCGCACCACACTCAACATGAACGTGGCTGAAGCGATTCAAGTTGCCAAGAATCGGACCAGATGGAAAAACATCGTGCGCGAAGGATTGCTTCCATGATGAGTCACGACCCCCAGCATTGGGGAATCGACGCAAGGAGGACATGCGGTAAAAATAGATTACATTGTTATATTTTATAAAACTAAGTTATATTTAGTTATTTTCTATTAATGGCTGTATGGACGCAATAAGAAACATTCAACATATAGTAACAAGTAGCAACAAAAGTTACTGATTGTAACCTAATGTTACTGTGTTGCACAATGTTGCTCCACAAAAGCTAACAGCGGTATGGATGCACCATTAAAGATAAAAGAGGTACTATTCCGAAGGCATTGTATTGCTACTGCAACTAAATACGTTATCAAATTTCATAACAATGCAACTGTGTAAAAAAATCGGTAGCCAAAACAAATGTTTTTCAGAAACTTTAAATTTAAAAAAGGATTCACTGTTACTCTGTACAAAATATACTTTAAATAGTATTTTTTTTTGGAAACCCAATATTTTTAAAAAGTTGAGGAAGATGTTCTTTTGAATTGTGACACAATGTAGAAGGGATCCTTCTAAGCGATGAACGTTCAAACTTGTGCCTGTGTAGATAAGCAGTTATTAACCTCTTATTCGAAGACCTAACCTAGACTTCGATAGATACCTTTACTTCAGACGTAAGTTACAATCGTTTTAACTCAGTACAGACAGAAACTATAAACTGTTCAAATATAATGATGCAAGCAAAGTGAATCAATTATCTCTTGCAGACCACCGGATTTTTCTTGACACATTATGTAATTTCCTGCCTTTTGAATAATTGTCCTCATAGATTTTATAACTAGCAACGTACATTCAACATTTAAATAGGCCGATGCGCTTTGCGGGTCCCCAATGCCGTTGGATACTTCACATAAATACTGTCCCGAGTCGTCTGCAGCCACAGGGTTGATAACTAACGCTCCGTCTCTTCGGATAGTGACTCTGGTTTCTAGAGCAGCCACTTCGGCTACGGGCGCACCTTCCCGAAACCATTTCACTGTCACGTTGCCAGGTAGAGCCTTCGCTTCACATGAAAATTGCACTTTTTCTCCTTCTAACTTCGTCTGGTTAGTTGGGGGCATCTGGAAGAATATGAGGCTTTATTGCAAATATGCTCAGACGTTTGATACGGCGATTTATCTGAAGAACTTAGCAAGCAAACTCACGGTGATGACTGCTCCCCCAGCGATGATGACGCGCGCCGTGTGTGACACTTGTCCCTCCCCGTTGCGAGCGATACACGTGTAGTCCCCAATGTCCTCGTGTCTGATGTTGCTTATTCGCAGTTCTGTACCGTCGTTGAATATGCCCACTGTGCCTGAAGGTTCTACGGGATTTGCATCTTTGTACCACAAGATCTCAGGCGTGGGCGTGCCCTCCGCTTGGCAGTTGAGTATGATGGCATCTCCTATAAAACAACAGCGTCATTTTGATTGATCCTTGTTTGCTATACGGTAAGGGTAATAAAGAGAAAAGGGGATACCTAAATTAACGTATATAATGTCTTCCGGTGTGATGGAGAAGCGCGGTGGCGCGTGCACGTCCAAGTGGAACCATGTGCCGTTCTTGTGTTGATTTGGTGAACGGTTAAGGAAGACCACCTTACACTCGTACCAACCCTGATATTACATAACATATTGAATGTTCACATTTACACATTTCGCCAGTGGCGGTGCCGTATCTACAGCGCTACCTGTTTGCACTCCATGTTATATGATTCTGTTTGCGTTGTGATGACAATACAAAAGCCTCACCTGATCAGACTCGCGGATGTTGGTGAGGTTGAGACTGGCCGCTCCATATGGTGAGTCTGGCGCGACGCGGGACACTCTGCCTTCGTACCCCTCCCCGCTATGAGTTGGATAGCTTTCGTACCAGATGTAGATCGGGATGTCCTGTCCCTACGCATCCATAAAACAGAAGTTAATCACACGTCTCGTGTCGGTGCGCACGTTAACAACTATGTATCACATACGTATGTACTGATTGTCGTTATACAGTTTTATCATCTATACTACTACAAGTTTCCGACTCTGCCTGCGACATTAGCATGGCAATAAGCAATCGTTTCAATGTAGAGACAGAATCAGACTATCAATATCTTGCAACAGTGGTGAGGTTTGCTCGCGCCAAGGCATACACAGCGTTCATTTAGCGTTAGTACATACTGTCACAAGATACAAGCACTAACTACGAAAATAAAATATACCCATACATGCAAAGTGTCAAAACGTATTTTAACATATTATTATAGTTTTAATTATAAGCCACCGATCGTGGCGTATGGTCAAAATTAATCAATTCTAAGTAGACACACCAATATTCCAAATAAAATGTTAATTATTTTCGTGGTGCACCACTTGTGCGTATTTAAATTTTATTAAGTATTTTATTTTAATGCGGAACATAAACAACAATAGAACTTTAAAAAAGTTTTTAGGTTAATTACATTAACATTTATCCAGTTTTCTAATTATAATTTATATATTTCATGAAAGTTCGTGCCAAATGTGAAATAAACAAATCAAAGCATATTAAAAGATCTACGACATGCAACAGATTATACAAATGCTCAATGATGTCCATGTCAGTATAGAACATATGGAACAAGACGTTACAATACAGATATTATACTAAATACTGATTACTGTTACACGAATCTACGTTTTGGCGACAGAGCGTGGGAGAAGCCCACAGCCACAGGAAGAGAGAAACAGACAGAACCGCCGCGAGTGCGCGAGTGTGGCGGCGTGCGCGTGCGCGGTGCGCGTGCCGTGCCAGCCGTGGAAGCGCCGTGCGCCGGCCTGCGAGCTCGGGCTCGGCCAGTTACAAGTGCGCACAGGAAACAACTTACTAAACAAAACTCTTATCGTTAATGTAAAGTGGCAGTGTGAGTGTATTCTCGTATTGAACGGGGTCTGCTGCTCTCTCGGACTCGCTTTGAAGGCCTTTATAACTGTGGTGTAGTTAGTCGGACCGGTCGCGCGGACGACGAGCGCAGAAGGTACACGAGGCAATACGCAGAAGAGGCAGAGAACACAAAAGGCGTGCGAGAGGCGCTCGCGGGGCGAGGGCGGCGAAGGCGGCGGGGCCTCGCCCCCGGCCCGCGGCGCCCGCGCTTTACCACTAGCACGGGACAATACGAGGTGTCGTTGCCGACACACCACGAGATATACTTTACAGTCAGCGGGCGCGTCGCGGGGACGAGCCATCCTCTATTGAACAGAAATACACACACGGTAGATGAGCAGCGTTGTATTGTAAGAGTGGAGTGTGGGCCGTCGTACCGTTTCGCCTACCTTCTTCTCCCACTGCAACACGTACGGCACCGGGATGTCTTCGGGGAAGTCCACCTGGCAGTTGAAAACGACACTCTCGCCGAGGATCGCCGTGATGTGCACTGCATCTTGATGGTCTTGGTGGCAGGTTACTGGAACAGTCAACAACACATTTGCAACCACACGAAGCGATGGAGCTGGATAAACACGGCTAGTTAACATTCAAATGTAAGAAATACAACAGACTGCCCAACAAGAGGTTCATTTCATTTCATTTCATTTCACCACAGATATTTCGAAGTTAGCTACGTGTTTAATTTTAGTTATTTTCTTTAAAGGTACTTTAATTGCGTGAAAAACATTTGTCTGAAAACATGCATCTCAGAGAATTTACAAGAATTTCCAAAGATCACCACAGCACATGAAGCTAGCTTGGTAGATTTAAAAGTTCACTATCGAAAGAATCGGCGTCAGGCAGATTCCTGTTCATAAAACAATAACTTAAATCTTTCTAAAACCTGAAACTAAAACCTGTCTGAAAATTCATGTTTCAACCGGACGCAAATATAGAAATAAGCTGGTAGAAAGGCAGCACGAAGAAAATAATAAAGGAAAGTGAGTTACCTGGTAGGTTGACTAGCAGCAGAAGGAGCAAGCCGGCGGCGATGTGCGGCGGTTGCACGGCGCGCCAGCCCATGCCTGCGCTCCCATGTCACGGCCGCGCTCGGCGACTCATCCTTCATGCATCACCTACACAAATACATACTCACTATACACACTGTTACTAACCACCCATCATACCAACGATGTCAACTCAAAGCGTATGCACTTCTTTAGTGCAAGAGTTCATTTCATAAAATATAGAATTATGTATTTGGTTTTACATAATATACCTATGAGTTACTTTACGTGTGGTATAATGGCTAAACGTTTGACCGTATTATTATAACGTGGTGTGTTCGGATCACACAGTGAGGCGGCCTTTGAACAACAAGCTCGTCCTTGGACTATTTTCCTGAATCGACTGAGTAATAATTGCACTGCATCACGACATGGGTTTAATCGACCTGCGCCCCTTTTGTTCGAGTTACCTTCGCGAGGTATATGCGTCATCGCATAAAAAATGTTATCACAAACTTAAAAATAGCCATATCCCTGAGGACTATTTTAAGACATCGACATAAAGTAATTCATACGTTACACTCAGTATTTTAACTAAGTCCGGTTTACGATATACTGTTATAAAGTCTATGTAGAAAATAAATATATATAACTTAAGAAGCACTTATTTTTTTTTTAGTAAGTATACATGTTTTAACCTCGTGTTTGCTACGTAACGGACTTAAATATCCATGCACCACGTTTATCCCGAAATGATAAGATTTAATTCAATTTAATGACTTCCAAAACCGCACACTAACACCTAAGTTTTTAGTGTAACTTAGTCTAAGATCTATTTAAACCTGTGAAAATAAAAAAATACAACTTTATCAATGTAACTACTTCACTCAGATTCACCAGTTTCGTTATTTCACACAAATCAGTTTTATTTGATATATTTTATAAAACATAGGTAAATAGCTTAATAGACGCGAAAGTATGATCCTTTCCACGTTCATCAAATTATGTCTTTTATTCTATATAATATATTTGCCGTAGCAGGTAAGAACAGCCCAAAGTTTTCTATTGTAATGCCGCTGAAGTTATCAGAAATTATAATTCATATTTATTTATTCATGTTGTAACTGCTTCGTGGTTTAATGATTTACAAATTATTTTAATGGCCCCGGGTGCGGTAGCCAGCTTCTTATATGAAGCCGATGCCCATATTAGATATTGCAGCACATGGTAGTCTGCTATTCGTGTGGAGATTGAGGATCCCGAACAGGGTTGTAATGTAGTAGATTAGTGCATCGGCAAGCAGACGGGCTGTGGCCGGAGAGCAGGGTGGTCAGCGGATGGTGCGGCACGTCGAGGGGCGTGCTATCGATTTCGTACCTTGTCGTGGCGCGACACAAATAGATTCTCGCGGCAAGAGTGGACGTGCTGGCTGAGGGGCAAGCGAGTCGTTCTCGTTGGGTGAGGGCGGGATCCGTCATCTGTGGAGGGCGGTCATGGGCTCGGCGGCGGCGGGCGCGGCGGTGCGGGGCGGCGCGGCGACGGCGCGGCGGGTGCTCGCGTGCGGAGCGGCGCGCGGCAGGCCGGCAACTACCACCCGCGCCCTGCCGTATTGATCGGTGCGCGCGCAAGCCGCCGCCCTCCTACATGAATGGTCCCCGGTGAGGAGCTCACGTGCTCGTCCGTTCTCGGGCCGTCGCGCTGCCGCTCGGCTCCGCTCTCCGCTCGCCGCCCGCGCTCCTCGTCGCCGAGCGGTGCCCGTGGCGGCGACAGACCACTCAATGCAGTCTTATAAATATCAGACACGCACACCAAACTACCCTTACTATGTTCAATACATCATACTTTGTGACTGATGTCTTGAACTCTACAAGAGCTTATGGATACTTATTATATAAACCATTCATGTTCTTTAAAAATAATATATCACAGTTAGAAATGAATAATTTCGTTAATATCAAACTCTACGTCATTATCAAGTCTGATACATTTAAGTAGAAAATTTAATTGAAAACTGAATTCAATTGAAATGTATATTGTATTTATACATGAAATCCTTCACTCGAAAATAATGTTGCATATTAGGTCTTTACGAAAATATTAAAATATAGCGTAGCTGCGTCCTTTGTGGAATAAGCTCTATTTATGTAAGCTGAAGGTTAAGGCTAGGTACCAGTTAAGGTAGCCCTGAATTTATTTCTTTATCTGACTGTTTAATTTATCGAAGAAGCTCCATTTTTCAGACCTTCTGGAACATTAAGGTGCCGATAGGCTTGCCTTCCATCATCCCATCACTCATGGGGCACGAAGGTCCGTGGTGAAATATGCATATATACTAGTTCATCCTTGAGAGTGCTCGCAACGATATGGGATTCTATAATAATGCATTTTTTTAATACTATCTGAATTTTATAAATAACAATCCATCCATAAAAAAAAACCATCGTTTTTGAAATAATATCAAATTATTATTATAGGGTACTAAAAGCTCATTAAGGCACTGAGTAATTAGTTAAAATGATTTTCTTCATTGTAAATTTAAACTTAGATTGATGTTATCAATGAAGCGTAAGGCGGACTATATAGTGCGAGTTGGAGTTAGTCGCTACGACCGCAAATAATGTGCACTCGCTACGTGACGCCACGAGCTACGAACGTTTTCTACGGTTTTCTACTAAAATAAACTATGCACATACAATATATAGAGTAAAATACATTGTCTAAAACCTTATTGTGCTCGTCAATGCACCGCGCTAAATAAATGGTTTTTATTTCTTGTTTAGTACGACTACCACTACCTAAACATATTTTGTTTTGAGCATCGGCTTTCCTTTAAAATCACCCTTCGCCA
Organism: Hyles euphorbiae; assembly: GCA_023078785.2. Lineage (NCBI taxonomy): Eukaryota > Metazoa > Arthropoda > Insecta > Lepidoptera > Sphingidae > Hyles > Hyles euphorbiae. Next base: position 7,530,501 of record CM041040.1, read on the forward strand.
CTGGCTACCAGCTGTCTCTAGTCGTGGTATCCAATATCCGGTGGTATCCAAGGGGTTAGGTATGCTCAATGCTACTTCATTTACCGATTTTTATTTCTAACATTTATTGTGGCGTAATTATTGAATCTCATATATATTTTTTAAATTTAATTAAATATACGTCCATAAATTTATGCCTTCCTAACAGAGATGATACTAAAGTACCCATGTTTTGCCTTGTATGTTCCGTCGCATGATGTGTTATAGGGCGAGTCTATCGCCATATGGGACAAACATTCCTGACTGATTTGATATTGAAGAAAATCTAATATCACTTTGCCCAACCTCAGAATCGAACCAGACCTTAGCGTTGTAATCGTAACGTAGAACAACCGCGCCACCGAGGGAGTCGTACTAACCTGTTCAATGTATGAAATGTGAAGAGAGAAAATCTATTCTTAATTCCTGACGACAGCGCTTTCGACGACAGAAAGATCGCTTCAAGATCGCGGTCCAGGCTTCGTTCACCTACTTAAAATACCTTATTCAGCATAAGTAGTTTAAGTAAAAGACGTTTGGAGTTTCTTTTCTTGCATCGTTGCTCGTAGCAATAGTAACGACGCTTATTGTTTGGAATTATTGTTATTATAAATATATACACCCTACAGTCACATGCATAATCCTGATCCCACACTAAGATCGAGTCTTGTGTCGTGGGTATCAAGAACTACGAGAGACTTTTCGGTCTTACAAACACCAAGACCTGAAACAGATACCTGTAGTCCACACAAATATTTATTTTGGTGCAGGGCTCGAACCCGCGGCCTCTCGTTTCATAGTCGGCATCTAATTACCACGGTGGCTGTGAAATATTTTTCAACAATTTTTTTATTGGATTAGTAAATTATTTTTGGCGTCCTCTGTCTATTTTTTGTCACTTACAATATTTAAAATAAGTTAAAAGTGAGATTTAACAAACATTAAATTAGCAAACAAATGTGACTAAATAAATGTATGCGCGACGTATATCGATTGTCGACACGTCTGCAAAGACCCTTAGGCAAGTTCCTGTAAAGTGTACATGAGATTTCAAAAGCATGTCTATATTCCGGCAAGTGCCTCTCTATCATGACTCCTTGTGAATGACAACTTGCATACAATGCTTTTTGAATGTTACGTATACAATTTATAATAAGACAATACTTTATTATTCCTATGGTCAAATTATTTAATGCTATTTTTAGATACTCTGAATAATACATTATTCGTGTTTATTTATATAAATATGAATAATGAGTACTTTTGATCAGGTTTATTTACCAACAATATTCATATTTTGCGTATAAAGTACTCAGACATTCTTAGTTATATTGTGCGGTATTTAAAGTAACATTGTAGAGAAAAATTTAAGTTGAGCCGAGTTACATCACAATATATCCTGTTACTGTTTTGTCGCAGCATGCAACTTTAAAGTAGAGAATTCTGAAGAGCTATCGACAAAGTTGTAGCTGCCGCGACCAAAGCGGATTACTCGCTTCGGACTTCCTCGCTCCTGTGGCTCTTGGGAATATCGCATCGATAACTCGATTATTTCAGCTCGTTCCGACCGGGATGCAGTGTCTATATTTTGCGGTATTCCTGTATTTTAATTTAAAATAGCGTTTAAAATGCACACATACCTTTATTTATTATCAATTCTCATTCACAAAGCGACCAAAGCACGTATAAGAGAAAATTATATTATTGTATAGATGATTTTTATTGAATCTTAAGAAAAATCGACATTAGGGAGTTTTGTATTTCTTCATCGAGTGTAATTAAATGTTACTCCTTTTTTTCACACAATTTCTTCTTGATATGAAATGAAATGAAATGAAAATATTTATCGAATCCATAAAATGTCATATACTATTTAGATTCAGTCACTTATTTTTTCCACTACCACCCATACTAATGAACGGCGAAAAATAAATGTGCCAAATTGAGCAAATATTCACAAGACCCTTATCTGTGTGTAATGAAATGAGTGCCGTGTACGAATTGCCTTCTATCTGGAGCCCTAACGTCTGCGCTACCACTAACAAAAGGTAATTGGTTAGAGCGAGTCCTTGCAAATAGTATATTGTTTCATTGTTTTTGCACGTCATGTAAAATTGTAGATCTTTTGAGTACCTATATGTGTCGCCTCCTCATTGGTCTAGTGGTAGCATGCTTGAGCTCAGCACCTTGAGATCCTAGCTTCGATCCCAAGTAAAGCAATCCATTTCTGTTCGAGACTAATATCGTGACAGGCCCGCGCTCTGTCACAACTCACATCTTGATAAATATTTTTTATAAAAAGGTGGCGGCTAGTTTTTTGTAATAATTAGGGAGGCCATGACGCTAAACGGGGAGTTTTATTCGAGCTTTGTCGGGACGAAGACATTTTGTAGTTAATAAGAAAAAAAGGTTCCTTGAAGTATTTCCGTTTAGTGATGGGGAAAGCTTCTACGGATTATCAAATATGCAAAAAAACGGTTACATTGAAATATGTACTTTAGCGTGTCGAATTTATATTTTCGAAGCTCCAGCGTGTCCTTATAACAAAAGTATGTTAACCTGAGCATTTGCGTGGTCCACCACGCAAATACACCAAATTGTCACCTCCAGGTCTCCATACGGAATGATAAAAAATATGTCTTTTTAACGCCTCTGATATTGACAGATATTAAATAAACCTTAAAAATACTCTTATTATAATCAAAAGATTGACGTTTAGGAAGTAACGTAAGCTCGTATCGAATGTTTCATAACGCAAAAAAAAACACCAATGGTTCACCTTGATGCTCCAGTCGTGATATCCTAAAATCTGACGATTATTTTGAAGAATATTATTTAAGTGAGTAGGTATTTTACGAGAAAATATTTTTATACAAAAATAAACTCGGGAAATTTTCCTGGGATTTATATCTTAAATATTTTTTGTAAAATCTATTGTTTCAGCGTACGAGCGCCCCAATGTGTTACATAATACGCGTTTAATTATTATAATTAACGTCAAGGTCCACTCATGTCTACACTGATTCTTGTATCTTTTCCATATGGGCTAACATGATGAGAACAATACCTTAGAAAGGGAAAAATAAATGCGGAGTGGATAATGCGTGATTTACTCCAGCAGCAGGATCTAATTTCCAAAGACGAGTTTTATTACTTCGGCTTGCGGTAATTCTCAAGTTTCCTCGTATTTTTTGCATGATACACATCAAAATATAAAAAATAATTGCTCTTGAATATGTCAAAATAATGTTTTTTTTGCGCAACTTTGTAGCCATCCCACTCGCTTACATTACACTCGAATTATAATTTCGAAATGTAATTTTTTCGTCACCCTAATTACCCTACCATTTCTTAATTCGTGCTTCTGTATTTCTGACGATCGTTTTTTTCACTAATCTGATGGGATGGTCTGAAAGAAGAGCCCATATAAGGTGGAGATACTCAGTAGAATGCGAGAATCCACCCTATATTCATCTGATGCGCTCGAGTAAATCCCAGAAAACATAACTCCTTGCTCATAAGTGTTATAAATTATAACTATTGCTTTATTTGTTCATTATGTAAACATGGTATTGGACTTTGTTGTAAAAGCTAGATAGTAGCAGGTTAAGAAAACTATTTTGAGTAAATAATGTATTTCAAATTCTATTTAATTTTCGGAAGGAATATTGTAGGTATACATTAGATTGGAATAAGGAGATAATATGGCCACATTTGTCGAAGAACCGACAGCCGCTGGAGCAGACGTGTTCTTGAGTGGAGACCGCGTCTTGGCAAGCGTAGTGTAGGACGCCCACCGGCTAGGTGGAGTGACGATTTGCGAAAGGTCGCTGGCAGATGCTGGATGCGACAAGCCGAAGACAGGGTAAAATGGCGCAACTTGGAGGAGGCCTATGTCCAGCAGTGGACAACAGTTTAGGCTGATGATGATGATGAAGGAGATAAGCCATTTGCAAGCGGAGCGGTTAAAGCAAACATCCTGGACTATGGCTTAACTACCAGTGCAAGGTAATGTACATCGTTGTCCAGATGGAGACTTTCGGACTCATCGAGAGAAAAACCACAGCGATCCATGCAAGATGTCGCATTTCGGGTTGTTAATATTTGACGTTCAGCTGGTCGGCTTGCCTAAATATTTCTAACGGAGGAAGAAACTATCGCACTGCATTGACCACCAGATGCCCTGAAATGACTTTGTTGTGCCAGTATAAACAGAGGGTCAATTTTTGTTAATAAAACGCAATCAATTAATATAAAACTTAAAATACCAAATTTCATTCAAGTAAATCGAAACATAGAGACCAACTGCCAAACCTCAAATCACCGTGAGCTCCTTCTGCGTATTAGGAAGGCAAAAACAATTTTTTTAAATATTTTTTAAATATAATCAATGTAAAATAAGGGCAGTTAAATCGTAAGTCCCACAGCGGATGATTAATACCTCAGTCCGCCCCGTGACCATGAAAACTGTAACGTGATCGAAAAGTCAAAAAAATGTAAAAATTAAACCAAATCCGCGATAAAATCCGTAAATAATAGTTTTATTTCAATGTAGAAACTTATAAATCTCAGATATTGATATGGTTCCTCGCGATGTTTTGTTCAACCTCCTATTTTTGAAAGACTTAAAAGACATTTAACATTAAAGACACACGTTATTTTGAAACATGAGGGGTTAATGTCTTCAACTTAGTGTCAAAGCTGTCCGGACTTCGCCCAATAGTCTTTTTTAAATGTATCAACTGGTCTTCACCAATGAAAAAGTAGGATTCCTTTCAATTTCAGGTACTTAACTTTAGTTTTGCTAATTACATTCCAATGACGAGTAGTACCTATATTTATTTGTCTACAAAGAAAACCAATAGGTCAAGACATGTTTTATTGTTTATGCTGTTGGTCTATTAATATGCACGATACTAACATTGGTCCTCACAAATCACTTACTTGTCTAGAACGACACTTAATTTTGGTGGGATAAAACACCAAACGATCAGCAATCTAAATTCCATTTTAAATAGTGAACGTTCCATTGTTAAGGGGTCCAAAATTTGGCATCCTTGGAATGTAATCAAAAACATTTGAATGGTGATTATCGTGGCGTCGCCTTGAGGAAGCATCACACGAACATCGTGTGGCATGCATTGAAAAAACTAATAAAGAATGTATCATCAAATACCGTTTAGGTTTCGCCTAATGAAAATATAAAGAGCTAGTTTTGTTTTCAATGCTATTCTTAAATAAATAACTTATTGTTGAATATAAAATGCGGCTTGCAAATTGATTAAAATCTACTTTATTCCTGTTAATAGTTTTATGCGCTAGTGATTAATTATTAAGTTACTACCCGGTGACCAGTTAAAAGTGAAACTAAGATTTACGCGAATGTTACACATTGAAATAAAACTATCTATTATTTGCGAATTTTATCATTCCGCCCGTGACCACGAAAGGTGTAAAGTAATCGAAACGCCTGGCTGGCTGGTCTGGCTGGCCGGGGTGCATACTTATACTTACTTTCTTATTTACAAGTGCATATACTTTAGCCTACAAGAGGTGATGTATTATTTCTACTTGATCACAAATAGCAAATATATTGTATAATATTATAACTATGATTGATCTAATAAAGATGCTAGGTTTCTGTTTTAATTGGCTATATTTACATGGACAAAATATTTTTCTTTTTTTATTGCAATGCCGTTTGCCTGATGGTAACTTATCAAACACGCACGAACAGTGGCAAAATCAACAATACCTTAAATTATAAAGCAATGCTTGGCATTCCAATGCGCTCATCATCCTGAGACATAAGATGTTAAGTCTCAATATGTCTAGTGGTTACTCTGGATACAATGTCCTTCAATCCGAAACACAAAAGTGCATTTACGCTGCTGTGTGGCGGGAGGAATATACATTGTGGTGGTACCTACCCAGGCGGCCTCTCACATATGAGAGACCTACCAGTGATATCTCACTCTGTTATAATTATATTTATAGGTACGGCAAATGTTGATGGCCAAAGCGCCGATACGGAAATACGTTCTAGCATTTCCACGTCGCTACACTGGTGACCCACAGCGGGCGACACACACAACCTCGTCCCGGTTATGCTATTCGATATCTGGAATGTGACCTACAACTTATTTTATTAATTGACACCGCGTGCTGGCTCATCTAATAATATACCTAGCTATGTGTAACGAAATTATTGATTAACAGCATGAGCTTAAAAATATTTGCTTTTTTGCTTAATGTAAGGTTGTGGGTGATTAATATAATAATTATAAATACACCCAACAGTCACACACAAAGTTCTAACCCAATATTATGATTAACTAGCGGCCCGGCCCGGCTTCGTCTGGGTGCAAATACAGATTCCAGTCCATATTTTATTTAAAATCAACATGACTGCCGTCGTCTAAACTGCTTATCCAATCCCATCCTATACCTATTCTTCTGTCCCATTTTATCCACCTTACATTATATTCTATCACATCTCTCCAGATTTAAATCATTATTTTGCTACTGAGATATTATACACTGTTACTACTCCGACGACATTCATTGAAATCAATTAATGTAATATAACTAGTCTTGCCATAAATATTGTAATAAAGAAAAAAGAAAATTGTTAACTGCAAATAACATTTATTACTTTTACAGTGTGTCAGTTTAATACATAAATATAAAACAATTAAAAATATAAAAAGCTTATTCGAAGTGGTCTCCATTGGCTGCAATACAGTCCTTTAAACGATGAGGCCAGTTATCAATAGAAGCACGCACTCTTTCCATGGGAAAATTCTTCACTGCCAATCGTATAGATTGTTTTAGGGACTCCAAATTATCATGGCGTTTAGAGCAAGCTGTACTCTCTAAAACTGACCACAAATCATAATCCAGCGGATTAAGATCGGGACTAGACGACGGCCAGTCTTCAGCTCTGATGAAGTCCGAAACGTTCGATTCCAACCAAGACTGCGTGGACCGAGCTTTATGACCCGGCGCCGAGTCTTGCTGGAAGGACCATACTTGGTTATTGAACATGGTGATGTTAAGGGGCTTAACTACCTTCTCAAGAATGGTATCTTGATACACTTGTGCCGATGTTTTGATACCTTTTTCACAAAAATATGGCTCAGTCACTCCTTCATAGCTAACACCCCACCAAACCATCACTGAAGTCGGATAATGTCCACGTTGCACTCTGTCGACTAATTGGGAAGCTTCCTTAGAGCTTTGAGCATAAATACGGTCATTTTGTTTGTTAAAATGTTGCTCAATTGTAAAAATTTTCTCATCCGTAAACAAAATTTTTCTGTGACCTCCCTTTGCGTACCGCTTCAGTAGTTGTTTCGATTTTACCACCCTATTCTTCTTTAAATTATCAGTTAAGAAATGGCCAGTGCGTCTCTTATAGGCTGCAAGTCCTAAGTCATCTTTTAAAATACGCGACATGGTTCTAGGTGCTATCTTCATTTCCCGAGATAAAATCTTTTGCTTTCGGACAGGATTTCTTCGAATTCTTTCCCTTACTGCTTTGACCACCTTTTTCGTACGAACACTACGTGGACGGCCAGATCTTTTTCTGTCACAAACAGAGGAGGTCTCATTGTACCTATTAATAGCCCGGTACACAAACATTTTACTAATACCAAGTGTATGGAGAGTTTTAAAAATTGCATTTGGCTCCATACCTACTTTGTGTAATGCTATCACAGCGATTCGGTTCTCTTTATCACCCCACACCATTTTAATATCGCAAAATATTTTACAATGTATTGGCGCCAAAATGAGAAAACACAATGAACAATCGTATAAAAATGACAGATTCGAAATTCAAATGTAATATTTTTTTATAATTAAGTGTAACAGTATTTATGGCCAGACTAAGTATATGGATAGCCCCGGCGATTTTTTTGCTATCAATACTGTCTAAAGTCCAAGATTTTAATACCTAATTAATTTATTGCATTATAATGAACAACATTTTCTTTTGTTTTTCCTTCTGGAGAGAAAACAAATAGTGCTGTACTAATATAATAATATTAGGTCATATAGTCCACTCCGCTGGCTTAGTGCGGGTTGGCGGATTTTATTTAAAGTAGAAATTATTCCGAAAGTCAGAGGTGTGCCCTGGGATTTGAACCCATGACCATCGTAAACTTGTTGGCAGTCGCGTTTGGTACGTTACCAACGGGCAACCACGCGCTTCTGTGAATTACTTTTATTTATTTGAGAAGACTATCTATACATATACAAATTAATAAAACCTTCATACTGCCTTACCAGGTGACGTAAGTAATAATAGTCCGGTCATTTTAGACATAAAAATAGTGGTCAAATAACAAAAATTACGACAGAGCCAAATTTTTGTGGACAGCTTGGGTTCACCATCAGAAAGAAATCTTCAAAAGTCCCCATCGATCCCATGTGTGCTAAAAAAGTTATTTGGGGTCAAATCAAAATTTCAAGTTTTTTGGATTTTTCTCGAAAATGGTAAGTTTTTTCGAAAAATAAACGCAGACCAAATTTGTAGATCCGAAAATCCTCTACAAAAAAGTATCAGTCATTTTTTTTTCTAAGGGTCACCATTTCTGAGATATCGTGACTGCAAGAGTTTAGAGTAACGTTATACATGATATGCACACATTTCCACGCCACCTGTGAGGACTACCTCACAGGTGGCGTGGAAATGTGTGTTAAAAAAAACGCGTCGAGTACACTAGTACTCGACGCGTTTTTTTTAACGTGGTTTCCCCAGTAGGCCTACTCCACGAGCTGTCATGATGTAAATTTCAGGGAAAATACTTTTCTAAATGCATAATGAATATTGATATTGATTTTTATTGGTTATTGAGTTTAAGTGTGTTTCTGATTTCTTTTCACATTTTAGTCTGATTTATACGCTTCAGTCTACTTCAATAGTCATGTCTTCTTCGATTTCTTCTTCTTCCTCTTCCTGGATGTTCAAAAATTGTTCAAATGAAGATGAATCAGCTGTTACTTCATCAAAATCACATAAGCCTTCCTCTATTGTATTCAATTCAACATTTGAACTAGACTGATCTCGGCAATTCGTACACGTTAGAGAACATAGTAACCCTACTTTCTTGCAGCCACATTTGCCGCTGCAATCTTTTTTGCAATTATTACAAAAAATAGAGTTAAGAAGTTTTTCTGGAGCGGGTGGCAGCAAAGTTTGAATCGGTACCAAAGTATTATCTATTATTTTCCAACCCCAGTCTTCCGGGTTCAATTGATTGCCTAGTCACGTCTGAACTTGATAATATACCCGATACAAATGTTGAATAGTAGATGCCGATGTTGGAGGAAGACATTAGAGTTGTATTTGCTTCTTGTTTCGTGTATTTTTGACAATGGTTGAATATCGGTGTTTATCAATGCAATTAATTTTTTTTGGAGCTCCATAAACAGCAAGAAGAAAGTGAATTCCTTTGAATTCAATTGTTTGAGGTAAAGAATCAGGTTCTGTAAATACTTTTGCGCAGTCAAGTCAGCCGGTTATTGCATGTAAAAATATTTTTTTACAGGCGATAACCGGCTGCGATACTACATCAGCAATATATAGAAGAGGCAAGACTTCAGTTTTAAAATTATTTGAAAAGAAAGATTTAATTGACTGCGCAAAAGTATTTACAGAACCTGATTCTTTACCTCAAACAATAATTACCAAAGGAATTCACCTTCTTTTTGCTGTTTATGGAGCAACAAAAAAAAATTGCATTGATAAACACCGATATTCAACCTTTGTCAAAAATACACGAAACAAGAAGCAAATACAACTCTAATGTCTTCCTCCAACATCGGCATCTGCTATTCAACATTTGTATCGGGTATATTATCTAGTTCAGACGTGACTAGGCAATCAATTGTACCCGGAAGACTGGGGTTGGAAAATAATAGATAATACTTTGGTACCGATTCAAACTACTGCCACCCGCTCCAGAAAAACTTCTTAACTCTATTTTTTGTAATTGCAAAAAAGATTGCAGAGGCAAATGTGGCTGCAAGAAAGTAGGGTTACTATGTTCTCTAACGTGTACGAATTGCCGAGATCAGTCTAGTTCAAATGTTGAATTGAATACAATAGAGGAAGGCTTATGTGATTTTGATGAAGAAACAGCTGATTCATCTTCATTTGAACAATTTTTGAACATCCAGGAAGAGGAAGAAGAACTTTACTGGTGGTAGGTCTCTCATATATGAGAGGCCATCTGGGTAGGTACCACCGCAATGTCTATTTCTCCCGTGAAACAACACTGCTTAAATGCGCTGTTATGTTTCGGATTGAAGGACATTGTAGCCCGAGCAACTACTGGACATATTGAGACTTAACATCTTATGTCTCAGGATGGCGAGCGCAGTGGAATGTTGCTACTGTTTATGAGCCGTCGTATCGCTTACCATCAGGCGAACGGCATGCTCGTCTAGCCATTCACTGCAATAAAAAAAAGAAAAAAAAAGAAGAAATCGAAGAAGACATAACTATTGAAGTAGACTTTGAAGAGTATGAATCAGACTAAAATATGAAAATAAATCAGAAATACATTTAAACTCAATAACCAATAAAAGCCAACCCGCACTAGGCCAGCGTGGTGGACTATATGGCCTAACCACTCTCAATCGCACTCTCGATTGTAGAGTAGGCCCGTGCCCTGCAGTGGGACGTATATGGGCTGATACTGATACTGATACTGAACCAATAAAAATCAATATCAATATTCATTATGCATTTAGAAAAGTATTTTCTCTGAAATTTACATCATGACAGCTCGTGGAGTAGGCCTACTGGGGAAACCACGTTAAAAAAAACGCGTCGAATACACTACCTCACAGGTGGCGTGGAAATGTGTGCATATCATGTATAACGTTACTCTAAACTCTTGCAGTCGCGATATCTCAGAAATGGTGACCCTTAGAAAAAAAAATACTGATACTTTTTTGTAGAGGATTTTCGGATCTACAAATTTGGTCTAAGGTTTTCGAAAAAACTTACCATTTTCGAGAAAAATCTAAAAAACCTGAAATTTTGACATTTGACCCCGAATAACTTTTTTAGCACACATGGGATCGATGGGGACTTTTGAAGATTTCTTTCTGATGCTGAACCCAAGCTGTCCACAAAAATTTGGCTCTGTCGGAATTTTTGTTATTTCAAATGTCTAAAATGACCGGACTATAAAACAAATATGTAAAAATATAAAACTGCATATCATTTCATTATAATGTCTAGATGCGACATCAACGTACCAATACTTTTATTATTCTTGAGTTTGAAAACAATACTAATGCGGAATTTAAATTTGTCCCCCAACGCATCTAAAGGTATCAATTCAAAAAACAATGTCCTTTATGAAAACGAAAAATTATAATTAGATATATTTTGGTGTACTCCGGCAAAACGCTTCGATAGAGTATATCTTGTTTAAAACTGTTGCAATACTCTCAAAAAACTATGGGCTATTTTTGTAGATATGGACATCATTTTGTTTTACATAATATAACAAATTACGCTAAAGACGCCGTATCTAGATATTATATACACAATGTACACATTTTTTGAATTTTGTTCTATTTCGTCAGCCGTCAATGAAAGACAATGGAACAATAGATCATTTTACGTTGGTTGGTAGTTGAAGCTTGACCGTCATTTACCTCTCCCGTCAACCAAACAAAGATCATCCTATATTGGCTGGTCGCATCACGCTTGAACAATTAAAAAATTGGCTTTTCCTCGCAATTTTTCCATTTTTTCTCACCGTTTAGACCTTCCCTAGACCTCCACGAACATTTCAAGACCAAGATAAGATAAATCCGTTCAGCCGTTCTCATTTTTTCTAAAATTATAGTGTACACCCTTTTATTTTTAAGGACGCTATGGTACGCTTGGGTTTAAATTATTAATAATGCCAAACCACCCAAACAATATGTTATTTAAAAAAATCTTAATATAAAATTGACATGTTTATTTTTGAAATGTTTAGTTGCATCATAAGTATTTGTAGTCCCTAAAACTACCACCCGTCCTCGTTTTCGGTAGCAGCCTTGGTAATACCCTGTATATCTATGTGGGATTTTTCTATATACAATGGCAGCTAAAACACGCAGTCTCGAGTCTCGGCTAGCAGTAAGTACGGTGGCATCCGTATCGCACACAATATCGATTAGACGGTTAGTTAGATTCAGTTTTCAGCGCTCGTACAATTTCCGCCAATATTCTGTTTAAACGCGAAATTTCCTGTATCGGTTTACGATATACGGCAGTCAGTTAATAAAAGGTATGCAGATCTAGTTTAGCTACTTCTGAATTACGGATCCCTTTTAGTCTTTGATTTTTGAAGCTCCCAGAATACCGAGTTGTAGAGAACTGAACTACTTGGCTACTTCAACTAGCAAACCGTTAATAAAACTGAACCCCGAACTGGGTCAGGACAGGATCGTAATTTTATAAAGCGGTCATTAAGAAAAAAATATTGGGTGGAATAAACGGATCAGTCGGTATTAAAGCACTGTAAAAGGGTACCAACATGCAACGTAATCAACTGGCTCGGTTTTAATCATCGAAGGGTGTAGAGTGTAGTTGTTGAACACGCGGCTTCGGCGGCGCGGCGGCTGCGGCGCACGGTGGGCTGAAAATCGCGTTTCATGGACATTCAAATTTTTTTTCGAATTTGACGGGTTTTTTAATTGGAATCTATTAAAACATGCTTGTTCATGATACCTTTTAAGTATGAAGATATAAATCACAGGAAAAGGTACACTTTCGATTTTTTTTCAAAAATGTTGTATGGAGAAAACCATAAAATAAGCTATATCTCGGCTGGCACAGGAATGGCCGTTATTTCCTCTCGCATGAATTTTGCTCTATTTTTTTGCAATTTTTTGATGTATCACACCACAGGGGGCAAAGCGCGGCTTTTGAAAAAAAAAATCATATAAAAAAAATATATATTATTTCCGTTGACTTCAATCTTGGTTGGCAAATTTGAACCACATGTCTCTAAAAATAATAAATAGCGGTCACAAAACAACTTTATTGCTGGTTAACCCTCCCAATTTCACAATAATAAATAATACACGGCTTATATCAAAGAAATATTTTTTTACCTTACTTGTTTATGACACACAAATCGGTCTTGGATACTCGAACTTTTCCAAACAATGGATAAATTTTCACCTGCAAGTACTTACTACTTACTATTGTTTTGTTCCTAATTCACTTATTTAAGACCCAATAAACAAAAAAAGGCAGCTGCGTAATTATGATGGGTCATTATAATGACACAGGTGCATAATGATTTTGTTATTTATTTAAGAAGTATAAATAGACATTTGTTTGCTGTAATTTTTCAGTTTACCTCGATTTGTGCTTGTGTAAACATCGATTATAAACACGGAAATGGAAAGTTTAGCAAATTACTTAGACTTGTTTATGATTTTGAAAAACACGGGTAAGTACAGTGACTTCCTTTCGTTACATAACAATGTCGGTTCATGTTTGAATTTAAACCTTTCAGATGAAGACAGTCTTACGTTGAAATTATACTGTAGAAGATTTACTCATACCCTTGTGAAAAATTGGAAGCGATCTCATCGAAAATTAGAAGATTTTTTGAAAGGTTATGAGGACTGGCTTCAGTGTGATATCGATTGGCCAAGTTGCATTGCAGAACCGAAGGCATCAGATGTTGGGGCATCCGAATCTCATATCACCCTCGAAAGTCCAGTCCTTTCCACATCTTCGTCCGGTGCACCACACACAAGTAAGAAGCGTTTGCCACGAAAACCATTTCAAGATTTAGCAATGAAGCAAAAGAAGAGAAGGACTGAAAGTCAAATAGAATGTGAGTCCAGTGAACTTGCATACGCTACTGTGCGAAAAATGAGACAAGAAGGTTTGGACAGTATAGCTGCTGCTATTGAGTATATGATAAAACATTCAGAAGCTGCTGATAAGTTTAACGCAATTACCAAAAAATCATGCCCCAAGCCTGTTTTTACACCGGAGAAAGCACTTGGTCTATGTTTATCATTAAAGTTGTCTAAGTGGCAATATATAACATTAAGGGAAACAGCAATTCGGGAAGGTGCGATGGAATTGTACCCATCATACTATAAGATTCAGCAAGCTAAATCTCAGTGTTATCCTGACAAGGAGACAATTACAGTTACAGATACAACAGCCAAAATGTCCCTTCAGGCTCTTCTAGATTTAACAGTTAAAAGGATTTTGAAAAGTGTACCTGTATGTGGCGATAGAAAAGAACTTATTTAAGTGGGGTTTTGATGGTGCATCGAACCAGAGCAGGTATAAACAGAAAATAGAAGACGAATATAATGATTCCAGTGTTTTCATGACCTCGTTAGTTCCGTTAAAGCTGACCGATGGTAACGAAGTCGTATGGCAAAATCCAAAGCCCTGTTCAGCACATTTTTGTCGTCCAGTGCAGTTTAGTTTTGTTAAAGAAAATAAACTTGTGGTTACTGAACATTTGAAGGAAATTGAAGACCAGATCAAGTTGCTAACAATTCTATTTGACTTTCAGTCCTTCTCTTCTTTTGCTTCATTGCTAAATCTTGAAATGGTTTTCGTGGCAAACGCTTCTTACTTGTGTGTGGTGCACCGGACGAAGATGTGGAAAGGACTGGACTTACGAGGGTGATATGAGATTCGGATGCCCCAACATCTGATGCCTTCGGTTCTGCAATGCAACTTGGCCAATCGATATCACACTGAAGCCAGTCCTCATAACCTTTCAAAAAATCTTCTAATTTTCGATGAGATCGCTTCCAATTTTTCACAAGGGTATGAGTAAATCTTCTACAGTATAATTTCAACGTAAGACTGTCTTCATCTGAAAGGTTTAAATTCAAACATGAACCGACATTGTTATGTAACGAAAGGAAGTCACTGTACTTACCCGTGTTTTTCAAAATCATAAACAAGTCTAAGTAATTTGCTAAACTTTCCATTTCCGTGTTTATAATCGATGTTTACACAAGCACAAATCGAGGTAAACTGAAAAATTACAGCAAACAAATGTCTATTTATACTTCTTAAATAAATAACAAAATCATTATGCACCTGTGTCATTATAATGACCCATCATAATTACGCAGCTGCCTTTTTTTGTTTATTGGGTCTTAAATAAGTGAATTAGGAACAAAACAATAGTAAGTAGTAAGTACTTGCAGGTGAAAATTTATCCATTGTTTGGAAAAGTTCGAGTATCCAAGACCGATTTGTGTGTCATAAACAAGTAAGGTAAAAAAATATTTCTTTGATATAAGCCGTGTATTATTTATTATTGTGAAATTGGGAGGGTTAACCAGCAATAAAGTTGTTTTGTGACCGCTATTTATTATTTTTAGAGACATGTGGTTCAAATTTGCCAACCAAGATTGAAGTCAACGGAAATAATATATATTTTTTTTTATATGATTTTTTTTCTCAAAAGCCGCGGTTTGCCCCCTGTGGTGTGATACATCAAAAAATTGCAAAAAAATAGAGCAAAATTCATGCGAGAGGAAATAACGGCCATTCCTGTGCCAGCCGAGATATAGCTTATTTTATGGTTTTCTCCATACAACATTTTCGAAAAAAAATCGAAAGTGTACTTTTTCCTGTGATTTATGTCTTCATACTTAAAAGGTATCATGAACAAGCATGTTTTAATAGATTCCAATTAAAAAACCCGTCAAATTCGAAAAAAAATTTGAATGTCCATGAAACGCGATTTTCAGCCCACCGTGCGGCGCTCCTCACGACCAGGGCTGCCCACTCCCATTAAAAGCTTTGAAAATTCCCATTCATAATATCGGTAAAAATATCGTAGGTCCCGATACCGATACTACTTACAATTTATTATATTATAGATATAGTACAGGTTCCCCAGAACAAATTTCATAATTGATTACTAACAAGTTGATTTTTCGTGAGTAGCTTCCTTTCGACTAGACGCCCAACTTTTTCCTTACAGTAACATTGGGAAATGGTAGCTTAGTAGGGTAGCAAGGATAAAACATGTCGATTTGACGAATTTTTAAAATTTATTAGTAACCGAATTTTTCTTTGTTAATTATCGAGATAATTATCTAAATAACGTGAAAAACTATTTGTCCTACAAAATATAAGGTTTTATCACAACAGTCCCCCCTCTCCAACATGTATCATAAACAAGGTCATGGAAAATAATTACTAACCAGCAGATTTTTTTTTTATTGGTTAACTAATATTTGTATAGTTTACTACCCACAATGTCCTACAAATTGTGTGGTATGTCATCTTGGTCCTACGCTCAAAAGTTGTCAATACCGCAAGACTTTTTTTTTTATTAGTAACTGTAGGACAAATATATCACGTGATAGGTTAATATATTTTTCATCCAAATAAAACAATGTCCTACAAAAATAAAGGTATGTTATATTAGTCCTACAAAATTTGTAATTTTTGAGTATACAAAATAAAATGAAATATTCATTTATACTTACACTAGTACTCGTACACAACGACTTCGCTTATAATGACTAATCGGTTTTAACGACGATAATGTTTACTCAAGTTAGGTTTCATAGTATGGTACTGAGAAAATATCACCGTTTAGTGCGACCCCGGTTTAAGCGACCAACTGCTTATAGCGACCAATAATTACGTCTAGTTAAACCACAGAATACTAACAGAAGTCAACCTTGTGTATGTACTTCACTTTTGTTGCCATACTACGCTCGGCGTTCGCGCAAAAGTTAAAACTCGCTCTCGCAGTGGTCTCGACTGGTTTGGAATATCATGTCGGTGAACGCTGTCTATGTGGGCGTTGATTAAGCGCGCTTTGTATGAAGCTTGACTTCTGTTAGTTTAGTATTCTGTGGTTAAAACGACGCGCAATGTTTTGTTTGCACAACCTATGCACCAATACCTCGGTGCCCCAAAGTTACCCCGCCCCGCGCGCTTCACCTCTCCTTATTAGTGCGTGAATCCATGCTTAGTGTTTGTCACTTAAGACAAGTTCTAAAAGGTCGACAAAATAGTTATTTCTGTAAAATACCTATTTCCAGCTCCGGTGCGAAACGCATCTAAATATATACCGGGTATATCAAGGATGCTACTGAATACGAAGCCGGATGGTAGTTTAAGTGACTACAAAAATAATGTAACTGTGTGTTGGCCGTCTGTATTTTTAGTCGTCTGTGGTCCACAGTAAACCATGCTGTGCGGATGCGTTTGTGAGCAAGGAAAGCAGTGTGCCTTAGCTACAATAGCAAAATATACAAAATATTTTTTTTAATTTCATGAATTTCAACTTTGTAACTGGAGGACTGGAATAACGTACCACGCAATTTGTAGGACAGTGTGGGTGGTAAACTATGCAAATGTTAGCTAAACAATAAAAAAAAAATCAGCTGGTTAGTAATTATTTTTCATGACCTGATTTATCATACATGTTGGAGAGGGGGGACTGTTGTGATAAAACCTTATATTTTGTAGGACAAATATTTTTTTACGTTAATTAGATTATTACCTCGATAATTAACAAAAAAATAATCGGTTAGTAATATTTTTTTTTAATTCGTCAAGTCAACACATTTCATCCCTATTATCTTAGTTATAAACCACAATCGAGAATTTTCGTACAAGAATTACTTGGGCGTCTCATTGAGATGAAGCTATTCTCGAAAATTCAGCTTGATAGTAATTATTTTTACATTATGTATTAGTACTACATCTTTTGAGTGTAGGACCAAGATGACATACCACACAATTTGTAGGACATTGTGGGTAGTAAACTATACAAATATTAGTTAACCAATAAAAAAAAAATCAGCTGGTTAGTAATTATTTTCCATGACCTTGTTTATGATACATGTTGGAGAGGGGGGACTGTTGTGATAAAACCTTATATTTTGTAGGACAAATAGTTTTTCACGTTATTTAGATAATTATCTCGATAATTAACAAAGAAAAATTCGGTTACTAATAAATTTTAAAAATTCGTCAAATCGACATGTTTTATCCTTGCTACCCTACTAAGCTACCATTTCCCAATGTTACTGTAAGGAAAAAGTTGGGCGTCTAGTCGAAAGGAAGCTACTCACGAAAAATCAACTTGTTAGTAATCAATTATGAAATTTGTTCTGGGGAACCTGTACTAATATGGATATCACATTCAAAATAGATGTATTTTTTCACGAAGAACTTGTTCATAAATTGATGACACTTCTTTAACTGTCTGACTGACTCGGTAGCGTAGTTGTATTACGGTTGGTTACAACAACGGTCTCGGGTTCCAATCCCGGTTGGGGTAAAGTGATATTGAATTTATAATCGCTGTCTGGATATACCATGTATATGTAGAATTTTATTTGGTTTTGTTTTTGTTTTCTTTCATATTGCCCCGTTCGATTTAAAAATATATGTTGATTAATTTTTCAGAAATAGGCTGCAACCACTGATTGTTTACTGCAGAACACATGCCTCTATCAAATTGGAATAGCGATAACAATAAATTTACCGTCGTAGGCGTAAGGAATACATAAATAAGCTTTTCCTACGATAAAATAATATTTTTTATCACCGTTTAGACGTGATCTATTAAATTTGAAACACCAATTGTATTGAAGGGCCTCCTATCCTTAGTTTTTAAATCAACGGGGTCACAATACAAACTGACCACCGTATGAAAAACAAATTAGATATTATATAACTTACTTTGAATTACTCAGTATAATAATGTAAAGTGTGGCGTTTTTTTGTGTCTTTTTACGCTATTACAAAATAATATCGTTACTAAGGACACCAGTCGTTTTTTCATGATATCGTTTTCATGAAAACGACCCTGATAATAATTAAGTACCCATTACTTATTAAACTAACAAAGAAGCAACTGGGTTTTAAATAGATAAGTGAATTTTAAAGAAATAACCACAAAACCTCAAAAGGAAACCATTAGTGCGTCATTGAAGCTCTATGGTATCCTATATTGTATTGCTTGAGAAGACCGCAAGCATCCTGCGCGACGCAAACCGAAGGAAATGAACAGAATCACGTCACAGCGGATGTTATCAAGACCATAAAAAATAAAAGCAAGCCGTTAGCTTGCGGAGGCTTTGTGATTAACTTGCCACCAGACGATATCTTGCGTTTCAAACAAATATGTATAATATTAAAAAAATAAAATCTTCATGTTTACACTTTGAATGTAGTCATTTCTTCAGATTTTGGCTATAGATTTTTAATTTTAGGAGATTAACGTAATTAAAATAAAATTAAAGCTACAAGAATCATCCACAACAGATGGTAAGTATTAGACTGATGAATAGATATATATTTTTTATGGACAGGTTAGATAAACACAGTTGAAATAAGCAAGTTCCAACACTTATAATAAGAATGTATATGTAAAGTTCTTAAATAGGTGAACATAATATTTAAAATTCCTCTTAGGCTAATTTATCAGTATCTGTACCAGCCCATATACGTCCCACTGCAGGGCACGGGCCTACTCTACAATTGAGAATACGATTGAGAGTGGTTAGGCCATATAGTCCACCACGCTGGCCTAGTGCGGGTTGGCGGACTTACATACCATAGAAATTCTTTATGAATCGCTATGGTATGTAGGTTTCCTCACGATGTTTTCCTTCACCGTTTTAGTGCGTGGTGACTGACTATCAATACACACATGACTCCGAAAAGTCAGAGGTGTGCCCTGGGATTCGAACCCGCGACCACTGAGAACATGTTGGCAGTCGCATCTAGTCCGTTTACCAACAGGCCACCACGCGCTTATTTAGGTTTATTTATGCTCTACGAAATTTAACCTGCTCACCTATTTAAGAAATTTATTCATTTATAGTTTTATAACTTGCCGTTTCCAATTGTTTATATAAACCATCAATCGAATGTCGGTCTGGTGTTATTCTCAGAAAGAAAACACAATATCCAAAATAGTATCTTTGAACTATATAAGAGCTGGGCAAAAATAAATCCATTACTTTTGCGTGAAATTCATGACTTTATTTTACATGTTTCGGATTGTCCGATTTGGGTCAAATATTTACCGTTTTGTGGTATATTTTTTTGCCATTTTAAATGTAGCTTCATAATGCCTCTCTCATAGAACTCGAGGTCTTTACTGGCGAAAACTGTAGTAATCGATTTTCACAATCTTATCTTGATCTGGTGGTCTTGATTTTACTGGTGGTAGATCTTTCATATGTGAATGGTCATCTGGGTTGGTACCACCGCAATGTCTATTTCTCCCGCCAAACAGCAGTGTAAATGCACAGTTGTGTTTCGGATTGAAGGACATTGTAGCCAGATTAACTACTGGACATATTGAGACTTAACATCTTATGTCTCAGGATGGCGAGCGCAGTGGAATGCCAAGCATTGCTTTGTAATTCAAGTCGTTGTTTGGTTTTGCTACCGTTCATAAGCGGTCGTATCGCTTACCATCAGGCGAACGGCATACTCGTCTCGCCATTCATCGCAATAAAAAATATGGTAATCGCTTGGGGCCAGGTCCCGACTCTCTCTCCCTGAGTTACTGGCGAGTCACTACTGTCATGTTTGGCCCGGCGTTATCTTCATGGAACACAAACAAACTCGGTGCCAATTCTTTGCGTACCATTCTTGATACTGATTGACGGGAGTTTTCAGTGGTGTGTATGTGGACAGAAAAGTCCTGATTTCTTCGATGACGGACGCAGACTCACGCAGTGTAGATCCATGCTGTGTTTAGTTATTTATAAGTTCTAAGGAGTGTTGTTCCGTTTAGGGGCAGGTTCCCACCTGCTGCGGGATGTTGTCAGCGGTCCAATAGGTTGCTCGTTTTGTCATGCACGCTACTCGCTAGTAAGAATTAAACAACTCAATGAATTTAATATGCAAGGCACTGAACTTTTCGTCTTTTTCATATTATATTTCGTAGTAATCTTTTGAAACAAATTACTTCATTATTTCATTTAAATGCTGGGCATTCCACTGCGCTTGCCATCCTGAGGCACATGTTGTTAAGTCTCAATATGTCCAGTAACTTTACCGTGGTTAGAATGTCGTTCAAACCGGACCACAAAACTGCACTGACACTGCTGTTTGGCGGGATAGATAGACATTGCGGTGATACCTATCCAGGCGGCCTCCCACATATTATGAGCGATCTACCACCAGTAAGTAATACACGTTATATTACGTACCTATGTACATGTAGGGTATGTTAAGTTATATGTTTTAGATAGTCTTGGAACGATAAATAGTATTTTTCAAATTAAGTATTTTTTCAAATTATTATAAATTATTATTCATTTCATTTTGCCACGATTTTCGTACTTCGTAATCACTAGTTTTCAAGTGCAACCGATAGATGTCTTTGTGTTTCACGTTTGCGCTTAAGGTAAGATTCCGGTTCACATTTAATGATTGAAGAATGGCATTTGGACCCGTGTTTTTTGCTACAGACCGGCTCAGTCTCGGTGCGTCCGTGGACCACATGTGAAACGGATTGAGGGACCTAACCTAAGCATCATCTTGGACCTGGTTTGGAATAGCTATTCCACTTCCCAGACAGGATAAAAGGAAAAATCCACACAAATAACCAATAATATATTATTGAAATATACAGATTATTCCATTTCAAAAAGGAGATTATCAGTTCAACCTATATGTGTGTAATGTCGTCATATTTGATCCAGCTGGACGACTGCAATTTATAATTATAATATCACACTACGAAATACAGTGGTAAAATAGCGGGGCGCAGCAGGCCCTTAATATTGAGACTACAACCGACCCCATAAAATATTCGGCATATTTAGGCAATTTAGGCTTCTCAAAAGATTATACATACTTTTATTTCTCCTTTTTATCACGTCACGAACACCTTATTTTATAAAAGTATTACGTTGTCTTCAAACTGCAATAGAGGATAAAATATATGTAACTGTTTTAATGACGTTATGGGTCTTGTATCAAATGATAAGCATGAAGAGTAAAAACTAAAATGGTGGTAAGCTTGATGGTAAGCGTCAAGCGATATGACCGCTCAGAGACAGTAGCAAAACCAAACAAAACCACGAACTGCAAAACAATGTCTAGCATTCCGGTGCGCAAGCCATCCTGAGATATAAACCGTTAAGTCTCATTATGTCCAATGGTCACTCTGGCTACAATGTCCTTGTCTTGTCTTGTCTCCAAACCAGAACACAACAGTGCATTTACACTAGAAATGGCACACACTTGAAATGGCACACACTTGGCGGGAGAAATAAACATTGCGGTATACCTATCCAGACGGCCGATCACATATCCTAAGTCCTCAGCCGCACATATCCTATCTAAACCACATATCCTAAAGCTTAAGTCCTCGTCGCCAATATTTTCACAAAAGTTAATAACCTTTTTATAATGGAAAAAAGTAAGAAAATTTTAACAAGATTATTTGTAGCTACTAGTTGCTGTATTATAATACAAATATTACAAAATCGTATTGCTACAATAGTTTGACTAATCAATGTAGACGGTTGCAAATTGCAATACGGCTGAATCCTTTACGAAACTTTTGCGTGATGCCTTGGTTGGAAATTGTAATTATTTCAGAAGCTAAGTTTAGTTTCAATATCAATTTGGAATAGCAATTATGGGCAAAGTATAAGTTATTATACTACTTATAGTATACGTTATAAAAGTATAATTTTTAATTTTTATTTTACGCAGTGCTAAAGTTCCAATTTTATAGAACATCTTTGGTCGATGCCTTCACTTAAAATATGTTTAATGAGAGGGGAAATACTACCGCATCCCGTTAATACGATATCCTTACTAAAGAGTTTACCTATAAAGTTGATTTTATTTGAGCAGAATAATATGGATAATTCCATGCTGTATTGTTAGTTGTTATCAGCCTGGAGTCAAGCATTTGTGCCCAATATGGCGATAGGCTTGCCTTCTGTCACATCGTGGGACGGATCAGACAAGGCGAAACGTGGGTGTACTGGTACTAGTACCTCTGCCCACCCTATCTATGAAAAATACGTGAATTTATGTATGTATGTATGTATAAAACACTCGTTGACTCTACTTTGGACTCTACACTATTCTATTATACCTCATTAAAAACGTATGCCTAATGCAATTTAAATTGTTAAGAAAAAAATGAGTTAGTAATTATTTAAGGGCGACGCAAACAACATGTTCTTAATTCAAAATAGTTTTCGTGTTAAATGAGTAAATATCTAAGGCACAAGTTTGTCAAACAACAGTTATTGATTTTAGCACATTCAGTTGTTTCAGACAGGGTCGTTTGAGGGCGCGAGCAGACCTGCCCCCTCGCATGCCCGGCCACGGAGGACAGGGGGGACGGAGGGGAGACACGGCGCGGGGGAGGCAAGGCAGTAAAACGGCAACCATACCCCCACACGTGAATATTTGATGGCTGAATCTCGCTGCGGCCACGGATACAAGGGTATTCAGGTTAT
The DNA here is from genome assembly GCA_023078785.2 of Hyles euphorbiae. Classification (NCBI taxonomy): domain Eukaryota; kingdom Metazoa; phylum Arthropoda; class Insecta; order Lepidoptera; family Sphingidae; genus Hyles; species Hyles euphorbiae. Next base: position 7,554,015 of record CM041040.1, read on the forward strand.
CAGCCGTTCCTAAGACTAAATTGACGTAGACATTCATTAACTCCGCTGATTAGGGACTAAGCTCTGAAATGAGCTACCAACGTAATCCGTGACCGTTCGTTTCCATTTTAATTACCAAACTTCACTCAATATATCCATCAATATATTCAATATTTTATTACCCAAACCTATATTAATAAATGTTAACGTAGCCAAAACGAAATGCAGTCTGCAAAAATGAATTATTAAAAAGTTACAGGAATAATACAAGCACTAAAAGAGAGAAACTTACATCCTCTGCGAACCTTTTCGTGCTCTTTAAAATATTTACTGCCTATGTGCACGTTTGTTTAAGAAAACTCGTACGAAGATGCTTACAGGAGACAGTGCCGAAATAAGAATAGAAAGTGTTTTAATAATTGATTTTACTCCAGCGACGGGTACATTCCAAATACTGTAATTCTATCTTCAGAAAAAAAAAATGCAAATACTTACGAAGTGTAGATGCATCCGAAACATTTAAACTCCCTTTTCTTATGGTTTCATTCCGTGTCGTTATTTGTTATTTGCAAACATTGTACACATTACATTTCTCTAGTCATAGTTTCCGCGCTAATGACAATAGGGTATCCCGTATCGGAATGTTTCCTGTCGCGACGTTGCGAGGTGAACAAAGTTGCCGTTTCCGTGGGAAAATGATAAGATTGCGTCGATAGGCAGTACACATCGCATGCTATACAATTACATCATTATAGCCATATGCATATTTATGAGTACTTGCACGGTGCCTTTAATTCAATATTCCATAATTTAATAAATTCAAATATATACTTGTTTAATTTTTGATTATGGTACAGTTAACATAAATTGCATAATTACACAACAAAGTTGATACTTAATTACAGTTAAATTATAATGCTCAACAGTGCGCTAGAGTAATGTCTCTATGATAATAATATGTCCTAAAATCGAATTACGTCTATATGAATAAATCTTAAAACGAATTGAGCAATTTAAATTTAGTTTTGTAATAAACAAAACAATAGTGTGTTCAGAAACGCGTGTATACGATCTTTATTAAGCAAACACTATTTTTATAATGTGGGAAAAACTAGTTCTAGTTATACAGGTTACCCTAGTTTAGACGATAGGGTTGAACTAGTTTTGTACCTACGCTCAGTTTGATTATAATTACACTTTTTTACTTTTTCTACTTCCAAGCTTATGTTTGTTTTTGTGCAAATAACAATTGTTGTATATGGCTGTTTTCTTAAACAACAAAAAGGCGTTTAATGATTAGGCACTAACGACTTAGTTACTATGTTTAATAACGTATTTAAAATATTAATAGCGTTGAATCATATAATTTAAACTCGGGAAATCCAATCGGCGATGTAATAATTAGCGGTAACTGGGTAAGTAATTGGGTAGCCAGGGATTGCGATGCGGCGCGGCGCTGGAAGGCGCGCTGCCTCGACGCCGCAGCCCAGCGCCCTCGTACATTGCAATCATAAAATCTTGATCGTAAATTAATGGGGAATCAACGATACTCGCGGAAAATTTCATTCAATTTATTAGATCTCATTTGATATTTCTGTATCAGCTCATATACATCCCACTGCAGTGCACGGGCCTCCTCTATAACCGAGGGAACGATTGAGATGAGATGGTTAGGCCATATAGTTCACCATGTTGGCCTAGCGCGGGTTGGCGGATTTACATACCATATAAATTCTTATAAATCGCTATGGTACGCAGGTTTCCTCACTATGTTTACCTTCACGGTTTTAGTGCGTGGTAATTGACTATCAATACTCACATTACTCCGAAAAGTCAGAAGTGTGCCCTGGGATTCGAACCCGCGACCACCGTGAACATGTTGGCAGCCGCGTCTAGTCCGTTTACCAACAGGCCACCATGCACTCATTTGATATAGTGACATAGAAACTACAAGTCTAGCCACGTTGGTGTAACCTGAATATTTTTAATAGTTAGTGATATGCTTAGTTTTAAGTAATTAGGGCGCCTTCTGGTTTGCCGCGCGGGGTTAGTGCATCTGCATCGCTACAGCCATGCTGCTTTATTTTTTTCGAAATTACTAAAGTCCGTCATACTGCATATAAAAGTAGATAACATATTGTTTTCACTAATTGTGTTACTTTCGTCCCTGGTCTCCTCTGTAATATATGTTTATTTCTGAAACTTACAATGCAAACTTATAACATGTATGTATATTCACTACGGATTTTCCAACTTCCAAGTCGGATGATTAACTTTGTGTCTCCGTTGTTTTAATACAAATAAATAGTGGCAAATGTGGTAGGCAGCGGACCGAACTGATAATTATAGCCTCAGGTTCTAGCCAAGACACATAGCTTAGACTTTTTGACACTCTATTCTAACTAATGAACATATGCATGCTAAACTTTCCATAGTATCTTCACATCGCATCAACTCGCACTGCTCCAACGGTTAAGGCCCTCTCGATCAAATTTATTCATTTTAGTTTCCTGTTGCCGAATTACGAAAGCTTGTTTTTGTTTATATTTAGCCACAGTGCTCGATGAGTGGGAATAGATCTATAGCTTTAACTGCAGTTCATTTTTATTGCGTGTATGTTTTACCTTGGCCCCGATTTATTTTATTATTATGTTAATGTAAACCGCCAACGCTAAATAAAGCTGAATTATTTGTTCTTGAACCATAAAATGATCTTTTAAAGGAAGATACGTTCAATTTTATTTGTTGACTAGTTGCTAGGGTCGGCTTTGCCTGGTTACCAGTATTGGGACAATTTAGCTTACTGCACCATCGCATCACAATGTTCAACTATCGAGACTTCTTTAAACACATTACACTTACCATCATTGAAATCGTGGTCACTTTGAGATCTCAGCAAATAAGGAATGACAACTTCTTAACTCCGGATTTACCTTTTGAAATAAAAAATACGCCTTTTAAATTACGTGTTTCCTAAATTATATCGAAGACTTTAATACTAAATTTCAAATAAATCTGAACAAACATAGAACTTATATATAAAATATGTACCTATTAATATCATTTTCCTTACAAACAAATCTAGAAAATCGTAATATGTCATATTATTATTATATATTTTACAATATCGAAGAACTTTGATATGCACCTATTATTATTTTTTAGACTTAGTAATTATGTTTTCTTATACAAGCTTTCCAATCATATTTCTACAATTAGATATATCTAAAGTTGTAATTTGTGCCCCTACTAAATTTCCTCGTAATTGGTTTAGCGCTGTGGAGTCCACTTACTATTGATAAACAAGCTAAATCTCTCTTGATGGTATTTATATAGATTAAATTCTAACTAAAAATATTACGAAATAAACGGTAAGGACGTTTGGTTTTACCAAATAAAGTAAACATAGAATTAAATCAATTAGTTGTATAGTCTATTCCTGATGTAAAACAGCGTAGAATATAATTTATTACTTACTGGTATACAAGTTTTACTACATCTGTACTTCTTCTGAAGATATCTTGTTTGTTGCAACCAGTAAGTATCATGTACCCTACAATGGAAACAAGATCTTGAAGTGGCTAAGAAAGTGCTTGACAAATTAACGGTACCAACCTAGAGCACCCTACGCTAAATAGCATACCTTAGAAATCGTTGTATTTCAACGTAAGCTAATAATTTTGTTTAGCTCTGAGTTCTGACCTACCTACGTTGTGCCAAATTGTTATTAGCAAAAGCTGGTTTGTTGCATTGTTCCTGTTGCGTTATAGTTATCCCTACTTGTGATGGATGATCGATATTTTTTCCCATCGTATTAATTACCGATGATTAAAAGATTTCAACGTAACTTTTACCATATAGTAAAGCTCTGGGGATCTACATTGAGGTAAGTACATTCATTCAAGTGCAATGAATGTCAGTAGAGCGTCGCACCGCGCCGCGCCCGTTGCTTCGCACGAGGCTGTGCCGCCTACGCAATAATACGCAATCACATTCCCATAATGTACTACAGCATACTACACCATTGTTTCACCATCACAAATATCGAATATCACGCCTCACTTTCTTTTCCCACTTTTACAATGATGCAAAGTGCCCCCTTTCTCCAATCTCATCAGCTAATAAAATATAATTATCTATGTTAAGTACTTTTAAGTCAAGTGTACAAGATATATTTGCATGGCCTACTAGGCGTACATAAAATGATAGATTCGAATAATTCAATATAATGTATAAAAAAATGAATCAAATGTTTTCAGCATTATTTGATTTCTTCAGGGCGTTATAGTGGCACTATTTTGATCACTAACACTATCAGTTTTGTTAATCTAATGAAAGTCCACGTGATCACGTGAACGGAATGAAACCTGATCAGGTTTCATTCCAAATACGTCGTGTAAAAACCAATCTTGAAGTATTTGTTATTTAAACATTTGTCTTAAAATAAAGAATATTAGTTAGTTACCGTTATTACAGTGCAGGCGTGGACTCAACGCATGTATAGCAAAATCTATTTAATATAGTTATCAGTGGAGTCGGATACAGTGGTAACTCGGTGATCACGCCGGAGACCGGTCCGCGGTCGCTGACCTCACTAGAGCTTACGCGCTTTTGACTCCGCTAGGCCGCTATGTGTGCAACTAGGTTTTCAGATGATAGCCTTATTTGGCATCGCGTAACATTGAATTATGTAAATGCGCAGAGGATCCGCACGTTTTAAGAGCACATGCAACGCTTAAAAGCATCACAACTGGCAATAATTTTCGTTGCCAATTATCTGTACGTACATTGTATTGCTAGCTGTTTATTATAAGCAGATTTCAATGATATCTAATCTCTATCTAGTATACCTAACATTTATTCATTTTTGAGATAAAATTGTTTGACATTGTCTTTACAATGAAATGCATAGGTACAGCGCACAGGTTTGGGAGTGATCTGTGGAACAGCGTATCCCCAGCGTTACTTTGACTCAACAAAGTGACAAAAGAATCAAGGATTGAGGATCAACAGCAACCATGCTCACTGAACGAGACATAGCAGCAAAGCCATTGCTTCACATCGAATTTCTGAAAGGCAGTGGTACCATTCCAGTAGATCCAATCCATTCCTAGCTGTAGTCCTAAGTAACTATAGAGTGACTCTACCACTTTTGGATATTACGATAATTATCTTTGTACAAAAAATATGGGTTGCGGTTCCGTCGTTGAGGTTATACTGTGGACATGACAAATAAAATCCATACCCAAGCACGCAGAACTAGCGGAATGAGAGAGAAGATGTGGCTGCATAGGAGTGATACAAGACATATGTAAGTAAGAATACGGTACCGTACCGCCCTTTTTATTTGCAGACATTTTGTTCGTTACGGCCTCTCTATAATAACATATCAATAGCTTGCTCTTTGCAATAGATGTACTTAAATAATTCAGTTAGCATAAATGTATGCAAAACATAAGTGCATTGTAAAATATTAAATTCATTAAAAATCACATCACAATTATCTTAATGATTATAATGGCACAGTGTTTCCAAAGCTTTCATTTAACTAATTCTAAAAGGTAAAAGAACGTGTAGTTGAAAGTATAGGAATTGCGTAACTTGAATGATTTAAATATAAACAAATAAAGTAGCTGAAGCGGAGCGTCGGAACAGCTGCATTGAGGAGGCTCCGGCAATGCGGACCCATATATCAGCCGCCACCTGTTTTATCTGGCCGCGTTTTTACTGCAAGCGCCAAGTGCTTATGCGCTGTGCCGTGTGTGCCGCTCAGCTATAAGTGCAATATAATTAAATATATGCATGACTTTTTTACATGTCAATACTTTTTAATTTTACACAACACTGCCTCATAATTTATTCCAAACGCGACGCTCGTTGCATGCAAAAGTATTATTTACGCGTAACACGCCTAGATTTCCAGTTACGAATTAGTGCAATGACCTGCATCGTACTCCTGAGGGAATATATCGACGACGCATACACAATGTGAGGCCTAATTCGTTATGGCCACGATATTATAACTAATATGAAAGATTACAACAGCGTCTATAATACATAATAAAGTAGCACATTAAACCAACAAACAATAGTAGATCAACATTCGTAAACAGAGTAACAGCACTGATGAAGTATTATTTACGGTTACTCGCATATACGAAGGTTTTAGAATTGGACACACAACTGCTTAGTATTTTTCATTAGCTACATTTAGTATAAGTAGGTCGTGTGGTTGAGATCCCTACGAGACTCGTCGAGGGCAAGACGACACCAAATTGCCGACATAACGTCAACGATAAAGCACTCAGCTAAGAAACCAATCTCTTTTACGGTTTAATCAGAGCTTGTTCTACCTAGGTACCACGCAGCGTGTTCCTTGCCAGTTGGGACAATCTTCTTCGCTCTGTATATTGCCATTCTGTGCACCATATGCTTCAAGTTTAATATAACCATATGTACAATTATATATTCATTTATGAAAAAACTTATTTGTAAAGTGTTAAATTAAAAACGATTCTCTATCTATACCTAATTAAAATTCAAATTGAAATGATAAATAATTTGGATTTTACGTCTTTTCGATATAAACACAAAGTCAATGACCTAAAGAGAGTATTTTACATAAATATGTTGCGTACGGGGTAGCTATTTATCGGATAGTAGGTATAACTGTATCCCTCGAACCTGTTTCCGAACAGTCAATATCCTCATAACAAAACACGAGAAGCCCAATGTATCTTAATGTCGCCAAAAGTACGTTTTATATGTATTAATACGGTATAAACCAGCTATAATTTTGTTATGCAATCAAATTACATTTAAAATTTCAAACGCTCAATTAATTTCAATTCAGCCTTTTATATCGAATTACGATATTGTTTTCCATAGAAGCAGAAAAAGTATTTTAGAACAACATACCATCTTCAAATCAAATCTTAATCATTATACAATTTAGTGCAGATTCATATTGTAAACAACAACAACGGCATTACAGTCATGTAAACAGCACAACTAAGGCGGTTGAGCGGTACCAGGGCATAAGGAGCAGATCCCATAGGGGGTAAAAAGAGAAATGACAGGACATCTTACGAGTATGTCTCAAAATTCATTACTTTGTGATTCAAGGCGTTTTTTGAGTTCGCTACTGATCATGAGCGGTCATATCGCTTGCCATCAAGCGAACGATATGCACGTCTCACCAATCATTGCAATAAAAAAATTAGACCAAGATTTGGAGTGCAGTTGTAGCAGCTTAAACTGGACATATACGAAGCTAATTACGACACTGTACAATAGCAACAACTGGCCGGTAGTGAAGTTCTGCAGAATTATCCGACAAACGAAAATACGGTTCAAACAAACAAAAATATGTAAGGCCTCACGGGGTTTCGATCAAATGCCGTGCTCCCTCTGCGATTTTAGGATGCTGTGTGATTTCACACACCAAGTGATGCTATTAAAAAGTTACTTTTGAATCATACACTTATTTTCTCGCACTGCTGAAGTACGGCTGGAGGTGGAATACTGTTCGCACATCTGATACAGTTCGGGTAAGTTCTTGCTTAATGCCTTGGTCGGATTGCAGCTTCAAACCATCAGCATTGTGAATGATGTAGAAATTACGGGCAATTTCGAGTTGCTGCAGTTACGTTGTCACATGTTTAAGCGCGTTCTACCATATACATCACGGTGAATTCTGTGAACAATTTCTAATCTATTTTCATTATATCGTGACCTTAACTGAAACTTCGAGCTCTCTTACGAAGCAATAACTATCATTCCCGAGATAAGACGTCCCTGATTTCTATGTCAGCTGTACGATTAGGCTCGAGAGTTCGCCAGTCCACGTGTTTCTCTTTTTCGTATATACTTGTAATTAAATTCGCGTAACTTCAGCGCCTCAAGCTTGTTTATACAATAGGTACGTAATACCTATCTAAATATATTTACTTCAAATTTTGATCTGCCTGTCTGCGTAAGTATTATGACAGTGGGTTACCAAGACAGGGTTGTTTTGACGTCAAACCAAAATATATCAACAATATAGTATATACGTTAAAGCTTTATTACCTATAGCTTTATTGACATAAATTTAGCTTTATTTATGACAAATTTATTTAGTTCTTGGTCAACGTTTTTGTAATACATTTTTCCAGAAGGGGTAGCAGAGGTACTAACAGGAAATCCAAGTTTCGCTTTGGGTGTTCTGTCCCATGATGTGATAAGGGGCGAGCCTATCACCACATCGGGCACAACTTTCCTAATTTATGTATATGTATGTAAAGAAAAATCCAATGTCACTTTGCCCGACTCGGGATTCGAACCCTCAGCTGTGCAATTGTACCATAATACAACTACTCCACCGAAGCAGTAATTATTGTAATAAAATTGCAGGCAGTAGGCAGTCATAAAAGTTTTTGTAATAAAAATGCTTTACTTATTGCTTTTATTACAATCTGTTCAATCCATTTTATATTGTAAACAAATATTTGTGCGCTTTGAATGCTCGTTAGTTCGCGGAAAGGAAGCTTATAATAAAGTACGGAGAAAGTGTTGTTTATCTCTGAGCAACGCGTGTTAATATTAGCATCAGTTGGCTGTTGATCTGGCTTAGTGCAAACTGACCCAGTGGCCGTGCCTACGCAGCGATCGGTCGGAAAGACGTTACGACATTAATAACTGTACATGAAGTTAATGACTGGGTCCAAGGCTCGTGTCGTAACCGTTGCATGCAGTAAGTATAATATTATGTGCTCAATTCAAAAACACACAAACTTTCTAACCCCATTCTGTTTCCTATAATTACAAAGTTGCTGCCACTCGATGCGTCCTTGCTGCGATTTGAAGAAATCACCGGTGACCATGCATAACATAACATAACTAATAACTGAAGGAAGCGGAACTTGCGTCAGATATTGTTAAAAAGACTAAAATAAACAGGCCAAACGTAGATTCGCATATAAACCAACGTATGAATATCTAAAGAATATAACAATATTGATTTTATCAAAAAAATTCAAAAACTAAGGATAGACCCTTCAGTACATTTGGACTTGTGAAAAGATGACCGTGAAAATCGTGCTAAAATATTTTAAGTATTAAATGAACCTAATTTAATTGATTTCGTCTAAAAGGTGATGAAAATTATTATCTACATTTTTATTAAAACTTGCTGTCATAAGACAAGTAAGTATTTTTAAAATCTTTGCGAGAGGCGACTAATTTCAGAAACGCTCCACTACTGGAGCGTGCGCACCATTTACAGAATACTTTATGCGCTTTCAGCCCTGTTCATATGTTTATGTCAATGATCATAATATTTTTTGTTCTCACTAGTTCTAATGGTTTCTTAGATTTACGCGAATGTTAAACGAATGTAAAAATTAAACCAAATTCGCGATAAAATCCGTAAATAATAGTTTTATCTCACTAGTTCTGACAAAAATGTACTCATAATCACACTTAAATATTCCACTATCTAATAACTTAAATTCGTAATACACCCGTTTTCGTGTTTAATAGAAGAGCCCATTTCAAAAGCAGTACGGCCATATACTTTTCATTGATTAATCTCCCTTAACGTTTTTCGGTAGCCATTAACCCATTTGCGTGACCTGAGCTGGGCTCGGGCCAGGATCGCGAGGTGCCTACTAATCGGTGAATATGTAACATTTTTACTCGGAACTTTCGTGTTTAGGTTGGTTCTTAATTCGGTAGCGTTTCGTATGCATAAATACTTCTACAGGTATTTGTTTAAGGTCTGGGTGTTTGTGAGACCAAAAAGTATCTCGTAGTTTCTTACTTAATTGATCTTAATGTGTGGTCAGGGCTATCTATGTATTATTTTAATTTTGTAAACAATGTAAAATGCATTAAAACATTTCTGAATAATCAAATTTTGCAACGGATAATGAATCCGCCGTGTGGTATAAAACACCACCATTCTACAATTCCAATAAATAAGCTCATTCATAAGGATTATATTTCTCCATATAACAAAGCATTTTAAATAAAAGGAAAACTTTGAAATTTACTATTTCAGAGAAGTAAACCTTTTCTTCGATTTTATTGTGCTTCCACAACTAATTCTATCATTTTCTTGGTATCGTGTATTTAATGAGTACCTGATATACCGATCAAAAATAAAACAAGGGCACGAGTGGGCGGTACCTACAACCTACATAGAGATTATATTTTTTATTTTCTTGTGAGACTAATGTAATTTAATGAAATGTAGATGAAAAAGGAATAAAACTAATTTGTTGAATCCATAAAAGTGTTCAACATTATTGAGAATGTATTTTTTTAAAATATATTTAAAAAATTACCTTTATTTTTCAATTAATTATATAGACAAGCAGCCGTATCAGTGTTATGTCAAACAGTTTTATAATAGCGCGACCATCGAGCTAGAAAAACATTGCGGCTTACTAGTATTTCTAATATTACTTTATCTCAAACAGATTGAATAGCATTACAATCTAGTAAAACTGTGTAGTACCTATGATGTAATTTATTTTTTTGTTTATTGCTAAATAAAACAATTGATTGGTATTTTAATTATCACAGATAGTTACTATAGGTTCTCTCTCTCTCCCTCGTTAGCCACAGGACGTCCCCCAAGGATCTTCACAACATACTGAAACCTTAATCAGGGGCCCTACTATATTCAACGAAACGAAGTTCGAAACTTCGGATGATCGAAGTTTATATACGATACGAATGCACCTACATATACTTATGGTCGTTATTTACTTATGGTCGTAACCATAAACTTATGGTTACGTTGTACGTTATACAAATTCGAACTTTTACAAAGTAGATACATTCGTATCGTATATAAACTTCGATCGTCCGAAGTTTCGAACTTCGTTTCGGATTTATATAGTAGGGCTCCAGGTCGTTCGTCCACATTTTAGGCGGGCGCCCGACACTGCGCTAGTCTCTACGATATAAATGTAGTTCACTGATTATAATTCCATAGGGTAAAAGAACTCCACAATTATATTATAATATTCGGTAACCTAAAAACTGAAATACTTAATCGTTTTATAGGTAATTCACAAATACATAAACCTTATTTGAGGGAGCACATAACTGATACAAATTCACGTTCACTACAAAACGTTTAAACATAAGTACTTACTAACATAACTGTTAGTTTAGCAATGGCACGTACCTACCATGAGTGTTGCGCAGGTCTCCAACTTACATCATACATACACTACGCTACGTTCCTTTATCTGATTGTACAATAATTTGGAACCTCAATGGCTAGTTGTTATAGAGATAGGAATAGAACCAAACCGCTGCGCTGAATAAATACTGCGACCTTCGAAGAAGTGGTATTTTACAACTGATGTCATATTGAAATTAAAGGTAATTTCAAAGAATGATGCTAGAAGTAATAATTTATTATTATCGATCACTACTTTAAATGGCTTGATTTGTATCCAAATTCGTCAGGATATCTTTTTCACATATCCCTAAACCTTGCTTTAATGTTCTTCCTGACATATGTACATTTATAAAAATAAATACATCCAATAGTCACATACATAGTTCTGACTCCATATTAAGATTAATTAGGTCCTGTGTCGCGGATATCAGAAACCACGAGACACTTTTCGGTCTCACAAACATCCAGACCCGAGACAAATATTTGTGGACCTCACAAACATTTGCCTCGATGCGGGGATCGAACCTGCAGTCTCTCGTTTTGCACATATAATTAATAATATGAGTGGAAAACGTCATTCAGATTTTATGTGGGGGTATAATTTTCCTATACGGGTGTATTTTTTTGAGTGTCGTTAGTTTTCTTTTTAAAACAATATTTTTTTTATTTTTTAACTAGTCACAACTCACATACACTCATAATAAAGATAAATACTACGCTGACTAGAAACATAGGGCATACAATCAGATGGATTTGTTCAAGGCTCGTGCTAAGATATATACACGCATGAATAATAATAATAACGTATGAATTAAAGTTATCCGCTTATGGCAGAAGAGTTAATTAATGTGAAGTTTATCCGTGAAGCGTAAGTCGCGACGGAACAAATGGAAGGGGCGATATGAGAAAACTCCGCGAACACCTAAACAATGATACCGCAACCGTCAACTTTATCGGGCCCCATATTGTTATTGTAATAAAAAAGTTTCAGCACATTGTGTGCTATATTTGCACTCACACTGCGATATATGAATACAACGCAATGAGAGCATTTCAATAGCATACAGGTGTACAAATAGAGGTGACCCGCCGTTTACCAGTAATTTGATTAACATCCAGTGAATTCAACAACGGGCACAAACTGGTATGAGGAACAAATAACTGTCTCATGCCCTTTACAAGTACTATGTGCCATTTGAGTATATCGAAGAGTTTACCTTGTACACGTATATACCCGTACAAGCCCCACTGTAGGGCATGGGCCTCCTCTACAATACGATTGAGTTAGGACTTATAGTCCATATCGCTGCGTTTTGCAACGTTTACCCTATAGATGTTTATAAATAACATAAAAATAATAAAAATTACCATCATTAAAATCATCTACATATTATACTAGAGGGGACACTGCAAAAAACATTTTGTTACAAATATGAACGGTACCGTAACTCTATTTCTGTTTCTGTCTCTGTCACGCCTACGCAATAACATCATATTCGCTCTCGCTTCACTGTCCACAACCCTATACTGGCACAATGCTGAGATTTTGTTCCCGATGTCTGCTCTATCTCCTACTATATTGTAATACCTTAATGGTTACTATATATTCGTTATTTTAGTGTATTTTATAATTGGGAATGGAATTCTTTCTTATAATCTTGCAGTCATCAGTCACAGCGTGAAGAAGCTGTAAAGAAACCCGGTAAGGCGTGACTACAGTATCAAAATATCAAATATTTTATGATGTGAGGGGGAAAAACATATTAGAAGGGTTTAAAACGATGTTTTAGTTTTAATCCAGAATTGGAGATTAACAAGATTTTCAATAAAATAAAAGTACAAAATATAGCAATCGGCCATTTTGCCAGAAACGCTAGCCACGACGCATGACGTCACGCCTATGTAAACCTGCCGTAAACATTACCAATTTCTTTAGAAATGTGGAATGTGAACTTTACCGGAACCACTTATAGACTTTAGAATTCATTTTTATCAAACGAAATATGTTTTGTTTCGTTAACTTTCTTCGCTGCGCATAGACACAATGACATGTTTACCTAGTGGTGACGTTATGACGGACGCCATGACACCTACTAGCTTTTTCTGTGCACTATTGAAAGATTATTAGAAAAATGCCTTAAAACTGTGTTAAACCTTTGTTAATTCTTGAAATATAGATTATTTCGTATATAATAAATGTGTATCTATATTATAAAACATGATTTTAAAATAATTCGTCATGCCTGTTGTCTGCTATCAGTTGATAATTTGTCTGGACGTCATTGCACTTATAACGGGTGTGAATAGCGATGCAATCACAGTGTCGTGTCTATGTAAAAATATATGGGTATGTAAGTTATTATAAATTGTTTAACCTACCAATTATTGTTTATTACGAATAAACATTAAAGTCTAAAGTCTTGGCAGCTTATCGCTTTGCCGTGGGTTATCGAGAGTAGACCTTATTTGCCATTTTTATCGGAAATATAACTGAAGCGTAAATAAATAAAAACGTATATATTTACTGAGTGTCTCGGTTGCGTAGCCTTGTGCTTTGTGCCCGATATGGCGATAGGCTTGCCACCTATCACATTGTGGGACGGAACATACAAGGCGAAATGTGGATGCCCTGGCACCTCTGCTTACCCCTTCTGGGAACAAGGCGTGAGTTTATGTATGTATGTATGTATGTGTATATATTTATACGCCTATTACTTCATAAATAAATATTACCTAACAATACGGATATCATTAGCAAGTAATGATAAAAGGTATTTATAAAGAAAATAAAATTTGCTCCAAATTAAAGATCAGAAACTATATTAAATGTAAATTAACTAGTAGAAAAGTCGGCTACTTCCACCATGAAATACAAGGCGAAGTTATATTAAAAATAGTTAATTATTAAAAACGAAAGTGTACTTGCTTTTATGTAGGCATAATTGATGAATTCAAAAAATGACCAAGATTATTTTCTTTTCTGAATATTCACCATTCGTAATAAAGTGGAATCATTAGAAAACCGATGTGTTACCTATCGAAGAACTAACATTTGTTGGATAAAGCGTAATTAATTAAAGGTTTTTTTGGGTAATTTATCTGTTGCTGGAAATGTATGACCCCTAGATAGGTATTGTACATAATTACTAGGAAATGTATAGTACATATATTACAATGTATGTTTCCAATGAATTGTATGCAATTCCCAGACGATTTTGAGTAATACAATAAAAATTAATGCTTTTATGAATGAACTAGTAAACTGAGAATCAAAATACCCGAGCGCAACGATACAATCGATACGTAATAAAAATAAATATTTTATTTTCTCCACTTTTTATTTGTTCTTGCATAATTTCTCTTAATCCCCTTTGTTCCTACTTCTGTAAGTAATTCGATAACGTTTATACTCATTGACATCCAGAATGTAATACAATATCGATCGCTATTTAGGGAATGTTTAGATTTCCTAGGAATTGTATACAATGACTTTTTCGTTAACATATATATGCACATATTTAGACAAATTTATTTCTAAAAGGGACATCCTCTCAGAGAACCAATAAAGTACAATATTTGACTTTTCGTTTATATTGACAGCCTTTATATGAATAGCTAAAAGTTAATATCAACTAAAGTACCAACTGGAGGCAAGAGTCGGTTAGAAAGCAAGAGATAAAGAATATCTTGGGCAGACTGTTTGCTTCGGCTTATTGAGTGCAAACACGCGGTCCCGGGCTCCGAACCCGGGCAAACAGTCGGCTCACTGCGTCTCGGCGGGGGCTATGAAATTATTAAACTACCCAAGAACTGTACGGTAAATAACTTTATACATTATTAATATTTGACGAATATCGTAGATTTAAAACGTTATGCTTTGTTTGGTTACGTACTCGACATCACATAAAACTTATTAGCGATGTAATTGCGAAGATAAAAATGATAATATTTTTTGCGTCATTCTATATGATCAATGGTTTTTTGCCATCAATTTTTTATATAACTGCTTGAACTTTAACGTATTTTTGCTTTCAAATATCGTAGCCGTTAGAAGTTAAGCCAACACAAATACTCCAAGGCCATGGATAGATATGATAGTACGGTCATGGGAGAGCCGAAATAACATACGAACACCCAATATGCGGCGACAAGTGTTTTGCCGGACATCGAACCGCGCCCGTCTAGCAGGTTTCGCTGGAACATACCGCTGGCTTGTCTCCGACCACTCCGCATCCGTCAACCGCAATTGTATAACGGACTACACCGTCCACGGCTCTTAGGCAACATTTTATTTGTATATAATTAAAAGAAATTCTTTCACTGAATTCATTTACATAATAATGGCTATATATACGAGTATATGCGATCGTTGTGATTTTGTTCATGTACTAAGTATATTATAATTGAATTCGTTAACATTTCAAAAATATTATTAAATATTATCAAGGCAAACGCAAAATAAAAAATAATTAATAACGCGCTTGTAATGGAACTTGAGGGTGAGTAAAGAGGAAGTGATTAGTGAGTACTGAGTAGACGAGGTAACAGTGAACACAATGCAGTGGCGTGTGGAGTTGGTAGCTGCGGCTTCTGCGGTTTGCGTACCACGGCTACTTTCGCCGATCCCTTGCTCATTAGCGATGCCGCACAGACTCTTCTGTAAACACTTGCCGCCTACAAATGCCTCGTCTTGTTCCGCCCTCCACGTAATGTACGCGCAGACGTGTTTGAGAACAATCTTCACAAGAAATCGACAAACATTCCGACCATTTTAATTTTGTTATTCGAAAGTGGGTGGGCCTTGCTTGCTTTTGTCAAATTTAAATGTGATACAATTGTGTTTTAGTGTAATATCATCAATAATATTATATTTACCTGCAAGTGCCGGCAAATAATGAATGAACCGAGTTATTGTTGAGAAAATCAATTGTTAAATAAATAAATATTATAAATAACACCCAACAGTCACATACATAGTCCTGATCCCACACTAAGATCGAGTCTTGTGTCGTGGGTATCAGGAACTACGAGAGACTTTTCGGTCTCACAAACACCCAGACCCGGAAGAAATATTTGTGGGCCGCATAAACATTTCTCTCGGTGCGGGGATCGAACCCGCGGCCTCTCGTTTCACAGGCGGCGTCTAACCAACTGTGCCACGGAGGCTGCTGCTGTTTTATGTTTACAAAATTATCGAACACCAAAAACAGGTTTCAAGTTATAAATAACAACATTTTTTGTAACCAGCACCGCGGTCTAGTATCGCCTGGGTCCATTTATTTTTTAACTTCAGAAGATGTAAAGGAAAAGAAAAAGAAATAGTTTGGGGCTATTCAATTCCACTAAAACTCAGTTTAACCCTAATGATACTTTCTGTTATCAAGAACTTTATAGCAATCGGTCATTAGAAAACTATAATAGTTCGATCGAACTATTTAGATCTACGATTTTGAAGACGCAAGTGTACCTATGATAGCACTACCTCTATATTATAAATACTTACGCGAAGCTTAGCAGTTAAGAAGGAAAAACATAATACCTATATTGCTGTATTGACTCGAAAAAATGTAAAATTAAATATCTCTTTTACTTTTCTATGTTCGTAAAACCATAATTTATAATCAGAATTGTAAACGGTTGGTTGGTTGTTGGTTGTGAACATTTTAGATGTCGGTCCGATTGATCTCAAAATCTATACCCGAGAGACTCTCCGTTCTAACAAACTAAATTCAAAGTCAGAGTTAAAAACAATGGGGCTCATTTTAGATTTTTTGTTATCCTATTGGTCTCCAAATCAATATGCGAAGGTCCCTTTGTATTAAATCTAACAAAAATAATAAGTTTGTTTTATTTATGTTCTCACTAAGAACTCTGACTATGTGAAAAAAAAAAGGATATCCGAGAACATGTATCAGGTGTGGAGTGTAATCAACAAATATCCGGACCTAGGCGATACTAGGCCGGGGTGCTATTAACAAAAAATGTTGTTAACTTATCTCTGTCGTTCACCCCTGAATTAATTGCAAATATCTAAGAAGCGTAACATAGAGGGTAATGTAATGATACTGGGTCATCGGGGCGTGGCGGTTGTCTCCGGCATGTACGAATACATTTGGACTATAAACTGGCACACTGCATCGCACACTGCGCACTGAGTACAGTGCACTCCTTTACCGATCTGGAGGACTTGTGTTCATAATATCACTACTGTGCATTGCGTCCACTCACTGCGGTTCATTGTTAATTTCTATATTCCACTATTCCCTAACCAGGGAGATAAATTTTCCGCGACATGCAACTGTATATTTATTTGTAAAAAATATTATTTTCAACTATTTCAAACTTTGGAGAATGGTAATATTGGGCTTAACGAGAGGTAAGATTACTATGACGATGACATATTATGTAATAATTTGGCTTAAGGTATCTTTGTGTGCTAGACACATACATATTATGTTACGAAATTTTCACATGCGCATCAAATAATATGTGAGAACCATCAAAGACAATTGTAATTGATAGTCTAATGAATATAACACTTTTTCCCACTCCTTTCCAAAGAAATATAATGAAGTAACTAGAATGTAATTAGAATTAAGTGCACGTAATGCGAATCTTAATGACACCTTGTAGATAATGCATACGTACCTATACACATCTCTAGCATGCAAATCACAAACATACACACAATTATTCCATGTAAGTATGCACATAAATACAGTGTTGCATCTCTTTAAAAAATCAAACTTTGTAAGTGCAGTAGGAAGGCAAATAAAACCTTAGAATTTATTATCATAAAGTTAAAAGCACTGAAATATTTACGAATAGCGTGGCCTTACCGAGCAAATAATAAATACTTTGGGGAAGAGAAGCGCAAATTCTGTTGCAGTGATTTACTTTTCTATTTTTGTCATTCGTCGACAACAGAGTAATTACAGAGTTATTTGCTAACTTTGTCTATGCTCTAGTTAAATATAACATTATTTTTTATAGAACATAGTATTGTCAAAGTAATGGATTGCATATAAAGGGAACGTGAATTAGTTTATGAGGCAAAATAAATATATTTCTCTAATTACACTTTATAATTCCATTTAATGGAAATATCAAAATTGGTTGATCATCTGATGTACATTTTTACCGCGGCCGAACTTAGCATATGGCGTGAATGAGACACCCTATACGCTGCGCGCCGAGTGCGGAGCGACCACACCTTGCTGATGAGCGCCATGTAGGTAACAACTGCTATAAATAAATAAATACACCCAACAGTCACATACATATCACTATATCCTCTGTATGGCTTCATATTAAAAAGCTTCCCTTGCTTTGATAAATTAGCCTTCATTGCATACAGAAAAAATCCGCATTGACATTTTTTTTCCTTTGAGTTAATGTGACTCACAATAACTTATTTAGACTAGCTAAAGTGGAGTATATTAACTAGGAGTTAATACGGTAGTGTAAAAGATAAAAAAAAATGGTAGATCTTCGGCGAAACACATGTCAAGCAGTGAAGTTTCTGCGGCGAAGGAGACAAAGAGATCTGTTTTATTTATCGAATAATTATCCAGTATCTAAGCTACAGAGTATTATGCGCGGCGACTTCTTTGAAGACACTTTTAATACTATGTATATCGAAACAAATAAACCGCTGTCCACGTAAACTCAGTTTTATAAAGCAACGCCTAAAGATAATAAACCTGTTTCTTTCACAGACGGACTGTTAACTTAATACCGCACCACGAAATTCTACTGTTTGTTTGTAACAATAGAACACAGTTCCAGTTGTTAAGCCAATATTTGAAACCTCAATATGTATCTACAGTACCTGAATGTGATTTGTAAACAAAATACATAAAAATGTGTTTGAGGTTCCCACACTCAGCATATCCCAGGGTTCCATTAACTACAAAGGATTGACAGAATGCGATTGACCTGACCACTTAAGACATGGTGGGATTTTCTTTTCATAAATACACGGGTACACTTATTATGTTTTGAGTGGAATAAAAAAGCAGAAAATATACAGCTCTGATTTTTTCCGAATAACTTTTTTCAACGCAATATAAAGTACATCATTCTTCCAATAACAAGCAAGACTCTTTAATGTATCCGAAATGCTATTTACTAATAAATAATTGCACTCTTTTTAATCCCACTAAAAGTGCCCAGTCATCGTGGACATCAGCGCGCGGTACTAAATGTCCGAGCATAAATCAACCTGTGTATAATATAGTATGAATGAAGACAAGGACACGGTCGACAATGAAGTGACACAATAGTCGCCGATATTCATCGCACTGTACTGATGGAGCGAGGACGGTCTGGTGGCGGCGCACATGTTAAAGTATGTGTACACGTTATACAGGTAACAAGGGGATAACTTTATACTCCGCTTCGACTTCGAATGTTCGAACGTCCATTGTCCACATACAAGATTAAAGTTTTCCGCTTCTAAATATCAATACTATTATCAATGAAACTTATCATTTACTCCAAACATCTTTTGTAAAAATAAATTTGATATATCTACATTTAAAAAGTGCTTAATTAATACTTCCCTATTAAAATTTTTAACGCAAAAAACAAAAAACCGCTAAAAACCAAAAAATAACTAAATAATAAGTACCACTGCAAAGCAAAAAAATAATATTTGTTTCATGGAACTTGCGCTTGTTGATTAATTTGCTTAATGACTTGACTAGCCAACATATCAAAATATATGCATAATATATTGAAGGCGGGCCGCCAAGTACCAAACATGTAGGACCTATGCCTTATATTAATTTAAATATCTATATGTTTGGTACTGGGCGACCCGCCTTCAATATATTATGCATATATTTTGATATGTTGGCTAGTCAAGTCATTAAGCAAATTAATCAACAAGCGCAAGTTCCATGAAACAAATATTATTTTTTTGCTTTGCAGTGGTACTTATTATTTAGTTATTTTTTGGTTTTTAGCGGTTTTTTGTTTTGAAGTCGGTTTTTATTTTTTTATTAAAAATTTTGGTTATTTTTATCTTTTTAGTGTTGATAGGAATCAAAATGAAGAAGATTTGGTCCCCACAAGGAATATGTTCTTTCTGATGATAATGAAATCGCTAAAATCGGCTAAAAGCTGCCAAAGATATTGGAGTATTCATATGTTTATTATTTTTTCTCCCCCCCCCCCCCCTCCCTTTGCCCCTACCCCCTTTTCCCACCACCACTGTAGCTTAGCTTTTATACTGAACCCAATGCAAAAAGAACCATTTGAATCCTATTAAAGTTTGAAGAGTTCTACACTCCAGGTCCGAAAATGATCATCAGATCTCCATGTTGTGTTCCTGAGATCAACCTGTCAATACATTCTTTCCAATGAAAAAGAAATCACTAAAATCGGTTAAAAGCTGCCGAAGATATTAGAATTTACGTGTATTTTAATTTTATCACCTACCCCCCTCACCCCCACCCCTTTTTTCCTCTCTCACTGTAAATTAACTTTTATAATGAACCTAATGCAAAAAGAACCATTGGAATCCTACTTAATTTTAAGGAGTTCCCCTCTTCAGGTCCGAAGATATTGCTCAGATTTTCACCATATTTTTATGGGACCAAATGACAAGCATCAGCTTTCAATCAAAGAAAGAATGGTCGAAATCGGTTCACACCGTACAGAGAAACGAGGTAACAAACATAAAAAAAAAAAAAAAAGCAACATACAGTCGAATTGAGAACCTCCTCCTTTTTTTGAAGTCGGTTAAAAAGTGTATTATGTTTAAATTATGAAGATTTTTCTTATTTCTTAATTAATATTACGGCCATAATAAAGGGTATCCCGAATCATCTTATTTATGATACTCTATGTTTTAGACATACGGCAAAGGATTCCGACATTGTAAAGTATTTGATATATTCATACAGTTTTACGTACGTTATTCGAACTTTCGACGTCGTGTCGGAGTATAGAGTAACCCCCTAGGCCGCTCCCCTACCATGACAGGGTGATTTAGGGTTGGCTCCCTGTTGCGTACGCGATGTGCGCAGTATTCAAAATTTATTCTTAATGCACAATATGTGTAATAATCATTTCTATAAAACCTACAATACTGTATTAGTCATAAACTGACTTCTATAGGCTCCTTCTTAGTTGGGCTCTATAATCTATTTAAGAACATGTCAACATTTGTTAATTAGGTATTAAATTATGTACGCGGTTTAAAATACATATTACTATTACGTACTACCACAAGGTTTCTACATGGCTCACAGAAGTTTATATTACAACCTTTGGATTCAAATTCTATTAGTCTAAATGCATGGGCAATGATAGACGAAAATAGATCATGTCTAAGTATTCGAAATAATTCCACATATATTATAGGTATTCTGTGTGTCAGTATCAGCCCATATACGCCCCACTGCAGGGCACGGGCCTCCTCTACAATCGAGAGTACGATAGAGAGTGGTTAGGCCATATAGTCCACCACGCTGGCCTAGTTTGGGTTGGCGGACTTACATACCATAGAAATTTTATAATAAAGGTATAAATAAATATAACTTATATTTCTGTCTCTTTCAGCCTCACAATTCCTACTATTTTTCAATGCGAAAATTACTTTTTGTATCTGTTACGCTTTCACTCCGAAACTACAAATACTATTTTGATAAAATTTGGTATAGAGAGAGACTTGGCCTTGAGAAAGAACATAGAATACTTTTATTTCGAGAAAAATGGTTTCGAAGGGGATGAAATTCCCAAATTTAGTTCCACTTTATAGGTACCTACTGTTAAAATTACATAATTTACTTTTAGTCTTGGGTGGTTTCTGATACAATTATTACACATTCTATTAATCGAAGTCGCCTTTCGACCTAAGTAGGAGTATATCTTCTAAATCCTAAATGTTCCACTTGCATTAATCCCTATAATATGTATGTCAAGACCGGTACACGGCGACCGCATCCGCTCAGGTGACTGCTTAAATAACCGTAGACCGCTTCGAACAAGTTGAAAAAATTTATAATATTATAAACAAATGCCATTCCTAGTATACACATCACACATGGCTGAACAGACATAATATAATATGTAAAATATGAATAATAATATTACTTACCTATTTTACGGAGAGCGTTATAAATTAGGTAATGATTCGGGATATTCTTTATCTTGGACATTCTAGTAGATTTATTATTAAGAAATAAGAAAAATCTTTATAATTTAAATATAACATACTTATTTTGCGTAAAAAAATTAATTGCCGTTTTTTAATTAAGCACTGTTTAACTTTATATCAAACTTAGTTTTACAAACGATGTTCATTCACGCTTGTTAACAAAACTAACAGTTTATTTATATAGCGGAGATTACTTTTAATAATAGCAGAAAGTCAAGGACGGATCCAGCCTTCAACGCGGGGGGGAGGGGGGGAGGTCATATAGTTCTTGTCAGAACACTGGGTAAGATTTCAATACTCGAAAATTCGTAATAATGATTTTTCAAGTTTTCCGACACACAGTTTTTTAGTGTATATCGACTCAAAATTTATTGAACTTCAACTTTAACAAATAAGAAAATAAAAAAATCTAGAGCCAACCCAGAGGAGGGTCATGACCCCCCATGACTTCTCCTTTGGACCCGCCATTGCGAAAGTACGAGTCCTGGCTGACTTTATACTAGACAGTAGACTAGTACGGAGTATATAGTCAGGTCACGAGATAATAGCATACTTAATAAAAAAAAAACAAAGATCTATGTGTGTCAATGAAAGAGAGTTTGCGTGCGAACGGAGACATTATAGAGAACCGTCAGGTGATGTACTGTGTCTTAGTGTGATATTAGCTAGGTTCCGTGGAAAAATAACATCGAAAATAAGGACATGGTATCTTAAAAGTTAATACGCAAGTAGGTAGTGTGTTAGACGACATAATATGCGAATCAATTGAACTCTACGGAAAATTAAAATTAAAAACACTACTTACGAATACTATGAGTTCTTATCGCTAAATATAAATAATTGCTTGGTTTTAAATACGATTTACACGAAATACGATTAACATTAAATTACTTAGTAGATTTTATCTAAAAAATCAACCATAGGAATAGCTTATAGTCGCAATAGGTAAAGTTAAACCTAAAGATTACTAAATGCGTCTGTGTAAATTTTTATAGTGAATCGGATATCTTTACATAATAATGCTTTTTGCTATAGTACTAGTGACATAATTAGCTGTTATTTTTTTTACTAGAATAAATAAATACTTATAAACTTGGCTAGTAAAGGCTACAACACGACAATAAAGTCAAAATCAATGTTTTCACATCCAGAACAAGATAATTCACTCGGACGTCATTAGCGTAACATTTGGCGCTTTTTGCCCATCAACTTACATTCGGTTGAATAAAGCGAATGGTAAAAATATTTTAAAAAGTAACAATGGACATTTCGTATTTTTGTTCGCGGACGTTGCGCACCGTGAGAAATTGAGAGCGAAGTTGAATAGTCTCTCTCAGACTCGGAGTGGGCTGAAAAGAAAGTGATCTATCTTACTTAATCCGTTGTGTTCGTGTACCTGCTCAGTGCTCAGTATTCTGACATCGCTGATGTTTCGTAATTTTATAACGTCACAATTATTGCTGCCAATAATTATACATACAACAAAGCGATGAAAAATATTAATGAATCTATTCTACTTAAAGGCATTTTTATTTGCCTTAATAATTGACTTAGGTATTACATTTTATGGTATGAAATAATATTATATTATTATTAATCTTACGCACGTAATCTTTATGTTCTTATGTGTATGTTTTGAATTAACTTGTGCTCCGTAATCCATTATGTCTATACTAGGTACGAAACGGAAATACTCAATACTGAATGATGTTTGAAGATCTTAGTATTCTTTTTTGCTAATTCCCGTGTTTAGATATCTAGTAATGAAGGATACCAAATTCTCGGACGGTATAATTGTTCCTAGTTGTTTTTATTGCAGATGTTCTTTTGATACCTATCTAAATTAGTGAAGTAATAATCGTTTACTTAATTTTAAAAATAGTGGTAAGATATATTTATCATTCCGACAATCTGCATAATTGTAGTACTTACTTGCATTTGAGGAATCAAATAATTTTATGTATCTCTGTATTGAGATATAATGTGCATCGTAGAAGTAAGTCGAGCGACATGAGGCTATCGTATTGATGAAACTTGGGAATGGATAAAAAAGTGTTTTTTCTGGTTATTGCTAAAGGTTATTTTTTGGAGTAATTTATAAGTTTAATTATAATGGATGAACATCAAATAGTTATTCTTTAGAATTATTTTGAGTGATAATTCAACCAGTTTAAACTATTTCTCAAATTAAGTCTCTGAGCAAAATGAGTGTCATGGTCACAATTACAAATTCAAATCATAAAAAAGAAATAATCTGAGTTGACATCGTAAAGGTATTTTAAATATATAATTGCAGGCTTAGTTGCCGTGGAAACGATAGTTAGAGATGCATAACGCAGATGATGCTAGACTGCACTCACCTTATTGCATGGACAGTATGTATTTGATCCCTTTTCTGGAATGGGTGTCGAAGTCCGCAGTAGTTAAAATTGCCGCATTCCACTGTAGTCGGGCGTGAGACCGGCGCAGCCTCCCTGTGTGGACCGGTCGGCCGGCACCCGCCGCCCTCGGCAACACTTGAGCCAAGATTATCACAGAAACAAATATCGAATCGCAACGGTAAGGAGGCGGGTGTGCGAAATCATTATTATTTCATAGAGTTCGTTTGCGATGAGTGCGTCAGGTAGACGGGCTAGCGGAACACGAGTAGTGCGGGCTCGGAGACGCGCACAGGACTGGCTCGCTCGCGACGCCAGCGCCCCTGCGCGCAAGCGCGCTCGCCGGCTCGAGCCTTCGCCCGCTAACCGCTTCACTACTCTACATGCTGTACAGCTCTTCCCGCTGCCGAGTAGCCTCCTGCCGCCTGCCATCGTTCCGCGCCACGCCGCGGCGGCTCAAAGATGAAGCCTCATTTACACACACCAATTCACACAATAAATGTTCAATGCAGTCCGACAGGTTATCTCAGCCCTAAACCATCAGAATACAGAACGGGAAGTTTAGCGGCCGCAGTGATTTTTTGTAATTTGGCGAGATCGTGGCATGTGTAAGGAGCGCGGTTTTGACCCAGTTCCAAATCCACACAAATATTTGAGTGAGGCTAGTAAGCTCGCTGGGAGTGGCACCCCATTGGTAACGTTTCGTCTGTGTATGTACCACCTATGCGCGGTTGTACTGGTAGAGAGTACTGACTACTGAGTACACTGTGACCGTATATGTGTCTTTAGGTGATGACGGAGGAGTGGCTGTAGGTTTTATACGCTCCCATCTACATGTGTTTGTTATTCTATGCGCTCTAAAGTCATTAATATAATAACTAACTATCCGCATATTGCACCAGGAATCAGGATCCTATTAATCTGTATCAGCCCATATACGTCCCACTGCAGGGCACGGTCCTCCTCTACAATCGAGAGTACGATTGAGAGTGGTTAGGCCATATGGTCCACCACGCTGGCCTAGTGCGGGTTGGCGGACTTACATACCATAGAAATTTTATAATATATAATATATATATGGTATGCAGGTTTCCTCACGATGTTTTCCTTCACCGTTTTAGTGCGTGGTGATTGACTATCAATACACACATGACTCTGAAAAGTCAGAGGTGTGCCTTGGGATTCGAACCCGCGACCACCGTGAACATGTTGGCAGTCGCGTCTAGTCCGTTTTACCAACAGGCCACCACGCACTTATCCTATAAATATCCTATATATATTACTCCTTTAATGAACATCATGGCTCGGTTAATGTGTAAGGTATTGTGTAATCTAAATTCCCTGTGAAATAGTTTTTGACTACATATCCTAAAGCTGGATTGGTTTCTCTGATACCCGTATTAGGTAGATATTGAAAACCATTGAAAACGATTTAATACTATTCTTTACCATATATTATATTCTACGTATATTCTATTTTGTTTAATATTTATATTTAATTCAAAATATATAATATTCTTTATCAGGAGATTCCGTCTCGTCATATAAATAGTTTGTATATCGTTGGTATGAATAACACCGTTAAATTTTCACAATCTATCTTAAACCATAAAATTAAAATATTCCACAAATTACACATATTAACATTTTTTATGTGCTTCTATTCTAATGTATGAATTCTATTCCTAGACATTTCTATTTCGAGACGTAACACACGTAAATATATTATTTTAGCGTCTAAAGTTTACTTTTGTCTTAAAAAGATTTTAATTAATTCAATGAACGTTGTAGCAATTTGATTTTATCTGTAGCAACCGAATTGGTGCATATAAGTTTCAATTTCGTCAAGACTCAAGACAGGCATCATTCACACAGGCGCTTTATAAGCGTTGACTTTGACGTTTTTTTATCGTTCCCAACATTTATGCTCATATGAAATGAAAAAACGTTCAGCGTCGAAAATTCAACAGCGCTCGATAAAAAGCGTTGCGTTTTAAAATCGCCTTCGTGTGAACAAATTAATGGATTTACATTTGTTTCATTGCAACTTTTTTTTAATGCGCGTTGAAATAGCGCGCGTGGGAATGGGCCTACATAATGCATATATTTTTGTAAGACCAAAAAATAAAGTAATGCATAGTGCTGATTTCAAAAAACCACTTTATTTTTACAATTGTAGTGGACATAATATTGTATTTCATTTTTTTTAGTTTAATTTTGTGTCGATATTTTTGTCGAAAAATAAAACGGAAAGGAAATATCGTTAAAAACTGTTTTTCGACGCTATTTTTCTTATATATTGTGAGTGATCCGATCTCTTAAGGACAGTAGCAAAAGCAAACAACATCATGAATAAAGAAGCAATGTTTGGCATTCCAATTCGCCTGCCATCCTGAGACATCTTAATATGTCTAGTAGTTATTAGTTTCTGTGACTACATTATCCTTCAAACCAGAACATAAATGTGCATTTACACTGCTGCTTTTTGGGAACAATAGACATTACAGTGTTACCTACCCAGGCGACCCCTCGCATATGAGAGACCTACAACTTAGAATTTCAAGAAAACAAAGAATGCAATTATTTATGTTTCTAGATAAATGACCAAAGTGCCAAGTTTGAAATCTGCAACTTCAGTGGAATAGATTATCCATACAACAGTATTTCACCTTTCTCACCCACTTAAGGGAGTTTCCAAAAAATCCTTTTTTAGTGCTTAGTGCTAACTATTCCTAGCTCTAGTTGGTTCGGCTATGCGTCAATGAATCAGTCATTTAGGTTACTATTTAAAAAATATTTACCTAGATTAACCAATTTGCAAGATCCACCACTTGAAATGTGTCATTGTAAGGGTAAGTCTTGATGTCATTAATGACATTTTCGTTATAATCACCACCATGGGATCACCACATACGAGTAAATAGGAATAAACGGATAAGTAAATAAGAGTAAATAATGGTGACCACAACGATCGTGATCTTGAGTGGAACGGTAAAACAGTTGTTTTGACTTTTGAGCGTTGAGAACGACTAGTGGAACGCGGTCCAAGGTGACAGATGACAGATCATCTTTGAAGCCGAAGCTGTTATCTGAGAAGTGAAATGTTTACTATGTTTTTTGTTTAATGTTTAATGTATATCAGGGCAATATAAGGCACATAATTACGTTTTATATATTTATTTATTTTTCACCTTTATGTGTTAAGTTTCAGTCGCATGCGTAGGTCATAAAATACCTGTGATATTTTACCTTATTGTGTTAAAAAAAAGTGAAAATGTCGAAACAAGACGTAATGTTTCATCCCATTATCAGTTCTATTCAACGAATAGCGCTTTATGAAACCAAAGCAGTAAGTGCATAATTTATATCTATTTATTTACTTTTAATAAACGCACTTATTCAATACTTGAATCGCCTAAAATTTAAACAAATTCAGTTGAGTGGGCTTTGATCACCAAAGAACTTCTGAAGTAGCAAGCAAAGTGGCTGATGTGTGTTGTAGCACATCATTTATGCTTGACAGACTTAGAATTTAGAACTTACATTATTTTAATTGTAGTCTTATGATTTATTTCACATTTATATTAAGTTGTTTTGCATAGTTTTAATAAAATTTATTAATATTGAAGAAACTAAAATACTAATATACCAATATTTTTATTCCAGAGATTTTATTTAATAGGTTCTAATAACACACAGACCAGGTTCCGTGTCCTCAAGATAGACAGAACAGATCCAAGGGAGTTGATACTTGTGGATGATAAAGTAGAATACAACAAACAAGAGATACATCAGCTACTAAACATGATTGGCTTTGGTAACAGGAGTGGAAGGACTAGTGGCCTTAATAAATTGGTTTCAGCTTTTGGAATTGTTGGTAAAATAAAACTTCATATTACTTAAATTAACAATTTATTGTTCTCATCAATTTAAGTTTCCACCTTTTTTTGTTTTTACAAGGATTTTCCTAAATTAATTATAACAGTATGAAGATCATTATTATATGTAGTGCCAATTCTTGCATCTTTAAAAACAATATATAATTACAGGTTTCATAAGATTTCTGGAAGGATACTACATAATTCTTGTAACAAAAAGGAGGAAGATTGCTGCACTAGGCTCACATTCCATTTACAAAATAGAAGACACAGCTACAATATACATTCCTAATGAAAATAACAAGCCCCCACATCCAGACGAGCAGAGATATTTGAAAATGCTCCTTGCTATAGACCTCTCAACAAACTTCTATTACAGCTATAGCTATGACATCACTCACACACTGCAAATGAATATGGCACCTCCGAGACAGCTTGCACCAGCATTATTCCCTAAACCTATTACAGCTGCAGTGTATCAGTCACATTTGAATTCTAACTCTGATCAGGAGGAACAAAAGTGTGAATGCAAGAAAAAAGATGAAGAGGAAGATATTTTTGAAACATGGAAGAGACAAGTGCAGCAAAGATTTGAGAAAACTGGGTATGTTCTTCATAGTTCTTAAATATTCATAGAATGTATGTAGCTTAGGGAAAAATTTATTCTTTAAAGCATTCAGATCCAAAAATTTTAAATCCTTTACTTAACTTACTACTGCAGATCTAAATTTTGTGTATTATTTATTTCTACTTCCCAATGCTGTCAAAAAGATCATACAAATACATGTATACATACTAAACTGAATGTTGCAAGTAGCAATGCTAAGTTTAAACAGAGCTAGTAATTAAATATTATACTTTTTAATTGTAGTAGGATATAAGTAGCCACAACATTAAAGATCAATGATGTTACATTATTGCAATTATAATTTAAGGGTGTTTATATGTTCATAGGCACACACACCAGCGATTAGATTTTGGAGTTAGAGCTGTCCCAGAATGGCGTTTTGTTTGGAACAGCCACTTGCTATCCGCAGTGCATTCACAACTTCACCCAGACTGGATACTGTACATTGTACACGGGTTCATAGAGCAAAGTAATTTAAATATATTTGGCCGACCAGTGTACCTCACTCTAATAGCAAGGAGAAGCAACAGATATGCAGGAACGAGGTTCTTGAAAAGAGGTGCCAATATGCATGGAGATGTGGCCAACGAAGTGGAAACTGAGCAAATAGTGCATGATTCAATGGTATCTTCATTTGCATCTGGAAGGTAAATATGGATTACTTTAACATATTTATCAAGAGAAAATACTATGTAGAATATTTATGTTAACTCTTTTTTGTGTAATTGCAGTCTATTTGATTATAATACTTATAATACCATAGAATTTAATGGCTTCTAGCCATTAAATTCTATGTATTCTACCCTTTACAATTTAAAATAATAACAATAAAATGCATCAAGAATTTTTATGTATTTTTTTTTGTAAATTCAACAAACAATAGACATTTTTGAGACATAAGCTGGAATAGACTAGAGAGAAGAACAATGGCCTAATTTCTCTTAAATGGACTATCAATTATAAAGCTGTCATATGCACAAGAGTGACCATATATACCAATAAAGTGTAATATAATTCAAAAATACTCAATACATAATTATAATTCTTATTAAATCAATATGATTTATACATACGGGTGATTATACAAAAGTTGGGTAACTTTTGAGGATATTTTGTTTACTATAATAATTAAATCAAATTATAACAAATTCGGGTGCATATGATGACAAATCTAATGATTATATTGTTCCAAATCGGGCCAGTCACTTTTTTAAGTAAATTATGAGATATTTAAAATTTTCTGAATTTGACTGCCAGGGGACTGACGAGGCTAACATAGTACTGATAAAGTATACAATTTTCTAAGAATTTTAATGAAATTTAATAAGAATTAGTACAAATCTCTTAGTTTTAATAATGGCACATGTCTTTTAAGTATTCAAATCACTTAGTAACAATTAAAAATAATTATAAAATTAAAATAAACGTAAATACCAATATCTTCGGCAGCTGTAACTGATTTTAGCGATTTCATTGTCATCGGAAAGAACATATTCCTTGTGGGACCAGCTCTTCTTCATTGAAATGCCTATCAACACTAAAAATATACAAATAACTAAAATATTTTATAAAAAAATAAAAACCGACTTCAAAACAAAAACCACAAAAAATATTAAAATAATAAGTACCACTGCAAAGCAAAAAATAATATTTATTTCATTGTACTTGTGCATGTTGATTAATTTGCTTAATGACTTGACTAGCCAACAAATTAAAATATATGCGTAACTTAATATGTTATTATTTTTTTGGTTTTTAGTGGTTTTTTGTTTTGAAGTAGGTTTTTATTAAAAATTTTAGTTATTTCCTTAAGTACTGAAGTTTTTGTTTTTCTTTGTATTCCGCTAATTTAATGGGGCACTTTTAATTCTGGCCAAGCGAGCCTTTTCGGCTTCTCTTTTTTTTCTAATCTTCTTCCCTAGTCAAATTGCTTTTAGTGTGCCGTATGATATTCTAAACTGAAATATAAAATATAAATGCTTATACACGGTAGCAATTAAGATAAAAGTGCTCTAAAACAACAACAAAAAGCAGTATTATGGAGACAATTAAATCCTCTGGCGCGATACTTGACAAAGGACTGACGCCAGCGGATTGACGAAAAAGACATAATTTGAGGTTATAATCAGAACTAATGTTTTTTTTTGATAATTTCGAATATCAACAAACTACATTTTAACAAATCATAGTTAATTATGTATAAATGATAATAAACCTCAGATTAACAAGATAATAACGACCCACCAGGGGACTGAAATTTTGACTGGGTTTGCATGTGTATAGAAGACAAACACAACCCAAGAACTCGTACAGTTATGGCGGCCGTCAAATTGTGCTGTCCGCAACTAACTTCATTACCGACATTAATACATAAACAGGGATTTGACCTTGACTCGGTGATATATGGCGAGAATTTCAAATTTAAAGAACACACAACGGACTGACGGATGAAAACAAACACAAAGTTTCTTTTTTTTTTTTTAAATAAATTGGAGAACATTGCATTATGAAAGTTGTAGTATATAATACTATGTTCATCACAAATTGTAGTAAATTAGTAAGTTTTCTTAAATCAATGATAATGTTTAATAGATAGTCACTTGATTGTTGGTTTTCGGGATTGTGACATGCCAAAGGACTGACATTTTAAGTATTAATTTTGTTTTTTTATTAACTTGTATTTAAAATGAATAAGTTAAATTGGGTGACCATATAAAGGACTTTTCTTTGTTTTAAAATAAGTTGTTATTTCAATAAAATATAATAAGACTTTGTATATATTGGCTGATGACAGCGAGTTACCCAATTTTTGTATATTCACCCATACAACACGCGACGATGCAAAAAGCTTATAAATAACCATTCAAAAACGCATTTCGAAAAGTATTTAGCAGTTGATATTTTTTGTCTGAGGAAAATAATCACAATACTTATTTTTGCCTGCCTTGGTGAAGCAGTTGTAATCGAGTACTAC
Organism: Hyles euphorbiae; assembly: GCA_023078785.2. Lineage (NCBI taxonomy): Eukaryota > Metazoa > Arthropoda > Insecta > Lepidoptera > Sphingidae > Hyles > Hyles euphorbiae. The sequence continues at coordinate 7,586,198 of CM041040.1, forward strand.
TAATCGTCATTATTGCTATTTCAAATGAACATTACCTCCTTCATATTCTTGAAGCCATTGCTATAGCTAATTACTCCCATCAGACTTTGTAAACAAAAGCTGACCATATCCATCCATCCATCAGCCAAAGGAAGTCCACTGCTGAACATAGGCCTCCCCCAATGATTTCCACAGATACCTGTTGGAGGCAGCCTGCATCCAGCGACGTCCCGCGACCTTTACCAGGTCGTCGGACCATCTTGTGGGTGGATGGGTGTATAAAAAATCTAAAAATATTTGCCAAACGGCTTAGTGAATTACAATCGCAATTCTGAAAATTTAGCTTATTTATATGTATAACTTGTGAAATGTCATTATCAATTTCACTTGCTATTTGTGATTGCTATTGCTATTTATTCCATCACTATACGGTACCATTACAACGCTGAGGTCTCGGGTTCAAATCCCGGGTCGGGCAAAGTGATATTTTTCTATTCACTATCAGTTCTGTGTCAGGAATTTGTGCTCAATACGGTTATAGGCTCACTTCCTATCACATCGTGAGACGGAAAACATGAGGAGAAACGAGTGTCCTGGTAGCACTTCTCTCTACCCCTTCTTGGAAAAATATATGATGTTTATGTATGTATTTAACTTATCTTTACAGGTTCAGTTCATTTGTTCAAATGAGAGGGTCCATACCGAGTTACTGGTCTCAAGACGTATCCAAAATGGTACCGAAACCTGCAATATCAATAGATCTTAGTGATCCATTTGCCGAAATACCAGGGAAACATCTGAACAATCTCATGCGTCGATATGGATCTCCAATCATGTTTTTAAATCTCGTAAAGAAAAGGGAGAAGAAGAAACATGAATCTTTACTGACCGATGTAATCAGTAATTCTATAAAATATCTCAATCAATTTTTACCACCAGAGCACGCCATACAGTATTACCATTTAGATATGGCAAGGATGAATAAAGGTGCTGATGCCAAAGTTTTAGACAAGTAAGTATTAGCAAAATAAACACTATACAAAATTATAGCAAAATACAGGCAAGTGTAAAGGAGATTGCCTATTCATAGTGTCGCTAAAAATATCTTTATTTCCAAAACCGATATTGCTTAAAATTCATATGTAAGTGTATGGGCGTCAGTAATACCACGTCAATATTAAATAGTTTATTATATACACTTACTTTAATAAATCATAAAAATAATAAAAAATAGAATACAATGTATGAGCGACTTGAAGAAAATTTACAATGACAATGACATAGGTTTTCTAGAATGGTGCGCGCGCACCTACAATACTCCCCCGCCGAGACCGGTTCACGGGCGATAGTAGTCAGGAAAACGAACTCTTCGTCCACTTCTTGTCGTACTTAGAGGAACCTCCTCTGACGGTGAAGTAGAGGGCGCGCAAGTGTGTGGCTTCTTTTCTTCGTTAACCATATGAGCTGGCTTAATGCGATCAATAGTGACAGTAGTAGGTTTCCCTTTGATCTCTATCTTGAAAGTTTTGTGTGACTTTTCCAAAACTTTATATGGACCTCTATATGGGCATTCCAGGGCACCCCTTATGGGACCCACGCGAAGAAAAACATATTGTGTCGTAAAAATATCCTTCGGCAAGTAAAATGCTCTGTTTTGCGAATGACTAGACGTCGGAGTTGGAGAAATCTTCGCCATATGATTACGAAGACGACTGGCGAAGTCAGTCATGTCCAAGATGTGGCCTTGTTTAGGTGCAAAAAACTCATTTGGAAGTCGTAGTGGCTCCCCGTAAACGAGTTCTGCAGCAGACGTCTTAATGTCTTCTTTCCATGCACTCCTTATTCCTAAGAGCACCCATGGAAGTATCTCGGACCAGCTTTCATTGTTGTGACACATAATCGCTGATTTCAGCTGCCGATGCATCCTCTCTATCATTCCGTTAGCAGCAGGATGGTAGGCTGTTGTTGGGCAGTATTTAGCGCCAACAAACTTCGCTAGGGTCTGGAACATGTGCGACTGGAATTGACGACCGCGATCTGTTGTAATCTTGTTTGGGCAACCAAAACGGGCAACCCAACCGCTGATGAAGCTTCGAGCGCAGGTTTCAGCGGTGATGTCAGCCAAGGGATAGGCCTCAGGCCACCGGGTGAAGCGGTCGATGGCTGTGAGGCAATATCTAAAACCACATGAAAATGGCAAAGGGCCGATTAAGTCGAGATGAACATGAGAAAAGCGATCAGTTGGAACATGAAATGGAGATAAGGGTGATATTGTGTGACGAGTTACTTTACTTCGTTGGCAATCTAAGCATTCTCTAGCCCATTTCTTGCCGTCTTGGCGTATGCCAGGCCAAACAAAACGTTCGGTTAGTAATTTAACAGTTGCTGATGTTCCTGGATGACTGAGATTATGAATGCTGTTGAATATGATCTTTCTGAATGCAGGTGTAATGTAAGGGCGAGATTTTCCAGTTGAGACGTCACAGTAAATAACTGCATCTGGACTTGTGACTTTCTTCAATTTCAATGCAGTGCCATTCTTCAAAAGATCTTGCAGTTCAGTGTCAACGGCCTGATCTGCTGCAAGCTCTTGATAGTTGATGCTATCGGTAATAGATTCTACACGTGAAAGGGCATCTGCAACCACATTGTCTTTGCCGGCGACGTGGCGTATATCTGTAGAAAATTGAGCAATGAAGTGTAGATAACGCAGTTGCCGTGGAGAACACTTATCACGTTTGGTATGGAAAGCAAATGTGATAGGTTTGTGGTCCGTGTATACTGTAAAAGTCCTCGCTTCGAGCATATATCTGAAGTATCTTATTCCCTCATAAATCGCAAGAAGTTCTCGGTCATAAGGGCTATAGTGTTTTTGTGCATCAGACAATTTATGCGAGAAATATCCGAGAGGCTCCCAAACATCCTGTTTTTTCTGTTGGAGTACTGCCCCTAAAGCTACATCTGATGCATCGGTAAACAAAGCTAATTCCCCTTCACAGTCTACATGACATAAAAGTGCAGCTTCGGATAAACTGTTCTTGCACTTCTCAAAAGCCTGTACAAATTCTGGGCTTATTTTAATTGGTGTGGATCCTTTCATATTGGAGCCAGCTAGAGCACGATTCAACGGTTCTTGTACCCTTGCCGCATGGGGCAAGAAACGCCTGTAGAAATTAACCATGCCTAAAAATCTACGCAGATCTTTGGCTGTTTTTGGTGTCGGATATTGTTGAATCGCCTTTACTTTCTCTTCAGTTGGTCGTATTCCATTTTTCGAGACGAGGTATCCAAGGAATGTTATCTCGGCGACTCCTAAGACACTCTTTGAGGTATTAATTAGGACTCCATATTCTTTCAGTCGCTCAAAGACTTGTTTCAAGTGTTCTAGGTGCTCTGAATGTGTCTTTGAGAATATAAGAATGTCGTCCAAGTATCCAAAAGTAAAATCTAGACCTTGTAATACTTCGTCGATGAAGCGTTGAAAGGTTTGCGCTGCATTCCTCAAGCCAAAAGTCATATAAGGAAATTCGAACAGTCCAAAAGGTGTAGTTATAGCGGTTTTGCATATATCCTGACTTTCAACGGGTATCTGATTGTAGGCTTTGACCAAATCAATTTTCGTGAAAATTTGCGCTCCTGACAGTTGATAGGCAAAGTCGTGAATATGCCGGATGGGATATCTGTCCGGAATTGTCCTAGCGTTGAGTCCACGATAGTCACCGCAAGGGCGCCATCCGTCATCTTTTTTGCGAGCCAAGTGTAGCGGTGAAGACCAACAACTTTCAGATCTACGAGCTGTACCATTTGTGAGCATGTCTTCAAATTCTTTTTTTGCAATTTGCAGTCTGTCTGGAGCTAAGCGCCGTGGTCGTGATGATACTGGTGGTCCTGGAGTGGTACGTATGTGATGTTTAGTGTTATGTTTTGGCTCAGTTGGAGCACCTGCGGGTATTGTAATTTCCGGGTAGAGTCTTAATAACTGATGGTAGTCTGAATCTCCCGTGACAGCTTTTATCCCGATAGATTCCAGTCTGATGTTGCAGGAAGGTAAATTGACGGAGAGCGAAGTAAGCCCGTCAATAAGTCGGTGATACCTGCAGTCGACTAGTAGGTTGTAGTAGCTTAGAAAATCAACTCCAATGATTGGCTTCGAAACGTCGGCTACAATGAATTTCCAATCGTAGTCACGACGTAGTCCAAAATTAAGTTTAAGCTGTATATAACCGTAGGTCGAAATAGTGGTGTTGTTGGCTGCAAACAATTCATATTTGGTTTTGTCGCGTCGTCCTCTGGTCGCTGATCTCGGAAAAACACATAAGTCGGAGCCAGTATCCATAAGAAACTGTAGTTTGGTGTTTTTGTCAGTGACAAAGAGGCGGCCATTGCTTGATTGGCAGTCGTTTGCCGCTACTTGCGACTGCCGCTTCCATTTCCCGATGAACTGTTAGGTTTCTGAAATTTACAGGGTGAAGTACAACGATAAGCTTTTTGACCAAATCTGTTGTGGTACCAACAATACTCATTATTGCGGCGTCCAGATTGTGATCGATGCCGTGGCTTAATTTGACGGGACCTGGAACGAGGTCGTGAATGCGTCGAGATTTCAGTCTGTAGTGCTCGGACTTGTCTTGTAAGCTCACATATTTGCTTATGCATGACATCGATCGTGTCACCGTGTAAATTATTTATATTGGAATTCACTGTCGCAACTTGTGTGGACGGGGGTGCAATATCGTACACGCTGTCGGCTAGTTCGGCTATGATATCCAACTCTGTTGATATTGGTTGGGTTGCAATAACAGTTTGGAGATTGTGCGGTAGTCTACTAGACCACAAGGTTCTAATAAAATCATTTGGTACCTTTGGTCCGGCCAGTGTTCGTAAATGTCGAAGAAACTGGGATGGTTTTTGGTCTCCTAGTTCTTCTCGGTCCAACAGTTGCCGTACTCGTTTTTCTTGAGAGGCTGTTAGCCTTTTAATAAGCTCGTACTTTAACTTGTCATATTTACCGGCGACAGGCGGTGCGATGATTATATCTTTGACCTCAGTAGCTATGTGATGGTCCAGCTGTGCGAGAACATGATAAAATTTTGTTGCATCCACTGTGATTCCTGCCAGTGCAAAATGTCCCTCAATTTGCGAGAACCAAATTTCCGGATCTTCGGGCCAAAATGGGGGTAATCTGACGCCAACTTTATATAAATCTGACGATCCACTCACGGCAGCTCCAGTCTGGTTTTTTTCGGTTGCCATTTTTGCTCCAATCGGGGTCACCAATGTAAGTGTATGGGCGTCAGTAATACCACGTCAATATTAAATAGTTTATTATATACACTTACTTTAATAAATCATAAAAATAATAAAAAATAGAATACAATGTATGAGCGACTTGAAGAAAATTTACAATGACAATGACATAGGTTTTCTAGAATGGTGCGCGCGCACCTACACATAGACTTCATGTTAATTTCTGCAAAAACTCTGCCTGGGTCGCAATTATGTTTATATTTATTGGAAATATATATTTTTCCCTACACAAAAAACTAGGTTGCATCGAGGCAGAAAAATCTTCGCACCGATACTAAGTTTCATAGTAAAATGAGCATTCTCCTTTGCTTTTTTTATATTAGTCATAGCTGGCAAAGTGCAAGTGAATATGCGGCCCACCTGAGGGTAAGCGGTCACCACCGCCCATAAAACTTCGCAATGCTTGGGGTCCAGCACAATTTGATCGCTGTCAACCGTAGAAGTTACTGTTTTTACGTAATTTTATTTGAATTTATAAGAAGTATAGATAAATTAAAATAAGTTTATTTAAGTACTCACAAGATCTCTTGAATTGCTCTTTAAAATTCATTGCTGTTACGATTTCACGGTGTTATTGCGAAGAAGCAACGGTGCAAACAACCCCCTCAAGAACACTGCGTTTACTCCTTTGAGACGAGAGGCCGCGGGTTCTGTTGCCGTCCCGAGTCTTACATTTTATTAGAACCACAAGTACTTGTTTCTTGTATGGGTGTTTCTGTGCCCGGAATTAATTTCTTGGTTTCTGATATCCACGATTAAGACTAGTGACGTCAGTGGTTCTGTATTGCATCTCTTTTCTTTCACTCTCAATACAAGATTTATAACGTTTCTAACTTGTTTAATTGTGAATGGATTTACAAAATTCTTTGTTTACTAGATGTTGGATATGGATACCTCTTTCTAAATAGGTATTTTTTTTTGTCAATTACCGTATTATGACGTAATTTTTTTCCAAATATCGTGTCTTATACATATTGTTACTGGGTGTGACGCGTGCGTGCAGGTTGTCGACTATAGCTCGCACAGTGGTGCGTCGCACCGGCATGCTGGTGAGCGGGGGCGTGTGTGAGGGCGCGGGGGTGGCGGGCGCGGGTGCGGGGGCGGCGGGGGCGCAGGGCGGCCGCGTGCAGACGGGGCTGGTGCGGGTCAACTGCGTGGACTGTCTAGATCGCACCAACACCGCGCAGTTCGCCATTGGGAAATGCGTGCTGGCGTATCAGGTAACTAACTCCTTATTATTATGTACGTACATATTTACCTTCTTGTAATTAATACAACATTCTTTAAAGTACGTTGCAGTATCATACATACATAAACACACGCCTTTTTCCTAGACTACCCCTTCTAGGAAAAAGGTATCAGGACACCCACATTTCGCCTTGTATGTTCCGTCACACGATGTGATAGGTGCTGAGTCTAACGCCATATCGGACACAAATTCACGTTCATTTGAATTAAAATGTCCACGATGAGTTTGTTTGGGAATGGTGCGACTGGAGGCCGGACGGGGAAAGTAAGACGCCCGAGACACGCAGTTGATCAATGCTCTATATGTCTCCATCAAGCCTCGAGTTTAGTTTCGCGCAGAGCCCGTAGCAACAACAATGAAAATATATATTGCGTTACAAGAATAAAGATCATGAAATTTAACAGTATACGTTTTATTGTTGCCTAAACAGAGTTGTTAATGAAAATCGCTTTGGGAATAGGGTTATGTCTAAAATTACTAAACGAGATTGTAGGATTACATATAAGTACTTAGAAAAATCTAGAAGAGGATTACCACGTTGATACAGATACAGGTTTTCCTTCATCCTATGAGAAAATTGTGTCAGACCAAGGTAACTGATCATAGATTAAATGAAATCCTTAAAAGATTTACTTTGCATTATCAAAAGCATTGCTCTTGGATGTGAAATGCAATTTTGCATCAATAAATAAAATTGGTTTCAGCTATACGCTTTAGGTCTAATCGGTGAGCCAGTGATCGAGTTTGACTCGGATTGTGCCAGACTATTAGAAGGTCTGTACGAAGATCACGGCGACACCTTGGCTTTGCAGTACGGCGGCTCGCAACTGGTACACAGGTATTAATACCCAGCATTTTTTTAAATGTCGTGCGTGGTGGCCTGTTGGTAAACGGACTAGATGCGACTGCCAACATGTTCACGGTGGTCGCGAGTTCGAATCCCAGGGCACACCTCTGACTTTTCGGAGTCATGTGTGTATTGATAGTCAATCACCACGCACTAAAACGGTGAAGGAAAACATCGTGAGGAAACCTGCATACCATAGCGATTTATAAAAAATTCTATGGTATGTAAGTCCGCCAACCCGCACTAGGCCAGCGTGGTGGACTATATGGCCTAACCACTCTCAATCGCACTGTCGATTGTAGAGGAGGCCCGTGCCCTGCAGTGGGACGTATATGGGCTGATACATTTTTTTAAATGCCAATTAATGGAGAGGCGAGCTTGCCATTGGTATGATGGTAATCGATACGACCGCTCATGGATAGTAGCAAAAACATACAACACTATGAATTACATAGATGTTAAGTCTCATTATCATTATCATCATCTCAGCCACAAGAAGTAGACTGCTGAACATAGGCCTCCCCCAAGGATCTCAACCTCGGTATTTCCCTACGAGATCGAATCCAGAAATGAGGAGATCCATAGGAGAACAAAATCCCATTATGTCCAGTTGTTATTCTGGTATTAAATATCCCTCACGTGGTATCAAGCTATTGTTTAAATAGTTACATCGACAAAATTCGCAAGCCTTATAACAAGATTTTTTTTATTTACTTATCCTATCGCCAACTGCCAACCCGCACTAGACAGCGTGGTGGACTATATGGCCTTACCACTCTCAATCGTACTGTCGATTGTAGAGGAGGCCCGTGCCCTGCAGTGGGACGTATATGGGCTGATACAGATATAGATACAGATATCCTATCGCCTATGTTTACGACAGATAATATAGGCCTCTATTGGTGAAATAACGTTTCCAATCGTTCCAATAATTTTAGAGCTTATTCAATGCAAACAAACAAATTCTTTCCTGTTTATATTAGTTTAGAGTTTAGATGAACTTCTATCTTCATTTTATATATAGTTAATATGACGCCATATTTTTGCAGGATAAAAACATATCGTAAAACAGCGCCGTGGTCGTCCCACGGCAACGACATAATGCAGACGCTCAGCCGGTACTACTCCAACACGTTCTCGGATGCGGAGAAACAGAACACAATGAACTTGTTCCTCGGCCTATTCATACCCGACCCCAACAAGCCGCCCATATGGGACTATCAGAGCGATTACTATCTACATCATCCGGAGTCTATGGTCTATATACCACGAAACAGGTTAGAATTAGGTTTATTTATTTCTTACGCCCGAACACTGGAACGCACGAATATTCAAATAATAAGTTTCTGTTAACACCGCACGGCCCACTTAGCCAGTACATTTAAGCGGGATTAGCGTAGTTAAGCGCAAGTTATATTTAAAGTTGCGTTCCGGTATATGGGCGTTAGAGTATTAAATTTATAATACAGAGGGAATGGTACTTCAAAAAAGTAGATAAATATTGTAGTGCTGGGCCACCTTTTTTGCCCTCCTATTATGATATTTGACAGGTTGTCCAACATGCGCGAATTACTTGGAGAAGAAAAAGTAAAGAATAATTTTGGGGCATTTAATTCCACTCGAATTCGTTTTAAAAAGATAATAGGTAATTATAATTTGGATTATCAAAGAAATGTATAGTCATTTGTTGTTAAATAATTAGTTCAATTAAATTTTCCATAATATAGAAACGTTACCAACATTACGAACAATAAAATATCTACGGGGTATGAAATAATATATTTTTTAGACTTACCATGTTTTGATAATTTTTTGCCACAGATCTTTGACAAAATGGTGGGACGACGATGTATTGAAATACCTCCCGATGGCGTGCAATGAAATGAGGAAGCTTTGCTGTGAGATAATTGGCATCCAGGGAGACAGCAGTGGCACTATAGAAATGGTGGACCCTTACCACGACTATAACAGACCTTTTGAGTACACCGTGTTTATGGAGAGCTTCGAATTTAAGGTAAAATAAACAACAAGTGAAATAACACGCAGTTCCTTAGTATTGACTTTCATGACGTGTCGCTTGTCCGTTTAGGGGGTCTATACACTCATACATTAAGACCTCAATCAATACACCCGCCATACATTCGTAATGGTAAATTAAGAAAACATATTTATATGTATACTTCAAATGTCCTTTTGGTGAATGTTTTTTTCAATGTTATTTTAACAAGTGCTGAAATACTAAAATGCGTGCGTGGTGGTCTTTTGGTAACGGACTAGAAGCGACTGACAACGTGATAAAGGTAGTAGTGGGTTAACTTCCCAGGGCACACCTTGACTTTTCGGAATCATGTGTGTATTTATAGTCAATCATTTCCTACTATAATGGTGAAGGAAAACGTGATACCATGGCGATCTGTAAGAATTTCTATGGTATGTAAAGTCTACCAATCCGCACTAGGCCAGTGTCAACGTATATATGGCCTGACCTCTCTCAATTCTATACCCGATTGTAGAGGAGGCCCGTGCCTAAAGTGAAACGTATATGGGCTGATACAGAATACAGAAAGGTATACTTATTTTCGTTCTTAATCAGCCTACATACGTCCAACTGTAGGGCCTTACAATAACACAAATAAATTGTGTGATTTTTACTAAAATAAAATAAATAATACATAGAAATAAATTAATTTTCAGATGTGTCATACGTTACGTGATTTGGCGCCGACATTTTCTGAAAGTTTTAGTCCTTTTGTGGTCCGCGGGCGAGCTATAATAGGCCAGAATAAAGGGCCCACTTCAAAGAACCCAGTCATCAGCGGCCGATCAAGCACCACCTCCAACAATTCTAGCGAGTATGTTATTTTCCACTTATAGGATAGGCAATATTTTAATTGTAGCTGATGGTAAAATATTCGTAGACAGTGGCGGATTTACATATTTGCCGCTAGTAGGCTATTCAAATTTTACCGCCCCAAATTTGTCTTCTGTAAATCAAAACAAAAAAAATGGCTCAGATTTGCCGCCCTAAGTTCCAGCCTACTTAGCCTATTGGTAAATCCGTCACTGTTCGTAGGGACCACTAAGTATTAGATATAAAAACCTCTCCCGCATTTTATGGTAAATGATAATTGATACATTTTGTAAGAAATCCGATACGACGTCACACCACCATTTTCAAAACTTTACTCAAACGACCACGAAAGCTGTAAAGTAATCGAAACGTCGGGAAGTCAAAAATTAAACTAAATTCGCGATGAAATCCGTAAATAATAGTTTTATTTCAACTTTACTCAAAGTTACGATACTGATTATTCTCCAGAATATATTTTTTTACATTAGATCAGTTTAATTGTAAAGGTGCGATATGTAGATGTGTGTTGTTTGTGTGTGCAGTTCAAACAGCGACTCGTCCACTGACGACGACCTGACGAGTTCGAGTCCGGGCGCGCGCCCCCCGCCCGCGCCCCTCGCGCTGCTCGCGCACATGCTCGCGTCGCCCCCCGCGCCCCCCGCGCCCCCGCCGCTGTTCCCCGCCATCGAGCGGGCGGTGCGCGTGCACCTCGCAGAACCCACCAAGAGGGATATGGTCATGTGAGGGGAATCCTACTTTACTACTTCAAACATATATTTTTTTGTTTTATTTTGTGTTTAATGAACGAGTTTAATAACATAAATTATCAAAAAATAAGTTTTTTTTTATTATTAACGTGTTGCATTCGCTATTCACTTATAATATGTGGATGAGCAACACGCAAAAATCCTGTAAGATATCATCATTATGTATGATTGTAACACTAACAACTGTTAGTAAAACTTAATGAATAAAATTATTTTGTCTATGCAACTAAAAATTCACGCTTAATTTGCTAATGTTTGAGATTGGAAAATTGAGTCATTTTATTGTTAAAAATAGCGTAGAGTGCCTGATGATTATTTTTTGAAAATATGTTTGCAGGTACAGACGTTACGTAAATTTCGAGAAGCGTTCGAACCCTCGCTACAAGCCGGACATTCACATAGTGATGACGCTGAACAGTGCCTTCACTATCGACAGTACGGTGGACGTGATCCCGCCCACCGTCACCAAGGCGTCCAAGGAGATCTACCATGACTACGTACAACGCACGCTCGGACACGTGGCCGTGCCACCCTCCTCACTCGCACTCTACGAGAAATACCTCAACTTTACCATATAGGAACATTCTGGAATGGATGCCATGTGCACGCATTGTGGACGGCCGATCTGGTTGCAAGCCGCTTCTGACTTCGATGTGAAAATCCTTGGAGATGCCTGAGAGAGGTATACAGGTGTCCCAAAAAGTAATGTCGAGCGGGGGTCCAAATCACCCCATGTTCCGCATTCCGCGATTTTTCATAGTTTGCGAGTTATGATTTTTTGTCTGAATCATTAAGAATTTTCAGACTGAAAACACAACTAAATTAAAAAAAGGAAAGTAGAAGACATTTCATTTTGCAAGATTTTGTTTTGTTTGTACTTTTTTGAAAAACATAATCAGTATCGTAAGCTTGACTAAAGTTTTGAAAATGGTGGTGTTAATGCACACGATTGAAGGCATGTGCAATACAATCCAAATAAAGTATTCATCCATCACTCACCGGTCAATATAATTATGCCCGCCTGTTCGAAAATGAGTATACATGGGTCAAACTTAAGACATTTCTATAGCTCTCTTTTACAGAGTTTCCAACATCGTATTCGGTGATCTCTATTTTATAAATACGGAGAAAATAGAATTCATGCGAAGCTTTGGTTTGCCGCTCGATGTTTATATGTGCAATTTAAGGATTGGACGATAGTATAAATGCTACAATATATGAAGAAATAGTAGATGTATAGTGTATTATGTATCATATTTTATTTTATCTACACATCTTATGTTGATTGTAAATAAATGACCAATAATCACTGTCCTCAGTCCTGCTGTGGACTGTTATAGGCTGATGATCACAAAGTAAAAAATACCAGGCATTATCATTTTTCTTTTATTTTCTATGTCCCGTTAATATAATTTAAACAAACTTGAAACTAGATAATGTAAATGGAGGCCTTCATTAAAATAAATGCACTATTTATTCTGATAAATATTTCCAAAGTCGTATGAAAATCAGTACTTGGGCCCTACTGTATAAATCCGAAATTCGAATCTTCGTGACGTTTTTCGTTTCGAAACCTACTCTGTAACACAAAATTTGAATCTTCGGATCGAAGAATGAATGATTCGAATATATCGGCAATCTGGACATTTACATTTTTATTTACTATATTCATCCGAAACGAAGTTTGAAACTTCGGACGAACGAAGTTTGTGACGATACGAATGTACCTAGGGCCCTACTATATAAATCCGAAACGAAGTTCGAAACTTCGGACGATCGAAATTTATATACAATATGAATTTATCTACTCTGTAAAAGTTCGTATTTGTGTAACGTACATCCTAACTATAAGTCTATGGTTACGACTATAAGTCAATAACGACCATAAGTATACGTAGGTACATTCGTATCGTATATGAACTTCGATCATCCGAAGTTTCGAACTTCGTTTCGTTGAATATAGTAGGGCCCCTACTCTGTAAATGAAGTTTCGAACTTCGTTTCGGATTTATGTGAGTAAAGCTACAGCTTAGCAATGGTCCCTAGTCACAGAATACTAACAGAAGTCAAGCTTGTGTATGTACTTCACTTTTGTTGCCACACTCACACTACGCTCGGCGTTCGCGCAAGGGTTGTTAACTCTGGGTTATGCGAAAACACGTATCGTGTTAATAGCACTCGTATCGTTTGATTTATTTTTTTAAATAAAATATATGAAACACAATAATACAATAAATAAATTTTAATTTTATTTATGAACTCGCTGAGAATGTGTATGTCATTATTCTAAGTTTTTTTTTCATTGTTTTTGTATAATATATGTTTTTTTTAATGAAATTTATATTTAATTATTATAATCTGGTATTTTATATACAAGTGTAATAACTTTTATTCATTTGCTCCATCTTTGCACAAAACATCTCACTATTTGCGTGCCCGAAGCGGGTGACACTCGCGCTCGCAGTGGTCTCGACTGGTTTGAAATATCGTGTCGGTGAACGCTGTCAATGTGTGCGTTGATTTAGCGCTTAGCCCGCTTTGTATTGAGCTTGACATCTGTTAGTTTTGTATTCTGTGCCCTAGTGATAATATTCTTGAATCTTGATATGTCTGGTGTCGCCACATATGGGGTCAGTGACACTAGCATTTCAGTGACATTAGCATGTAAACGGATGGAGAATAGGTAGGTATATCCAGACTGGGACTTGTATTCTTGTACTGATTCTGTAAGTAATCGGTAATCTGTATTTATAAGGCTCTTGTACACTGAAATAAAGTACATTTCTGAAAATAAATAAAAATGAACAATCTGTTACTCAACCGGATGTATACCTACACTACAAATAGTAAATACCAGCCAACTGCCAACGTCTAATACTGGTACGTAATACCAACAGAAGACAAACATTGTAGTATCAAGATATTGATAAATAATATACCTAATGAAGCTTTATTTCAGACAATGGATTTTGTAAAAGGTTGATAATCAGTTAAGCACTTATCTAAAATTGAACAAAAGCTGTACCTATATCATGTATAAATTATCAGTACTTATTTAATATAGATAAATTAATCTACTACATTCTTATTACGATTTAAAAAATCGATGCTAGATTTGTTTAGCTCTATACGATGACACTTCAGACTAATTTGATAATATAACAATTGGTTTCCGAATGTTGAAGCGCCATCTAACGGTTAAGGTTCAAAATTTGATTCAATAAGTTTGTATCCGGTTTTTTAACTATTATTAACTAGTGGTAGATTATGGCGTAGTTTCCTAGAATAGCACCCAGTGTGGGAGTTCGTGGTAGCACCCCAAAAACAATGTACAGGTTCATTGTTTCATCGTGTTATTAATGAAACCACATATTCGTGTTAAGCTAACCTCAAAGTATCCTGGCACAAATATTTTTGTAAGAATATTTTTTTTTGTATTAAACGTTTTGTAATTTAGACAATAGAGGTGGTATAATACATCAATGGTTTAGACTTAATCGCAAATGTGGTGAGTATTACTGATAAGTGATGTTATGATGAAAAAAAAACTTTAAACGTTAAATGTCGGGTATGCTACCATCAAGACTATGACCAGTATACATAGCGGTCAGCTAGAGTTTGTGGAGTTCTTCGTGAAAATACCATTACCATTTTTTTAAATCATATTTTTGAGATGCCTGTGGGTCCGAAGTAGGGAAACAAGGGGGCATATGAGTCCTTTCAAGTTGTGAGGAGCCTGATTTGGTAGTACGCTGGGTGGCACGATGAGTAACTGGGTGGTACTCGCCCTTCTACATCGTCAGTCGTCCTTGATGCCCGCGATAGCTACTGAGAGGTTGCACTCAATATGATGGAAAAAGATCGTTTTAGATCTTGATAAGAACCCAGCTTGACTACACCATCTGCGAGGTGTGGATAATAATCCTAGCATCTTCCAATCTCCCTTGAGGTATCGGAAGGATGGCTTAAGGAGCTTTACACTCGATAAAAAGAAAATACCACCACAATGTCTTTTTCTCCCGTCATACATCTGAGTAAATGCACTGTTGTGTTCCGGTTTGAAGGATGTAGCCAAAGTAACTACTAGATACTGTGACGTTGTGAGAGTGTCACCTCTAATATTTGCGGTCTATGATTCAATAGTCGGCATAAATCCTATTATCTATGCCGATCGACGCCTCCGTTGCGCTGATTGGTTAATTCAATTCTGACATCTGTCAAATTTGACGTGCGAACTGTCATCGGCGCTCGCATATAAACGCGTGTAACGTCGCTCGCGTCCTTTTTCCCTAACCTACAAGCCGCGTGCTACCACGCGTCTTTCCGAACCCGCCGCAGTGGCGCCCAACGTGGGGCCAAATTTACTGTCTATACAGATCACTCAGCTCTTAAATGGTTTCTTAACCTTAATAACCCTACAGGTCGGCTCGCTCGCTGGGGTGTCCGACTCTCTGCATTTTCTTTTGATATTAAACATCGTAAGGGTGCAGATAATGTTATTCCTGATGCTTTGTCTCGTTCTTGTCCTAAGCATATTAGTACTATTGATACTTCCATGCACGTTAATAAAACAACTGATGAATGGTAATCCACTAGGTACCTGGCACATCAAAGATTTAAAACTTACTAACTACAAATATTAATGTATATTCACACATTTAACATTATGTTTATTTTTTTTAATACATGACATTAACAGCGACACTTAACAGATCCCGCCATTTACTAACATCGACTATTTTACAATTATTCTTCTTGTAGTTTTGGAGAGTCCTTTAGTATCGCAAAGTATTCTCTTGTCTATAGGGTCTTGGTCATAATATATTTTGATGCTAGACATTTTGTAAGGATGAAGTATGTAAGAGGATGGAATGAAAGTGTAATCTAACAAGAATGGTAAATAGGCAGACGGATTTTACTCATATTCAGTTATAAGTAAAATCCTGGTCTTTTCGGCGGGGTACTGTGACGTTGTGAGAGTGTCACCTCTAATATTTGCGGTCTATGATTCAATAGTCGGCATAAATCCTATTATCTATGCCGATCGACGCCTCCGTTGCGCTGATTGGTTAATTCAATTCTGACATCTGTCAAAGGACAATGGCGAAATCGTATTTGAAAAAAAAGTTAGCGTTTAGAAATGTCATATGTGAGAATCTTTATATCATTTTATTGCATGATTTTTCAGCATACTATTTTTAGTTGTGTAACGATATATAAGTTTAACAATAAAATAAAAAGTTTAATTGACTTTTGGTAAAGTTTATTGGCCGATAGGGATGTCCGTAGTTCTAAAGCACAGAGTATAAAATAAGTCCGTAAGATTTTTAACAATGGCGTATGGTCCTATGGACGAAAAAAATATTTTTTATGGATCGTTTATAAAAGCGTGTTTTCTGGTTTTTGTAAACTATAATTTATTTTCTGAAAACACGGATATTTTAGGCCTTTTGACACGTTAGTTTACCGTTTTCCATCTGGTAACACCGCTATGGTGATTTTATGCGTATCTGTGATTTGTGTAGCGTGATTTTGAGCGTGGTATTTTGCGTCACTTCACAGTTCACACTTGTACTCGTTACTTGTTCTTGACTCGTGGTATTTTCGTGCGATTATAGTAATTTCATTTCCTTATTCGACCCGGACTGCTTATTGGACCCTGATTTTTCTCTGCGTGACCCGTGCTTGCCCCAGGACTCTGATTGTTTGCCTATACGACGACATTCTGCTGTACATTTTGGACTACGATTGTGCTTATTTGTTTGGATTGTTTATCGGCGAAATGGCAAACAGACCTACACGAATTTTGTGTATCAACTGCAATGTTTGTGTCAACAAACTACGGCGATATCCTGCTTTGGAATCCGATGCAAGAGTTAGTTCTTTACTCTGCAGCTGGGTATACCCACAAATTGTAAGTATTTTAGATAACTATTTTATACGGTTAACTGTTAACCGGCGACCAACCTTATCAGTTTTGAATGAGCATAATTTGTGTGTACCAATCTGAAAAATGTGAATTAATGCACTTAAAATAAATGATTGGCAATAATAATTACAGTACATGTTAATTGTTTTAGATCGCTGAAGATGACGTGGTTTGCGAAACATGCCTAGATCTTGCTAGGGCTGCTGTGAATGTTGCCTTGCTTAGACGTGATTCTGATAGTAATACCCAAGAAGCTGGACCAAGTCGCAGCATCAGAACTGATGTATGCTTTTTGTGTGGATGCTCAATACAACATAAACAGAAATGCAAAATTATAAGAGAAAATGCCACTGAAATGCAGCAATCAATATACCACATCATTGAAAGCAGAGTAGCACCAAGAGAGGTATGTAGAAATAATTGTAATAAACCCTATTAAACCTATAATCATGAATAAATTATTTTTATTAACTATGCTATACAGTTATATTTCAACTTATTTTTCACGCCCATATTGACATTTAGCATTAGTTGATATTAGGATTTTAAAAATACACTAAATATATTGTAAATAATAACATGAGTAAAAACATAATATCTATATACCATAATAATACTTAAAGTATGATTATAACATATTACTCCAGTTAGCATATATTAGTAAAACAATCACACATTGAAATATGGTTTCTCTTGGTTTTAGATTACACCATCAAATTATGTGTGCGTTACTTGCTGGTTGCGTTGTAAAAGAGAAGTGGAAAGGGGAATACGTCAAGACCTGGCCAGATTAGATGAGCATCACGAACAACAACAAGAGGACAGATCACAGCCTGAATTAATCAATGTGCCACAACAGCAGCCGCAATTATTTCAACCTGGAGAAATAATATTGCCAAATTATAGGAGGGCTGCTAATTCAAATAACCATTGTGTGTTTCCGAATTGCCACAGTACTACTCTGCATGGTATACCTGACAAATTACGGGCCCAAATAATTAGTCAGTATAGGTATTATTTGCCACATTTAGCTCGCATATGTGCTGAACATTTATCTAATAATATGTGGGACACTTTGTTTGAGTCAAATAATAGCATTGAGACTTTTAGTGTTGACCACATACAGCATGTTTTTTCACTTGTTAATGCATACAGCCCAACATTAGATTTTGAAAATCTAGACAATATGGATGACAGGATTTGTCAATATTGGCTGGGATTCACAAAGGCTCAATTTCATGATATAATTACTGACATACCTCAGTTGGCTGCAATAAAAAGGGGGTCCTTAGGTCTTGCAGCATTGCTTTTGAAAATGCGTACTGGTGACTCTGACGAGCGAATCTCGTCACTGGTACAAGTGCCACGTAGGACACTGGAAGTGTTAATGGATCAGGTGCGAAATATTTTAATTTTGGAATTTGTTCCCAAATATTTAGGAACCAATACCATAAGCAGGCAAGAATTAATAAGTCGTGCTTTGATAATACCAAAAGGGTTATATGGGGAAAATAAGGTAATAGTTATTTGCGATGGAACATACATATATATAAATAAGAGTTCCAATTATAGCTTTCAAAAGCAAACATATTCATTACACAAATATAAAAACCTCCTTAAACCATTTTTAATTGTTGCTTGTGATGGATATGTTGTTGATTGTTTTGGCCCATATAAAGCAACTACATCAGATGCTGAAATAATGAAGGAATTATTTGGTAACGAAAACTGTCCTCTAAGATTATATTTCAGACCTAATGACACTTTTATATTAGATAAAGGGTTTAGGGATAGCATAAGTCTACTTGAAGATTGTGGTTATGATGCACGTATGCCAGATTCATTGTTAGAAGGTGAACACCAGCTTACAACAGCACAAGCAAACCGAAGCCGCTGCATAACTATTTGTAGATGGGTAGTGGAAGCGGTAAATGGGCACATAAAAAGGGATTTTAAATTACTTAGACAGGATTATTTTCACAAGGCCCTTCCACACATGATGGAGAACTTCCAAATTGCAGTGGCTCTTTTGAATAAGTTTGGTGTTCGCCTTCGTGACCATGAATATGCTGAAGAAATGCTACAAATAATATGTGAGCGATTTGACTTGGAAAATAATCTGGCAAACTTCATTACAGCCACAAATATGAACAGGAGGTCATCCAATTTCCAAAATATTACAGCAGACCGTAGTAATATGCTATCCTTTCCCATCTTGGACATGAAAGATTTAATACTATTTGCCGTGGGGACGTACCAAATTCGGCAAGCGCGTTCTTATTATGGTGAACATGTACGTTTCCACGGTAGCTATAGAATTGAGGTGTGCAAAGAATCAATTAGTGCATCTGAATTTAATTTAAGAGGCAGTTCAGAGGAGACCTCATTAATTAGAGGCAAAATAAAGTCACGACATGTGTCTAATAAACAATATTATGTATACATATTAATAAAAAATAATGTACCTGGTCGAGCTGGTATTGCAGAATACTGTTGTAGTTGCTTGGTTGGGCGCCGTACAGTAGGCTGCTGCGCTCATACTATGACAATTGTCTGGTATTTGGGATGGGCCAGACATCAAAATAATATATCTGCTCCAGCAGCATTTTTAGATGAAGTTTTTATAAGAAATGATGATGAAGATGAATAAATAATTAAAAAGAAAAAGTGTTTTATTGGTTTCTGGACCTCATATTAATTTAAGTACCTTTTTTGGTTATTATTCATAAATTGCTTTTCTTCCTTTCCTAGCTTTTGCTTCCTATAAGTAATATGTGGTTTATGTTATTTTTGTACCTAGTATGTATCTAATGATGAATTATTAAAACCAGTTCAACAATCTATAATTGAAAAGAATTAATCAATAACAAGAATAAAACCTTTAAGCTTGATTTCTTAGACTAAGTTATTAATCAGAGCATTATATTAAGTTCCTATTCGCACATTTATGGCGGGAATGCAAATCGCGCCACCCGCGGTCTTGTTTATAAGTACAACGCATTTAGATATACCTTAATAGTACAACGCGGCTTGGCAGATCATGCTTCCCTAGAATAGAGGCAAATAGAGGTAAGAATTAAGGGAAGTGCGATAAATGTTTATAGTTCATTCGGGAATGTCAAATAGATTATAACCTCAAAATCGATTGAAAAACCTTGAATAAATATTTATTAGACTTTCTCAGCAGTTTTTCTTATCAGATTATTGTATAGGAACAGCAGCTACATTTTTGTATAATTTTTTCATCAGTAAACGCTCCACATTTTTATCAACTAAAATCATGTATAGGAATCTGCCATTGTCCTTTGACGTGCGAACTGTCATCGGCGCTCGCATATAAACGCGTGTAACGTCGCTCGCGTCCTTTTTCCCTAACCTACAAGCCGCGTGCTACCACGCGTCTTTCCGAACCCGCCGCAATACAATGATATTTAACATCTTAAATCTTAGGATGGCGCGCGGAGTGGAATTCCTAGCATTGCTATAAAATTCATTGTAGTGTCCATTGAGATAATATATTAGAGGGGACACTGCAAACAAAATGTTTGTAACAAAATGAAAGGTACATTCTATTTCTGTCTCTGTCACGCCTACGAAGTAACATATCTTCCCTCTCGCTTAACTGTGTACCCTTGCGCACGCACCATACGCACAGATTTTGTTCCCGATGTCCGCTCTAGTATAATACCTCAATGGTAGTGTCGCTAACAATCAAGCAAATAGCATGTTCATCTCGACATTCTTTGAAATGAAAAAATACCGTTTTTTAATAAGTATTTAAAAGTGATATTAAAATTTATACGTTGATATTGTAAATAGATATTTTTATATTCTTATTGGCTTAAACTATACTATACAAATGTATTGTCTTCAGACGTTTTCTTACTGTAATGAAACACCCTATTACCTCAATCTCTGCCCTTTACCCCTATCTGCCATAATTACTTAAGAGCGTTTATACCCTGCACGCGCTTTTTGGCTTAAAAACAGGACTTTTTAAATGAGTTAATAGCCACCAATAAACAATTTAAAGGAAAAATAATTATTACTTATTTTAGAAAAGGTTGTCATCTAGGGATTTTGGTGGAAAACATTATAGATTGATGGATAATTTGTGAGTACTATAAGGATTACTGAACACAAGTTTCGTTATTTAGGCTTTAAATGGCAATTTAGAAGCTTAAGATATCCGAAACCACTAAATATAAGATGAAAATAAAAATATTATCAGACTAATAAGACCCTTATGGAGGGATTTTGCTGAGAAAAATAATCTTATTGTGTTTAGTTCCTGAAAAATAAAAATTTAAACAATGCGAAATTATTCAGAAACTCTCGTCAAGAACATATTTTTTTTCAACAACTTATCGTACATAATTTTTTATAGCAATTGCATATTATAATAGAAGAACATCTTATCATTAAATTACCATTTTTATATTTCAGCAAAATTAGTTTTCATGTTTTCTACAAATATTTTAAAAACCACTATAAAACACGCTGTCCGACGTGGCTCAAATCAGACCGCCGCAAGGCCTTCTAGAGGGAGGACGTATCGTAGGGATGGCGATTCTTACCGAAAAAGATCGATTTTTAAATCGATTCGAATCGTGACCTGATGAATCGATCCACAAAAAATCGAGGTCTAAAAGATCGATTTCCAAAAAATCGATCTTTTTTCAAATTAGTGTTTACAATGTAAGTATAAATCAAATTTATAAAAAAACAAGACAAATGTTATAATTAACGATCTTTTAATCGGTAAAATCAGGGAATTCGATAATAACAATAATTTTTATTACCATTATAATCAAAGTATCAGATCAGGTAGAGAACAAAACATTGATTTTCAAATTTTTTTATTACAAAGCATATAGATAATTTAGCTTATAGTTCCCAATGCTTAATATCCAAACTTTTTAAAAACAACAATCTGTCTAGTCTACTGGAATCCAAGCGGTTCCGCTCATCACTTGCGATGTTTCCAGCAATTGAAAACAGGCGCTCACAAGGAACAGATGATCCCACAATACTCAAATACGTCATGGCTATTGAGTGAACGTGGTGATAAATAGAGTTTTTTTGTTCTTGCCAGTAAAGTATAGGATCATACTTCAGGTGCACAACTGCCTGCGATAAATAATGTTTGAATTCATTATTTAAGCCCTGAGTTTCCTGTACAAGTGCTACAAGTACTCTTGTAATACGGGCCTTCAACAAAATGTATGGTTTATACCAAAACATAAAAAATCATATCTCGATTTTAGGATGTCTGAGATCGATTCACGAGATCGATTCAATGCATAGGATCGATTAAAAAGATCGATTTTTTTGCTCCCAAAGATCGATTTTTCGATTAATCGATCTAAGATCGCCATCCCTAACGTATCGCTCGTCGCTCCGGCCTGGCTGCAGTCGATTTTGCCGTGCGTAATAAAAATAGCCACGCGCGGAATGCGATTGCCACATCTTAGTACTTTGGTAGTAATTTTTTTTTTTATTACCTACAATGATTTTGTAGTGAGTATAAATTATGTTTCAGATAATACAATGGGATGTAATTCCGAGGCTAAATTATGTTATGTATTGTAATATAAAATTAAATATATTTCGTAATTGTAAGAGGTTGTAAGGCTCCTAACTCAATTCATGTGTTCGAACACGAAATGACTAATAAAACGTCCGTAGTGTCTACTGATTGAACACTGATTTTAATGCAACTTAACAATGTAATAATAACGAAAATATGATTAGTATCTAAATTTGTATTATTCTTTGCTTTCACAGTAATATTTGTCTACTTATAATGCAAATAAAATATTTTTATGATATTATATTACAGTTACATTTCAATTGAATATTTGAAGCGCACGGATCAAAGTTGTTTGAGCCGATTGTATAGCGAGCCGACGCGGTAGCTCTACGCACACGGCTTTGGTCGCTTATGTGTGCGTGAAATTAACGAAGAAATACCTATAGTTGACTTTGCGCGCAAGGTGTATACGCTCTTAAAATGAAAATTCAAACAAGGGACAAAAATGTCTAGCAAGTAATGTTTTTTATATCTTAGTAACAACTGAAGACACCAGAGAACACCTTTTCAAAAAAAGTAGTCATCGTATTATATTTTTTGTTCTGTAGCTACAAAGATAAGACACAAGTTTTTAATAAATAAAAAAAATGGATATGGATTTGAAATAAATAATAATGATTCATGTATGAATATCTACCACTGTGTCTACAAAGCTATAAATAAAGTTCATGTATCGATATCGTTAAACTATCAGAAGAGATCACAGTACAATTATTTCTTGTTGTCAAAATTAGAGTGTACGTTGAAATGTCAATAGCGCTACTTCTATGTTAATCATTGTTCTGAGGTAGAGATGATTAATATAATAAATAGCAATTAATTTCACGTTATTTTTTAAATTAGTAGTAGTCATTATAATATTAAGAAAATAAAGCGACTACAATTATAATTTACATTACTTGAAATTAGGTAATAAATATTTTATCGGGTTATTAAAGCTACAGCACCATCTATTGTTGAACATATTCGTCAACTCGTCAACATTAACGAAATAGTAAATAGTTCAATAAAGATGCAAATAGATGTCGCTGTTCAGGAAATCAATTGTAGATTATTCGTGATTATGAGTTATGATTGGTCCGTTTTAGTTGCTAATTTAGTTTAATGCAAATGATTGGTTAAAATTATTATAGTTTTATAGCTTGGAACAAGATTCGCTAATTATGAGAACAATCGTGAAATATGAATTATGCTATTGGTAATTATAATTTAATATCCATAGCGTTGTTAAATTTGTACTGATTGCTATAAATTGATTTAGTTGCACTCCATACTGTCTACGAGTGCGTGCGTCGCGTCGTCGCGTCATTTGATTATTAATATATTGCGAGGTTAACGTTTGCGACTATATAAACTATAAAAACAAATGTGATTAAATATGTCTAGAAATTCTGATAATATTATTTGGAATTATTCTGAACGTTCAAGTGATGTTAATAATAAAACTGCCATGTGTTATGATTGTAGGAAATACTTTTGATTTAATAAATCTGAGAGTTTCTGTATGCATGCCTCTTAAACAAAATATTGTAGATGATTAATTAAAGTGATTATTTGTATAGATCATTTTAAATAAATTAATGAAGATATTTAAAAACTTTAATTTGTATTCTTTAACAATATAAAATATAAAGGAAGCACTGTCATACATTTGCGTCTTCAAAAACTTAGATATTTTCTTCACAGAGTACATTTTATATTTTCTTGTTCGTAATGTTGGTAGCAGTTCGGCAAACATTATTGCCGAACTGCTACCAACCGATTAATGACTTTTCTGAGAAATATAAATAAATAAATGGGAGTTTACATATTCACGTCACATTGTTTTTGGCCAGTGGCGGCGTAAAGGGGGGGCGGGGGGGGGGCGGTCCGCCCCGGGTACCAAGCACCAGGGGGTGCCAAAGACACCCACAGAAAGCACACAAAATCTACCTGTATCCAGAAATAACTACCAACCCTTGTATCTAGCTATTTGTATAATACTAATTTTAAATATAATGTCTCATTCTCTAAAATAATGAATTCTAAAATTCGGTAGCTGGGCCTCGTAGCGGATAAATTTGAGATTATCCGCTTGCACGAGTCTAGGAGCCACTTGCAGGGGCCCACATCACAGTTGATGGCGTGGAGGCAGAGGCGGCTCATCCGAAAGAGCGCTGGTGCAGTGCACTCCCACGAAAATTACATACTTAGCTAATTTAATAATTTATATATATTTATAATACATAAATCCTTACATTACATTCTTTATATTTTACTACGCCTATAATAAGTCTATTATATTAACTCATAACTATATAGGTACATGTAATTTGTAACGAATGGAGCGCCAGCGATTGTGCTCCTATGAAACGAAGTTTAGTACGACTCTTAGTACTGTATTCAATGAGTGCGAAAGAGAGCTACGACTCGCGCTGAAGCGTGAAACAAAACATATCGTATGAGAAATTAGCGTAATTTGGAGCGCCGCTCACGCGGCACTCAGTTGTCGTTCTTATGTATACAAACAACTTCAAGCAAGCTCGTCGACTTCGTCAGTTAATTTGCAGTTTTAAAAAAAAAAAAAAGTATTAAAAAATAGTTTGTACGCTTAATCAATTCCATTTCTGATTTTCACAAGAAAGTAATAGATATCTTCGCAAGCCAAAAAGACCGGCAAATGGATTTTGTATACAAATATAATAAATAGTAAGCTCTAGTTTTTCAATTACTTTTTTTTGTGAACCCCCATTAAAAAAATTCACGAGCCGCCTCTGCGTGGAGGTCTCTATCAGCTCCTTGTGAAGTATGTTAGAGTTGTCTTGTATAGTCGGTGGAATGTTCATGTCCTGCCATGAGCCTAAGATCGAAACTAGTCAAGGCAGCAGACGCATTTTCTAGCCTAGGGCTTCCCAAACTAAGCGTCACGAAGCCCTGGGGCGTCGCAGCATTGTCCCAAGGGCGATCGAGTCGAGTGAGCCAAACTGGAGCCCCGTTTTGGGAAGCTTTGCTCAGAAAAGCAAGCACATTCTTCCCATTATCAGTTAACCAAAAGTAAAATAAATTTCTTTCTTTTCTAATTAAAATTAAGAGTTTTTCTGATAATCTATTATTAGGGGATGGTCTGAGGGAATCGTTGCTTATCGTTGTTAGCTTGGCAACATTCATTGCTATGCAGATGACAGCTCGGTCCATGGGCGATACCACTGCGGGCCTCCGGGTTGCCGAGTCGAAACTGTGAAGTGTCAGTGCGGAACGACCTGAGTATCCTTGGTGTGGATATCCGCTGTGATCTCAATCCAAGGAATCACATCGAGGGCGTAATATCTGCCACATCACGCAGGGTTGGAGTCCTGAACAGGGTGCGTCGGTTCTTCACGCCCGGTCAGCTTTATCGCTTGTATAAAGCGCAGGTCCGGCCGGGTATGGAGTACTGTTCGCACCTCTGGGATGGATCCGCCCAGTATCTGCTCGATGCCTTGGATGAATTGCAGCGGCGGGCCATCCGCATTGTGAATGATGCAGACGTTACGAGCAACTTAGAGTCGCTACAACTCCGGAGGGATGTCGCCTCTCTAAGCGTGTTCTACCGCCTGTATCACGGTGAATGCTCTGAGGAATTATTCAACTTGATCCCCTCCACTCCATTCCTAACCAGAACCACGCGTGCTGGCTTGCGAAGCCATAGCTTGATGGTCCACACCATCCCGGCGCGAACCAAACGGTTCTGAAATTCTTTTTTGTGCCGCACCGTCAGGCTGTGTAATTGTTTGCCGTCTCACGTGTTCCCTCCTTCCTATAATCCTGGGTCTTTCCGCCATAGTGTGAAAAGGCATCTTAGCAGGCCGGCATAATTGTATTTATTAGCATGGGACTGCCGTCCGATGCCAATGGATACTCTGCCTGGGTAGCATTTGCGCTCACCATCAGGCGCAATGCGGCTATTATGCCGGGCAAGAATTAAAAAAAAAAAAACATCCAGTAATGATTTTCTATAGGACGCTGAGGCCATGCGCTTCTCGCCTTGTGATGTTTGGGGCGGCCCATAATGCGTGTGACGGTCATCCAAGGAATTTAGTCGGTATGCTAGCGGAGGTTTTGTGAGGGACCCGGCTCGGCCAAAACATCCCTAACGTGCCAGGCTGGAAGGCCAGTGACACTAACATACAGTTCCAGCCGCCTCCGTGCCACCCAAAGAAGAGCACAATAGCTCAGTGGCGTGCCTAGGGTTGTGGACTAGGGCAAGCCCAATATTTTTTTTGTTAGAATATGTATTGGTTCAGGAGCAAAATGGTATTAAGAAAGAAGAACGTGTTCATCATGCGATAGAGGGCGAGCCTATGCGATGTAATTAAATAAAAATAGACCCCAGATTCGAATCCGAGACCTCAATTTTGCACCATCGAGGCAGTCCTCGATGGCGTACATACTCGATACTGAACACAAACCATTTTATTTCACACAATACAATCATATTTTATTAGAAAACATCTGCAATTTTTGAATTTACCGCGTCTTGTCGAGCGCGACAGAGGTCGTTGTCCCCTCGCGCGCCTAAAATCCAAATTAAACCACTCAAACGTCCCGACCTCCAATTTTGACGTAGGTGGACCTACCACACGATCTATATAAGATTAGGATAAAAACCAATAAAATAATAACTATCTTTATCACCGTTATGAAAAAATCTATTACAACAAGTTGTTTCGAAAAAATCTAATAGATGGCGCGATTTCCACGGCCATCTATTTAATATTGCCAAAATACTGAAGGGCCCATCATTAGTTTTAAATAGATGAATAAAACAAATGTGTAAGTTAAATTACTTTTGGGCATGCATACGTAACTTTATATTGTAATTATTTTGTAAATTAATAAACGGCACTACAATAGCACAAGTACGGCGTCGTGTTTAACTTCGCGGCCACAAATCATTGTTAATATATTCATGTTATGTTGCATGTATGCATGTGATTTTTTGATTCATCATGAGCTCTGAAAGGAAGCTAAGGAATATCTGAAAAACACTACGATTACTGTCTACGCCAGCATAATGTTTTGAAATCTCATCACATATTATGTATATGACGCATAAAAAGGTTTCTATACGCTATTTACCGGAATTATGAAAATATATTAATGCATTCACATGTTTTTGCCAATTACTATAGAAGTACCATTTAAATTATTTAAATCACTATAGCCGGAACAATTCCAAAAATGTAAGTACTTCGTTGGAAAAAAATATACAACACCGGCAGTATAACTTATTAGTATGAGAACATCCAGCAATCTATGTAGTTATGTGCACTGATCTATAAAATTGTATTCTATAGTTTTCACTACTTTCGAGAAATACACAACAAATCAGGCGTAGGTTTTCGACCAGATACGAGTAGTTGTTTGTCTACGAAATGTAATGAATTTACCTTTTCCTCGCCGATCAACACTTGCACACACTTCAAACCATCATAAGGCACATTTTCACCCATTATTATACATAATAAACGTAAAATACTATAATGAAACAAAAACTAAACGTATATGTTCAGTTGTTACTGGTTAATCGTCCGCTCGAAAGACATAATAATAAGCGTGAAGCTAGCCACAGGTCCTAAATTATGGACAATTCCAAATTAAGTATTCTAATTCTAATATATTAATAAAAATATTTAAAACATCATAATACGGTCTCAAAAAATATCTATTTATTTTATATATTATCCAATATAACTTGTAGTAAAACATAAATATTTTTCGATAAATTTGGATCTTAATATGACATGTCAAGTGCACAACTTCACTCCGCGAAGCCGGGCATTTTGCTTGGTACAAATTGCATAAAAAAATAGCTATATGTATAGGTACGTAGTGTCATGGTAATAGCATTTCACCCAGAGGTGCGACTGAGAGGGCAATATACGCCAGAAGCCAGGTAAAAGCACACGAGAGAGAAAAAGATAAATAATACTTTGGTGTGTTCCATCTTTTTAAGATATTGCGTCACGCGTTGATTTTGAATGAAATAATTTTATATTAGTTTTAGATCGCGGCGCTCGCTTATGCGAGTTGCCGGGCGCGGCGCGGGTGCTCCGTCGCAGGCGCGGGGTCCATTATGGTGCGGTAAATTTAAAAATGATAGACGTTTTGCATTAAACGAATATATTTTATTTAAAGTACTGATTTGTCTTTAGGATTGAGTATATGCGTATTAAGTAAGGCAAGCCGGGCTTTTGGGCTTGTATGGAAGTACCGCCACTGCAATAGCTTTCCTCCGATAAAAGTCAGATTTGATAAGTGCACGATCTCGAGTATCCGCTGTAGGCTTGTTTAGTATTGGGTGTTATGTTTATGTAGGGGTGCTCAATACAAAACCGCCCCGGGTGCCAACCTACCTTACGCCGCCACTGTTTTTGGCTATCATAATTCAATAAATTAATTAATAAATAAAAAGTTAAAACTCGTCCTTTTCTATTTATAATTGAACTATATTATACAAAGCCAATATTTTAAATTATTTTGATTAAAAAAATAATACGGAACATTTTCGGATTTTTTAAATTTCAATTACGTGTAACATCAAATTAAAAGTTCGATAATTAAAAAATTAGAAATGTTTTTATGGAAAATTAAGTAGATTATTTCTAAATATTTTTCGGTTTTGATCCGGGGATCGAACCCGCTGCCTCTGTTTTCACAGCCGGCGTCTATCCAACTACACCACGGAGTCAAATAATCTATAATGTTATGTTATCTACTTTTAGTAGCTTTAGGCTTTAGCTGACCGTCGGTTAATATAGTATTTGCGATATTAACCGACAGCCTCCGTGGCGCAGTTGGTTGACGCCGGCTGTGAAATGTGGGACCTCAGGTTCAATCCCCGCACCGAAACAAATGTTTTTGTGAACCACAGGTATTTGTTTCGGGTCTGGGTGTTTGTGAGTCCGAAATGTCTCTTGTAGTTCCTGATACCCACGACACAAGACTCGATCTTAGTGTGGGGTCAGGACTATGTATGTGGCTGATGGTTGTATTTATTTATTAATCTTCGTTTTGGAACTTCGATCACTTCATCTAGACATTTTAATATCACTGCATACTATAAAACAAAGTCGCTTTCTCTATCCCTATGTCTCTTTGTATGCTTAAATCTTTAAAACTACGCAACGGATTTTGATGCCGTTTTTTTAATAGATAGAGTGATTCAAGAGGAAGGTTTATAGGGCCGGGCCGCTAGTACAAACTAAGATTAAATTGGGCCTTTAATGTAATATATGTATTCTTTAAATATTTAAAAAATAGTGTACAATGATTGGAATTGGATATTTTGACGAAATACACATAAAAAATATATTACTTATTTTAATGTCGTTGTTTTATTAATTTATTTTTGTACTGTTATTTAAACTAATCATTTGCGTTTTACCTCATACGAGGATGTGTAACCGAACAATATTATCTTACGATTAATAACATCATAATAAATTAAAAACACCATCTAGTCAAATTACGGTTAAAACGTTATTTTTTATTACTAAACTGTGTTTATGGATTCGAATATTGGTTGAAGTGAAATAACGGCTACGGCGGACGATAGATGGCGCTAAAACTAATAAAAATCTATGAAAATGTGTAAATATTAAATGTAAAAAGGAAAGGTAAAAATAGTAGATGATTTGTTTTTAAAGTAAACAATAAATGTCTTTTGTGGTATTTAATTGTCTATTCGAACTGCCTTCGGGCTCCGTGGCGCTGTTGTGCTACGTTACAATAGGGAATATGCATGTAATTTTTTTTTAATTTTTCATCAATTCTGTATGTTATTACATTATCGGAAAAAAATATAAGTCTTTGAAAATATAAATCAAAAAAGTACAAAAAAATAATCAAAACTGCTATCAGTTTCTAAGCATTTAAATGCCATGTTGGCGCGAACTCGCTGTGACGTCAGAGGGCACGATATGAACAACGTAGTATTTGGATTAAGTTTCTTTCATGAATTGCTACAGAACTGTATTTCGTGACAAAATAATCAATTTTATTTAATAATATAAAGAAAGGCCGTTTCCAACAGGTCATTGTGGAGATCCTTGGGGGAGGCCTATGTTCAGCAGTGGACTTCCTGTGGCTGATATGATGATGATAAAGAAAGCACAAAATAACTCATAAACAAACGTAAAACAATACACTCAACAAGCTAAAACTTCATAAGAACGTGCCCATTGTCGTCTCTTTCCTTTTCAAGCAATAGATCGCGTTTCGGAAAAAAAGCGCGGCAAATTTGAAAAGTCATTTTTTAAGTATTTATTTTACCGATTTAGAGTTGACAAATTTAAAAAATATCTTTAAGGTATATTTCTATATTAATAAAGATTACAAAAAAAAAATATTTTGACTTATTTTGAAGTGTGGTGCATATTCCCTATTACGATACTGAGGTCTTGGGTTCGAATCCCGGGTTGAGCCAAGTGTTTTGTGTTCATGATCAGCCTTGAGCAAGGAATTTGTGCCCAACATAGCGATAGGTACTCCTATCTCATCGTGGGACATAACACAAAGAGTGAAATGTGCGTATCCTCGTAGCACCTCTGCCTGCCCCTTCTAGGAAAAGATAGGAGTTTATACATATTACTTTGAAGTTTGGACACACCTTATTCTATTTACTGTCAGTCTCCGTGGCGCAGTTGGTTAAACGTTGGCAGTGAAAGGACAGGCCGAGGGTTCAATCCTCATACCGAAACAAATACCGGGTATATCAAGACTGCTACCGAAAACAAAGCCGGGTGGTAGTTTTAGTGACTACAAACACAATGCAACAAAAAATTTCGCTAAGAAACGCGACAATTTTTTTTATTGTTTTTTCAATATCGTCGAGTTTGGGTGGTAAATCCATAGGTTTTGCTAAAATAATAATTTAAAGGCTTGCATATCATAGTCTTTAAAAATAAAAGGATGTACAAAATTATTTAAGCAAAATCTATGTATTTACCATCCGAATACGACGATAGAAAAAAAAGTCAAAAAAAAAAATCGTCACAAATTTTTGCACAAAATTTGGTTGCATTGTGTCTGAAGTCACCAAAACTACCATCCAGCTTCGTTTTCGGTAGCAGTCTTGATATACCCTGGTCCCTGTATATGTGTGATCCCCAGTAAAAACAATACATTGTAATATTTTTAAAACTTTACACATAAAAAAATTCGATTGATGATATAAATTGTTGAGTAGTACTACTAAATGTCACTGACATTCAACGTTAAAGTTGCTTTAAAAAAGTAACGTTTCAATTTCAAGCTTATAATTGGCATTCTTATGTTGGCGATTTTGCGATGTTGATAAAAATTATAATGACGCAACAATTATAATTATAGCTACTTTCATAGTCTGTTAAATATATTTAACATTTAGCATTTAGCGTGTTATAAGATTATCGCATTTAATCGCATCTTTATTCTGAGGTATAGATCATCTACAATCTTTTGGCGTGCGATGCGTGGGTTTGTCTTGCTGTTGTTAAAATATTAGGAACAGTTTTTTTTCTATTTAACGCATGAGTTGAGATATATTTTTTTAATATACACAATAAGCATTTATACTCGTAATCTAATAGTATTGACATGTCTAATATAATAAAATGAAAAAATATCTATATAAGTTACCGGTCAGCAGCCCAGTAATTATTGACACGGGCATGGCATCTTTCAGAACCACGCCATCTATAAGCAGGGGTAATACAACAAACGTTTTTCTACTCAAGTGTATTTAGAAGGTAGGTACTGAAGTATTTGAGCGATGACATCTGTGAATTGCATTTGACGTAAATGACATTTGCATTTTGTTCGGTGAGCGATTGTTGTGGGAATTTTTATTAGGAAGAAGTGGTAGTCAGTGATTAGCAGGGGGCGGATGGCGTTGAGTTCTGAGTAAATTCGGCTGGCTGCATACTGCAGTCATGGCTATGTCAAAAGGATTTAAAGTGCTCGAAAAATCCTCGCCGCCAAGTCCGTACAGTATAATTTTACAGCATCGAAATAAAGATACGGCACTTCTTTTCGAATCTCAAGCGGTCGTCTCATTGTCTTCTCAAGAAGCTGATACGTTACGGAAGCAATACCACAAAATCGCTGATGCTTATGGCTGCTTGGGGGTCCTGCAGTTAAATTCTGGTGAAAGCTGCCTTCTTTACCTCGTCCTCGTCACGGGCTGCTGCTCCGTCGGAAAAATCGGCGATGTAGAAGTCTTCAAAATAACGCAAACACAATTTCTACCGTTGTTTTATCAATCTCAAGGCGAGGATAAAGTGTCGGAGGTTAGGAAATTGCTAAATTCGGGCACCTTCTACTTTTCATGGAACTCGGGAAGAGCTAATGAAAATCTCTTTGATCTGACATTATGTGCACAAAGAAAAAGCAAGGCAGCTAGTCCTGATAACAGGTTTTTCTGGAACAGAACATTGTTTATTCATTTGATAAGATATGGAATAGATTGTGATGATTGGCTCACACGCGCCATGTGTGGCTCCGTAGAAATTCGTACAGTGTATGTGGGGCACCGTCAAGCCAGAGCAGCTCTTGTGTCTCGACTAAGTTGTGAAAGAGCTGGGACAAGGTTTAATGTGAGAGGATGCAATGATGATGGTAATGTTGCTAATTTTGTGGAAACCGAGCAAGCAATATACATTGATGATTCAGTTGCATCTTATATACAGACTAGGGGATCGGTGCCGCTGTTTTGGGAGCAGCCCGGTATCCAAGTTGGTTCCCACAAAGTGAAAATGTCTAGAGGCTATGATGCATCAACTAGTGCCTTTGACAGGCACTTTTCTCAACTGAAAAGAAATTATGGTGGAGTTACCATTGTCAATCTTCTTGGATCTAGTCTTATTGGTGGAAGTGAAGGAGAAGCCACACTAAGTAATGCATTCCAGAAACATGTAAATGAATCACCACACTCTGATATCATTCAGATAATTTTCGATTACCATCAGGAAGTCCGAGCTTCCTCAGTGGAATCAGCTTTAGCTAAGTTTAAGAGAATGATTGAAAAGCATTATGATGATATTGGCATATTCAGTGCCAAAGGCGTGGACATTTATAATATACAAAAAGGAGTTATCCGAACCAACTGTCTGGATTGCTTAGATCGTACCAACTGTATACAGACTTTCATTGGTATAGAAATGCTTGCTGTTCAATTGATGTTAATGCAATGTTTAGACAAGAAACAAAATGTCAACAGATTTGAAGAAGTTTTTAAGCAAATGTGGATAAATAATGGAAATGAAATTTCTAAAATTTATGCAGGTACTGGAGCAATACAGGGAGGGTCTAAATTGATAGATGGAGCCAGATCTGCTGCCCGAACTATTCAAAACAATTTACTAGACAACTCCAAGCAAGAAGCAATAGATATATTGTTACTAGGCTCCACATTGAATTCTGAATTGGCTGATCGTACAAGAATATTACTACCCTCAAATATATTACATACTGCAACACCAGTACTACGAGAAATGTGTCGCAGGACAAATGAATTTACTCAGCCATCTACAATACGCATTACTATTGGCACATACAATGTCAATGGTGGTAAACATTTTAGAAGCCTTGCTTATAAGGATGTATCATTGTCTGATTGGTTGTTGGATTGTCCAAATTCATCTCTTGTAAACACAGTGAATTTAAAAGAACATCCATCTGATATATTTGCAATTGGATTTGAGGAAATAGTTGATCTAAATGCAAGTAATATAATGGCTGCAAGCTCAGATAATGCTAAAGCATGGAGTGAAGAATTAGAGAAAGTATTATGTAGAGATGCATCCTATACCCTACTATCGAGCCATCAGTTAGTTGGGGTTTGTTTATTTATATTTGTTAGAAAAGATTTAATTCCACATATAAGGGATGTTGCATTAGACTCTGTAAAAACAGGGTTGGGAGGTGCTACCGGCAACAAAGGAGCTGTTGGCATACGCATGGTAATATATGGTACCTCATTATGTTTTGTGTGTGCTCACTTTGCAGCTGGCCAATCACAAGTATCCGAGCGTAACGCTGATTACACAGAGATAACAAGAAAAATGGCCTTTCCTATGGGCAGATCACTGTACTCACACGATTACGTGTTCTGGTGTGGTGATTTTAATTACCGCATCGATTTAGATAAGGATGAAGTACGTTCGCTAGCGGCGCAGAATAATTTACAGCGATTATTGGAAAAAGATCAACTTATCCAGCAAAAATCCCAAGGACTAGTTTTTAAGAACTGTTTTGAAGGCGACGTCACTTTTCCGCCCACATACAAATATGATTTGTTTAGCGATGATTACGACACAAGCGAAAAATGCAGAGCTCCTGCATGGACAGACCGTGTGTTATGGAGAAGCAGAAAATATACTATTGATCCAGAGACTACCTCGGAAATGGCAGCCGGAAAACTGTTGCATTACGGAAGAGCAGAATTGAAACAAAGTGATCATAGACCTGTGATTGCTATATTAGAAATAGAAGTCCTACAAGTCAGTTACACAAAATGCATGGAGGTGTTCTACGAAGTTGTTAAAGATCTGGGTCCACCCGATGCGAGCGTAATAGTTCAACCATTTGAGGATTTTAATGGAGATGAAACAATTTTCGATGACAATATCATGGCAGCTGTATTGCAAGAATTAGCAACTATTGGTGAAGTAACGCTGGTCCGATTTATTGATGAACAAACTTTAAGTATTACTTTTCGCGAAGGACAAAATGCGTTAGCAGCTGCACAAAAGGGCCAACTGTCAGTTTGTTCAATTCCGTTGCGAATAGAACTGAAATCCCCCGACTGGGTTGATATAGTTCGAACTGAAATAAATTTATGTTCCAACAATACAATACCATTATTTGGAG
Organism: Hyles euphorbiae; assembly: GCA_023078785.2. Lineage (NCBI taxonomy): Eukaryota > Metazoa > Arthropoda > Insecta > Lepidoptera > Sphingidae > Hyles > Hyles euphorbiae. Next base: position 7,621,590 of record CM041040.1, read on the forward strand.
AAGTACAAGTAGAAAGGCCATTGAGGTCGGCGCCACCAACACCGCGTAGGCAACAGCCTAGTAGACCGCCAGCACCTTCGCCGACTCCATTAGTGCCGTCCAGGGCGCCGCCTGTGAGTCCGGCTCGTCCCCCTCCTCCTCGGCCCGCGCCGTTGCCGCCGGAGCCGAGTAAGCCTTCCTCGCCGCCAGCAGACAGTATTCCTCCGCCAACCTGTGCGCCTCCTCCGCCCCCAGAGGCTAGCACGCCACCACCCTTGGGCCCGCCGCCGCCCGTCCCGGCTAGACAAGGCGCACCGCCTCCGTTGCCAGCTCGTCCTCGACCTGGCTCTCAGCCGTAAATAACTAATAATAGTAAATGGGCCAATATTACTTTGTCATATATACCTGATTAGTACGTGTGTGAACAAAAGAGTTATAATGTGTAAGTTCTGAGATTATAAACATATACAACATTGAGAACGAACAAAAATTTGCTATGGTAGACTAAGTATAATAGCTGATACTGCGTACTCGCAACTAAAGTATACAGTTTTGTTTGTGGCTAGTATTTGTGCTATTTATTAAATAGGTGATTGTAATTTGTAGACAAGCAAAATATGCAATGAATATTCGTTACGTTTTGATGTAGTTTGTTAAAGTGAGGAAGTTGCGTGCAATACGTATATTCAACATATTAAATCAGTTATTGTACGTAGTAACAATATAAATAAATCTATAACAACAAAGTACTTTTCTGCATCGAATCGAAATTTAACTACTTTACGTAGATGTTTTCTTGTATAGAAATTAATCATTTTAAACATGTTTACAAAAACACGAAACTTTTTGATTTTTTTTATTGCATTCATAAGCATACTTATTAGTTATTACGTAACCGTATAGATAGTTAGTTAATTCCAGAGTAAGTTAAGATAACATGATTTCGTTCCTAATAATTCAGTATGATTTTAATTACTTAGCATCATGAAGTTTGCTATATTTTTCGATTTCCTGTGCTATCCTACTTAGAAACAATCATAATATATCGTGATGAAGTATGAAATTGTGTAATTTATTATCATATATTACTTTCTTTTCATTAATATTTACGTTTATAGTGTCGAACACACCTTTACTTTCGGTTATTGGAAGTTAGATCTTTTTGAGATGAGTATACTCATGAGATGAGATTCATATATTTTATGGCTGTGTTAAGCATTTTGCAAGAGATTCTACTTGAATTTATCAGTGCTAAATATAATTATTATAATTGGAATTTTATACTTAGTGGTAAAATGTTCCATCTCTGTTATCCTTGATAAGTTAGGTTTTTTAAGTACCTATTAAAACTTATTTTTATATTGTTTTATTATTTATTTTTATTACTACCTAAAGCTTCATTTTGTACCTGATCTTGAATTCTTCTGCCGTATTAATAAAAACTATAAAATGTGTTCGAGAAAATTAACATGCTGTTCTAATGTAGCGCTTTACGATGGTTAATAAATACGAAATTATTATCAATGCAATTTATGTACAATAAGTAAATGGCGTCTTAGTGGCCAGTGTTTTATGTTACATGGTATCTGCTTAGTTTAATAAAATATAAATGAAATGTTACTGCCTTGGCGTTTTCATTTTCTTGTTCATCCTGCAATACAAAATGATATCCGCTTTCATTGATTTATATTTTATATCATTGCTTGCTTTAGGCCTACCGCCCATGGCGACTTTTTGTAGTGGTGCAGTAGCCGGTAGCGACGCTGTCGTGCGTTCGCATGGACACAGCTATGTGCCCTCGCTTTTGTTGCGATTCAGTAACCTGTAACAGTGCAAAAATACCTGCGATCACTACTGTTTCAAGATGGACTCTGTTTAGCCATGATTATTCATGTTGTCTTTGGTGCTGCTTTTACGTAAGCAGTCGAAGCGTCGGCAACGAAAGTAACGTCAATATTGGATGCACCCAGTCGCGATGCTTCTGTAACTCTGCAATGGCGACTAAAGTCCGATTGTAGCAACGCTGTAAGGCGTTTACTTAACACTACAAAAAGTCGCCGAGGGCGAGGTGCCTTACAAAACAATACCAAGTGCGTTTGGGGCCACGCCCGTCTCGTTTAATATGTGGGTCCGTAGTTTCCCGTCACAATATACGCAATTATTGTGTGAAGAGACTTTTTATACTATGAAGTATGAACGAGTTATTTGATAAGTAATAATTAAACATCATAATTAATTTATTAATTATTATTATTAGACTTAATTACTATTTTATGTTTACCTACACAATTTTATATCTATGCTAATTCTTAAATAAATAAAGAAACCATAAAAACGGCTTCAGTATATAGTATTCAGCATAGTAATACAGAATTACAAATACGGATTGCAAAGCTGTGGTCTCGGGTTCGATTCCCGGGTCAAGCAGTCATATTGATTTTTTCATTAGTCACGTATTTATGCCCCGATATCACCATAGGCTCGCCCCCTGACACACTGTGGGACTATTTCCGTGCCGTCCCTTCTCATTAAATATCCCATGACTTAAGGCATGTAATCCTTGTACTATCCGTAAATATCAATCAAAAATGTAAAAATTAAACCAAATACGTAAATTATAGATTTATTTCCAGGAATGTAATCCTGTTCTCTCTCTCTCCATTGGATCCAACTCACAAGGGCGGATCCAGCTTTTACGCCAGGGGTCATATAGTTCATGTCAGATTTTACGCCAGGGGGTCATATAGTTCATGTCAGAACACTGGGTCCGATTTCAATTCGTAATAATTACTTTTGAAGCTTGTTACAGCCTTGATTTGTGAACACACACATACTTTTTTTACTTTATTTATCGATATACAAAGAATTAATTGTGCTTATAAATGTTATCACCAATATAATGAATAAATTTTGTCTATGTGGAGCCAGCCCAGGGTTATGTTGTTAGAAAGAAAAACCTCTAAGATAAAAATTATAAAGTACTGTAATACGGGGCGAATGGACATAGTTTATAGAATAAAAATAAATAAATATGTGTCTATTCATCCCAGCACCTGATTTTGGGATAAAAAGATTTTCACAGTTGAGTAAAAAATTGCTAATATAAAAATGACGAGATTGTAAAACCATCCATGACACATCAAATGAACACAATCCATAACCTGTATAGGCAATTGGCAATGACATAGAGGTGCAAATTAATTTTGATATCTAATTTGTTTCTATAGTACCTTAATCTGGATGTATTATTATTAGGATATACAACTGTTGTTTTTCATAAAATATTGGAATGAACAATATAATTTATAGATATATAAGTGTCTTTTATGTTTTAGCTGCATGGAGTCATTAAACAAACAATATCATGAGGAAATAATGATTATTAGCCATTAAAACTTATAGAAATTGATGTTTACACCACTTTATTTCTATATGTTGTTTGATTTTTTCATAACACAGTCAACTAATACATTTATGATTTATAATAACTTATTGCTTCTTGGGGACAGCGTGTCCGTAGATGGTGTGTACTACACCAGCAAGTCCAAGCACGCAAAGGACGAGTGTTAAACGGTATAAGATAGCATCCATGGGACCTCCTTTCAGGAACACTGGCAGATCATTGTCCTTCTGCAAATGTTAGAAGAAAACATTAGTGTCACTAATTTTTGTGTATTATTCTGTATCTGCATGAGCCCATATACGTCCCACTGCAGGGCACGGGCCTCCTCCACAATCGAGAGCACGATTGAGAGTGGTTAGGCCATATAGTCCATTGTGTATTATTAAATTACTTTTATTATTGTTTTGCCTGAGAGTATTTATGATAAAGAGAGAATGCTGGTACTTCAAAAAAGAAAATAAAAATGTTAGTGCCATGCCACTCAAGTTCATTTTTCAGAGAGACAATAACTAATTATACTTTCTATTACCAATGGAATTCATAGCAATTTTTTGTTTAATAATTAGATAATAAACAATAAAAGAGCAGTGCTACCAACATTACAAACAAACAAAAATCTATGTTTTTGAAGATGCAAATGTATAACATCACACTATCTATATTATAAAATACTTTAACGGCCGATGCCAATAAACAATCGAAAAAAATAGATTGAAGTAAATCTGGATTGATTTCTACTTTTCAATTTTTCATTTACCATGTTGCCATAGTTTTTTCACTACTGAGATTGATTATTGACAATATAGTATACAGAAAAAAGATTGAGCTATCAATCTCAAATGGCAAATTTTGGATTGGAATTGTTTATTGGCAGCGGCTGTTAGTCTTTTGTTTAAGGAGCATTAAATAATTGTTTTTTCTGTTACTTATTTAAGTTTAATATTTTGCTTTACTACAAAGTTTTTATTTTTACTTTACTAATTATTATTTATTGGCTAAGGAGAAACGACAAAAGGCACCTTGTTATCACCTAAATAGTTAAGCATTCATCTAAACGATTGAAAACTATTAATCTAGCATATAACAGAATAACTCAGTGTTTAACGGTTTAGTTACCTGGAAGATCTCCTGCTTCTTGCGGATACTCTCAGGGACAGGGGGGTATGGGGTGTTGGTGCCAGGGATCATCCTCCTTGTGCCGGGAGCTGCGCATGCTGCCTCGGTCACCGTCGAAAAGTGGTTGGTGTTGTACTGAATGGATGGAGGTTCAACACGTTGAAGGGCCACTGGTGCCTATCACGAAAAGATAACGTTTTAGATTTTTCATGGTGAGCCATAACGTAAGTCACAAAATCTACAACTCATACTTACGATTGGGAACAGGGGGGCTTGTAGGTTTGTTGCGGCAACCAGCCTTCCGGTGACTCTTCCTAATTGGTAGTACATTGTTGCTGTATTTTTGGAAATCTAATGCACAGTGCTCGCTGACTTCGAAGTTCGATCCAGTTCGATCGGATGGTTACGAAACAAGTACTTATCGATTACGTTCAAAAGTCATAGACCAGATAAGATATTTTAATAAATTTTGTTAGTAACGCGCAATTAAATATTTAGATTAAACCCAATGCTACGTATAATGGCTAATACATAAAAATATATTTTTTTGCATCTAAGAAAACTAATGTACAAATTAAAAATGTTTCTTAATATTAGACTTTAAGAAATGATATGGTTTTTGAACGCTTCTCAAAGAACGTTCAGAAATACCAATAAAATGTAGTTTAAAAATGGCAACGATTGTAAAAGAATAATAATATATTGTTGGAGTTCAATGTAATGCATAGTTGAAATAAGTGCAATGGATGTATGATGACAATTTTATTATTAGAAATAATTTTTAAAAGTATTTATACTGTATACAAAAAATATTATAACCTTTTAACATTTTGCGAACCCATTTTAATTCTGCACGCAACTCAAAGCCGCCATCTTTGCAACTACTTTTATGACAGTTCTTTCTTACAACACGTTTTTAGAGAAGGTAAGCAGCGCACTTAAAAATTAGTGAAAAAGTACATTAATTACTAGGTTTAGTAGCTTAAAATTATCAGTGTGCAAGAGTTCATATGCGTGAATATTAATTAAATTCAACAAACCGCGACAGGTTCGAAATTTAAAACCCTCGTGGCATGACAAACCAATGAGCGTGCTTCAGTTGTTTTTCAGTTTTGACTGTAGAATCATGCGTAATGCATTTCCAAAAAAAGTAACAAAATTTAGTATATTTTAATTGTACATTTCAGCACAACAATGCAGATATTCGTTAAAACCCTAACGGGGAAGACCATCACCCTTGAGGTGGAGGCGTCCGACACCATCGAAAATGTGAAGGCGAAAATCCAAGATAAGGAGGGCATTCCGCCAGACCAGCAGCGACTTATCTTCGCCGGCAAGCAGTTGGAGGATGGACGTACTCTGTCCGACTACAATATCCAGAAGGAATCCACCCTTCACTTGGTGCTTAGACTTAGAGGAGGTAATTGTATTTTCCATCTGATTGATGTTTATCGAGGCTTTAAGAATTAAATAGTAATGTTATACTTTGTGTTTAAGGTACCATTGAACCATCTCTTCGTATCTTGGCCATGAAGTACAACTGCGATAAAATGATCTGCCGCAAGTGCTATGCTCGTCTCCACCCCAGAGCCACAAACTGCCGTAAGACAAAGTGCGGACACACTAACAACCTCCGCCCCAAGAAGAAGATCAAGGATTAAACAATTACTTGGTTTTTCTTTTGCAAACACCTTTGTAAAGAACTAAAGGAATGTTAAAACAATTAAAATAAAAAGTTTAAATAAGGCTCATTGAATTTTATTTGATGTGTTATAGGAGTTATTTGTGACACCATACTCAACTGACTACAGCAAAACCATCAGAGATAGGAATAAGAGTAATATTTATAGGGAATAATACATAGATTGTAGTTTAAATGTATTTGGCAAAATGAGATAATTATAAAGACAGAAATTTGTAAAGCAAGATGTTTACTCACATTTGTAGTGGTGTCTGTATCAGCCCTTAAATGTCCCAATGCAGGGCATGGGCCTCCTCTATAATCGAGAGTACGATTGAGAGTGGTTAGGTCATATAGTCCACCACACTGGCCTAATGGGTGTTGGTGGACTTGCATACCATTGAAATTCGTATGGTACGCAGGTTTCCTCATGATGTTTGTCTTCACCGATTTAGTGCGTGGTGATTGACTATCAATACACACATGAGTATTGAAAGTCTGAGGTGTGCCCTGGCGACCACCGTTTACCAACAGGCTTCCACGCACATGGCACATAATATTATATTACTGTTGCAAATGCCTACAGCCACATTATGACAACGTATGTTTATTTTAATTGTAAGTCACCTGATTGTAAGTAATCACTACCTATAAACATCGACAACGTTGGCATTGTGAGTATATTGCCAGCCCATTAAATCGGGAGGGGAGAGGGAAGGAATAATCAAGGAATAGGAGCGAGGGCGAACTTGGCATCGGGCAATTTCACTCACCGAACGAAAAGCGACATCAAAGCTGTCGCTTTCTGTCGAGCTCCTGTGGGACAGCCCCGGACGAGCCTTCTCATTCAAGCTATTGTGACGGGCAATAGCGTGGCTTAAATGGTTTCTAATTTTGCACTTGTCAGGTGTGTTATTTCGTAGAATAACGGACATGCATATTTAGGAAAGACTATAATTTGCAAATTATACGATTAAGGTACCACAGTATATTATATAAAAAGATCCAACATGTACATAGACTTCATCCTATATTAAGTTCAAGTCTGGTGTCGTGGGTACCAAGAACTACGCGAGAGTTTTCGGTCTTACAAACTACTGAAATAATAAGCTGTGGATTTCACAAATGTTTCTGTCGCCGCAGGGATTGAGCCTGCGGTCTTACGTTTCACAGTTGGCGTCTAACCAACTGCCCCACGGTGGCTTACTGTTTAGATATAGGTATCTCTTTTGAAAATAACTTTGGTTAAACTTGAAAGTATGTAAATAAAAGAGAGTACAAACACAACATAGGCATAATTTGACTAAATGCTGAGTTGTATAAAAATAACAAATTGTACAAAACAAAAATATATTTCTTTACAATAAATGCATTCAAAATTGTAATACTAGGTATGTATATTACACATAATTAGACTTTAGATGCCAACCCGCACTAGGCCAGCGTGGTGGACTATATGGCCTAACCACTCTCAATCGTATTCTCGATTGTAGAGTAGGCCCGTGCCCTGCAGTGGGACGTATATGGGTTGATACAGATACAGATACAGACAGACTTTAGATTGATACAAACATACTGAGATTACGTTGCCACAGTTATTAGAATTAAAAGTAAAATTTTAACGACTCGATGGATTGGGTAAATTATTTGTGGTATGAGGTACTTTTATCATTGTGATTGGGACATCTCACGGATATACCACATGGAAAGGAAGTATCTTAAATACTGCAAATAGATAATCACTGAAAGAATATCGTTTTAATTTAACAACTGTATTAAACATGATTTATCGCCTGTCTCTCGCGGGAATCGAACCCGCTAAGTGGTAAAAAATAACCGCATATCGGTAAAACCAACAAAAGTTAACTTACGCCAGAGTTCTGAAACGCCATTCAAATATTAAGTTGCTGTTAACTGCGCAGGGCCCACTTAGGCAATACATTTTTGCGGGAGTTGCGTAGATAAGCGCAACATAATATTTAAGTCGCATATAGATTTGGATGTTACCTTCTCAAACTATTACTATCGGAATCATAGTAAAGGATATTTTTCTGGGGATTGTTAATTTCCTAGACATGTAAAAAGTATATTTATTATGAATAATTTTATAACACGGAGTATTAATTATGTTGGTAGATATGCAATAAAAATTTATTTACATTATTTTATACTAATGTATTATATGAGATTGAATAGGTGTGATAGTCTTAAATTGGCCCTAACTGGCAGCTGATTAGTGTAATAAAACAAAAATAGTAGGTAGTGAGATTCGAGACCAAGTATCACATGTTTATGCCATAATATTTCTGCATATGATGATTTTATTTAATCGTTTACGCTCGTTTAAGAGTTTTAGGGTTTCTGCACTAGGCCTGGGTTTATTTATATAGATGGTCCATAAAGCTGTTTAAGGGGTAATTTCTTAAATAATGACAAAAATGTAAGGCTAACTTTTGCTAAATCTGGATTATAAATCTAGTGTAATTTGTGGCAACAAAATAAAATCACAATATTAAATTCTTATCAACTAATGGACGGAAGCATTCCCATTGCACAGACTAATATTCATGCCATCTTCTTTAAACCATACCGAAGTGGACGACTTTTATCTTCGGTGGCTTTCGTTTGCTATCATCTGGAATAAAAAATATATAATTACAGGTGATTTTTTCAAGTGGGAGTGAACAGCTAAAACAGAAACTAAGAGGAATAGCGAACAATGCTGAAAGGAGCCACGAGCCCGATTTTGGTGAAAACAGCATACTTATATTTTTGATAAATCAATTAGCCTAGTGAAGTATCGAATTTGATGACAATGGTAAAAAAAACACAAGGACATTATAACATAAATGTCGCTCATAAGGATCTAATCTTTAAAAAGTCTTGACAAATGGTAGACTAAAGGTAAAGTAATTTTAGGCAAAAAAATATCATTGATTTGATCTAATGAACGTTTTAGCATTTTCGCTATTCCTCATAGTTTTGGTTTTGCCCATTCACGCCCGCTTGAAAAATTAACCCTGAATAGGTAATTAATATATACGTATATCATTATTAGGATACATAGAAGTATACTAGAGCGAACATCACGGGGAAAATATTTATTAGAAATTGTGAACCTACAAATTTATAGCCGGCCCTGTCAGTTTGAATGCCATTTTGGACATAGAAAATAGACTTAAAACATTCCAGTACAATTAGAAATTTCAAATAAAGCTTTTGCGTTTCATATGCACCGTAGTATGTGACAACTGACAGGTTGACTTGGCAATTTTCTAGTGATGTAGTATCAATTATCATTTTCTAAGTGGTTTATATCGATATGCTTTTGCAACGCAATGACATAAGAGTAAAAATAATTAAGTCTTTATTATGTACAATATGACAAAATATCATCTTTAATTTATAAATATCTAAACATGTCGCCGACTATATTTACATGGTGCCTGGGAGCTTAGTCTCTAGTCCGACACGACGGCGAAGGTTCGAACACCGTATTTGGAACTGTACGAATATGCCTAAATACTTTACAAAATGTTCGAAACCTCTATCGTACGTCCTAACCTTCAACAAGTTCGGAGTGAATGATAATGATGCATGGAGCAGATTATTAATTTTTGGAAGTGGAAAACTTTTATCTTATACGTGGACGTCCAACTTTCGAAGATTCTAACTTCGTTTTAGAGAATAGAGTAACCTCACTGGTTCGAACAGATTATGCGTGATATTCGCTTTAGTATATAAATACGTCTATGTAATAAAATATAGTGAATAAAAACCTTACAGATGAGGGGTTTCATTGGAGCTTTAAGATGCTAACAAAAATTTATTTTAGTTAAGAACACCCAACATAAAGGTATTTTAACACGATGATATTTAGGGCCTTATTCATCGACAGTTTAAAATCTATTTTTACTATCGAATGCTTTGTCCTTTTCGAACGGATTTTGAATTCAGTATAAGGGAAAAAGACAGAATAATCGATGATTAAAATGGGTTTCGTTCATTTCTTATTTTTATGGCAACTAAAATAGGTTTAAAAACTGTCTATGAATAAAATAATTACAATGTGACAATTATTATAATCGTGCGTTAGTAAAGCGACCTGAATGATCCCTTAACCGATAAAATGTGAATTAAAAATGCATTGATAGTTGTACAGTTAGCGCGCGAGTTGAATACAGTCGGGGTCTGAGGTGAAGAGCGAGCCTGCTGTTTAGTGCTGTGCTTTACGAGCTATCGTACGCTTACGGCTTGTCATTACTTACCTTAAAGCCCTAGTTATTGTTATTGTTGTTTTTAATAATTCATTGTGACTGATCGTCCATCAAGTTGTGTTTCAAAATAACGAATTTTTATTTATAGCCAAGCACGAGAAATAGCGAAAATAATATTTGATTTTGGTGTGTAAAATAATTACTTATTAATAATGTGTGATATTTATTATTACGTATTTGTCTAATTCCGTTAAGCTAGTGTCAAGTGATAAACTTAAAACAATCTTAAAATTTATCGATATACTCATTATGGTCGTCAATGATGGTCACAGCACTACTGCATTGCTCAGGGGCCGTAGCGTGCCATATCGTATCGTATATAAACTTCGATCTTCGTTTCGGATTAACATAATAGTGCCCAAGGTCTGCATTCAACTCGCGCGCTGTCTACCTTGCATTATATAAGGGGCCGCCCATTAATCACATGCGGCTTGAATGGGGAGAGGGGGGAGGAGAGGTCTAGTAAGACATCCTGTGTATTTTTGTTTCGACACATAATTATTAATTATGATTATAATGCAACATAAAATATTTTTCGTATGATTACACGATTCTTTTATGTCACGGTCCTTAATATCAGAATAAAAATTGATTATACTTTATACCCGTATTTAAAGATAATATTCGAAAAATTATAAAATACTAAATAAAAGATCTCGTTGTTAGTGGGCGGCCCCTAAACTGTATGTGCGGTGAATGCTGTTAGTACAAACTGCTACAATGTTGTGAGAAAGCGAGTGCGTAATGGTAACAGACATGTGTGCGTCGGCATGCGTGCGTGCGTGCGTGGCAGTGCGTCACACTTCCACGTAGTCTCGCGCAGTACCGGGCGGCGGGGGGTGCGGCGCGGGCGGCGGGGGCGCGGGCGCAGGGGCAGGGGGGGCCACGCGTCCTGTTGCGCTTGTCGACTCCTGCACACAACACAATACATTACTCCACTTTTATTCCAAGGTGGGCACTGACCGGTCTCACGAGGCGTAATGTGCCATTGAGACGGAGCATATTATAAACCTTTGCTTATATTCGGCCGTGCTTCAGATTGCAAATCACTGTTAGTCAAGATGACTGACTTGTCGCGACATAATGATGCCTAAAAAGAATGGCAATAAAAGAGTACTGTACTGTACAGTATCAGCCCATATACGTCCCACTGCAGGGCACGGGCCTACTCTACAATCGAGAGTGCGATTGAGAGTGGTTAGGCCATATAGTCCACTACGCTGGCCTAGTGCGGGTTGGCGGACTTACTATATCCGGCAAACTTCTTGAGCAAATGACCTTGACTGCGCAGAACCGTATTTTAGATCTCTTTGGTATGAAGAGCGGGGCGCGACGGCAGAGGAGATCGTATCGATCGCCTTATTGGTCGATCAGACGCACCTTGCGCCCCGCACCGCGCTCACGTTCCGCTTGCTCCCGAGTACACTTGCGTGCAGTGAAAAGTAAATCGCCATTAGTCGTTGAAGTTATTTGTTATAATTGTTTGTTGATTTTATTGTTATTGTTGTGTTGTGTGACTTTTCATAAAAATACATTATGCCACGACAAAGTGCTGTAGTATTAAAAAGACAAGCAAGAAAAATGGTGTACGACGTATATTGCTTCATTAAAAAACTGGGAAAGAATGATATGGAAACGGTAAGACAAACTTCTGAGGCAACAAAAACATCAGTCAGTACTGTTATACTGTTTCCATTCGTTTATTTTATTTTTGACACATCGAGTACTGAATCAAATAGTGATGGCCTGATGCGTTATCGAATCAATTTTTTATAACAAACGATTTTATTTTTGAACAAGTTTTAATCGATTTAATACATATTTTATTTTTTGCTCCATGCATTGTTTTATAAAACTTCAGGGATATTTAAGTTACTTGATTTAATAATTATATTAAAATAAACCATTTACTCATGTTAATATTCTTATCACTTCCGTCGGCAATAGTAATGTTGTTAAAAACAAATTGTGAAACGGCAACACGGGGCAGACAGGTGACGCGCGCCGCCATTTTGTGGTCACTCACAACGAGACGCCCGCGCCCGTGCTAGTGTTTTCCGTTCGCTGAATTTTAATTCACATTTTTCATACGTCGAGTTGAGTATTTATATTCCTCCGTATTGTTTTACCCGTGAATTCCTACATTTGGTTGAATTGAGAACATCGTACCTGCCTTCATCACTTTCAAAATGCCTAAAGGAAAGGTGCTTAAAGGACAAACAAGGGAGTTTGTGTTGCGACTTCATGAGTACTTTGAAAGGGAAAGCCGTAATGGTGGACCTCTTATACCAGTGACTCAAATCAGAGACCGTGTTTCAGCAGACTTAGGTATTACTGCTCCAACAGTTTCAAAAATAATTAAAGAAGGCTACGGCAGTAGTGGCATGGAACAAAACAAGCCATCTACACCTAAGAAAAAACGTCAGCCCTTTAAAGTGACAGCAATTGACAGTTTTGATGGTGATGCTATTCGTCGTCATATATACGATTATTACCAAAGAAAAGAGATTCCTACTTTACATAACCTAGTACAATCTCTGAAAACTAGTGGCTTGTTCCGTGGTCAAAAGTCTTCTTTGGCGAAGGTATTGAATAGGATTGGATTCCAATACAAAAAATGTGACAAAAGAAAAATATTGATGGAACGCAATGATGTTGCTTTGTATCGATGCGAATTTTTAAGACAAGCTAAAAAAATAGAAGACTGGTCGAATGTTGTTTTCACCGATGAAACTTGGCTCAATGCGAATCACACGGTATCAAAAACTTGGACTGACAACACTGCTAGCTCCTCGACCGCAGTGCCAATGGGAAAAGGTGAAAGAATTATAATTTGTCATGCAGGAACCGCAAAAGGATTTGTGCAAGATGCTATGTTAGCTTTTAAATCAAAGAAAACAGGGGATTACCACGAAGAAATGAATTCCGAAGTATATGAAAAATGGTTTCGGGAAATGTTATTGTCACTCGAACAGCCATCAACAATATTTATAGATAATGCGTCCTATCACTCTCGGCAAATTAACAAAATGCCAACGCAAGCCAGTAAAAAAAATGAAATAATAAACTGGCTCCGTAACAATGGCGAGGAGGTGGACGAGTCCCTATTAAAAGTAGAGTTACTTAAAATATTAAAAATGAGGAAGCAGCCTAAACGATACGTTATAGATGAAATGGCTGCAGAACATGGGCACACCGTCCTTAGAATTCCTCCATATCATTGCCAGTATAATGCCATAGAGCTAATATGGGCGCAAGTGAAAGGATATGCTGCGAGAATAAATACAACTCCTCCTTTCACCGCAAACAAAATGCTGGAGTTGCTTAAAAATGCGTGTGAAAATGTGACGCCTCATAACTGGGCGAGTGTCGTAGATAAGACGAAGAAAGAAATAATGTCTGATTGGGATCGCGATGTCGCATTTGACAACTTACCCATGCACTCATTAATAATTAGTGTTACTGGGGATACGAGTGACGACGACGCCGATTCCGACGAAACAGACGATTGTTTATAAATAAAAATATTAACAAATTACCTTTTAGTTGTTTTAATTATTTAATCCTTAAAGTACTATGAATTCCAACATGGTTTAACTGTTTATTACAAGTAGGTACTAAACATTTATTTTCGTTGTAATCATTGTAATTATTTTAAATTAAACTCTTATTAAAAGTCACTTCAATACGTATACCTTTATTCATATTAATTAATTTGCAGCAAATACATTCGATCCTAATATTGGGTACTATATTACGTTTAACTGTTTTCATTAGCATTTTAATGTAATTTTATTTCAAATGATTCCGATTGATTGATTCTATTCAAAATCGTTTTTGTTATCTGTGGTCATTCGTTACGAATGGCACAACTCTAAGTGGGCGTTACCCGTCAAGAAAGTATCTACTTTTATTTCAAAATATTGTTCTACTGTAATGTCGTACTTTATAGGCGTGAACTGTCAAAAATAAAATAAACGAATGGAAACAGTATAGGCGCATTATTAACGAAGCTAAGGGCTCCGACTTGCTGACCGTGTTTCGGACACCGGGTAAGAAAAGATCAGGGAAGAAGAAAATTACCGGAATTGATAGTTTCGACCAATCTGTAATAAAAAGATGCATTCATAATTACCATATAACAAATGGCGAACCTCCTACCGTAGAAAAGCTTCGTAAGAAATTGAAAGAAGATATAAATTTTAATGGCTCGGAACGAAGTTAACGACGAATTATGAAAGAGCTAGGATTCAGATGGAAAAAAAGAGAAAACCTTTTGACTTCTAGGCACGCTCAAAGGAACCCTCGATGGGAATAGCGAACCCCTATTTCACCAATGGCAGGTGACACAGTATACCTGGAATTACTATGTAGTTTGTTACTTTCCTCTAAGTCTGCGGAACACTCGCTCTTAGACTATATTTATTAACATGTATTTTTGTGAATATATAAATAAATAAATATGTTGTTTTTCATACCTTATCACACAGAGTAAACATTTTTTATGCACGTAAGTGTACGATGCGCGAACGTTCCCCCACTACGTCAACTAATGCTCTAGAAGTTTGCCGGGTATTGTACATACCATATAAATTCTTATAAATCGCTATGATATGCAGGTTTCCGTACGATGTTTTCCTTCACCGTTTTAGTGCGTGGTGATTGACTATCAATACACACATGACTCCGAAAAGTCAGAGGCGTGCCCTGGGATTCAAACACGCGACCACCGTGAACTTATTGGCAGCCGCGTCTAGTCCGTTTACCAACAGGCCACCATTCACTTTTCATTCCATAAAATTTCCATAAAAGAGTAGAGCACTCAGAAACAATAACGACCAATTCATTGTTGGCGTATTCGTGTATGTTTCCAAGAACTGACTGCATGAATGTTTACTTTGTAGCATCTCACATTACGCCTTGTAACACCGGTGAGAACACAAAATGTTTTTTTACTAACTTCAAAAAAAGAGGATATTCTCAATTTGACGGATTTCCTTTCACAGTTTAACTATACTGCTTTGCTGTGATTTACTGAGCTATGTGTCTAATGAATAAAGTTGTATGGAAGTAAATTTTAATGGTAAAGAAATATTCTAATGTCATAAAGGTACTCACAGACATAACTGCAATGGTGACTGTGTCTGAAAATTTGACTTTATTCTTTTCGGGCCGATTCGCTTGCCTTTCCATGGTATAGTTTATGCTCGTACTCGGGTGATAGTTATTATATTGGTAACGATAAAGGGTGTTGGGTAACTCTTCTCTCAGTTCTGTTTGGAATAGATGCTTGTACTGCGTCGCTTCTTGCGCTCGAGGTATCATATCTATTGGGTGAGATGTCATCGCAGAACCTTCGTTGATGGCGGAGAGAGTGGGTTTAGGCAACGTTTTGTAGTTAAGAAGTCCGTCAATACTGTGCCACTTCGGAGTTTGACTTAGTATGGGTTTCAATCGATCATTATATTTGCATTTCAGATATGTGTCGTCTCTGATCTCTTTCTTCCATATGGTCGTGTCTCTTTCTAAGTACTGATGCAGATTCGGTCTTATGCTTGTGGTGGACAAGTGTTCTGGTTGGGAGATGTTGACGGGTAGTAGTGTCGGGTGATTGGCTAGAGATACTCGAGGTAGCGGCGGTTGTTTGGTTTTCATGGCTTCGGATGATACGCTCCTTTCTTCATCCGTGTCGGAGTACGAATGCGAACTGCATTCCGAACAATTTTCAGAGCAGTCCGAATCTGAAAGAAATAATTAGGAATATTAGGAATCAAATTATCTTTCATCTTTCCCTGGACATTCATATGTATTTTATTGCATAAACTAAGTTGTACGAGCTAACACGTACAATTAGCATATTTGCTGGGTCAGCAGTTTCCGCAAATATTACTACAATCATATATATCAAGCGGCAGTTCGGAAATCGAGTCGACGGGTTAGGTCGCGCGGGCTCCGTATCATATCTATAATTTAATAATTAAGTTTCTATAATGTATCAGTTTTATCATTATCACGGACTATCATTTTAAATCAACATTTATCAACCAACATATTACGACGGCTAGCAGTGGCCCGTACATAAGTATATATTCCAATTTGTCTACTAGATTATATGGTCAACTGTATTGTAATGACACATAATCTTAGAATTCCGATAGACTGAATCCAATACTTGGCATTGCACTACGTTCGACATCTTGATTCATTAGATGTTAAGTCTCATTATGTCCAGCAGTAACTCTAGGTACAATATCCTTCACGGAATACAACAGTGTTCTTTATGAAGATATATCGGATTTGGGGCGCGAAGCGGACAGGTAAAAAATCTCGATGTTTATGATTTCAGAAATATTTGAGTATGTTCTACCTATGATTAATTATTATGATTATTCTTGATTCGTGTATCAAGTATTTTTTCTAATATAGTGACTGGTTAAAGAATTAAGGAACTTTGAAATTTTTGCCAACTGGTGGGCATACAGTACTTCAAAGCCGATTATTTAGTTAGAAAATTATTTATTCAAATAATTAAACCACTGGATTTAAAACTTCATTTATTGAGCTTTTTAATTGCATTTTTGGATACGAAAATATTTTTTTTTCCGTAATTTTTTTTTTTTTTTTTTAACTTCCATTTTCAGCATGTGCTCGCCTCGCCATTAACAGCAATAAATAAAAACTATATGATGTGTACCAGTGTGCGCGTGCGTGTGTTTGTGTTGGTGCGCGAGCGCGTGCGCCTCGCTGGCGAGCGCGTGCAGGCCGCGGCGCTGCGCCGACCAGCGCGCGTCCGCGAACAGGTCCCACGCGCACAGCTCCACGCCCAGCGACAACGCCTTCTCCGTGCGGCCGCGACTGTGTGTACGCATTCAATACTCATACAGGGTGATATTAACATATGGTATTTAATTTCAACCACATGTTCCTAACCCCCCTAGGTAACATTTTACCAAATTTGAACAAAAACTGCTATAGTTTTGTCAATAATCGCGATTTTAGGTTTCAAGGATTTTGATCAACCCTTATGGATACAGAGTCTTTTACGGCTCGGATAAGTTCCCGAACCGAACTGAAGTTGAGGTAACCAATAAACATACTCGTATTTATATGAGATGCCCAAAAATCGTGCAAACTAAACTCCCGATTCTTGTTAAAAAATCGTCTCATATTTTTTTTGAACTATGTCCTATGTCATCTGGGGTAATGAGAAACACGTGGGTTAAATTAAGTACCATGTGTCAAAATCATCCTGTATATCGGAAGTTATCTAATTGAATGTTAACGTTCATCATTCAAGCAAAAAAAAAGTATTGCGAATAAGTAATTCACCACTTTTCTAAAACCTAAAATTGCTATTTCGATTAAGATTTTGTTATTTTAATTTTGTGTAATAAACATAAGAAACTATAGGTCTGTTTTTTAATAAATAAATAAATCATTCACTACTTATAACTTGTAACTACCTAATAACTGATTATTAGCTTTCAGTAACATACAGGTTCGGTAAACTACAATATCGTGTGACGTGTAGTCACGTTGCGCTCGACACAATATTAACACGTAAATGCAACTTAATAAACAAATAATTGGTTTATAGATTTAATAAGCTACAGTCTCATGTGCCGTGTAATTAGACCCGTAGCTTGGTTTAATATAAACAAGAGCGTAATAAATATATAAATAGTATATTAAATATTAGATTTTATTTTTAAAAACACTTGATTAATTATATGAAATAATAAAATATTAGTTACCATGAAAGCTGTAAAGTAATCGAAACGTCAGGGAATTAAAATATGTAGAAAAAAATGTGAAATTAAACCAAATTCACCATAAAATCCTTAACAAAATTGTACTATTTCAAGACATTATCTAAAAAAAATATGTGTTTAAAAATAGGAAATATTATCAGCTAGTAAATAGCAAGTAAAGCACATGTTACCGCAGCAGATGGTGGAACAGTTTCCTGGCGAGGTCGTGCGCGGGCGCGTGACAGCGCGCGGCGGGTGGCGCGTGCGGCGCGGCGGGCGCCAGGAACGCGCCCAGCGCACCCGTCGCCGCGCACTCGCACGCCACCGCCTCTGCACACAACACGTTATGGCTGATTATAGTCACGCTGACCACACGCCGACTGTCAGCGCGTATCTTACAGTCGGGGGTCTAACTACGCGTTGTGCTAACACACTCCTTAGAAGCTCATACATTTCAACTGTCAGCGCTGAGTGAGCGCGCGGTCAGCGTGGCTCTAAAATCAGCCTACCACTCATTACGACCCTGAGCCGCCTCAAATCGTGCGGTTAAGGCCCGAAATGTCCATATCATTTCATATAAAGACTATTAGGCCCGAAACATACTACTGAAACGCCACGCGACCCCACCTATGACTAGAACTATACTACGAACACGTCATGCAACGCCTCATCGCGTGTTCGTAGTGTGGTTCTGATGGTGATAATTTCTTTCTTAGTGGCGTCTCAGTAGTATGTTTCAGGCCTAATAGTCTTTGACATGCGCTCACTACATCAACTCCGTAACGTCACCGGATCGCCTCCGTTCACGCGTCGACCATTCGGTGACAACTCGTTGATCGCATGCTTGTCTTGCGTTGTTGTGCATTGACAATTCACAAGACCCGAATGAACCGCGCGTTGCCACCGAGTGGACCACGCCCGGCCCACCCTTATTCCACCTGGGACAACGAGTTGGCCGCAAGCGCCGAGGTGTTGCCGGTTGGATCTAATAAACGGTAGCCTTTACACTCTACTTTGTGCACTATGTAACACCACCAAGCCTTCTTCCTGCCTTTGAAGCGACTACACACCGAAGTCGCTGACCCGTCGGCATATGTTGAAAACTTTTTGCTTTCGGGCATGCCGGCGGCTTCACATGTTACAAGTTGAATGACATGAATATTTTTTATGACTATACAGCACATTCCGCCAACATGTCGGCGGGCAACACTCGATTACTCTCGATTGTTGAGGAGGCCAGTGCCCTGCAGTGGGGCTCATATTAACTGATAATAATTGATATAGACACAGAGAGCTTGTAACTTATAAGTTCGCATATTACCAAATCATTTTATCTCCAAAATTTTCATATTTCTACGGTCATTATAACTATTAGTCATGTCCAGCAAGTTCTTCTGACAACCGATACATAATAAATAAGTATTCACTAATTGTAATTTTAACCCCGAGAAGGATTGTCAAAAGCCTAATTATAATTTATAAATAAAAGACAGTCGAACGAGATCAAACATGAAAAAACAAAAAAAAAAAAATGGCAACATATAAAAACAAAGTTATAAATGCGTTTACCTGCCCCACTTCGAAGCGCAGCGCATAGTAACTTGTTGACGGCCCACAAGCACTCGTTGCCCTCTTGGTCCCAGTCCATAGTACGCAGAAGCGCCACCGCGTTGGACATTCGTCGCGCTCGGATCCACGCCTGCAACAATGGAAATGTTGAATTTTTGGAAACGCTTTTATTTTGTAGACCCTATATAAACAAGATAAGAACAATTTTACTAAAATATAGAACAAATAATTTTAAAATACGTAAACGAAAACTATTTTCTATATTCTTGCTAAAATGCTCCAAACTGTCACGTGGCTATAATCTATGTCAACGATCGATAGCCGAGTCTCACGGTCTATGAAAATGAGCCGAGTGATGTCAACGCACTCAGAGCGCTGTTTGCAGTCACGTGATAATGGGTAATCAAAAAATCTTTTTAAATATTTTTATTTAATTTATGACGAACAAATAGCTTCTCAAAACATTATATTAGGTGTGGCGATCCTCCACATTACACGCATACACCAACATATACAGGGTATATCAAGACTGCTACCGAAAACGAAGCCGGGTGGTAGTTTAAGCGACTTCAGACACAATGCAAACAGAAAAAGTTGCAAAAAAAAAGCGACAATTTTTTTTAAATATTTTTTTCCTATGACCATATTTAGGTGGTAAATACATTTTTCCCTAAAATAATAGTGTATACCCTTTTATTTATAAATAATCTAAGATATAAAAGATTTTAAATTATTATTTTAGTAAAAACTACGGATTTAACACCCAAAAATGACGATATTTAAAAAATCATAAAAAATAATTGTCGCGTTTCTTTGCGAAATTTTTAGTTGCATTGTGTTTGTAGTCACTAAAACTACCACCCGGCTTCGTTTTCGGTAGCAGTCTTGAGATACCCGGTATATATATTGGCTAAATAACGGCACACCAGCTGACCGCCAGCGCTCAGGTAGCTGTGACGTCACCGGACCCGCGCCGGCGCAGCCATTTGCCGCATCGCAGCTCCAGTCGGCTTTTGTTCTATACGCGCTTTCACACAGTCCCTATCGCTTTCGCTTCTGCCTTGCTTACCGTGCGCCTTTGCATATTATCGTATTTTATTTGCTGTTTAAAGTCTGTCGCTTTCCTCTCCTTCTTAGTTTTTAGTGGACTGATTTAGTGTGTAGTGAAAAGACCTGTATTAGTATTAGTGTAGTGTATAAGGCTTTAAGATAGTGACTTTGTACTTTTCTTTTCGTGTGTATTAAACCTTGTGCACGCATTGTGTGGGACGTTTTATTTCTCGCCGCGTTCCCGCATAAGCTCTGCCTACCACACACGCCAGCATCGACACGTAGTGGTGTCGAGCACACACTAACCGCGTATCTGCCACATCGCGATACGCTCACCTACACCTCATCTACATCTCCCACATAGGTTTTAAAATACTGTCTTTAAATCGTTAAAAAAAAAAATACGCGAATTTGTGCTGAGTCAACATCCGTATTACGTGACTTGATCGAACGATCTTTAATTAAGTATTCATAAAATATCAAACAATACAATTACCGTTATAAGTTTAGGATGTGTGATGTGAAGCAACGCGAGTGGTCCTCCAGAGAACGACGCCAATACAAGTGGGCCACACTTTGCACTCTGTGTAGCAAGAAGTTTTAATCGCCTTGTATCCCTGAAAAATATTGAATTTTGGTACGAATTTAAAAACTAAAATATTTATTTTTTGAAACTTACTCTAAGTCATGTGCAGAAAAATATTATACATCGTAAATAATATACGTTTCTGAATATTACAGAACAGATTTCAAAATATGTCATCATGCTTATTATAGCATAGACACTAATCAGACAAGAAACTAAAGACCAGAAGCTATGGCTTTCAACCTAATCTCTAGTCTATTTGAATGACTCGGGGAAACTTTGCTATGATATAATTACAATAGTTTGTTATAAATCGCTATGGTATGCAGGTTTCCTTCACCGTTTTTTTATTTACCGAATTTATATGGTATGTAAGTCCGCCAACCCGCACTAGGCCACCGTAGTGGACTATATGGCCTAACCACTCTCAATCGTACTTTCGATTGTAGAGCAGGCCCGTGCCCTGCAGTGGGACGTATAGGGGCTGATAAAAGTACAAATTACAGTAGTTTAAACTCACCTAAAGTATGTTGTAAGATCGAGGCACTTAGTATGGTGGTTGAGTAGAGAGAGCGCTCTGTCGTAGCATTGCAGCCGACCGCCTTCCTCGGCCGCTATGATCAACTCGTCCGCCCATCGCACGTCTGTCGCGATCTACCAATGAAATGCACAGTTGCAGCGTTTGATTTATCCATTTCATTTTCACAAAGCAATTAACAAACTGATAGTCAATTAACATTATTGTCAGTATAAACATATAATATCTGTATTTAATATATCATATCGCTCATCAAACATAACAATGACACAATTTTATTTCAGCTGTTTTTCGGAAGAATTTTGTAAAAGTTTAGAATTTAGAAAATAATTATTATGTGTGTTACTTTACTATGAACTGTAATTCATAATAGCTTCGGGTTAAATCTCAAGAATTTTTAGAAAAATTATCAAATTAAACAAACAAATATTTTTCTAATTACTTCTATTGGGTGTTCGATGTGTCGTTCGTGTGTTCTATTGGGTTCGTTCTATTGGGTGAGTGATATGTGAACGATTTCACATATCAAAATTAAAACTGATTTCATTTAATGACAGGTGGAAAATACACAAGAAGGGTTAACGAATTTATCAACGATAAAAAGTTGGGACACATGTAAATATGAATGAAAGAAAGGTTAACAAATATTAAATAATGATGTGGAATAATAGTAAACATATAGTATAATATAAGTATACTTACAAATCCAGCTTTAGCGGTGTGCGTGAGTCCAGCGTCGCGGTGTATGAGGCAGATGGTTCCGTCGATGCACGCGGCAGCCAGGCGCGCGCCGCACGCCGAGCGCCGCACTGCCCGCGCCGGCGCACTCACCCGCGCGCGCGTCGCCGCCGAATGTACACCCCCCGCGCCCCCCGCACCGCCCCGCAATCGCCGCGCACCCTCCCGCACCCCGCGCCCCCAGCCAGACACACTGTACCGCACCCACTCAACACTCACTCCATTCTGAAATTATTATACTCCTGTTATGTCGATAAATACCCCCAGTCCTATGGAGTGTGGTCTTATCGGCGTCTTCGAAGTAGCCGCAAAGTACTGCGCGGAGGCAGGCCGCAGACGCGGCGGAGGTTTATTGCAGCAATCGCGCATTTGATATTTATATGGATTTACAAAGCACTTTGCGGCTTTGAAGGAGCCCTTACATTGACTCTTGTGCCATTGAACCGTAACCCGAAATAAAAAACAATAAAAAAAACACAAATATTAAATACACATTGGAGGCCTATGTCCAGCAGTAGTTACCTATAAGCAGACGGTGATCATGATGTGTTATGATGAGTCTGTAATTGTCTGTTGAAAAGGGACCAGAAGCAGTTACCTAGATGGCTGTCAATGGTTTAAATCCCAGAACATACCTTTTACTTTTTGGAGTCATGTGTTTATTGATACTGTATAAAGCACCATAAACGGTACACACTGCAGGGCACAGGTCTCCTCTACAATCGAGAGGGGTTAGGCCAAAATACAGAGGAATACAAAACATACTACAATTTGGTTATCAGACAAATTTGATGGTTATAGCTTGGAATTACACCATCAAGCTTTTAGTTGTACAAATTTATTGAGATACCATTAAAAGTTTAGGCTGGAACTAACAAATTCAAGTATGCTATAAGCAATAATTACTGAAACTTACTTTTTGGCATGCAAGTTGTTCCACAATGTGAATAACATTGTCATGTGAAAGCTCTGCACACAGTGTTTCATTTTCCAACTGATGATAGGTTATTAAATTCATACTTTGTCTGTAATGTCAAAACAATATCATATAAGTTATGAGAAAAAATAAGGTGCAGTAGGTGCTTTTAATTCCCTACACAATGACAAAAGTCACATCAAGACAATATTATAAATGCTAATAACTTACTTGTTCAATATTATTAGAGATATTTAAAAAATAGGAAATGTATTGCTAAAATAGTTGTATCAACACTTTTAGCTCAATATTGTCAATTATTATTCTAACTAATAATAAAATCTATTTTTGTATTAAACTATTAGTTTAAGTTAACAATTGAAGTATTGACTGTTGAATAATGTTACATTACCCTTGAATTTCATAGAGATGCAAATTGGCATGGTCTTCTACAACAGGGCTCCATGGTGCAGGCTCGGCACTTGTAACACTCCATATTAAAGCCCAAGTTGTATTGTTGTTCTCTGACCAAGATACATATCTTTCAGCTCTGCGATTGCTGCCATCCAGTTCTAAGCTCTATGTATGTTTAATGCACAATGAATAAATATCTAAGTTACATTTATATACCATAGGTTACATATAATACCTTAATATTATAAAATGAAATGATAACTAACACACTAACATTATCTTACTCATGAGAGTGAACTTACTTGTAGGTGAGGATCTCTGTCAGTAATACGGCAAGGAATATTATTGTTATTGTTCTTGTTAAATGTTGCTAATGTTGCTGTACGGTCTGTGTGTGTAAATAATATATGGGACTTGCACAGTGCAACTGAAATATACATAAATTAATTTCAACATAATATATTATTTGAAAGGCTCAAAGTCACTCAACGAGCCATGGAGCGGGCTATGCTCGGTGTTTCCCTACGAGATCGAATCAGAAATGAGGAGATCCGTAGGAGAACCAAGGTTACCGACATAGCCCATAGGATTGGCAAGTTGAAGTGGCAATGGGCCGGGCACATAGCTCGTAGAACCGATGGCCGTTGGGGCCGAAAGGTTCTCGAGTGGAGGCCACGTACAGGCAAGCGAAGTGTCGGACGCCCGCCCACAAGGTGGACGGACGATCTGACTAAGGTCGCAGGAAGTCGCTGGATGCAGGCCGCTTCCAACAGGTCATTGTGGAGATCATTGGGGGAGGCCTATGTTCAGCAGTGGACTTCCTGTGGCTGATATGATGATGATGATGATATTATTTGAATATTCGAAAGACCAAGGTGTGCACTCACCACTCGACACAGTTTGTCCTGATAATTTTCCTACAAAATATCTATCAAAAAGTATTTGGGTGACATCTAGAGTATCCGGTTTGATGGAGAGGTATGCGATGGCGCCTGAACAGAACACGATTGTGACCAGTTTGTCGCTGGTCCACTTGCACGCAATCACTGTTTGATCACGCAATTTCGATTCTAGCTGGCGAATTTGTCGAGGTCGCGGTGCCCGCCAGTGCCCTCCACGAAGCTCCACGAAATTCCTTTTCCCAGTATTTGATAGAGATTCATCGACCCTCTTTTTCGTTTCATACCTAAAATTATATTTTAATATAGAAAGTTCACTTAAAAACGGAGACCTCTTTTCAAAAACTTACTTGAAACTTTTGAAGTCCCCAGGTTTCACGTTAAGTGATTCGTCACATGTGAGAAGTTTAATGTCGTAATTAATCATCATAGGAAGTATGCTTGAAGCATTTTTCAAGTTAGTTTTGTATTTAAAATATGTAATAAAAACACTAAGTAAACAAAACAATTTTCAAATGTCAGTGGTAAACACGTCCATTGTCAAAAAACTTGACGCACAGACTAACCCGCACTTGACGTTTCAGATTTCAGCATTGGTTTTTAATTTTATTTTGTGAGAATTGGCTGAGGTTACGAACTATGCTGCCAAGCCATAGATGTAGTATAAAACATAGATCGGCAATGTGTCATTTTGAGCGCGACCAAAACTGATTTACGATTGTGTGCGTGAAGTTTACATGTGTGCTTGACATATAGTGCTGTACCATGCACTTTCGATACTATCATATCGATATCGATATAGCTGTCGGCCTGTAGTTGTGAAATAAAATGTTATGGACATATGCGACATTTTATTATATATTAACTGAAACTTATTGATGTGTTTATTTCAATACAGATTGATAAACACACAAATAAATAAAGATGAATTGTCATATTAATTGAAAACATTTTGTTTGAGATGTTTTGTATGGTCTTTATGTTTACCTGAACAAAATTATTTTTTTCATTGTGATGTATACATAGTACATACACCTAATTAAACTAAGAACAAAAACACTTTTATAAAATAAAACTATAATTTACAGATTTAGCGATTTTTCATTTTTAATTTTTCGATTACTTTACAGCTTTCGTTGTCACAGGGTGGACTCAGTCTGCAACAAAATCCGTGATTATTAGTTTTTTTCAATGAGTACCTTTCGCGTAAGTCTAAGAAGCACATTTTTACCATATACTATGTTGTACTTTTATACTAGAGTTTAAAATAATATGCTTATTTAGGTCATTTAATTGACTTGTAACACATTTGGAAGTGTTGGACGCCTGCTAGGCCGCATTGGAGGTGTACGGAGGAGCTTATAGGAAGTCGTTGGTTGCAGGCAGCTTACAACAAACTGATGTAGACATTCTTATGGAAGGCCTATGTTCATTAGTCGCATTCCTGTGGCTGAAGAAAGAGACAGTTTAATAAACTATGAAGCTTTTCTCGATCTCGATCACAAACTAATGTTTTTCCTATGAGAATTATACATTTTAAACCTATAACTAATGATATGATAAATGAATAATGTTGCTTTAAGGTTTACTATTATAAATTGTCAGCCTCTTGGCAGAGATTGAAACAGGTTCTTAATTCATAAATCACACACATGAAGTGTTATAATAAATATTCCACAAATATAAAAAAATGAAAAAAGTAAAGTAATAAGTAATATTGTAGAATGAATACTATAATAATGATAAAAGAAGAAGAATGCACACTATCACAACATACTATAGCTCCATAAAAATGTAGGGAAACATGCGTTGTCATCGACTATTTTATCGACAGCCTTTTATTGATCGAACCTGTCAGTCAATCCCTAGCAACTTTTGGTTGAAATTATTGTAAATTCACGTATTTGATATTATTTTTTATACGCAATGGACGCTTTCACCGTATTTATATAATGAAATACTATATTCTTTTCTACCGATATGTATACACGGATTTCCATTTAATTCTATAATATCGTCACAAAATGGTATTGTGCAAAAGTGGCCGGTACCTGTGAAAACTTTAATTATTTCGGATTTTTACGCCTGCATGAACCACACATTGGCACTGCACAATGCACTATAATATACTACGTTTAATAAATATAACCAAGTACTGTAAAATTAAATAAATTATGAAAATAAGCGAATTTTGTTGCTCGCTTAGTTTGACATATTTCGACTCTGGGTCACTGCAGGCTACTTCTGTGTAAACGTATGGTCCCATCATGCATCTCGCTTTAACATATGAGTTAAATTATTCTATCTCTTTCACATTGCCGATCTATGTTTTATACTAAATCTATGTGCCAAGCCAAATCTGAAGCATAACATTTACGATTTCGATTAACATTTGAATTTCTATTAGTTCTTTCCTTGTACAAGAGGAATATTTCAAATAAATGTATGTATTATTTTAATTATTTAACGAAAAAATATTTAGTAACTCTAAAAGTCTCTTACTTTTAAAAATAACTTTAAGTATAAGAACCATAATTAGTACAAAGTTACACTTTGTATAAACTGTAAATTGTTTTTTTTATTATACATACTTCATAATTCACCTAATTGTTACCATATTGTAGTCTTGGCAGAATCGCTGGAAGACCTTAGCACTATGCTCGAAGACCTTAATCGAGTCTCCCAACAGGTGGGTCTTAAAATGAACATGGATAAAACGAAGATCATGTCGAATATCCATGTTGTGTCCAACCCCATTGGAGTTGGGGGCTCGACTCTCGAAGTTGTAGACGAATATGTCTATTTAGGACAAGTGGTCCGGTTAGGCAGGTCCAACTTCGAGAGAGAGGTCAATCGTCGAATCCAACTCGGTTGGGCAGCGTTCGGGAAACTTCGCGACGTCTTCTCGTCCAAAATACCTCAGTGCCTAAAATCGAAAGTCTTCGATAGTTGTGTGTTACCAGTGATGACATACGGCACCGAGACGTGGCCTCTCACTGTGGGCCTCATTAAAAGGCTCAAAGTCACTCAACGAGCCATGGAGCGGGCTAAGCTCGGTGTTTCCCTACGAGATCGAATCAGAAATGAGGAGATCCGTAGGAGAACCAAGGTTACCGACATAGCCCTTAGGATTGGCAAGTTGAAGTGGCAGTGGGCCGGGCACATAGCTCGTAGAACCGATGGCCGTTGGGGGCGAAAGGTTCCTGAGTGGAGGCCACGTACATGCAAGCGAAATGTCGGACGCCCGCCTACAAGTTGGACGGACGATCTGGCTAAGGTTGCAGGCCGCTTCCAACAGGTCAATGTGGAGATCCTTGGGGGAGGCCTATGTTCAGCAGTGGACTTCCTGTGCCTGATATGATGATTCAACATTACACCTGATGATTACGTACTGAACCAGTAATTAAATTATATAATAGTTAAAAAAAACTAAAATACACGCTTTAATAAGATATACAACTAAAAAAGTAAAAATAATTGATACTGAATTTAAGATAAGAAAATGGAGTAAAATACATATATTTTATTGTTACAAAGCGTGGGGTGTTTACAACAATTACTTATCCTCCTGCACCCCACGCTTTGTAACAATAAAATATATGTATTTTACTCCATTTTCTTATCTTAAATTCAGTATCAATTATTTTTACTTTTTTAGTTGTATATCTTATTAAAGCGTGTATTTTAGTTTTTTTTAACTATTATATAATTGTTTTGACTAAAAACATCCATCTACGGCTGTATTTCCCAGGGCTCGGAACCGGTTTAAAGAGAGCGGTTAATTCTGATAAAATACCGGTAAATTATATCGCTCCTACGTTAACCGGTTAAAATAATGAACGGTTTCAAACTAACCCAAACGATAAAGGTTACCGGTTAATTCAGCATGAACGGTTTAGTATCGGTATTAACCGGTTAATTCCAAAACAAGTAATACGCAACGCACGATGCAAGGTCAAACGTGTGCCGTGTGCAGTTCGGGTAGATTCGTGTTGTGACATGTTTTGTGTTTATGTCAAGATACCGCGTGCGGGCTCGTTTCTCGTCTATTGTACCTATTCAGTGTTACCAACCCTACTGTTTTAACAGTAGATTTGCTGTTTTTACATTTTAGTCCTTGTTTTCTGTTTTATTCTTTATTTTTAGTGTTTTTCAATTTGCATTTAGGCGGCACCTATCACATTATATAAATTTATTTTCATAACGAAATTATGCAATAAAACGCAATTACACTAGATAGCAAACATTTTCCACGTTGTGTGAATTGGTAAAGAAACTTTTGTGCCTACCAGCGCCGCCGTGGAAAGATTTTTCTGAGATATTAATTTTATGAATTCCATATTACGGAACAAATTATCGACCACAACTATTAAAGGAATATTACGTAAAAATCTGAAATAACCGATTGCTACTCATTTGAAGCCACATGAAGAAATTTTACAAAAACATGTATGTGTTAAAAAGGGAAGATGAGTCAGAAAATATTGTAGATGAGGCAGTTGAGGATGATCAATATTATAATTAATCAATGTATGTGACTTCTCGTGAGTAATAAAAGTAGGTGATTGTTTTAATTAAATGAGGAAATAATAAAAACTGCTTATTTTTACTTTACCTACTGTTTACTCCTGTTTTTTTGTGGATGAACTACCGTTTTTTAGTTTCTTGGGGTTGGCAACACTGATTGTATTAGAAGTATTCAATAGAATTGGACGTGCAAAACGCAACTCCGTTTTGAGTACTAAATCTTGACGACGAATAGACGGATATTCAGAGATGTCTCTGTGATCAACAGGGTGAAAATTTCATAGTATAATGTCTTATGGAATTCTTCTCTGGGGAAATGCTGCGGATATAAATAGTATTTTTATTTTACAAAAAAGAGCTGTTAGGGCCATTTATCAACTTGGTCCAAGAGTTTCATTGAGAGAAAAGTTTAAAGAAGTAGATATTCTTACTGTTGCATCAATATATTTATGAAAATTTATTATATGTTCGTAAAAATATAACTTAATTTAAGCGTAATTGTGACATACATAGTAAGAACACTAGGAACAAACATAATCTTGTCTCACACATTACTCGTCTCCACAAGATAAATAATTATTTTATGGGTCAAAGTATACACTTCTATAACAAGCTTCCCAACAGTTTAAGAGAACTTCCAATTAATAAGTTTAAAAAAGTGATAAAAGTTAAGCTGTGTAAAAAGGCATATTATAGAATCACAGATTATGTGGAAGATAAACTGCTTGGGAATAAATTTATCATGTTTTGCATCAAATTGACATTATTGTAACTTGTGACATGAACCATTGTTATTGTAATTGGCGATATAAAAAAACAAAAGAAAAAGAAAGAAAAAAGAAGACAGTTCGTGTTGCTGAGGGAGTTTCTTGCGCCGCTTCTTCTTCACAGCTACAACACGTTCCGAAGCGGTGGTAGCAGAAAAGGACGATTCAAAAGATCTTGTGAAAGACTATTTGAATAAAGAATATTTTGATTTGATTTGATTTGAAAACCGGCAGTAATCACCGAATGGTTAGGAGCACACTGAATATCAATGTCCAATCGGAAAGGCATCGCTTGATGAAATCTACGCTCCGACCTACTCGCGCCCATATCCAAAACCCCGAGAGCTTTCAACTCGATCTGACAAATCGTTTTGATTGTCTAGGAAAAACCTTGCAGTGGACGAGCTAAACAGCGGTTTGATAGAAACTGTCCATACGGTGGGATCTAAGTATTTTATACCTCGCCGTAGAGATAGACCACAAAAACTCTCGATCCACACTCTTGACCTCATGGCCGAACGTCGATCTTTGACGCTGCAGTCTTCCGTTGACGCCGAAGCATATCGGCAGCTCAATAGACGGATCTGGAAGTCCTTGCGACACGATGTCCGTGCTCACAATACTGTGAGCATTAAGGAGACAATTGAGCGGAACGGAGGCTCCAAAGTGTTTGCAAGAGACTTGTCTATTGGGCAAAGCCAGTTGTTTAGGCTGAAAATGGATGATGGTCGCATGGTATCGACTAGGGCAGAGGTATTAAGAGAGATCGAGAGGTTCTACGGACAGCTTTACACCTCGGTTGCCTAACCTACTGTTAGCTCGGCTAAAGACCCGAGAGCCGAGTTAATCCGACACTTTAGCGATGATATCCCGGACATCAACCTGTTTGAGATTGAGATGGCCCTCAAACAACTTAAAAACAACAAGGCGCCGGGTGAGGACGGAATCACTTCAGAGCTTCTGAAAGCGGGCGGAACACCGATACTGAAAATCCTTCAGAGGCTCTTCAATTCCGTTCTCCTCGAGGGCTCAACGCCGGAGGCATGGAGTAGGAGCGTGGTGGTCTTGTTCTTCAAAAAAGGTGATAACACTTTGCTGAAGAACTACAGGCCCATCTCGCTCCTGAGCCATGTCTATAAGTTGTTTTCAAGGGTCATCACAAATCGTCTCGAAGGCAGGTTTGATGACTTTCAGCCTTCCGAAAAGGCTTTAGTACCATAGACCATATTCATACACTACGGCAGGTTATACAAAAAACCGAGGAGTATAACTTGCCGCTTTGTTTAGCGTTTGTGGACTATGAGAAAGCCTTTGATTCGATCGAGACCTGGGCTGTGCTACAGTCTCTTCAGCGGTGCCACATAGACTATCGGTACATCGAAGTGTTGAGGTGTATATACAACAACGCCACCATGTCGGCCCGAGTACAGGATCAGAGCACGAAGGCTATTCCACTACAGAGAGGCGTGAGACAGGGAGATGTCATATCTCCGAAATTGTTCACTGCCGCGCTGGAAAATGCCTTCAAGCTCTTGCAGTGGAAAGGATTCGGCATCAACATCAACGGCGACTATATTACTCACCTTCAATTTGCCGACGATATTGTAGTCTTGGCAGAATCGCTGGAAGACCTTAGCACTATGCTCGAAGACCTTAATCGAGTTTCCCAACCGGTGGGTCTTAAAATGAACATGGATAAAACGAAGATCATGTCGAATATCCATGTTGTGCCCACCCCCATTGGAGTTGGGGGCTCGACTCTCGAAGTTGTAGACGAATATGTCTATTTAGGACAAGTGGTCCGGTTAGGCAGGTCTAACTTCGAGAGAGAGGTCAATCGGCGAATCCAACTCGGTTGGGCAGCGTTCGGGAAACTTCGCGACGTCTTGTCGTCCAAAATACCTCAGTGCCTAAAATCGAAAGTCTTCGATAGTTGTGTGTTACCAGTGATGACATACGGCACCGAGACGTGGCCTCTCACTGTGGGCCTCATTAAAAGGCTCAAAGTCACTCAACGAGCAATGGAGCGGGCTATGCTCGGTGTTTCCCTACGAGATCGAGTCAGAAATGACGAGATCCGTAGGAGAACCAAGGTTACCGACATAGCCCATAGGATTGGCAAGTTGAAGTGGCAGTGGGCCGGGCACATAGCTCGTAGAACCGATGGCCGTTGGGGCCGAAAGTTTCTCGAGTGGAGGCCACGTACAGGCAAGCGAAGTGTCGGACGCCCGCCTACAAGGTGGACGGACGATCTGACTAAGGTCGCAGGAAGTCACTGGATGCAGACCGCTTCCAACAGGTCATTGTGGAGATCATTGGGGGAGGCCTATGTTCAGCAGTGGACTTCCTGTGGCTGATATGATGATGATGATAAAAAGACAACAAGAACAAGACGTGTGCTCGAAACACGATCTTGCCTACTTTGGAATTCACACATTTTATACATAAGTATTTCTAATATGTGTACACGGCATTGTTGCTTAACATTTTTCCACGGTAAATTTATTCTCAATGTGTAATCTATGTTTGCGTACAGAATTTAATCAATTATATTATGATATAATTGTTTGATGTGTGATTTAATATTAATTAAATCATTGATTCTGACAATAAAACAGTTGCAAACTCGAATGTTCTAGTACCACAGGTTATCACAGACTTAGGACTGTTTATAATAAGCGCCAACTAGGATTAATTTCATTTTAAAAAATATAATATTTATTTGTTTATATAGAGATGAGATAAAGAGTACATTAAAATCGACTCTTCTATCCCTAAAAGCTTAGTCATTGGCAGACGCGAAAACCGTCCTTTGTCAATGAAATTAAAAGAAATAAAAACGTACGCGGGCCCTCTGACGACCCGTACGAACCTTAGAGTAATTACCTCTAGAGAGAGCCGAAATGTACAGTACATCGCAAAAATGAGACACACCGATACGAATTTCTTTATATCAGAATGAGATGCAAAATAATGTCCTATTTCAGGTGACGTGCCGCTTTTTTTTGTTGGGCGAAAAAAGAATTTCGCCTAACAAAGCGACGTCGTTCAAGCAATAAAGCAACCTAAAGTTATTGAAATAGGGTCTATTTTAATTCAAGGCCACAATATGGCGCTTATTTTGTTGTGTTGCTAGATATAGCTATTGATATCTCATGTGCGGTTACAGCGTGAATCTCTCTAGAGGTAATTACTCTTAGGTACGAACCATATCAGTCGCGCTCTTTACCATAGTTTTGTACTCTTTACTCTATGCGTAAGACAAAAACCTACAATGTGTTTTCAGCTTTACTCTATGCGTAAGACAAAAACCTACAATGTGTTTTCAGCTTAAGGAACGACGGAAGGTATTCGGTACTGCGCTTGGTTTTAACCGGTTAATTATCGCTCGATATCGGTTATCGAACGTAAATTCGTGAAAACCGGTTTTGCATGGTAACCGGTATTATGTTAACCTATAACCGAAATTGAGTTTTATTGAGGGTCAATGTCCGAAACCGGTTTGGAAATTTAACCGGTTTCCGAGCCTTGGTATTTCCAATCAATAACGCCATCTGTTGGTCAGTAGTAACATTTGACACTTGAAGAATACAAGAAGCTTATATCCAAATGGAGATTGCATTCCGTATATAAAAGTGAAGCACAAAAATTTTACCTTGAATGACGTCGCTGATGCCTGCTATCCTTTTCTTTAGCGTAACAATGAATGAACTTCACGTGAACTTCATTCATTGTCACTCTAAAGAAAAGGATAGCAGGCAACAGCGATTGCATTCAAGGTCAAATTTTTGTGCTTCAGTGTTTTTTATACGGAATGCAATCTCCATTTGGGTATAAGCTTCTTGGAAGAATACAATGTTAACGCCATCTAGCGATGAATGTAGCAATGGTCATCAATTATAAGAATAATTAATCCTGGCGAATCTAATCAGGATAATTATATATTTTAATCGGATTATTGTATTGTCATCGGTCTTTGACAGGTGTGCAAAATTTGAACGAAATCTGGCCGTTTAAAGTGGGTCAAAATCGCGCCCAAAGAAGTCGGTTACAAACAAACATACAAACATACAAACATACAAACATACAAACATACAAACATACAAGTGAAGCTAATATAAAGCGTGTAACAAATAAATGCATTGCAATTGCAATTTCTTCGTATTCAATATTCATAATAATTATAGTGACACAAGTATGAAGTTTTAAGCTATATCATGATTTCAACTACTTTAAATAATATTCTCCATAAAAAGGATACGGAAATCCGCTTAAAAAAAAACCCAAAAGTGTCTCTTCAGGGTCAAGAACAAAATACTCATGACATTATTTATTAGAAGTGGTAATTAGCTTAATTATGAACTTTTGACATAAATTAGCTTCCGTAGGATTGATTTTCTATGCAAAATTCCATGTCTTATTTCCTCCCCCTAGTGCTATTTTCCAAAAGTAGTCCACGCCATTATTTTTCGTTCGTAATAAGTGGCTGAAATTCTAATTTTCATATGAATAACATCAGCGGTTTCGATTTTTCATTCGACATTTCAATCCTTATTTTCACCCCTTTAGGGTTAATTTTCTATCCATCGGTCAATATTCCATCCGTCTCCTGTAATCATACTTTCATTCATACAGCGACTCAGTAAACCTAGATGGTTTACTTATCGATAGATCTTTCACTTGAGGCTCGCAGCTTCGTAAACTTCGTAGAAGGTTGTTTACCTCAGTTAAGCCCTTACAAAGGTTATGCTATCTTCTACCTATTGCCACGAAGATTTCTCTTGCGCACACTCCCTTTATTGCTACCCTGGGTCATGATAGGAAACCCTGTGTAAAGTTCAACTTCCTAGCTCCAGTAGTTTCGGCTGTTCGTTGATTAGGCAGCCAGTCAGAAAGGTTCCTCTTTTATTTACATATATATTTTTCCGATTCCGTACTTTTGATCTGATCCTTGTTAAGGGTACTTATCTACAATTTGGATTTTTTACTATTACAATTACTTAGCTAATGGCGAGACGAACATGCCATTTGGTTGATTGTAAGCGATATGACCGCTAATGGACAATAGCAAAAATAATCTAATAATCTCTTTGTCTATCTCCTCTTCATGACCAAAATCCAAACCATCTTAACATTCTGGATCAGCCCATATACGTCCCACTGCAGGGCACGGGCCTACTCTACAATCGAGAGTACGATTGAGAGTGGTTAGGCCATATAGTCCACCACGCTGGCCTAGTGCGGGTTGGTGGACTTACATACCATATAAATTCTTATGAATCGCTATGGTATGCAGGTTTCCTCACGATGTTTTCCTTCACCGTTGTAGTGCGTGGTGACTGACTATCAATACACACATGACTCCGAAAAGTCAGAGGTGTGCCCTGGGATTTGAACCCGCGACCACCGTGAACATGTTGGCAGCCGCGTGGTCCGTTTACCAACAGGCCACAACGCACTTAACATTATTTTATTTAAATAGAATATAAGAATTTAACTGACGTCCAAACCTATAGGCTGTAAGCTAATTCATTCAAACTCTATAAATATGACAAATTATAAAACTATGATACAAATTACAGACCAAAAGCTCCTTTAGTAGATCAGCCGAAGTCAACGTCACGCATAAATTATAATAATATTAAGTTATTATTGGGTTTGCCAATTAGTAAATATTACCTGAGTGCTTCGCAATTGGGGCTTGACTACTTACTGATGTTTTCGCCTATTCTATCAGTCGTAGATAATATAATAATGGTAGTAATCGCTAATTTATTAGATTACTAGCGGCCCGGCCCGGCTTCGCCCGGATACAGCTACAATTTCCAGTCTATATTTTATTTAAAACCAACATGACTACCGTCAAGTACCCTTTCAATTTCTACTATTTTACTACGATATCGATTTCGGGACCAATCGGATCAATAGCAAAAATGTTCAAAATGCCGGCCACCAAGGAGAATTCCCATTTTACTATGAAACTTAATATCGTTGTGAAGATTGTTGTCCCTCGATGAAACATACTTTTTCGTGTAGGGAAATATATGTATTCACAATAAATATTAAGATAATTTAGATCCAGGCCCGGAGTTCTTGGAGAAGTGACAAATTTTACCTACATTTTGTTCACAAAGTCTAATTCTTATTTTCATAGTACAATGAGCATTCTCCTTTAATGATAATTACTTATTTATTTCAAATCTGTCGCCCGGGATAAAATAAGAAAATGTTTTCGGCCAAAGCATAAAAAAATCCATAATTAGTTTTAAGCAGTATCAGTATCGGGATCAATGATATTTTGTACCGTTACTATGAGTGGGCATTCTCCTTTCGATTCTGACTCCAAATTTCGGTTATTCGAACAAAGGATACCTCAGGTATCGATTTTGACACCTATTGGATCAATAGCTAAAAAGTTCAATATTTCGTCCCTTATTTTACCCCCATGTGCCGTTTTTCCGAAATTGTTGGACGCCATTAAATTGCGTTTGTTTCCTCTTTATAATAATAGTATAAATATTGAAGCATTAATTATTGATATATCATTAAGTAATCAATTATGTTAAATTCCTTTGTGAACAGGGCAAAAATAGCCATAAAACAAAATAATGGCGGGCATCTGGTTTTACCGCCGCTTAAGGCGGATTGTAACAGTTTTACCGGATGTAGGCCAGTATTGGATATACTTTACTTCTGTTAGAAATTTTAATTACTTTTCACCGGAGAAATTTGCTTAGATCGCTGAAAATAGTTTTTTATGAATAATTTGATGGCATTTAATCGCAGCATGATATACTTTGCATAGTTTTTTAAGAACAATCGTACAACAAGATATTTTTATTATATTATTTTCTATTTTATGTGACCTTTTTGAGATTGCCTTTTTCAGGTAGATTTTTCATAAAATGTACACATAACGAATGATAAATTAAGGTCGAACGACACGCTATCCGTATTTCATTGAAACTGTAAGCTAATGGTTACTTTTAACACAATACTAGGTATTTATTTTGTCCGGATTAAACGTGTTTATAATTTGAACTTATTATATTTTTCAAGCGCGATAAAATATTGTGGGAAGACCGATGAACTATTGTTAATTCTATTAGGTATAGGATATTCAAAACAAAGCATTTGTTATTGGTGTGTTTTAACATGCTTATATAAGCTTTGCCTGTATGTGTATAATTTATGACATCCATTGTCGTATCCGACAACAGCGACTCCCTTCAACAAATGCCTGTCTCTCTTCTTTGGTGGGAGCGGATATGGCTAGCAAATCCAAACTTGGACTTGAACATGCGATTGCACGAGGCACAGTAGAGCTGGCCGGTAGAATTATACGTATAAATATAGGAGGGCTTGGGCCTGGTTTTACGGAGTTGGCGTATAATAGGTATGTAGCAGAATCTTTATAGTCGATTTGCGAGTACTTCTCTGGAGTACTTCCAAATGACGCGTTAAATTGATTTGAAAATTTGCACAAATATCAACTCAATTAACAAGGACCGATGACAATGAAATAATAAAAATAAATTGTCTCATTAATATTACCAGGACATTCAATATTTGCATTTTAAGATGTTTTTTTGTGGATAATTTGCGAGCATACTGCCATCCTTGGATGTTATAACTGTTTTTTACCTACAATTTATCAATGAAAAATAAGATATACAACTAAAAAAGTAAAAATAATTGATACTGAATTTAAGATAAGAAAATGGAGTAAAATACATATATTTTATTGTTACAAAGCGTGGGGTGTTTACAACAATTACTTATCCTCCTGCACCCCACGCTTTGTAACAATAAAATATATGTATTTTACTCCATTTTCTTATCTTAAATTCAGTATCAATTATTTTTACTTTTTTAGTTGTATATCTTATTAAAGCGTGTATTTTAGTTTTTTTTAACTATTATATAATTGTTTTGACTAAAAACATCCATCTACGGCTGTATTTCCAATCAATAACGCCATCTGTTGGTCAGTAGTAACATTTGACACTTGAAGAATACAAGAAGCTTATACCCAAATGGAGATTGCATTCCGTATATAAAAGTGAAGCACAAAAATTTGACCTCGAATGACGTTGCGACTGATTGCTATCCTTTTCTTTCGAGTGACAATGAATGAAAATGACTTTTTGTTCATTCATTGTCACTCGAAAGAAAAGGATAGCAATCAGTCGCAACGTCATTCGAGGTCAAATTTTTGTGCTTCACTTTTATATACGGAATGCAATCTCCATTTGGGTATAAGCTTCTTGGAAGAATACAATGTTAACGCCATCTAGCGATGAATGTAGCAATGGTCATCAATTATAAGAATAATTAATCCTGGCGAATCTAATCAGGATAATTATATATTTTAATCGAATTATTGTATTGTCATCGGTCTTTGACAGGTGTGCAAAATTTGAACGAAATCTGGCCGTTTAAAGTGGGTCAAAATCGCGCCCAAAGAAGTCGGTTACAAACAAACATACAAACATACAAACATACAAACATACAAACATACAAACATACAAACATACAAACATACAAACATACAAACATACAAGTGAAGCTAATATAAAGCGTGTAATAATGATTGTTTCAAGAACTAAAAAGAACACTTTACAAAAAGACCCAGCTAAAAAGTAAAAATAAATATTGAGTTTAAATGAAGTAAAAACACTCATTTTATTGTTACAAATTATTTACAAAAATTACTTATCATCAATCATCCTAGGTCTTTAACAATAAAAGGAATTTAACAAAATTTTCTAATCCTAAACTCATTAACATTTATTTTTACTATTTATCTTATTCTTGAATTACAATTTAATGGCTAAGATGTATCATCAGGATGTCTTAGCGTGATTGTATTAAAAACCAATCAAGGTGAATGCGTAGAAATAAATCATTAGTACGAAGAAGCGTTTAGGAGCCTGAGGCTAAAATTTATCCCTAACATCACAGGAGTAGATTATTTCAAAATTCAAATTAATGTAAGATGTATGTTCCTGTCTAAATCAAATGGAATATCCGTATATAAACGAATGAGTTAGCATCCCGGAGGATATCAAATCAGGGAAGTCCAAAGACACATTGAAAGGCTGAAATTGAGGGAACACTCTATTCTCTATTGCATTGAGCGATTTCACTTTCAATGCCAGCACTTGCCCTACTTTTCTTTATCGACGGGAAGATATCTATTGATATTACTTGTTTATATAGGACACGTTTAATGGTGCAGCCAGACAATGTTTTTTTGTTTTACGCACAGAGGCGTTGAGAATGACGACATCGTATTAATTTTTCTATATTCGATTCGAACTAATCTTACTAGTTATCTACATATTATTCAATTTCTAAAATTTATGCATTAGATGTCAGGTGCCTGATCTTATTTGGTGGAAGCAGCAAGAAAGCTTTAAAAATCAACCTGTATTTTAAATAAGTTATTATAATAAAATAAAAAAAATGTGTCAAAAACATGCATAAACATGATTATGAAGAGGTGCTAACATGGGGCCCTACTATATTCATCCGAAACGAAGTTCGAAACTTCGGACGATTGAAGTTTATATATGATACGAATGTATCTTCTCTGTAAAAGTTCGAATTTGTATAACGTATATCGTAACCATAGACTTAAGGTTATGATGTATCCTATCGCCATATCGGTCACGGATTCCTAACAGTAGTGAAACTCCGAGATTGAAGGTAGGTATTTAGGAATACGAAATGCCACGGGCCCCCGACCTTAGGGCCCCCCGGCAGCCCGGCCCCTCAGGCCCGAGAGGCCGTAAGCAGAGAAAGAACCTAGCTAATTTATTACCAACAAAATTGATAATCAAAAATTATTTTCGTAATTATTATTAAAGATATCAAGGTTTATTTGTGATACCCTACATAAAAATAAAAATGGTTC
This sequence comes from Hyles euphorbiae, assembly GCA_023078785.2. Classification (NCBI taxonomy): domain Eukaryota; kingdom Metazoa; phylum Arthropoda; class Insecta; order Lepidoptera; family Sphingidae; genus Hyles; species Hyles euphorbiae. The sequence goes on from CM041040.1 coordinate 7,661,720, forward strand.
TTTAGAGTTACGCGAATTTTACTCATTGAAATAAAACTATTATGTATACAGGGTATCTCAAGACTGCTACCGAAAACGAAGCCGGGTGGTAGTTTTAGTGGTTTCAGATACAATGCAACTAAATTTTGCGCAAAAAACTGTGACGATTTTTTTTTGTTATTTTTTTTCTTTCGTCTAATTAGGGTGGTAAAAACATAGTTTTCGTTTCAATAATAGTGTACACCCTTTCATTTTTAAAGACGCTATGGTACACGAGGCTTTAAATTATTATTTTAGGGATAACGATGGATTTACCACCCAAAAATGATGATATTTAAAAATTTATAAAAAAAATTGTCGCGTTTCTTTGCGAAATTTTTAGTCACATTGTGTTTGCAATCACTAAAACTACCACCCGGCTTCGTTTTCGGTAGCACTCTTGATATACCCGGTATATGATAATGATAATAGCGGTGATTTGGTTTTAAAAAGAATTAAACTTCAATATTACGCTTCTGAGGGGGCCCCATCACCATTGCTGCGTTTGGGCTTCGGCCACGTAGTAAAGATATTACGACGACTAATTGGTCTCGTTGTGGAGTTCTTTTTATGGCCTGCAGGCATACAAGCATACAGCCCACCTCACGGTCAGCGGTCACCGCCGCTCATACACTTTTGCAGATCCAGGGATTCAGCAAAATGAAGTCGCTTCCTACCGTAAGGAGAGCACTTTCTTAAAGCCTAGTTTAAAGAAGGATAGGTTATAGCGCTTAGGGAATACCGAAGCAGGGAGGTCATTCCAGAGCTTCTTACTTTCCGGGAAGGGATAGTTTCCAGGTGGTAAGAATGAATTCTACTGCGGTGACGGGAAGTGTTATGGGAGAATAGCGATAGTGGCACCATCTTCCTCAGAACGCTTTCCGTGGCACAATTGATAGATTACACAGAGAGACCCTAAGTTTCACTGCAATCCCAAAGGCTCCACATTATCCATGAGATCGGGATTATCGATGATTCGAAGAGCTCGGTGCTGTAATGAGTCAAGTGGGTCGAGCTGGTATTTTGGGGCTTCTACCCAGAGGTGAGAGCAGAGCTCCACGTCGTGCCGGATCGCCGTATTTATAGAGCAATAACCGATGATCCGACGAAAAGCACCGCTTGGCTCTGTCGAGAATCCTTAACTTTTTGCTGACTAATTTGCCCTTGCCTTCCAAATGACACCTAAAATGCAATTTTATCAATAATTCAGGTCAATGAATACTCTCGGATGCTTAGAGAGAGTATCTCCATGACAAAAGTTGTCTTCTTGCTTGTTTAAACGAGCAAACTTATATCTTCGTGGGGTTAAATTGTGCTATGTTCAATTTACCCCATTGAAAGGCTTGCCCCAGAGAGGTCTCGATTTCCGACAAAATTTGAGACCATCTTTTCTTAACGGATCCCCGATAGAGATTTTGTAATCAGATGTATCTTGCCTCACTTACACTAGCATCTGCATAGCAATGCCAGCTGGTGATAGACAACATGTCATTGATGTGCAGGATAAACAGCATCGGCGAAAGCAACGAGCCTTATGGAACACCAGAATTAATGGTTTTGGTTTCGATGCAAAAGCCGTCCAATACGACTTTTATGCTGCGATCATCCAGAAAGCTGGCGATGTACTTTCAAAGTTCCTTAGGTTGAAATACCAGGCAGGTAGCTTCCCCAAAACGACGCCATGCCACACTCGATGACAATTTCAAGGCCTACCGTAACCTGATGGTGGGTGAGATAAACAAGAAGATCACCATCCGAACGACCCTCAGGTGGTGATCCTCAAGATACGTCAAGAGCTGCATATTTATAACTCGCGCCAAGACCTTGGAGAGTCAGCATGTGACAGTAGTCGGCATGCGATTCAAAGGATCCGACCTGTCACCATTCTTGGGGATTGGATGAAAATGGGCGATATTCCATGAAGTCGGGTCTAGGTTGTTTTAATAGAAAAGACGCGTGAGTACGGGGGTTATCTCAGGGGCGGATATCTTAAGAACCACTGCAGGGACACATTCCGACCCACTCGACTAGTAGATGCGCAATATCGCCCGAAATGCGGAGGTCAGGTTTTATTCTGTATGCTAGCGCAGATTTTTGTTAGGGACCCGCCTCGGCCGCAATTTATTGGCAGGCCAGTGACACTAATATATTCCTTTCGGTCTTCTTCGGGGGCCGGAAAATAAGCTTAACAGTTTTCCTTTCCATACAAAAAAGGGGGCCCCCCCATCCGATGATTTTGCCACGGGCCCCAGATGGTGTAGTTACGCCACTGCTATCAATACACACATGACTCCGAAAAGTCGGAGGTGTGCCCTGGGATTCGAACCCGCGACCACCGTGAACATGTTGGCAGTCGCGTCTAGTCCGTTTACCAACAGGCCACCACGCACTGCTATAATACTATTTAAAATCCTTTGCTAATATTTACTAAATGTAATAAACAAAATGTAATATTTACTAGTTGTGGCATTTTTGTACAAATCAATTGGTATTTTAAATTTAGTTTAGAATTCATTGTGGCTTGAAAAGTAGAGACTAATCTTACCTATATTTTCGCATATTTTATAACATACTGCCATAACATAATGTTCAATTTCAAGTTTAGTTATGACATTCATTTGTTCTTAGGTACCTTCTGTAAGAAGCGATTGTTTCCAGAATACAATTGTAATTATTTTCGCACAATATTATTATAGCAAAAACAGTTAAAAAAAGCGTGGAAAACTAATTAAACATTTAAAAGTTACTATAATGCCTGCATACTTGATGAAATTTGCCAAAGTACAACACTGTACAACACGAAAAACATATTATGTTATACATTTTTGCTAATGACTATTCTAGCAAAAATAATAAAATACTATTCTACCTATTGTTATGTTATTATAATGCATCCATAATATTCAGACGTGATTCTACTAAGGAAGTCAATATCAAAAGAATTTATTTTGATAAAAAGCACACAACAATAATAATGATATACAAGTCAATAATGTGAAAGAAGTCAATGTGGATTGAGATTTTATAAATATCTTTTTTAATATAAAATCAGTATTTTATAAGAAAGTGCCTGCTAGTAGAACGAGACGTGTGAAAGGTTTAGAGCTACGTTAACGCGCTGTAATCGATCCTGGCTTAATGCATGGGCTATAATACAAGCCATTAGGTGGCAACCTATCATAACTAAGTAGTATGTAGGTATTAGGTGCTGTGTATTGTTCAAAGATATGGTGCACTATAACTGTAACATTGAAGGTGAACTATTTCTTTTCAAAACATTGCTTATTGTATAGTCCATGACATAATATGGAAATTAAGTTTGAAAAATAGGATTAAGTAAATTGGACATGCATATCACTCAATGTGATTATTAGGTTCTATATTGTCCTCTAATCGAAAGTTTCTGCGTTAAAACTTATTTAGAATATACTAAAGCACGAATATTGAAAATTCATTGATCTCTTCTAATAATGTGCAACAATATGCTTAATTAGACTGAACAGTATTCTTCCACAAATATGACGGTTATCTACATAATATGTATTTTATGGATATCGCAGAAAACAATTTATTCAATTCCTTGATGCTATATCAAAGGTGCTTTAGTATGTTTACGATGTCAAAATTGAATTAGCAGCTGTATAAAATTTATTGATATTGCATTCAATGTGATTCGGAAGGGATATATCAAATCGAGGGTTTGCTATAGAATACATCAATATTAAGCAAGAATAGGACGTACCTAAATGTTATTAGTGGATATTGTAAGAGGTTAGTTAGCAATCGTATTTCTACATTGGGTTACAGGAATATGGTGCAGTTCAATTCCAATAAAATTCAGATGTGGGCGTTCACTTGCAACTCGGTTTTCTACCCCCCTCAACCTTCATGGTGTTCCTCCCGTAATGCGGAATGACCTGAGTATTCTTGGTGTGGATATCTGTAGAGATCTGAATCCAAGGAGTTCCATGGAGTGCTTGCCTAATATCTACCGCATCGTAGATCGGATCGGAGGTTTAGAATCCTGAACAAGGTGCGTCGATTTTTCACGCCCGTCAACTATACCGCTTGTATCAAGCGCAGTTCCAACGGGGTATGAATATTGTTCGCAATACTTGGAGGAATCATCATGCCTTGAATGGATTGCAACGCCGGCCCATAGGGTCGTTACAGTTGCGCAGGGACGTCGTCTCTTTAAACGTTTTCTACTTACCATCGGTATCACGGCAAAACCTCTGTGGAAGTATGAAGAAAAGTGAAAAATACTCAAAGGAGTCACGAGCCCGATTATGAAACAGCATTTGAAAAATTATTATTCCCGAATGATCGATCCCGATAATTATGAATTATTGCTAATAAGGATTAGGATAAAATTCAGTAAGTTTTAAAAATGAACAAAAGAGTATAACAGCCCCTATGGCGCAGTTAGTTAGATACCAGTTAGTTACAGACGAGGGGCTGCGGCGTCTATCTCCGGATTTATACAAAATATGTTTGTGTGGTCCTCAGGTATTTGTTTTAGGTCTGGTTTGTTTGTGGGACCGAAAATTTTCCCTTAGTTCCTGATATCCACGACACTAGGACTCGGTTTTAGTGTGGGGTCAGGACTATGTGTGTTACTATTGGACGTATTTATATTTCAATTAATTAAATTTAATAATTCATGATACTTTTAATTAATAGGTATACGATAAGAACATTCCGGTTCTAATTTTTACTCACGGTAGAAAAAAGTCCTTTGTGTTGATGAGAATGTTAAGTAACCGTATTGAATATGCTGCACTTAGAACATAGGATCGTTTAACATTTGTTTGTACACAAAGAAAACGAAATATATTTTCATCAACGGAAGATTTGTAGTTAATTAAGAATAGCGTCATGTGCTTAGGGTATTTAATTAAATGTCGCTGCTTGTTTCGGTAATTGTGCTCGTGTTTCTTTATTAGTGCTTTCCACTATTTACTTCTACACAAATAAATAACCCGTGCGTGAAGTTTCGGCTAACAGACATAACACATTTGTACATTTTGCAATGTTATTTTACATGGTTCAGCGAAGTTAGGATTCTGAGTGGTGACTTGAAATAAACAGCAGTTGTAGTTTTTAAATCGCTATGGGTAGTTTCTATATGTAGGTTATAATATAAATAGGGGATAATATAATTTTGAATGAACGAATTCATTTCAATTATCCGAAAGTGAAATCTGCATCATAAGTTCTTGGGTTTTATTCCCAGGAACTATACGACGCGACAGCTAGTTGCAAAGATTAGCGTCAAGTAGGACAGTAAAAAGAACACGCCAAATCTTTTTTCAATAGTCATATTTATTATATTACTTGTACCTTACGTAGGCGTGGATTAACTTAGGGTACACGAAAGATGTTAAATAATAATTAAATCGTTAGATACTAAGCATATTTTGATTAAAGAAATTTCACTTATGTACCTACTTATACTTATGATATTCGAAGCGTAATAAAAAAAAATTAAACTCTTTTTGGTGTAAGCATACATAGGCTTTCGGATAAGTTTTGTGTTGTAAAATAAGTTTACTAAAAGGAGGCTTACTTATTGTTTATTTACAAAATATCAAAGCTTTTTTCTGCTGGAGGATGTTTTGTTTGAGTATTTTTTTCTCTTAAAAGTTTTCTTTCAGAAATTGAAAATAAAAGGTCAATTATGTGTTTTGCCGTTTTATTCATTCAACTTTAGGTAGGTAAGTTCTTTAGTGGCACGTGTTACACGCGATGGCTTGTGGCACGTGCCACTATAAGCTGTTGCTAGTTCCATCCTGTGTTATTATTATTATTTACTAGATTTACGAGCCGAGTGATAAGTCACCTGTAATTAGGTGTCGCGATTATCAATATATACCACAACTCGAAAACTATAATTACTAAGCACTTCATGGCTCTTGGGTGTTCTAATTTTTATTTACTTTTCAGTGTTATTTTTATAAGAAGACAGCTTAAGCGTTCAGCTTCTATTGCAGTACACCGGGGAAACTCTAAAGCAGTATGCCAATGTTAAATAGTTAGTTTCCAATTTGGTACACTTATATATAGATGACTCTGCCTACGTTAGTGATCACCTGCGCAGTACCATCTAGTTAGAGGGCATGGATATACTTTGACTTTGTTTAGCCGCCCAGTTCGGGTGTTACGCGTTTCTGTGAAATACAGGCTTCGCTTTGTGTCCTCCATTTATGTGCCGTAATTAGTGAGTGCGCATCGCGTCCACAATCACAAAGACGCACGAAGACTCAACTAGCCCTATTAGCCCGCCCCTTACAATGAGCGGGTGATGTCATTTTCATGTCGGAGGCTATTATTACAAATTATATTTTTGGAAGTGGTAGAGCTACGCTGTCGTCACAGTTGAATGGTAGGCTCGTCTAGGGCGGTACCGCTATCTCACTCGCTGAAATCGACGTGAAGAGACAGCTTCGCTGTTACGTTTCGTTTGTTGAGTGGGATTGCCGGTTGCCGCATACCCGACATATTTGAAGGTTCGGCAATACATATCTATATTGCTCAAACGCTGTGGATATTTAAGGGCGACAGTGATCACCTACCGATCAGGTGACCTTTTGCCGGACCTAAGCAATAATATAAAATAAATTGACTAGGGTTATTTAAAACTATCGATGGCATTAAAAACAAGACACAGTAATTTGTTAAAGATCTGTAGACTGTAGTGAAACAATATTACTAATAAAAGACAGGGTGTGCCTATCTCAGTCTAGATACTTAGTGCCGCACCCAATATATAAGTTGAAAGCTGTGTGTGAGAATTGCGTCATTGAGACAAAGCCTAAGACTGGCGTCAATTCAAAAAATCCAATTACTGTCTATTACTTCTTTCATTTTGCATAAGACCTCATTTCTTAAGTAGTATTGTAACAAATTGAATATGGTACAGGGAAAAGGTTTCTATCTTTATTGTATTAAAATACTTCAAAGATTTGAAGAATGCTCGTAGATATTGGGAAACACAGTGTTTTCAAGATTCGCATAGCAAGTAGGTAATGGTACATTTGTTAGGTACGCCGCTAGTACGGCTATAAATTAATTTACCTATATGACATTCAAACGTGCACGGCACCAACAGCGGGTACATGGCACATGCTCTTCATTTCAACGAGCTTCTTAAGGTAATCTACTTCCTTCCATCGATTGCATTATAAAACGTTTTTGATACCACTTGAATTAATTTATCTTTATCGTTTAAATATGAATTAAAGAATTCACGCCAAAGTTGGAATTTCAGCTAGTTATGAAAAAAGTCTGTAAATTCATTTCACGGAAGGCAGAAGTGTAACTTCAGAAAAGTAACTTAAAATAGAATAAAATAAATCCACTCATTCAAAAATAGTAGTAATGGAATTTATCCCTATTTCAAATTAACGTCACCACCTTGTTATTTTTGAAGCCTTAGCACGCTATATATTTCTGCTATTGCTAATTACACCCACCGGAATTGTAAACAAAAACTGACCATGTATTATAACCATTTTTCTCATCTAAAATTACATACCCAAAATTAACTGCTTAGTTTCTTCTTTACATGGGTTCGTAAAAAAAATCGTATAAAATTATTAGCCGGTTCGCCTTGTGAATCACAATCACAAATCGTTATTATCGAATATCGACTTCACTTGCTATCTGTGATTGCTATTGCTATTTATTCCAACACTGATAAATAGGATTTAGTTTGAGAGAGAATGATATTTACGAGTAATACAATTATACATTGCTTCTTATAATCTTCATCTTCTCTTTATTTCTGTTTTCGTAATTCGATAAGTCCTTGAAAGCAATCGGACCAATAATTAAAAATATCAAAATGATGCCCAAAGTATTCAATTCTTACAATCAATTTAAATTATTGGAGCGGAGGGTCCCTCAGATATCGAATTCGAGATCAATCGGACCGATAACTAAAAAGTTCTAGATAGCGGTCACAATTTTCAATTTTGACCATCAATTTAATTTATTGAGGCGAAGGATTCTTATGAATAGGATTTAAAACCAATCGGACAAAATTATGACATTTCATACAGTAAATATTTGAACAAAAGTATTTATACTTTAATATGCAAGAACTTTTTCAGGTAGTTTTTTCACTACAATTTTATAGTAGGTTCACTTCAACGATGAATCGCATCATTTTAGGAAGAGATCTAACGGCGTGTGATACCTACGGGATAATTAAATAAGTCAGTAGAAATATAATAGAAAGCTTAAACATAGGTATATAAACTCACGCCTCTTTCGCAGAAGGGTAAACAGAGGTGCTACCCGGACACCTACGTTTTCCCTTGTGTTACGTACCGTAACACACCTGGCCACCGAGGTTATTTCCATACTAATTTTGTATAAAGATTATGGAGAAGTTTAATAGTTGTATGCAGGCTTACCCACGATGTTTCCCATCACCAATACATACATGACTCCGCGAAGTTAAAGGTGTAGCCGGGATTGGAACCCGCGACCATCGTAGACACTTTAGCAGCCGTCCGTTGCCAACAAGCCGCCACCTACTACATAGTATTAATCCTTGCCTTGATACAAATATATAGCAGTCTAATATCTAATTATTATCTGTTCTATTTCTTGATACAATTATATAAGATTCGTTTGATATACGAAAGGTATGAAAATAATTGGGTGAAATGACGCAGTTTGAAGGAAAACTTGGACAATAAAATTGGCTAATAATAAAACAAAAAGGGTACAAAATAGCTCAATATATCATCAAATATCTGAAAATGATACAAAATACCGTGAAACGGTTGAATATTTTTGTCATTCACTTTCAAAACTGATTGAAGTAAAATATGTTACGAAAGAAAATATTTTTCAACATTGTTTAATGTTTACCTCGAAGCCTCTGTTATAGTAATGTGTGTTGTATATGTCTGTTAAGTTAGATTTTCCACAGGAAATTCAAGATACACTTCTGCTGAATTGTACATACATATTAGAGTTAATACTAATTTCAGGTTTAATAAAGTAATATTAAATTAGTATTAAGGTTAGTTAATACTAGTTTAATCTTCTTTGGAGGTGTAATTATAATTCCTATTTACCTGTTATGTTCCATTTTCAGAGTAACTATTGGACATATTGAGACTTAACATCAGGATGGCGAGCGCATTGGATTGCCAAGCATTGTTTTGTATTCATGGTGTTGTTTGGTTTCGATACTGTCCATGAGCGATCGTATCGTCTACCATCTGACGAATGGCATTTTCGTCTCGCTATTCATTGTAATAAAATAAAAACACATCTTGTACGTGTAGACTGTTTGATGTGTATACGGTTTGCACTTGTCGCTACAGTTGTATAGTTATAATTGTTAAATTGTTTAAATATTTATTTTACAAAAATTCATTTCAATAATACTTTAATTACTATATTTAATGACTTTCACCCAGTACCTATTTGAAGGACGGTAAAAGATTATGAGCAATATAACCGTCACAGCTAAAGGTTGAGGCTACATCCGACCTTATTTGATAAAATGAACGCGCCGCGTTTTATCGGCTATCGATCGAGCTTGAAAATGGACATTCCTGAGCGCCTACCAGTATTACAGCTACATCTGGAAACCTATCAAGCTGTAATGAAGCTCTGCATGTCTTAATTTGTAACGTTTTTTTTATCTATTTACATTATATTTAAATATAGCCTCTATGTAACCTAAAGGCAGTAATATATGAAAAACTCCTGTGTTTAACTCCGCTTACGAGAGAAAAGAAATCTAAAATATTTATCAAACCTTGATGAACCCAAATGGTATAATAGTTGTTTTTATTATGCACATAATAAATTAATGAAACAATGAAATTGTTCTAAATTCACAAGGCTTTAGTTTTTTTTTAAATTAACTAAATCTAAAAAAGTTCTATATATAATAACTACTAAAAAATATTGAAATTCACAGATCGTATCAATGTTTTATTAATCGTAATTTGCTTACAATTCATACCTATCAAATAATTAAGGAAATATATATGTGGTATCTAATTGTTTCGATTTATTACAGGCCGCCTAGCAGGGGCCACCTTTAGCGCAATTGGAACAGCCCCGGGAACCCGAAGCAACATCGCCCAGCTTCCAACGGGACCGATTGTTCATAATCTGAGTTCGCAATTCGCTTATAGTCAATGCCAACACATGCTAACATTGTTAGCAGCAGTTACAAGCAGCAAATGTTCTGACACCCTCGTAAGTTCGCTTGTATACTTACCATAGCGTTTTTATGTTCCCAAGTCTCAATGCACGTCACAGAGCATGAAACATAACAGCATTCAAAATATTTTTTCGTCGCTTTAGAAGCCGACAACTTTTACAATTTTAGTTGTCGGTTATTTTTTAATGAGTATTTATCATCTAGAACACATAATTTAAATACTAATCAGTATTTAAATTATGTGATGAATTTACTTAAAGTTCATATTTGATATTCATTTTGTATGTATTGTCGTCTAGGACCTATGGCGGGAACTTTTTACCTCATTGTGTAATTAGTTGTACGTTTATTTTATTTATTGGTCTCCAAGTAAGATTACACATGATATACATTAAATTCAATGCGTACATGCGTTTTATTGTAAACATTATACATCTTAAATTATAGAGGACACAGTTTAATATACCTAAATATATAAATGATAGGAAATAGAATAGAACAAAGACAAAAACAAAACATTTGAATAACATTTGGAATTACATACAATAAAAGGAAATTCAATATAATAATACGATACAAATGAAACTAAGTTAATTCAGATTAGTACAAAATGAAACGTAAAATATATACTTCAAAGAAAAGATCATTCTATAAGCGAATGCGCAATTATGGTCCAAGATCCCAGGCCCCCCAGACGTTACTTATTTTCTGATAAAAAATATAAATGGGATAAAGTAGTGTTAGTACGTACTTTGAGTGTGTGCATACCTGCTAGCTTGTGTCGACGGCCAATTCATAGGTACCAGGTGCTAAAGGTAGATAAATACAGTACTGACTTTTCTTAAATTCTCAGTGCTGATTTTTACATATGTTTTAGATAATTTTGTTAAAAATTAACAATAATTATTGCCAGACACTTTCCATCGGCGCTTATCCTTAACAGACGCTTTAAAGCTTCAAAAAAAATAACATATTTTTACTTATAATCTCACTCTTGATTTTTATATATGATACTCGGGGAACTATTTGAACACCCCTGGTCAGCAGCCAGACCAATTGGAGGGGTCAAACATCCCCCCAGACACACATAAAGTGTCGCTATGTGTATGAGCGAATGAAGAGTTCAATCGCAAAAATGTGAAAAACTTTGATGCAAGTAACTTACCACCATGCAAAAGTGAGCTTTTACAGCAGTTTGGACGAGCTAATTACATCACTAGTCTCTGGAAGAATGCCCTTTTTTTTTATTGCTTTGAATGGCGAGGCCGTTCGCCTGATGGTAAGCGATACGACCGCTCATGAACAGTAGTAGAACCAAACAACACCTTGAATTACAAAGCATTGCTTGACATTCCACTGCGCTCGCCATCCTGAGACATAAGATGTAAAGTCTCAATATGTCCAGTAGTTCCTCTGGCTACAATATCCATCAATCCGAAACACAACAGTGCATTTAAACTGCTGTTTGACGAGAGAAATAAACATTGCGGTGGTACCCACCCAGGCAGCCTCTCACATATGAGAGACCTACCACCAGTAATATATGAAGAAAATTAGTATTTTTAGTTCTGACAATAATGGGACGTTGGAAGACAATAAATATCATTTTAACTGGTTCGATGGGGACCAATTGCCGAGCTTTGTCAGTGAATCGCTTCAAGAAGCATCAGGTATTATACTTTAACTTTGAATAATTGATATAACCGTGTAACTCTTTGATTCTTAATTATGTTATTTTTGTAACAGAAAATGAAAGTAATAAGGATGATAATGAAGATAGTCAATGCCAACATTGGGTTGATGATGACTTATCAAACTTAGACGATGATGACAGTAAAGATCACGCTGAATTGCAAAATGTTCAAACTACAAATAATCCGAAAGAAGAAAGACATGTATAGCTTTGTGTAATTTTAAGATATATATTTATTGTCTTCTAACGTGCACCCATTATTGTCAGGACTAAAAATACTAATTTTCTTCCAGAGACTAGTAATGTAATTAGCTCGTCCAAACTGCTGTAAAAGCTCACTTTTGCATGGTGGTAAGTTACTTGCATCAAAGTTTTTCACATTTTTGCGATTGAACTCTTCATTTACGTCACAAACCATATAAGTGTTGATGAAGAGTTGGAGTCGGGCAGCATCTACGTCAATTATTCCGGCCACGTTGTACAGTTCACAAACAAATTTTTGTATAGTGTTAAACACATTTTGCTCTAGTTCTAAGTCACTGAATATCGCCGAGTTTCATAAATGCTATCTGGTACTCTGCATTTTTAAGTAAGAAAGATATCGATAAATAGATATCTCTCTCACACTCAAGCGTACAAATAATGACCTCACGCTCATACACATAGCGACACTTTATGTGTGTCTGGGGTATGTTTGACCCCTCCAATTGGTCTGGCTGCTGCCCAGGGGTGTTCAAATAGTTCCCTAAGTATCATATATAAAAATCAAGAGTGAGATTATAAGTAAAAATATGTTATTTTTTTGAAGCTTTAAAGCGTCTGTTAAGGATAAGCGCCGATGGAAAGTGTCTGGCAATAATTATTATTAATTTTTAACAAAATTATCTAAAACATATGTAAAAATCAGCACTGAGAATTTAAGAAAAGTCAGTACTGTATTTATCTACCTTTAGCACCTGGTACCTATGAATTGGCCGTCGACACAAGCTAGCAGGTATGCACACACTCAAAGTACGTACTAACACTACTTTATCCCATTTATATTTTTTATCAGAAAATAAGTAACGTCTGGGGGGCCTGGGATCTTACTCTATTATGGTAATATCAATGAACTTGTCTACCGCAGTTGAAAGTTTATTGTTTTATTTACGTCCTTTGATTTCAAAGTTAAAGTAACCTAGTGAGCTATTGGTTAAAATAAAATCGTCCGATTTTTTGTGCGTCTCTTAACTTACCAATAATATTTAAATTTACTTTGGCATAATCGAGATTTTTTAACCTTAAAACTTTTTCTGTTTCAAACAGGTTGTCTAGCGCTTGGCATAAATTACTTACCAGTGCTCGTATAAGTTGCCAAGGATATAAATTGGCAAAGGAACTTAAATGGTGGGCGTTTCATTCTAAATTAACATGGAGTGGTTTCTACTAAAGCACTCGTGCCCAACAGTTGAATGTTAAGTGAGAAATGCGACTTGTTTCACACTTCAAATTTATGGTGAGAATATTGCAGTAATAACATTTACAATCTGTAATATTTCATCTTTTCAGATTGTGTGGATCAGCTGCACTGAATTGATTAAGAATAAACTGCTTTATAAATTCTTCAATATTGGTATCTATTTTTCATCACGAATATTAAATTTATGGCCAACTAGCTGACGAATAGATCCCACAAGTTCAAACGGAGATATCAAATGACATCGGTTCATAAATACGGCAGAGGAAGGTTTCTTTCATAGTCAGCTTAAAATGCCGGATAAATCGCATTGGCAGCATCCAACATATTATGTTTTCGCGTTTGTCATCATTTTATTAGGCAGGCGAATATGTGTGATATATTTGACCTCAGGTTTCGGCCCGGCTCCGTCCGGGTGCAGATACAAAGCAATGCAAAATAGTATTGCTCGTACTGTTTTATTTATATTCAAAGTAAAATTTTCGTTTATATATAAAAACACTTCTGTATTACTTTTTCTGTTCCGTTCTATAATATCCCTCTCTGTCTAGTTTCATTCTCATTCAAAGCATATAATCCTGTCCCATCCCATCCCTTTCGAGTTTAAAAACTAACAAATTTATTTGTATTCCTTACTCATCCCACGAGAACACTACATTTATCGAGATAAAAAGTACCCTATGTGTTAATCAAGGGTTTCAGCTACGTCCATACAAAATTTCATCGAAATCCGTTAAGCCGATTTCTAAGAGCCATATCGACAACATCCCGACGCGCCTGCTTTCCGATTTACCCTTGCCAATATTATTACTTTTTCTATCTCGATGAAAAATAAATTCGGCAGTTAAAAGTAAAAGCAGCTCTATGAAAAGTCATAATAATTATTAGTTGTTTGTATGGTGCTCTTCGCGATAAATTAACCTCTTTGAAATTTGTTTACTATTTGGTCGGGGGTTGTAGGAAAAAATTATATTAACTTTTCCGACAGCATAGTCACATCCCAAATGAGTTTATTAAAAAAAAAATGCTCTTTTTAATGTAGAAGTAATAAGCAGTTTTAATTAAGTTGTTATATAACAGGTATTATTTATTTATAAATTTTATTGTACACCAGGAATGTTAGAAATTATAACAACATCCCTATAACCTATTTAATATTATAAATGAGAATGTAAGTTTGTTACGTTTCACGCGAAAACTACTTAACCGATCATTATGAATCTTTGTACACATATTCTTGGAGGCATCAGTAGTAACATAGGATGCTTTTTATGAAAAAATTATAAACTCATTTGCAAAAAAACGGGCACCTAAGCAATGAATCATTTCAAATGTTACTATTGGTTTGTTTGATAATTATAGGTAGTTTTACTTTCACAATTTTGTAAATTAATAAGCAAATAATCGTTTTCGTCAGTATTATCATAAAATTTTGATAAAATTTATGGGTTTTAATGCTAAAGTTCACTAGTAGTGTATGCTCGCTAGTAGTGCATATGCTCGTGAAGTAAAAGTTAACAAAGATTTTTGTTTGTTTTTTCTTTAATAAAGTAAAAGCAGATAAATGTTTAGTATCGAGTGTGACCCCCTCTAGCTGAAATCACAGCTTGAATTCGTCTGGGTATGCTAGCGAGGATATCCCGATTACTTGCTTGCGGAATACGTTCCCACTCCGCGGTAATCACATTCTTCAGCTCTCTGATGGTCTGCGGAGCCGGTTGTACTGATCTCACGCGTCGTTTCAGAACGTCCCAGATATGCTCTATAGGACTGAGGTCGGGACTTCGAACTGGCCAATCCAAACGACGAATGCCGACCTCTTGCACATACGCTTCCACATCGCCAGACAGGTGGGCGCGAGCGTTGTCGTCCATAAAAATTGAGTCTTCGCCTAAAGCGGCCAATGCGGGTTGTGCATGAGGAATTAGAACTTCCGTTATGTATCGATGTCCAGTCAGTGAGCCGTTTTCAATGAAGACTAACTCTGTACGATCCATTGAATTTATTCCTGCCCAAAACATAACAGAGCCCCCACCATAAGGTGTGATTTCTTCAAAACAAGCCTCTGCAAAGCGTTCTCCTCGTCTTCGTAGCACTCGCCGACGTCGATCTTCACCGAACAGAGATATCCTGGCTTCATCGGAGAACAATACCCTATTCCAGTCTTCTTGAGTCCATGACTCACAATTTCGAGCAAACCTAAGCCTGGCAACTCTGTGCTCACGGAGTAACTTAGGGCCGCGGGCCGGGCGATGACTGCGTATATTGGCCGCGAGAAGCCTCCTCCTGACCGTCCATAGACTAATATGCACATTTCTTACTTCTTCGAGGTTGTTCTTAAGGTCCACATACGAAGACTTGCGATTTCTCAATGCGCGACTCACAAGAAAACGATCATCCCGTGGTTGGGTACATGGTTTTCTTCCAGAACCAGGCTCAATCCTATAGAGCATGTCTGGGACGTTCTGAAACGACGCGTGAGATCAGTACAACCAGCTCCGCAGACCACCAGAGAGCTGAAGAATGTGATTACCGCGGAGTGGGAACATATTCCGCAAGCAAGTATCCGGGATATCCTCGCTAGCATACCCAGACGAATTCAAGCTGTGATTTCAGCTAGAGGGGGTCACACTCGATACTAAACATTTATCTGCTTTTACTTTATTAAAGAAAAAACAAACAAAAATCTTTGTTAACTTTTACTTCACGAGCATATGCACTACTAGCGAGCATACACTACTAGTGAACTAGTTAGCATTAAAACCCATAAATTTTATCAAAATTTTGTGATAAAACTGACGAAAACGATTATTTGCTTTTAATTTACAAAATTGTGAAAGTAAAACTACCTATAATTATCAAACAGACCAATAGTAACATTTGAAATGGTTCATTGCTTAGGTGCCCGTTTTTTTTGCAAATGGGTTTAATTAGTTGGAATTGAACATTTTGGCCGCCATTTTGAAAAGTATATCTGCCCCCGGGCGGAGCCGGGCTGTACCGCTAGTATAAAATAAGTACAAACGGTAGCCTTATTGCTTTAGGCAATCTGTTCCAGGCAACCTTTGGATGGACATGAGAGAAAGGAGAGAGAAAGGACAGTCTAAGGTGTATAGTGACAAAAGTATATATCAATAAAAACAATATTACAAATAATATTATAATCGCAACTGATCGTTTTCTTTATTTGCAGTTACGGTGTATTTAATTTTAATATCTTGGTATCTTGAGGATCGCCAGCTGATTAGTGACCGCCAGTACGGTTTCCGTCACGGTCGCTCGGCTGGTGATCTTCTTGTGTACCTCACGCACCGTTGGGCGGAGGCTTTGGAGAGTGGGGGTGAGGCGATTGCGGTTGGCCTTGATATTGCGAAGGCGTTCGACCGAGTGTGGCATCGCGCCCTTCTGGCGAAGCTACCTGCGTATGGAATTCCTGAGGGGCTCTGCAAATGGATCGCCAGCTTTTTGGATGGTCGGAGCATAAAAGTCGTAGTGGATGGCTGTTGCTCTGAGACCAAGACCATTAATGTTGGTGTTCCACAAGGCTCGGTGCTATCACCGACACTCTTTATCCTGCATATCAACGACATGTTGTCTATTGATAGCATGCATTGTTATGCAGATGATAGTACGAGTGACGCGCGGTACATCGGCCAATGGAGCCACTCTCGGGATTCCATTATGGAAAGACGGTTTCAACTTGTGTCTGAAGTCGAGAGCTCTCTGGGGCGGGCCTCCGAATGGGGTGAATTGAACCTAGTTCAATTTAACCCGTCGAAGACACAAGTTTGCGTGTTCACTGCGAAGAAGGACCCCTTTGTCATGGCGCCGCAATTCCAAGGAGTTACTCTCCAAGGATCCGAGAGTATTGGCATCCTTGGAAATATATATATCCATCCAAATATCAAGCAAGGTCGAGTTTAGGAGTCATTTGGAGGACAAAGGCAAACTGGCGAGCAAGAAGTTGGGAATTCTGAACAGAGCCAAGCGGTACTTTACGTGGGGTCATAGATTGACGCTTTACAAAGCGCAAATCCGGCCCCACGTGGAGTAGGGTACTGCTCTCACCTCTGGGCAGGTGCCCCAAAATATCAGCTCGACCCACTTGATTCCTTGCAGCGACGAACGAGCTTATCGAATAGTCAATGATCCCGATCTCACGGACAAATTGGAACCGTTAGGACTGCGGAGAGACTTCGGATCTCTCTGTGTGTTCTATCGTTTGTTCCACGGGAAGTGCTCCGAAGAGTTGTTTGAGTTGGTACCACCGTCGCCGATGTACCATCGCACCACACGTCTCCGCAGTAGAGTTCATTCCCACCACCTGGAGGCGTACCGCTCCCGAACGGTACGTTTCCAGCGTTCTTTCCCACCACGTACCCTACGTGCAAGCTCTGGAATGAACTCCCTGCATCGGTGTTTTCTCAGCGCTATGACCTGTCCTTCTTCAAACGAGGTTTAAAGAGAGTACTCTCCTCGAGGTAGGCAGCGACTTTGTTGTGCTGGTCCCCTTGCACTACGGAGGTCCATGAGCATCGGTAGCCGCTTACCATCAGGCGGGCTGCTAGCTCGTCTGCCTACATGGCAATATAAAAAAATATAGGTATAGTTCTGTCATCATCATGTTTATCGGGTAAAATGGAGAAGAATTAACCGTTAGGTGTACCCTGGCACCGGCCGTGATAGATAACGCCAGATAGAAGATAGTTCTGTCATCAGGGCCGCAGTATTCTGTTTCTATCAACAAAATAGCGTAATGTAGATTTATAATTATAAACGGACTGGTTTTCCATCCGAAAAAGTTATTGGATCTTTCAATTATTTTTATCGAATTTGTTAATTTTACATAACTTCAGAAAACCGGTTATGCTGCTTACCAATATGGAATAATCGTGTTTGTAAATTGTATGCACGTATTCGCACTTGGTAATTTGGTACGTAGCAGCGAGATGTACGCATTATCGGAGCTTGACGGGTGGCGGTTGACGCCGTATTCAGTACCTACGCTAGACAGTAGGAGTTCGGACGCGCGGCTAATTTGTCGCGACGCTCAGCGCTTATCTCACGCGGTTCCACCGGTTCTACGAAAATACTGTCAACTGTTTTATTGTTCAGCCAAAGCGTGTATGAATTTGTGTAGTGAAACATTGAATTTTATAGTTCATAATATTTTTTTGGATACCCATTAATTCTCGCCAAATATTGTCTTTTATCGGTAAGTAAAATATTTTAATTGTAACCGAAATTACCTCAAGTTAATTGAGTTGCAGAATTTTACGTAGCACTTATTTTGTTTGATAATGTAGTGAATGGTGCTTAACTAAATTACTTTTATGTCGGTCTAGCGGTGTAAATTTACTTAATTTAATATATTTTTGTAATATTATCCATTCTCAGCAATATGACGTACAAAAATACCCACCCAGCTTCGTTTTCGGTAGCAGTCTTGATATACCCTGTATAATTATGTACCGTAATTATCCTGGATACAAAATAACTTGATTGATAATTTAATCAGTTTTCCTTGTAGTCCTATTTGTCTTATTCATAGATAATAATTTATAAACTTATTATAGTTATCGTTTTTTTCTCTTTAGAACGACTATTGAATTCAAAACATTCGATAGCTGATAGGTTTATAAACTGGTCATGAAAAAGGAATTATGGTAAACGCAATGTTATTAATCAATTCAATTATGGATATAAAAAACTGCAAAAAATTAATTCGTTTGTTGTACTTAGAAATATTTCAAATTATGTTACTAATTATCATGAAGTTATTTTAATTTCCATGATTTACTTAAATGCATTACTGTACTGTACTGTATCAGCCCATATACGTCCCACTGCAGGGCACGGGCCTCCTCTACAATCGAGAGTACGATTGAGATTTGAGAGTGGTTAGGCCATATAGTCCACCACGCTGGCCTAGTGCGGGTTGGCGGACTTACATACCATAGAAATTTTTATAAATCGCTATGGGATGCAGGTTTCCTCACGATGTTTTCCTTCACCGTTTTAGATGCATTACTCACACAAAAATAAAAATGTGCCAAAACATGATTTTGTTCATATTTCAAGAATAAAACAGGTACCAAATCAATAAGTGTTGTGTGTTTACCAAATCAATATGTGTTGTTTACTTGCATATGTTATCACTTGTTTTTAAATCAATAATTTATTGATTTGTTTGTTTTGGCAGCATTACATTTATTATGGTAATTATCATGAATCTAGTTTTTCTACTTTGTTCGATCCATTTTAGCGTGATGCTTGACTTTCCAGGAAAGAAACTATGAAAATCAACATCAGAAAGTCACTAAACGTTTTCTTTCAAAATGTAAGCAAATTGCTTTTAGAACATTGTTTCGTGAACGAAGGATTCCAAGTACCTATTCTGTAAAACAATATATTACACATAAAAAGTAAATAAAATTTTTATAACTTACTAATTGAATGATTAATTGTTTCTAAAGTACTTTATACAGGTACATATTATATCCTTATCCTTTCCGTTTGTACTTAAAACGTCTTTAACGTACTTGAAATGTTTTTAAAGACCTGATCGTTTTGTGATAAAGTTATTTGAAGAAAACATCAAATAAGTGCTAATAATAATAAAAATTAATACTAATTGTAACATATAAGTAAATGATGACACATCTACTAGTGGGGCGAGCGGTAGTGGTGGGGGTGCGGTGAGTGCAGTGCCTGCACTCACCGGACACTTGCTGCTGGTGCGCCGTACGAATAGTGTGTCTGTCGGAAATCAAACTGTGTTTCCTTTATATATAACCTATACTGAATAGTGAACTCTACATGTGGCGACCCTGCCATCCACAAATTAAGGTTATAAAGGTATGTGCCAAACAATTTAAAAACTAAGCATGAGCTTAGAGGTAAATCGGTAGCAAATCAGTTTTGTTAATATTCGTGCCCTACATAATTGTTTCTGCGTTTTATTAGCATCTTTATAGTATTTATGGGCATTGAATCGTCGTAACTGACTTGAGTTGTTAAATTACATCTATAACAAGGCACTTGTTATTGCAAAACGGAACTGATTTAGTTACTTTGATTGGTACCTAAATATGTAGCACATCAATGACTAAATGCTTTGATTATTGGCAAAGACAGATTAGAATGTGGGTTTTGCTCAACAAGATATATTTAAACTTAAAGCAATAAAACGATTTTCTGGAAATAAACTATAAACAGCTGTTATTTATGATTGTAAGAATGTTTAAATCAAGATATTGTAATGGACTTGATACAGTGTGAAATATTCTTCGATTTTTATGATTAATTATTATCTACCCACATTTTCTTTTATTGGTTAAACGCAAATGTTGAACATTGGATAGCATTCGTTAGTTATCTCGATGTCGATGTTCAAATATACACTTTTTAGTCTGTCAATAATCAAAGTTAACATTGTTGTCAGAGGTAGTTTGCTTATGCAAACAGTACCTAAATGATCTTACATTGTATAAAGAACAGGCTAAATGGCCTTAAGTTAAATACAATAAGATCAAGAGGTAGTTCGATTTATTCGGAACAGTACCTAAAAGGAAATTACTCCAGCCTTCTGGGTAGACCATAAATATGTCGCAAACACCACCTTTGGAGTCTTTTGACTGTGACAGCGACTCAGCTTCAATTGGTCTATGCTGGAAAAATGGGAGTGTGCACTACTAGTGTAAAAGGGGACAAAGGCCTTGCTCCTGCATATGGACGGGTCAACCCTACAAGAAATATATTATAATATTCCTGGTGCATATGGTGCATATGTAGAAACTACTAGTAATAATAATACTAGTATAATGACAACGATGTATTTATCGTCGCTGTCAACATGCTAAAGTTTAGCTAAACGAATACTTTTCCTCCAAAGAAATAAAAATAAATAATAATAATAAAAAAATAAAAAAGTGGTATTTATGAGCGTCACTTGTTTAGGCTCATCAAATAAGGAAGTGGAGGAAAAATAATGACAATATTCTCATAGAGTTAGACACCAGAGCTCTAAATGTCAATTCACTGCCCCTAACGAACACGTGATTGTTCAAGTCACAGAGAAATGTAAGTCAGCCAAATTAAGGGAAACAATTCTAACCCTTACCGATGATGTGACTCTTGACAAATTATTTCCGAAACCAACGCTCTAGAGGAGTGAATCGACAAATTAATAATTTTGGTTTGTCGAAATCAAGTAAATACCTAACGGTTAATATAATGGAGGGTTCAAAAAAAAAAAAAAAAAAAACTTGAAATATCGAGTCCCGTGGACGTTATGACGACACTATTAAATGTACGCTAGGGGGGTGTCAAAGTTGAGATGGTAAGAGATTCCGGTTGTAAATGTAATATTACTAATGATGTTACATGGCAAGTTCTCAAGAACAATAGGGTCCTAGTTGAAAATCAAGTGAAATCTCCAAACAAGAGATTCATGCTAATGCATGTAATACTTTAATTGTACTAGGATCTTTTGAATCATTACAATTGGCAGCAACTACCCCCGAGCCGAAGCCACCTTTTATGTAGTTAAAGATGGTCATGGGAATTTGCTAGGAACATATTATACTGCCACGTCCTTTGGCTTTCTAAAAGTTGGATTAGTTTCCAAAATTTAAAGATGTTCAGATTCATATCTTTTTAGATAAATCAATCAAATCAGCTGCTCAGCCTTGTCGTAAAGACCCTGTTCCTCTTGAGTCTAAAATTAATAAGAAAACTTAAGAACTTATTGAGTCAGATATTATAAAGCCAATTAATGGCTAGCCTGACTGGATCTCTCCCTTAGTATCGGTCTTAAAAGCAGATGGTGATGTACGCATCTGCGTAGACATAAGTAGAGCAAATAGAGCTATCATTATGGAGAACTATCCTTGCACAATATGGAACAGTTTATTCCAAATTTCAGAAATGCTATCATTTTCTCTTAATTAGAAAAAAAAAAAAAACTGTCCACCAGCTAGAGCTAAGTAAGGACAGTAGACATATCACGACATTTTATAAATGTCTAAACGAATGTTGTGTTCGCCTGTTATTGGCACGTGTACGTGTGTATTAGACCAATGGTTAATTTACTTAAGAATATTATGTATACTGTGCTGTTGGTGTACCAAATATACTAAAATACATTCACTTGTAGCCGGGGACTATCTCTGCCTGTTTAGGTACAAACGCGTCATTTTGTGAAACTCGTGTGTCTCGAATATTAAATATAAAAAATAAATAAATTAGAAAGTATCCTGTTGCCTTGTACAGGAGTCGCCAACTTTATTGGTGATATAGTCGTTTATGGTAGCAATGAGGCCGAGCCTTGCACAAGACTACAAAGTTTTGTTAAACGATACAAAATGTGCATTCGAGTAAATCAAATAGATTTTCTTGGTCATCAGCTATCTTCCGAGGGACCTAAGCCTTTTAGACAAATATGTAAAGGCAATCGAATTGTTTCGAGAACCAAAAGTTACGGGAGAAGTGTCAAGCTTTTAAGGGCTAAGTAATTACGTAGGAAAATGGATCCCTAACTTAGCTACTTGGACAGAACCTTTGCGCTAACTTCAAAGACTAAAACAAAGCAAAGGTGTAAATATCATTTTATTGGCGCAATAAACAAAATAGGCGTTTGAGGGGTCGAAAAGCGCTATGACTCAAATTAAGACCTTAGGCTACTACGATCCGCTTGACTGTACCCAAGCCTTCGCCAATGCTAGTCCAGTCGGTTTAAGAGCTGTGCTCGTCCAAAATGGCACTAACGGGCCTCAAATTGTTGCATACAGCAATAAAAAATCTGACAGACCGTGAGAACCGGTATTGTCAGACTGAGAAAGCTCTTGCGTTGGTTTGGGTGGTGGAACATTTTGATACATACCTATTGGGAAAGATAGTTTTGAACTTGTCAGTGATCACAAGCGATTAGAGGTAATATTTGGACCTGACTCTAAGCCGTGTGCAAAAAAATGTTTTGCGCTTACAGTCATATAATTACATATTGCCCTTAGGCATTAAGTCTGCCTGTACTATTAATTTGTACAAAGTGGGTAAATAAATAAAATAAAAATAATTTCAAAGTGGTCTATACTGTGTCAAGACTGTGGGTGATAAGTCACCACAGCTTTTGATGTTAATAATAATTTATTCGAACTTGTTGTTGACCAATATCGACCTGTAGCAGAGTTACCTTGCATGAGTCAAGAATAGTTTGCGAGGGAGCCTTTAGAGCTAAAGTTAGTAAGAAACGGAATATATAACAGCTGGGACCAGAGTGCTAACGCTTAT
This sequence comes from Hyles euphorbiae, assembly GCA_023078785.2. NCBI lineage: Eukaryota > Metazoa > Arthropoda > Insecta > Lepidoptera > Sphingidae > Hyles > Hyles euphorbiae. Next base: position 7,685,375 of record CM041040.1, read on the forward strand.
AAGGTCTTTGTGCAGGAACTTCGTTCTCAAAGCAATTTACTATTACATGAGAATAAAATTGTTATCCCATCATGTTGAATCAAACTTTCTAACAGCTGCTCATGAAGACCATCCAGGCATTGTAGCTATGAAAATAAGACTACGTTCTAAAAGTGCCTAGGCCCAAAATTGATAGAGATGCTGAACATTATATATGAGCTTGCAAGGGTTGCACTCTGGTTTCCGCTCCAAATTCTCCTAATCTCATGCGCAGAAGAAAACTGCCAATCAACCCTGGGTTGATACAGCCATAGACTATCTCGTACCTTTACCTATCGGCCATTATCTTTTACTATTATAGATTATCTTAGTAGATATAAAGAAATCAAAATTACTAAGAACATCGATTCTGCCTCGGCGTAGTTGTACTAAGGTATGGTTGCGAGGCTGAGGTCTCGGGTTCGAATCCTGGGTTGGGCAAAGTGATATTGGATTTTCCTATTGATTATCAGCCCAAGGTCAGGAATTTGTGCCCGATATGGCGATAGGCTCGCCACCTATCAAATTGTGGGACGGAACATACAAGGCGAAATGTGGGTGTCCTGGCACCTCTGCCTACCCCTTGTGGGAAATAGGCATGAGTTTATATATGTATGTCTCGATTCTGCTTCACCGATTCATGATAAAGAGATTTTCCTCGTTTAGGCTCGCATAGGTATTACCGCTGACAATAGTTGGCAGTTTGTTCATACCGAATTTGAAGTTGTTGCAAAGAATTTGGAATTCGGTTGGACCATAGCATTCCTTACTGGCCTCAACAAAATGGGAAAGTTGAGAAGCAGAACCGTGATATATTGAAACAACTACGGGCGTCAGTTTAGAGATAAGTTGCCTTCCGTTGTTGATGTTTAGTTTACTGACCTAGAAGCAAGAGACAGGGATACTCTAACGAAAAACAAGGAAAAGAATACACAGATAGAAAGAGGCAAGCAACGGAATCTAATATTGATATTGGAGAGAAGGTATATGTTTAATATACAGTGAAGAAAAACAAGTTGTCGACCATATAGTAGTAATAAGCTTTATAAAATGTGAAAACATGTTAATTGTTAATTGTAATTTTAATATTGTATATTACCTAGATATATAACTGTTTGTTTTCCGAATAAAATAAAATAAAATATTATAAGAACGGTTACGTAGAAATATAGTACATTCCAAGAGGGTAGAAGGAAAGTGAGTAGTCTGCACAAATGGTGATGATAATTCTTCAAACAACGACACCACAGATGACGAAGCTAGTGTCGAAAATAAATAAGTGATGTGTTTAATATTATATAACATACATAGCGTTTGAATTTAATATTGTTCGATGATTGTTTTGATAAACTAATTTGTAAAAAAAAAGAGTTGTGAAAAGAGCAACACTAGAGTTTCTTGCCCGTTCTTCTCTAGTGAAAACAGCTTTCCGAACCGGGTGGTAGATAAAAGAATGACTGAATCTTAATGATGTTGAACATTTTAATATTTGACTATAAAAACTAATTCTACTTTTTTAAATTTTGTAAAAGGTAGATGTAACATATAAGTAAATGATGACACATCTACTAGTGGGGCGAGCGGTAGTGGTGGGGGTGCGGTGAGTGCAGTGCCTGCACTCACCGGACACTTGCTGCTGGTGCGCCGTACGAATAGTGTGTCTGTCGGAAATCAAACTGTGTTTCCTTTATATATAACCTATACTGAATAGTGAACTCTACACTAATGTTAATAAGTATAGTACAGGTTCCCCAGAACAAATTTCATAATTGATTACTAACAAGTTGATTTTTCGTGAGTAGCTTCCTTTCGACTAGACGCCCAACTTTTTCCTTACAGTAACTTTGGGAAATGGTAGCTTAGTAGGGTAGCAAGGATAAAACATGTCGATTTGACGAATTTTTAAAATTTATTAGTAACCGAATTTTTCTTTGTTAATTATCGAGATAATTATCTAAATAACGTGAAAAACTATTTGTCCTACAAAATATAAGGTTTTATCACAACAGTCCCCCCCCTCCAACATGTATCATAAACAAGGTCATGGAAAATAATTACTAACCAGCTGATTTTTTTTTTATTGGTTAACTAATATTTGTATAGTTTACTACCCACAATGTCCTACAAATTGTGTGGTATGTCATCTTGGTCCTACGCTCAAAAGATGTAGTACTAATACATAATGTAAAAATAATTACTATCAAGCTGAATTTTCGACAATAGCTTCATCTCAATGAGACGCCCAAGTAATTCTTATACGAAAATTGTCGATTGTGGTTTATAACTAAGATAATAGGGATGAAATATGTTGACTAGACGAATTAAAAAAAATTATTACTAACCGATTATTTTTTTGTTAATTATCGAGGTAATAATCTAATTAACGTAAAAAAATATTTGTCCTACAAAATATAAGGTTTTATCACAACAGTCCCCCCTCACCAACATGTATGATAAATCAGGTCATGAAAAATAATTACTAACCAGCTGATTTTTTTTTATTGTTTAGCTAACATTTGCATAGTTTACCACCCACACTGTCCTACAAATTGCGTGGTACGTTATTCCAGTCCTCCAGTTACAAAGTTGAAATTCATGAAATAAAAAAAAATATTTTGTATATTTTGCTATTGTAGCTAAGGCACACTGCTTTCCTTGCTCACAAACGCATCCGCACAGCATGGTTTACTGTGGACCACAGACGACTAAAAATACAGACGGCCAACACACAGTTACATTGTTTTTGTAGTCACTTAAACTACCATCCGGCTTCGTATTCAGTAGCACCCTTGATATACCCGGTATATATTTAGATGCGTTTCGCACCGGAGCTGGAAATAGGTATTTTACCGAAATAACTATTTTGTCGACCTTTTAGAACTTGTCTTAAGTGACAAACACTAAGCATGGATTCACGCACTAATAAGGAGAGGTGAAGCGCGCGGGGCGGGGTAACTTTGGGGCACCGAGGTATTGGTGCATAGGTTGTGCAAACAAAACATTGCGCGTCGTTTTAACCACAGAATACTAAACTAACAGAAGTCAAGCTTCATACAAAGCGCGCTTAATCAACGCCCACATAGACAGCGTTCACCGACATGATATTCCAAACCAGTCGAGACCACTGCGAGAGCGAGGTTCAACTTTTGCGCGAACGCCGAGCGTAGTATGGCAACAAAAGTGAAGTACATACACAAGGTTGACTTCTGTTAGTATTCTGTGGTTTTAACTAGACGTAATTATTGGTCGCTATAAGCAGTTGGTCGCTTAAACCGGGGTCGCACTAAACGGTGATATTTTCTCAGTACCATACTATGAAACCTAACTTGAGTAAACATTATCGTCGTTAAAACCGATTAGTCATTATAAGCGAAGTCGTTGTGTACGAGTACTAGTGTAAGTATAAATGAATATTTCATTTTATTTTGTATACTCAAAAATTACAAATTTTGTAGGACTAATATAACATACCTTTATTTTTGTAGGACATTGTTTTATTTGGATGAAAAATATATTAACCTATCACGTGATATATTTGTCCTACAGTTACTAATAAAAAAAAAAGTCTTGCGGTATTGACAACTTTTGAGCGTAGGACCAAGATGACATACCACACAATTTGCAGGACATTGTGGGTAGTAAACTATACAAATATTAGTTAACCAATAAAAAAAAAATCAGCTGGTTAGTAATTATTTTCCATGACCTTGTTTATGATACATGTTGGAGAGGGGGGACTGTTGTGATAAAACCTTATATTTTGTAGGACAAATAGTTTTTCACGTTATTTAGATAATTATCTCGATAATTAACAAAGAAAAATTCGGTTACTAATAAATTTTAAAAATTCGTCAAATCGACATGTTTTATCCTTGCTACCCTACTAAGCTACCATTTCCCAAAGTTACTGTAAGGAAAAAGTTGGGCGTCTAGTCGAAAGGAAGCTACTCACGAAAAATCAACTTGTTAGTAATCAATTATGAAATTTGTTCTGGGGAACCTGTACCAGTATAGATTATTATTATTATTTGTATCGAGTTGGAGATTGTTTAATGTTAGATACGTAAGCTCTATCGAAATTTTATAAAACATACCATTCCTTCTCATTCTTTCCTTCGCCTTACTGGTTTTTTACGTCTTTTTGGATTGTTTCCATTTCATATCATTGATTCCCTCCCCTTTCTACTCTTCCCCTTATCATGAGCTTGTGAAAGAGAAAGAAGAGACAGAGGCGAGTAAAATATGGGAAGATAAATAAATAACACCCAACAGTCACATACATAGTCCTCACTCCACACTAAGATCAAGTCTTGGGTCGTGGGAATCAGGAACTACGGGCGAGTTTTCGGTCTCACAAAGATGGGTAGATAGTGCATTGTGGGATTTCAACAAACCCAGTTCGAAAATAATCTTCACAAAATCGGTTTTTAGTGAATTATTATTCAGTGAAATAAATTAGAAACACCTATTCCCAAAATGTAATAACGCAGTGTAGGTCTCGAAATCTGGTGATGACTGGGCTGACATCTTTAATATGTTTAATTATTATCTAATTATAGAACTTTATCAATTTGATTTCACCTAGCTGACTAAACGAGTAAGTACAACATATTTAGATAATTAGTTTCAAAAATAACAGCTAGATAATATAATTTATGTTCTAGAACTAGTTCATCTTGTTATGACTTACAAAAGTTTCATAACAAGAAATAAAAACTTAAATTGACGCAATTTTCCATATTCCAAACGAATACTTCTTAAACGAAACAGAATTATTTCAAAAAGTCTTTCATACATTGATGAATTTTGTTGATACTGCAACGACAGTTCAATTTGAGTTTTCTAACATTTAAGATGTATGAGTTTCAAGAGTACTAATATTTTCTGTTAGTTTATTTTCTCTTAAAGGAATATGTATAAAGTGTAAGATGAACTAGAGAATATCTCAGCCACACTTCGACTCTTGTTGTAAGTGTTAATAATAATAAATATAAAATAAATCATGAAATGACAGACGTAATAATATTGCAGAGAAGTAACAAATCTCATTTCCTCCTTTTCGACGCCCGTTGCAAAGCACCTTATCTTTTTGACATTTACAACGTGATTTCACAGAATACTAAACTAACAGAAGTCAAGCTCCATACAAAGCGCGCTAAATCAACGCACACATTCACAGCGTTCACCGACACGATATTTCAAACCAGTCGAGACCACTGCGTGCATGAGTGTCACCCGCTTCGGGCACGCAAATAGTGAGATGTTTTGTGCAAAGATGGAGCAAATGAATAAAAGTTATTACACTTGTATATAAAACACCAGATGAATAAATTTCATGATAAATTTCATTAAAAAGAACATAAATTATACAAAACAATAAAAATAAAACTTAGAATATTGACATACAAATTCTCTGCGAGTTCATAAATAAAATGAAAATTTATTTATTGTATTATTGTGTTTTATATATTTGATTTTAAAAATTCAAATGCAAACGATACGAGTGCTATTAACACGATACGTGTTTTCGCATAAGCCAGAGTTAACAACCCTTGCGCGAACGCCGAGCATAGTGTGCGTGTGGCAACAAAAGTGAAGTACATACACAAGCTTGACTTCTGTTATACCATTTCCATTCGTTTATTTTATTTTTGACACATCGAGTACTGAATCAAATAGTGATGGCCTGATGCGTTAACGAATCAATTTTTTATAACAAACGATTTTATTTTTGAACAAGTTTTAATCGATTTAATACATATTTTATTTTTTGAAGTAGTTCTCCGCATAGAAAACAATCGATTTTTTTTAATACATTGAAGATTGCTTAACATTAGTTATTACTTTGGATTGGTTTGTTCGAATACGATTCTAATTTTCTTAAAGTTTGCAACTCGTTTTTAGATTGCCATGTTAACATCGTTTTGAACAGACGCAGTCATAAATCAGATGGTCAGTCCCGCCTATTGCTGTCACGGTTATTGTCACTCCATTCCTCCACCGACGAGCTAGTTCGGTGAAATAAACCCGCATCAATATCAAAAGAGTGACAGGGATTGCGAATCCAGAAAAAACAACATTGAATATTATTGTCCTAGCCACGACTACGTTTGTATGAGTGTTTTACAAAGTTACAGTAACGTTAGACGCGGTTGTTCGCTATAGCAATGAATGTTTCATCGTTGACTTCAACAATTCGCATATAAATCATACAGATAAGTGCTGTGCACTGTAATCGTCCATTGAATGTATTTATCCCTATCGTAAAGTTTATATGGGCAATTGTTCGAAACATTTTATTGTCTTTTTATCGCTCTGTCATTTCCACTTAGGGTAAGCAATCGCTAATGTTACTTGCTACTAATGAAGTATACGTTTTCAATAAAATATATTAATAGATCTATGTATGTGCTTTATATTTTTTCTTTGCCTACATACATACATACATAAGTGTGCTACGTGGGCACACTAAGGTAATTATTAAATAAGGAAAATTAAAAAAATTATAACTATCCATTTGAGTATTTTTCATTAAGAGGGCTTTAGCGTCCCCACGTTCTTTATCAGTTTGAATTAAAATGTACTCTTTTGCAGTTTTTGCTTCAGTTACTATAAGTTGGTTTGACACTAATAAAGATATCAATTAAGACCAATAGATAACTTATTTTTTTGGGCTTAGACTTCCTCTATGTAATAATGTTCAGTGTCCATTACGTCTTCAATGTCTTCTAATGCCGGATCAATTTAACTCGTTCTGGGTAATAACTGAAATTCAATAGCAGCTCAGATATTGAATTGCATAACATAATGAGAACTGTGTTACCTGAAAACGGAACCCAATCCAATCCGCTGTCATTAGACTGATAAGGTTAATAACTTTCAATTGTAAAGAGTGTCATGCTCAAAAGTGGCCGGGCACGAAATAATCTTATTTCAGATATCATTAAAAGGATAAATATCACGCCTTTTTCCGGTAGGGGTAGGCAGAGGTGCAACTGAGACACTCACGTTACGATTTAGGTATGTGTTCCAACCCATGATGTAATAAGCGTCGAGCGCTTCACCATATCGGACAAAAATTTCTAACTCCAGGCTGATAATGAATAAAAAAATCCAATATAAATTTGCCCGATACGAGACTTCAACCTGAGAATTCAGCTTTGCGATCAATTCATAGTACTAATGCGGTACAAAGGCAGCTAATCAATAAATAATTGAGATTATTAACTGAGAGATAGGTAGCTAGTTGGTAGATGTTACGGCTTAAATTTCTCCTTGTGAAAGTTAACCCAAAATTAGCTAGTACACAGTTTAATTGAAGATTCGGGATGTTAGGTAATCATAACATAAATTATATTGCCTTCTATTAACCGGCTGAATTGACATAATATGGTATTAAATTTAACCCTCCTGTTTGTCACCCCAGATGACATTGTGAATTTAAAAATCCAAGATGAATTTTGTCAAGAATCCTGATTTTATTATTCAGGATTTTCGGCCAATCCCTACAAATACAAGTGGTTTTAACACATAAATTCGGTTCGGGAACATATCTGAGCGGTAAAAAGACCTGTGCCTATACGGTAGAACAGAAAGCCTTGATAACCAAAATCGCGATTTTTGACAAAACTATCAGGCAGTCTCTTTTCCAACTTAGTACAATGTACCCTGGGGTGTATAGGAACATGTGCAAATTAAATACCGTATGTAAATATTAGTTGATATAATGGAACTAGTTTTTAATATAGGTATTAACATTTGGATAATTACTTTGCTCGTTTTGTATTTTAAAGTAATTTAGAACTGGTATGTAGTCGCCTTATAAAAGTTATTATCGTTATTATGCTTTCTGGATTCATAGAAAGCTGTAAAATGTAGTTTTACGAGTATACGCGCTGTGATTTTGGTGGCATTTGTTATGATAACCAATATATGTTTCCCAATAATCTTTTAATTTGGTATACACTTTATTGCACGCAAAAAGAAATACAAATAAAGAAAATCACAATGAGAAAAGTACAATTACTACTTAGGATCTAGGTGAGGCGTACAACTTACGACTTAGTTGTTGGAGTTGCGGACCCCAGGTGAAGGACTTGAGATTTGAGATTCATTTATTTCTCTAAAGAATACATTGATTCGCTTAAATGAGAAATTATCAACTTATAAATACTACATTTTGTGGGCTTTGCAAAAGTTTTTAACATTTAAAATAAATAAAAAACACAAGAATACGTAAAGATAGAACACAAAAATAATTCAAACGATCAACTCATACCCGTGTAGATTAATACAAAATTGCAACTTAAGTGGTAAGTACTGACTAATATCGAAAAACAGAAAAAAAAATAGTTCCACTGAGTACGCTCCACTGGAAGTGACACTAACGCTTTAATGACGATGCCTTCTGAATAAAAGATTTATGTAATTTTTTAAACGAATACAAGTATTTTGCGTGTTTTATATCTTTTAGTATTTTATTATAAACTTTGGCACTCTCAAACATAAGAGATTTTTTTCCATAATTAGTTCGTGGAGTAATTAGTGTTACATTATTAGCATTTCTCGCGTTTTTAGCTTTTTTAGTAAAAGTAATTTGTGTATGTATATCTTTGTTTAGTATTTTGTGTATAAGTATACATGAATAATAAATGTAGGTTTGTTCAATGTTAAATATTTATGTCTCTTTATATAGTTGTTGAGTTGGTGTAAGGAAATCGTATTTGTAATTTTTACTAGTTTATTTTGAGCTATGTGGCAAGGCAAGTGTCATCCGCATACAAAGAAATGTTTCCTTTTAAACGTATACCCCGGATATTGTTTATATAAATGAGAAATAGAAGGGTCCTAATGTTGAGCCTTGTGGTACTCCACATGTAATTTCTTGCGATGTACTTAGATATGTATTAATTTTAATTACTTGGTAACAGTTTGTGAGATAAGATGGAGATAAATTAAGTGCCGTTCCTTTAATTCCTATATTTTTAAGTTTTTTTAGTAACAGTTTATGACTGTCAGTATAGAATGCCTCTTTCAAGTCAATAAGTACTCCGACTGCTATTAGTTTTTTATCTATGCTAAGCTTAATTTTGTCCAGATATAGTCCTAGGTTCCTGACTTTATCACTAGGTAGGTATATATGTACCATCACAAGAGATAGGTGGTAGTTTGTCTCTATCTAGTTTTAGTCATCTGGGGCTGCCGATAACTATCACCTGTGTTTTCAATGGATTGACTTTCAGTCCATGGGTCTTGCTCCATTCACAAATGTATATAGTCGTTATGTTGGGCTCGGCCCTTCTCTACAATCGAATATATGATTGAAAGAGATATTCCGTTTATTATAGTACACCACGCTGGCCTAGTGCTGTTTTGCGGATTTTACATACCATAGAAATTCTTACAAATGGCTATGACTTTCTTACGATGTTTTATTTCACCGTTTAACTGTGTGGTAATTGGCTATCAATATCCATATAACTCCGAAAAGTTAAAGCTGTGTACTATCAGACATTAGCCCGCGGCCACCGTTCAAAAATGTCAGCACCTTCGTCTGGACCGTTGTAAAGACGAATTTTCTTTGAAGATGCCGTGATAATTGATATATACATATTATGCGATCTTTTTATCATCTTTCATCTTATACATACAGCCAACAAATTAAAAAACACAAAAAGAGCTGCAAAAAATCAAACATTTTCCAATAAATGTAAATTATGTTTGATCCATGCCATTAACAATTTCAGAATAATTTGTAAATATAAAACAAAGCTTATCAATAAATTAAACATCATTTTTAGTAGCTGAGAAATACACAAATATTCTAGACGCTTTTTTTTTATTGCAATGAATGGCGAGACGAGCATGCCGTTCGCCTGATGGTAAGCGAAACGACCGCTCATGAACAGTAGTACAACCAAACAACACCTTGAGCTACAAAGCAATGCTTGGCATTCCACAGCGCTCGCCATCCTGAGACATAAGATGTTAAGTTTCAATGTGTCCAGTAGTTACTCTGGCTACAATGTCCTTCAATCCGAAACACAACAGTGCATTTAAACTGCTGTTTCGCGGGAGAAATAGACATTGCGGTGGCACCCACCCAGACAGCCTTTCACATATGAGAGAGCTTTATTATTAGCTACTAAGAATTATATGATTTCCTGCACACAAAATAAATTTAAATGTTAGTGTTTTTAAATATCACTTATTATTATTATATTTATGCATGATGAGATCATGATCAGATTATTTTCATGCTATAATTATTAAAAAAAGATGTATCTTCATTTGCTCATATACGTCCCTCTGCAGGGCACGAGTCTCCTCTATAACAGAGTACGATTATGTTGGGCCATTTTAATAAAAATAAATTAAATGCGTTTAGTATGGAATTAGTTGTTTATTATTATTCCTTACACTAACTTAAGAAGGATAACTTCTTACACAACAGTGTGTCAGATCAAATAATCAAAACCTGATTTCAAGTATCAAGACTCTGAAGACTGGGGAAATGAAACGATATAAAAACAAAAATAATAAATATGCGAATTCTTGAAAACAGAATTTTAAATACTATTCGAGGTTAATTTAGCTATTGTATGCTATGTCCCAGGATAGCGTGCAGTGGAATGCCTAGCATTGCTTTGCAATTGATGGTGTTGTTTAGTTTTGCTACTTTCCATGAGCGGTCGTATAGCTTACCATCAATGGCGAATGGCAAGCTCGTTTCGCCATTGCATACAAGAAAATACTAAAATAAACTACATAGTGAACATACGCAGGAATAATATTACAGATAGCCGTTTCGCATCAGTGGGTTCTCTGTCTGAGCTGCATTGTGCCTTAATATCGTAAATTGTAGTCACTTCCGCATGCAGAAATATATAATTTTATGTACACACAAATTAATGGCATTTGGAAAATGGAACTCTATCACTTTGAATTGTTTCGTGTCAATAAGTTTTCTAAGATGCTGCCCGCTTTTTAGAATTAAAAATAGTTGTGAAGCTACTAGGTTAATATTTCCATAAATGTCAATCGTGAGAATAAGAATAAGAATAATTTATTTGTGTAACATAGGTAGGTACATTGATGATCTTAAATAAATATTATGAGCTCTATGTTTTGCCATAAAGGCGTACAAATATTAATCGTGGAAAGACTTACCTGATTTTCCCATTATAGGAACAGCTGATCGAGAATATTTTCTGTCTTATTGATTTGTCTTGACCTATCCTGAACGTATTCACTGTGCATAGTATTATGTGTGCATTCACGAATATCTGCGAACATTTATTGCGTATTTTGAAATTACAATGTTAGTGATCCTCACAACCCGGTTGCGTTAAATATTATCTATATAGGCAGGGCGGAATGTGAAATTGTGGGGCTCTGGGCTAATATGACTCAGAGGCCCGCTAAATATTCAACTAATTGTTATTGTTTCACCAAACTGTTTTGCAGAGTGATCTAGGTTTACTGTAAAGGAAAAAATAGGACAATAAAACGTGTTACTTATTTTAATATTTACCCATTTATTCTAATGATTTAGCGCTGTGTTGTAATTTCGTTAAAATGAACATATTATAGAAGTTAGCCTTGGGGCCTTCTGTATCCACGGGGCCCTAAGCTGCAGCCCATAATGGCCTTAGGTTGATATATCTATAGGCGTTGACATTAACAGTATAGCAGCTTGATGTTGCTAGTAGTATGCAAGGCATAAAAAGAAAAGATGTCCCATATTTAAAGATATGCTCTTTTCCAATTAATAGTATTAATACATATTTTTATATAAGAAAAAAGTAAAACAGATAATATTATTAATTCATCCGAGCATAAATTTATGGTGTAGTAATTAATTATTATATCCAAAGTAGTTTGGTCCCGACTTCATATTATAGAGAAATAGGAGTGAAGCAAAACCTAAATTACAAATAATGTTCATATTAAAACCTCCGGCGAAAAATATATATTTATTTTATGTATCAGCCATACACGTCCTACTGCCTGGCATTGGCCTCCTCAATAATCGTGAGTACGACTGAAACGGATTAGACCCTGTAGGCCACCACGCTGCATTGATGTAGTGCGGATTGGTGGACATAATATACCATACAAACCCTTAAATAAAAAACGGTATGGTATAGAGTTTCCTCACGACGTTTTTCTTCACCCTTATAGTGCGTGGTGATTGACTATGAACACATGACATCGAAAAGTCAGATGTGTGCCCTGGGATTAGAACCCGCGAACATCGTAAACATGTAGGCAGCCGTGTCTGGCCTGTCACCAACATATTATCACGCACAAAATATGTATACATTTAACCCTTGCATTTTTCCTTTAAGTAATTTCCAATATTTCTTTTGCAAATGAAAAACAATGTAAAAGAATGACTCGTAAAGGTCAGACAGATGTGAATATATTAAACTGTTAATTAACAACGAATACGTCTCTCATCACGTAGTTACGTAAAAAGAGTTATTATTACTCTTTCATAAAAAAATATATTATATTTCAGAGGAATAATTCTGCCTGTATGCAATTGATGTAAAGCTATGATGTGACATCATTGATCGGGAAGAAGTAACAAATACACAAACTTTGGCCTTTATGATATTATGTTTACACATATAAGTGTGTGGTAGAACTTCAATTTCCACATTTTTGTATATACGTATGTAGCCCTTACCACTAGGATTGATCGCGGCCTTATCCGCTTCAAAAAGATTTACTAAGTTAAAAGTTTCGCTACTAATATAAATGTATAAATATTCATTAACTCAGACGTCTGCTCAAGGTATAAGTAAATTATAGTACCTACTAAAATACAGCGACCGATAATATTTTATCCTTTGTTCTTCAACAAACCTTAACTATAAAACTTAAACCTTAATCCTTACTAAGGTAACTTTTATTGTATATTACTTGATGTGCACTCGACCATCACTTATCAGGGATTCTACAAAAAAACTCATAATAAATGTTTTCGTATATAATTTAATTAGATTTGTTGAAAATGTGATTTGATATTAGTTAATTAGTAAAATGCGCATATAATTTATTTGCGTATTTATTTATTATTTTTTATTCAACCAAGCGTATGTTAGTTTTTTTTTTCTTTTAGAATCGGCAATCAGTCCTTCGACTATAAGCTGATGATTTGATGAGCATCGGACATAAAGACGATGAGGCCAGCGCGTCACCTCTCTTATCACCATACATCTTTCCTTTTTAACCTTTTAGGTGTAGGAGATGGGTTCAGAAGTTGAATATAGTATAGTGGAATGCCGTAGAGCCAAAGAGGTTTTAGAACTGCATTGAAAAGTAAGAGTTTGTTGTCCACAGACAAGGCTAAGTTTCTGCCCATTAGCCAATATAAATTCCTGAATTTATGGTTAATTTCATCTCTTTTCTTCCGTATATGTTGAGTCCAAGTTAGCCTTCGATCCAAGGTGAATCCTAGGTACTTTACGACCTCTGCTTCTGGTAGTGGTTCAGCTCCAAGTTTGACAGGTGGGCAGTTGCCCTTTCGTAGAGTGAACGTAATGTGGTGGGACTTTTGAGCACTTGCTCGGATACGCCATTTTTTCATCCATGCACGGGTTTTGTCTAGTACGGTTTGCAGTTTGTTGCTAGCCTCGATTGGGTCTCTATCACTGGCAAGGTAGGCAACGTCATCAGCATATGTAGCGACAGTGACATTTTCACAAGTTGGAAGGTCGGACGTGTAGATATTGTATAAAATTGGGCCAAGTACAGATCCCTGTGGCACACCAGCCCCGATTTTGTGTAATGGGGGTCTTGCATCTCTCTGTTTCACTTGGAAATATCTGTCTTCAAGATATGACTTTATGATAGAGTATAGTGAATGAGGTAGTATAGTTTTAACTTTGTATAGAAGCCCTTTGTGCCACACTCTGTCGAATGCTTGCTGGACATCTAGGAATGCCGCCGAGCAGTACAATTTCTTTTCAAAACAACGTCTGATTTCGTGATAAACGCGGTGCATTTGCTCAACTGTTGAGTGTTTTAGACGGAATCCAAATTGGTGCTCGGGGATGGCATCGCAGCGGTCCATGTGTTCTTTAAGTCGTGTTGCAAAGATTTTCTCCCATAGTTTCGATAGAACTGGAGTGAGGCTGATTGGACGGTACGATGACGGTTCATGTGGTGGCTTTCCAGGTTTGTGAATCATTAGGATTTGTGAAACTTTCCATAGCTTAGGGAAGTACGATAGTCTTACAATCGCGTTGAAAAGTAAAGCGAGGAAAGTTGCACCTTTTCTTGGGAGATTTTTCAAGACTGTGGGCGTAATGAGGTCAAAACCCGGAGCTTTTTTGTGGTCTAATTGTCTGATTTCTTTAGCTATTTCTTTTGGGGAACTGGGTTTGATTGGATAAGTGCCATGATACTGTTGCTTTAGAAATTTTAGGACTTCTAATTAAAAACACGACCGGTAATTTCAGTAGTTCTCTCTCGATGTAAATCTGACACTGCTTAAAGAATTCTGAAGAGAACGAATCAGGTATAAATCTGAAGTTGCAAGACCAAGGCCAGTTCAGGGTAATTTTTTTAATTGCTTTAAATCTGCTAAATGATTAATTTCCAGCTGTATCGTAACTACTAATATCTTGTACCATTTTTGTCAGAACTGAAACTGACTTTCCTAAAATTCAATATCTTAGGGATCTTACTCTAATTGAATAGTTTTGCTGTTATTTTGAACTCTTAGTTCTTCAAATTTCGATTTGTGCAAAAAATTATCTAGTTACATTGTTTACGTTTTAAAATGATGTAATTTAGTTTTATTCTTGGAGCACGTTCTTCTTGGTTGTTAGTAAAATGTTTGTTGACATTTACATAATTTTATTACATAATCTGCAAAATGTTAATAGTAAATTTGATGATGTGATTTCTAAAAATATACTCTTAGTATTTTATTATTATAGTGGCTCAGGTCATAAAGGATAAACTCAAATGTTATCATAAGCGTATTAAGACTCATCTAAATATACTCGCTTGTTATCAGATGGACAAAACCACCTGCACTTTCCATCGATTGAAAGAAAAGCTCCGCAAGACGATAGACAATATGAAATATTATACAATATTAATGGAATAGTCGCTAGACTATTTCCATGCAAGATATTTCTGCAATATAGTTCTAAATCTAGTCAAATACCTAAACAGGCAGATAGCCAGAAATAAAATGAATTAAAAAAATATACATTATAGTTAACCCTTTGTTTAAGTTCGGTTTCATTTGATAGGAACATATTTTTGTTAATCAAACTAATGTATAAACTCTCTGGCCTCGATATGTTAATTAGAATACTTTAATTTGTTTTTGGTATACTGTTTGTTTTTATGTTTTTTAATCAAGGTGGACGGGATATTAGTGATTCCAAACAAACAGTATTACGTGATTGAGCCCATGCAATACAATGTGACAGTGAAACGTTGACAAATATTCCAATTAACTTTGCTGTCGTCCGACCATACACGATATAAAATTCCTTGGTGGATTTTCAGATTACATCAAGTATTATTATTCGACATTTTACTATGTTCTCATTGTGATTTTTCTTATTAGACGAATATATTGTACATGAAAATGTTCGGTGGAAATAGAAGTATTACTTCTATCATGAATATTGTTTAACTAATACATATGTCTTGTTGCACTTGTGAATACAGTTTCAATCGTTCAAAACCATGATGGAGTTTCTAGTTAGCCTCCAGACCACATTTAACTGTTCTGTGGCCTCGAGGCATGTGTGCAACTAGCTAGGAAACTCAAAGCTGTTTTGGAAATATGTTTTGGGAAATACTCAAGCTGCTTTGAAATGTATTAGTTTAATACTGATTTAATATTTCCACGTAAAGCTGATACTTGTACTTAATTCATCACTAATGTTATTACGCTGCAGAGAAGTTGAACAGCTAAGGTTTTCGTCTTCTCAATAAAGCATAATCAGTTGCCAATTAAAAACATTATCGTATCCTAGAATACCAAGCTTAAGCTATCTAAGCGAGATGAGAAGAATCAATTAGGCAGGTCAGTAATAGAGTCAAATGGCGAAAGATAATCGTTGTCGTCAATCGATAATCGACTTAGACGGCACTGCAAGTAAACTAGACCTAAAGGAGCAATTCCATTAGACAAGTCTTGCATGTGAGAACGCCTTCACATTTCCGTACAAATTGCTCACATTGGAAACATTGAATGTTTTCGAGAGTGCTACTTTCAAAGAAGTTTTACATGAATACAAATGGAGATGTTCAAAATCGAGTAGGAAATCATAGGTGAAAGATGAAATCATGCAAATTACCTTTGTGAGTCGCATGAATCAAACTATGCCTAGCCAGGTGGAGTGATGATTTGCGGAAGGTCGCTGGCAGTTGCTGGGTGCGACAAACCGAAGACAGGGCGAAATCGCGTAATTTGGAGAAGGCTTATGATGATGATGAAAAGATGTAGCTTGTATGTAGGTCTGTTCAAGTTCCATGTAATCTGTAACTTCCATGAAAGTAACATGCCTGATGAAATCACGCCCTAACAAGATTATTATAACCTCCAGTTTATTCACTTCATCGAGCCCGAATAAGAAATTTAGATTTCTTGCGCTGTATTGGTGTTAAGTTTACTTAACCAATTAAAAAAAAAGTATATTCTCAATTCGAATGTATGTGTTTTTACGTTTGTTACCTCGTAATTTTAATTAATGTACTTATTAAATTGACGATTGAATGCCAGCCTCCGTAGCGCAGGCGGTAAGACGCCGCCTGTGAAACGAGAGGCTGCGGGTTCGATCACTGCAGAGAGATAAATGTTTGTCAGTTCTTTCGGGTCTGGGTGTTTGTGAGACCGAAAAGTCTCTCGTAGTTCATGATATCCACGGCACAAGACTCGATCTTAGTGTGAGGTGAGGACTATGTATGTGACTGTTGAGTGTAATAAATAAAATATGGTCATTGAATAAAAGTATAGATTTATAGTATCTAAAATGTGAAACATAAACTTTACTTTGTGAATTAATTTATGTGTACCAAAGCGCATTGTTGATTGAAATGGAGAAGTATAAGTAGTCGGATAATTTTGTTCTTCTAAAAAATCAACTAACAGCTGAGGTTCTTGAGAAACTAAATTTACGGTAATTCATGATAATTTAAAAGTCGTGGACCTTAAATGACATGAATATACATTATGATATTTTCTGTTACCACGATAATAGGTTATAGGTTGTTCATTTGCATTTCAAATCAAATCAAACCAAATCGAACCAAAGAAGTGATTACATGTTTTAAATACGTAGTTGATACATGAGGAAGAAGCTGATAAATAAAAAAGTTTTACAAATAACTCATTAACTAGCTAGGTGTTTTAATGATATACAGGCGGTCCAGCTTGTCTTTGCCTTTCTGAAGGGGAAGTCTTGTTTACAACATTTTTTATTATTGCTCTCCTCCTGCTTTGACCAATATTAAAGCGTTAAATTAGCTTACAAACTGCGTCGATAAAGGGCTTCTACACAAAAAAAGATTTTTTTAAATAGAACAACCCTTTCCTGAGACTATCGTGTTCAAACAAACAAACTCTTCAGTTTTATGTATAAGTATAATACATTAAAAACTACAAATAATAAAGTTAGTCATCGTATGCGGAAAAAGTAACAAAATTTGGAGCGTATACAGTATGTTGTATAAATTAATTTACAACTAATGTATGTTAATGGTTCATTGTTACAAAGTAAGTACCTACCCCACGTTGTATCAATGAGTACGAGTATTGTACCTTCATATGAAGTAAACATAAAATTACGTTTTAATTTATGTTACAATTGTTAGGAATTCTTTTTACTACAATAGTGAAGAATGATGAATGGTAAGGTTAATGCAGTTAAATTATGATATTTTTTCTCCAAGAGGGAAAGCTATTAAGCATCCTTTCGGTATCCCGTGGGAGGCCGAAAGACGGACATTTGTCAGTGTGTTTGTCTACCAGCCCGGCACGCTGCGCATTGTGGGCGGGCTGGGCTGGGCTCTGATAATTAAATTCTGATGTTTATGGTGTATACCGACACCACATATAATAGTATGGAGCTATTATATATGCATAACATTTCACATGGATTCAAAAAACGGAATAATTCCAATGTGATCAAATAAATATGTTATGCCAAAAAAGTGATAAAATAAGTAATGAAATATCAAGGATAGCAAAAATCCATTTAGGTAATACAACTTCAACATTTAAATAAACATGTGATCGTAATACAAAATACGTACCACTGCGGATATCGAACTTACGGTCTTTCGTTATGCTGCTGTTAACTCTATATACTGCTGTTGCTATCTCTATATGTAAATAACTTCCATTTAACATGCACATTACAAGTGTTTGTAAGTGCCATGAATATTATTTATTTTTGCTGCGTTAACATTCACTGAAGGAATTTCTTGTTTTCAGGATTTTACTAAACAAAATATAAATTTTGTAAGCAATATGCTTCACGCTGAATATTTAATTGTAACTTCAAATAATAAGTAAAATAAATTAATACATCTATTAGTGGCACACATCGCCCATTTCCTTAAAGAGATGAACGTCAAAAACTTTAAGCCGTTCTTCCGATACCTCGACGGAACTCGGTAGGTTCCTGTCGGGGTTTTAGTCCTGACTCCACGTTAACGGCCATATTGATGCATAGTTTTAAAACCTATTAAAGTTAACGAATTTTTTGTCTTCTTCGATCAGACTGAAATCAAAAGTTGTTCGAAAGGGATAAAACTATAGATAACTAAAATAGGTTTTAAATCTGCCTGAATAAGGCTTTAAGGACATTATTAATAAACTCGGATGAGCGAGGGATTAACTGTAGCCAAAGTTGTTAGAATTGATTCGAATATTTTGTTAAATCTTTTTACTTTTAAAATCAGCGGGTAGCCATACTAGGATTATTATGTTAGACTCGGTAGCGGTTGTGGGATTCACGCTGCACTGGGGCCCTACTATATAAATCCGAAACGAAGTTCGAAACTTCGTGACGTGTTACAGAGTAGGTTTCGAAACGAAAAACGTCACGAAGATTCGAATTTCGGATTTATATAGTAGGGCCCCTGGCCGAGATTATTGCAACGCCCTATAAGTACTATCCAAATCCAAGCGAGACAGAAAATCATAGTAATACAATAGGTTACCCGTTACAGCAAATCCCGGCATTCGCCGCTCTTTTGCACGGGCGCCCTAGGGCCGTCGCCCAATCGCGCCCTTCCCTAACACCGGCTCTGGGTATACTGAACTACATCCATGTTTACCAATAAAGTCGTGAGTACCTTCAAAACAATAGTGTCAATTCTAAACCCTTGGACTAAAGTTAATCCCTCGTTCATATCTATACTAATATTATAAAGCTGCAGAGTTTGTTTGTTTGAACGCGCTAATCTCTGGAACTACTGGTCCGATTAGAATGATTCTTTCAGTGTTGGATAGTCCATTTATCGAGGAAGGCTATAGGCTATATATCATCACGCTATGACCTATAGGAGGAAAGCAGTAGTGATATTTCTAGCAAATACGAGGAAATTTTGTTCGTTTTACGTGGTCCGATTGGTCGATATTCTAAACTGATAGTCAGAATTAAACATTTTGACCGCCATTTTAAAACGTGTATGCACCCGGGCGGAGCCGGGCCCGACCGCTAGTGAGTTTATAAATATGGCCCGATGTGGCCCTATATGGATTAAGTGGATATTGCAGGTCGTATTTTTTTCTAATCGATAATTTTGTGTTATTTTCTTTAGTCTCATATACAAGGTTATTTATTTTCTTTAGAATATTAAAATGTTACCAGAATGTTCAAATTCATGAATACATGACTCTGTGTAATATAATCAATGAATGTTAATGAAATGAAATGAATGTTACTATTACAAATGAGCGGCGTTTATACTTGTAGTATATTATTAAAAATAATCTGGCCATTGACTAGGATATATTTTGGTATGGGAATAAATTATTTAACATGACGTATAAATTTGGATATTTTTAGCATGCGTTAATCAGAATTTTATTTCTGAGATCAGTAAAAAAATATGTGCAGTCTTTGAAAAATAACCTTATATAATTTCTTCTTCCTATAAGTCTTTGAAAAATAACCCTATATGTAGTATTTAAACAGTCATTACACGCCAAATTTGCTCTTATGAATTTAGCAATTAGTGTCAGAAAGCTTGGAGTCTGGAAACTTACAGTACATAGCGAAGATTAGACAAAAACAAGAAGATTAGATCCAGACGAACAATGGGTGCTCAGACTTTATTGTTTATACAATTATATTTTGTCATGTCTGCTGGTAATGTATGTGATGTGACGCGGCGTATCCGACGTTTCTGTTATTCACACTATAATTAGTTTTGTTCACAATACCTATTCCTAAGACAATTCGAGGCTTAGGAAAATAAACAACGTATATTTCCACGTTTATTTTGATTCATACTAATATGTAAGCGTGCCCTGATTTTTGCTGTAAATTTAACTTACTGTCCATTAATGGAAATGCGATAGATATTAAAGAAATTAGTTTCTTATATATATATTTATATATGTACTATGATTACTTATAATTAATATTACTCGCCATTTTTACAAAATAAATGGATATAATAATTATTTTATCCTTGGCGTGCTTGTAAATACTAACAAGTATAATATAATAAAACAATAAAATATATAATATAATGGCTGAAAGTATTTTCAGAAGTTAATTTTAAATCTTAAGCCTACATATAAATAATGCTATGCACGTATTATGGTGACCTTCATACCCAAATCTCGTGTAGTTGCCGAACCATCATATAAGGCGTGATTAATCCTAAAAGCGGTCGTGAAGGGATTTCAGTTTAAGACTTTGACTTTATTACCATATCGCAGGCAAGTACTGCATAATTTATTTGGTGTTGGTTATATCAGGATTATTATATAACGTTAAGAGGATTTACGAATGTTAAATGTTATTATATTGCATTAGGATAGTTATGGGGTGTAAGGGGGCCCATATAACATCTTTCGGGACCCAAGCCAACCTCACCTGCTCGTGGTACACCCTGCTGACCAACAAACGAGGATATGGCGACTCGCCAACACGCATTGGACCAGCGTGGCGAGTTAAGGTCCAACCCCCCTTTATGAATCACAAAAATATAACTAGGCCCCAAGTGCCCGGCGTCCTTAGTCACCGCGATGGCCATGACGGGTGCCAAACCGGTACTAAGGCATGGGGAGCTAAGAATCTCCGGGCGGGAATATCTTACCGTCACACGACCAAAGCTTTTGATAAAATGGATCATGATATATTACACATATTGACTTACAACGTCCGCACACTATCAAGCGAGGCTCGCATGCTAGAGCTTGAAAACGCCCTTAAATCTATTAAATGGGATGTCATTGGATTGTCTGAGGTGAGAAAGATGGGCGAAGACACGGAAGAAACAGAAAGCAAAGTTTTTTACTACATAGGTGAAAGCAAGGGCTTACACGGGGTAGGATTCATGGTCTCCGCTAAATGGAAAAAGAACATTATTGGCTTCATTGGGTATTTCGAAAGAATAGCTGTACTAAAATTGCAAATAACAGATAAAACAACATTAAGTATTATACAGACATATGCGCCAACGGCATCGCATTCAACTGATGATATCGAAGACTTTTACGACCTACTGAACAAAGCATACGAAGATAACCGGAGCACCTGGAACTTAATTATGGGAGATTTTAATACAAAAATTGGATGCAGAACAGAGCTTGACAACGAACAAATCATTGGGCCTTATGGAATTGGAACGAGAAACAACGCTGGCGATAGACTAATACAATTCTCCTATGGGCTTAATTTAAAAATTTGTAACTCCTTTTTTCCTAAAAAACCGCAACGCCGCTGGACGTGGGCTTCACCCGACAATGTTACCAAAAATGAAATAGATTATATGTTGTGCACGGCAAGGGACATAATTAATGACGTGAGTGTAGTAAATAAATTTAACTTTAGTTCAGACCACAGGCCCCTAAGAATTAAAATAAAATTTGACGTAAAACTGTTACGATTAAAATCATTTAAAAACCATATCAAAAAACAGAACTATCTAACATTAATCGCCAATAAAGAAGAATACCACAACGACTTAAATAACTACTTTAAAAATGTACCTATTAACAGTGACCAAATAAACACAACAACAGTGTATAATAACATTATTAATAGTGTTAAAATAGCTAGTAACAATATAAAGACCGCTGCACAAAAAGTCCAGAAACTGACCAAACCTACCTTAGACCTTATAAATAAACGGACCGAATTAAAATATGGCACTCCAGAATTTAGAAATCTCGACAAACTAGTAAAAAGAAGTATCAGAAAAGACATTAGAAATTATAACACAGAAAAAATGAAACTTGCTATAATTAAAAATACGAATTTAAGAACAGCAAAACAAGGAAATTCAAAGAAAAAGATATGGATAACGGGCCTGAAAGACGAGGCGGGAAAGAAACAAAGTAGTAAGGAAAAAATAACACAGATTTGCACAAATTTTTATAAGACCCTATATTCTGATCCACATAAAACAGACGAAATTATACAGTACACAGTTTCAGACAATATTCCATCAATCTCTGATTATGAGGTAATTAAGGCATTACAAAACATGAAATTTAACAAAAGTCCAGGAGCCGACGGTGTAACAACCGAGCTACTAGAGGCGGGTAAATTCCAGTTGCTACCACATTTAAGAAATCTATTTGATTCCATACTGTCAACAGGTCAAATTCCCGATAACTTCTGCCATTCTAACATCATACTAATCCATAAAAAAGGAGATAAGAACGATATTAGCAATTATCGTCCCATTAGTCTTGTCTCACATATATATAAAATCTTTATAAAGATCATTCAAAACAGAATTGACAGTGAACTGGATTCCCACCAACCTCCAGAACAAGCAGGATTTCGCCCTAATTTCTCCACTACCGACCACCTCCATACCCTGAACCAAATAATTGAAAAATACAACGAATTTAACTTACCACTATATATAGCCTTTATAGATTACACCAAAGCTTTTGATAGTCTCAGACACCCACCAATATTCGCAGCCCTTCAAAACCAGAAAATAAACGATACATATATACAGCTCCTTAAAATAATATACCAAACCAGTACAGCCACTATCAATGTTTATGAACCTGGACATCCATTTCAAATACGAAGAGGAGTAAAGCAGGGAGACCCACTATCCCCCAGACTTTTCACCAGCACATTAGAGGAAATCTTTCAGACCTTGGCGTCTTCGTGGACCGAGAAGGGTATAGTCGTTGGTGGTAGAAGACTGACTAATCTTCGGTTCGCCGACGATATACTTCTTTTCGCCAGTAATCCAACTGACATACGCACAATGCTCGAAGATCTGAGCCGGGCTAGCCTTGAAGTTGGGCTTCAGATGAATGGGACAAAGACAAAGTTAATGACCAACAGCATAACACCTGCAGTGGCGGTAGACGGGCAAACAATACACTACGTCGACGAATACGTTTACTTGGGCCAGATAGTTTCTTTCAGGAATAGACAAGACTGGGAAATTTCCAGACGAGTCGAAAATTCTTGGAAGAGCTACTGGTCCTTAAAAGAGTATCTAAGAGGTGACCTCCCGCTCTCTCTCAAACGCAAACTCGTCGACATGTGCATTTTGCCCGTCCTAACCTATGGCGCCCAGACTTGGTCATTGACTGCGTCTCAGAAGCTCAAACTCAAGGTTTGCCAGCGAGCAATGGAGCGCAGTATCCTCGGTGTTAGGCTGACCGATCGCATCCGAAACACTGAGCTGCGCTCGAAAACTCGCATTGTAGATGTCGGGCGCAAGGCGGCCTCACTTAAGTGGAACTGGGCGGGACATGTGACTCGAATGCATCCAAACCGTTGGGCCAAGCTGGCTACAAGCTGGATTCCTGAGAATGGCCGGAGAAAACGTGGAAGACCAAAGATGCGGTGGAAAGACGAGTTGGATGCATTCGAGCCAAAATGGCAAGAGCTCGCCGAGGACAGGGTCAAGTGGAACGACAAAGGGGAGGCCTTTGCCCAGCAGTGGGACACAATATAGGCTACTAAAAAAAAAAAGGATAGTTATGATATACTAATCGCAAAATATAAAAAAAATGGTGGTTTTTGACAGTCTGTAGCTGAGTAAATTAAATCGTTAAAGTATTAGAAAATTTGCGCTTTATTTCTTGATTGCGTGCCTGAATTTGATAAGTTAAAGTTAGAATGACCTCTCCGACTTTGAAAAATAGACAGTTTAACCTACCAATTTCTTGTTTTCAAATTTCTTAACGTTCATTTTTTTCCCAGACTGTCAAAATAAAATTAAGTTATCGCTGTTTGTTTCACGTGCATAAGATAGAACTTAGTATACATCTACTGTTTCTCATAGTTTAACACGCGTGTCTGTATGTATGTAACGGATTTCTTAAAATCAGTTTATAAGCACTTTCAAGCCTTAGATCTATTTGAAATCTTGCACAGTTATCAAGGGCCGATGCCCATACAATTTAAAAAACTTTCTCTCATTATATTAACAGGACTTATAGATAGAGATTAGAGGTTTTCAACAGTACAACGTTTTTTTACACTCCATGCTTTAAAGTCGGACGCCCGCCTACAAGGTGGACGGACGATCTGACTAAGGTCGCAGGAAGTCGCTGGATGCAGGCCGCTTCCAACAGGTCATTGTGGAGATCATTGGGGGAGGCCTATGTTCAGCAGTGGACTTCCTGTGGCTGATATGATGATGATGATGATGCTTTAAATCTTTTCCTCATCAAAAGGTAGATATATTCTACAATTTAGTTAGGTATTTTAAAATACCTTGTTTTTTATTATTTAAACACTAATTTATATTCTAATTAAAATTATGAAGTTGCATATTTAACTATGCTATATCACTACATAGTATAAAACAAAGTCGCTATCTCTGTCCCTATGTCCTTTGTATGCTTAAATCTTTAAAACTACGCAACGGATTTTGATGCGGTTTTTTTTAATAGATAGAGTGGTTCAAGAGAAAGGTTTATATGTATAATACGTACATTTTATTGCACAGAAATTTAATTGAACCCGGGCGTAGCTGGGCCGCTAGTAAATAATAAACTTGTAACTTATCTTGTCTTTTCATGGAAGATATATGAGAATACCTATTATGGGAGGACTGTATTTACGTTATAGAACCCAAAACAATTATTATTAGAGTCTCTATTTGTCTGTGCCTTTGGGCATGCTTGATCAAAGAAACGGCTTAATCAATTCCGGTTTTTGGTATCTATGGGAGTACCTGACACTCTGAAAACGGAAAACTTTAGTGTTCCCGTGGAATTTAAATATATTTGTTACTCTTTCTAACTCAAAGGTGTGAGTCATGGGTCAAATATGTATAAACGGGACGAGATGGGAAAAGCAATATTGAGAACGACAGTCATATTTAGTTTAATTATAAATAAAATCTTCAGTACGCAAATTATATGCTGCTGATTTGAACTGGACTCAAAAAGTATCTGCCGCAGGTGATGCCCGGCCGGACTGCTAGTTAATATTACATTTAGAACGAAGACTCATTTACATTAACATCTGGCGATTCTGAAACATTAAAGTAACATATTATTCGCAAGAACTCTCAATTGTAAGGACAATGTACAGCGAACAGGTGAGTTTAACTTACACTCGGTTCTAATAAATGACGTGTCGTACAAAATATTCCTATTTAAGGTAATTGCCTATTTTGAACAGAATAGTTAATGTTCATTCCAAAACATATTCCACTAGTTATATTTTTTACCGCAATCATTTGTTATCGGAATTTATTTTCTACTTGCAATGGTTAAAGCGCCCACGTCGTTCTATCGTGTACGTGCACCGCAATCTAAAAGGCGCAATTAAATTTCATCTGCCCACCAATGACACCGCTGGAATTGAGATACAAAAGAAAAGAGGCGACACGATAGTAGGTACTTAATTATATACACATGAGAAAGACACAAAAAAAAAAACACTTGAGAAATTGTAGGTCAGACCTTGAAATTACATAACGATATTCTTGCTACATGATGCGTGTAATCAAAACAGCGCAAATAAACTTGCATTAAAAGTAGAGGCAAAGTAATACATTAATTATGACCTCGCTGTATTCCTCTCTTTAAGGTTTCCTTTTTCAAATGCAATTATAAATATACTTATTAAAGTTTATACATTTATTTTTCTTTCTAATCTAACGGTGAAATGCAAACTGTAATGCCCCGTTCACATAATCGCCCAACATCGGCAACTATAGGCGATGACGGTAATGTGTACGGCTTATTGCCTTTCATTGCCGATATTCGTGTACATCAAGCAGTGTTGCTAACGAAATATTTTTCATTCCCAAATCTGGAGAATGTAGCGGTTCCGCGAAGTATAGTAAATAAAATTATGCTTATGTTAAAATAAGTAACAAATTATTTATAATGTTGACTCGTGTAGTGTTTTTTTTTGTAATGCATTTTTATTGTTAATCTTATATTATTATAATACTAAATAACTCACATTACAGTGTAATGACTCTGATAATTTAACTCGTTATCATAAAATGAACCAATTAAATTATTAAGATATACACCCACAATTTAGGGATTTGTTCCAAAACTTATAACCCTGGTAAAATTTTACAACATATGTGTTCGGGGTTTTTCGCCAACTGTCGGTAATCAGAGTGAGAGTAAAGTGAGAATACCCATGTTTGCCTGTCATCGTCGACGATCCGCTAGTTATGGATTTCTAGCCACACGCCCCGCGGGTTTGTGACAGTGTATTGCTATAGAAATTTAATTTTTCATTAAAAAAATATCGAAATACAAGTTTCAGTAACAACAGCTAGCATTTTCCGGAGCTATCAGTTACTTCCGTATAATAATTGGTTCAGTTTGATCACAATACGAAATCTATTCAGAAATAAGTATCATAGTTTATAAGTGTTTGTACATGATTTAAACTATATATTTGAATATTATGATTTATATCTGTATGAATATCACTCCGCTTATGCCGATATGCACGTCGCATTGCGTTTACAGAAACCCGGTCTTCTCAAAATATTTGTTCATTTATTGTTATAAGGTCCGCCTACTTCCACTTTAGCTTGCTATTGCGGGTTGATATTTCTACAATATATACTAAAAGAAAATAAATAAAATTATAGATGTACAGAAAATGTTTATTTCAAACAAGAATATACAAAAAATACTTTAAAATAAATAAGTCGAATTATAGGACAGGGCACGCGTGCGTTTCAGCTGTATCTGCACCTAGTTGCCTGCTGCAACTTCTTCGGTTTCATTTTCTTATTATAAAATTCCACACCATTGTTCAATTCTCACTACATGCAATATAGTGTACGTAAAAAGCACAATTACTAATTGAAATAATTCTAAATAAACTGTTTGTACATTATTATTTAATTACACCCCATACTAAATAAAATAATCATAATTTTCGTATATTTTTGACAAAGATGACACAATTGACATCTGTGGACGTCTGTGGATATATACGACCAAAAACCTTCATCGTCCATTACCAATTCAAGTTTTTAATCCAATTAATATGTCTGTTATTAATAACTTCGTTTTTTTATGAAATTCTACTACGAGTTTTATGAGTACCTGATTTAAAAAACACTAGGCATTGCGGGCTTTGCGATTAGTTAAATGATTGACTTCCAAAATGAAAAATAAATGTCGTTGAATCATATGCCAGCCTACGTGGCGAAGTTGGTTAGACGTCGGCTGTGAACTGAGAGGTCGCGGGTTCGATCCCCGCCCCGCTAGAAATGTTTGTTCTACCCACAAATACTCCTTTCGGGTCTGGGTATTGTGAGACTGAAAAGACCCACGACACAAGACTCGATCTTAGTGTGGGGTCAGGACTATGTACGTGACTGTTGGGTGTTATTTATTATTTTCATTATATTTATGACATCTCATCTCAAAACCAGCATTCTACCATAGCCAATTCACCCATTGATTTGAACCAGGTATTAGTGGTACTTGTTATAATTCAGAGCTATGTGATGAATAAGGGTTCATCCACCAGAGTTATTTGGTTTATAATTTTACGACCAGCCAATTCTATCAATCCAATTAATTCTATGTCTCTGCTCGTGCTGCTCTGATTCTGTTCATCTTATTATGTTTACTTAATATTATAAATTCAAACGAAACTCTTTGTCTGTCGTCTGTCTGTTTTTATTAATGGAAAATGAGAAAACAAATCACCTGATGGTAAGTAATCACTACCGCCCATGAACATCCATAACGTTCGGATCAAAGATGTATTGCGTGTCCATGAAATGGCAGAGGAGTGGAAAGGAGAAAGGATGGGAAGAAGAAAGGAGCATTGGGAATCCAGCAATCTCACTTACCGAATGCAATGGAAAAGCTGTTACTTCACGTTGATCATTCATGCTGAGCAATAACTGACAACAGCGTGGCTCTAACACTTCTGTTTGTTTGACAGTCTAGTGCCTGTTAAACTTTTACGCCTACACCACTGAACCAATTGCCTTGTGTGAGCTGTGTAAACGGGTAAAGTTACGTTATCTATTACGTTTATAAGGCAAAATTTTTAATCCTAATAAATTTCAAAAAATATATCCGTCGTAATTTATATAAGTCTATCTTCTTGTTATTCAATATAATCGTTTCAATAATTATTTAAATAATGTATTATTTTCTATTTTGTGTTTATAACCATGATATTAATCGTAATACAAATAATAAGTTACTTTAAGGGTTGTTCTGGCTATCTACGACGCTCTATTTGCATGTAAGTGGATGGTATGCTAGAAAGTATGAGGCGAATAAAATAGGACAGGATTGAGGTATGGCATCGAATGAAACTTGATAAGACGGGATGTAACGGGAAGGAATCAGAAATGTTAATGATGATTCAAAACAACAACAACTCAAGGGCGATAATAAGAACATATTGTTTTCTTATGTAGTGTAAAATATATCCCTAGAAAAAACGCTGTTTTTACGATTACAAATACCTAGTTATGTTGCGGTAAATTCTTAACATCCACCATCTTCTACTTATCTGTTTACTCGGTATTATTTGGTTTTTATATATATTCATAAAACTCGTATCTATACGCGCTTTTTAAATAAATGTCGTGGCAACTGCTAATGCATCGACGTCGATCGACGTCCATTTTTGACGACTTATCTATTGACAACTCGCTCGAATACGTGGCGAGGTGCGCAAAATTTGTGGCAATGATGCGCAAACGTGTCATCGCCTATCATCGGCGAACATCGACGATTGTGTAAACGCGCCATAAGATCTATAATAAAATTAGGTATTTTTTATATTACAGGGTATTTATTTGACAGTTAAGTATTTTTTAACACTTTGAGAATTGACACAACTAATAATAATTATAGCCCTTATTGTTATGTAGGATAAATTCTTGATATCTGAGGAAAATCTGCTATGGATTGAAACCGATAAAATTTGAAAAAATTGAAAGTGTCTGGCGTCAGTTAATGCCACAAAGGAAAATAAAACCGGTGCAGAATATATTATAAGATCTACTTTTCACGTGGAAGGGATTATTACCGAAATAGTGAACTAGTACGTTCAAATACATTTAAATTGGATACGGAAAAGAATAGACATTTCGCAGCACTTAAATAATAAATACTTACAGTATATGGCATTGAAAATGGTATTGTAGGTATCTATTTTATGTTCTGTATTGAATTGCACTTGATCACTCGTAATCAACTTTTGCTGAGCACTGAACTCATCTATAACCAAATATTCGATTGCGAGGGGTTAGGCCAGAGGCGTATTAAGGGTTGGCGGCCTTCACATCTCATAGAAAATCTTATTAAGATCTGTATAGTATCCAGATTTCCTCACGAGGCTATCCTTCACCATTCAAATGCGTAGTAGTTGACTACAAAATATCAGTACATACATGACCTAAAAAAGTCTAAGGTGTGTCCTGGGATTTGAACCCGCGACCACTGTGAACATATTAGCAGCTGTGTCTAGTCCGTTACCATCAGCCGACTACGCACTCAAATGGCTTTATGCTCTACAGAAAGTAATTTGAATAAATAGTTTAGAAGTTTCTTGTGAAAGCAACTTTGTGTATTACTTTTTCAGACCTAATGTATTGAACTAATCGTAATGAAATTTGGCACAAGGATCGTCGGGGCCTTGGAGATTAATTTAAGCAATTTTTTTGTTATTATGTTTTACTTCTAAAGAAAGTAATACGGGTTGAATTTTTTTGTCACAGTAACGTAAATACGAATTTTCGTGGGTTGAGTATATGAAATCAGACGAAGTGAGTGTTTTATATCTATTTAGAGATTTTGATGTTAGAAATACGACATATTACTCTTTTTTATTGAAATTAATTGCGAGACGAGCGTGATGTTCGCCTGATGGTAAGCGATACGACCGCTCATGAACAGTAGCAAAACCAAACAACACCTTGAATTACAAAGCATGCTTGGGATTCTACAGTGGTCGCCATCCTGAGACATAAGATGTTAAGTCTCAATATATCCAGTAGTTACTCTGGCTACAATGTCCTTCAAAACGGATCACAAAAGTGCATTCACACTGCTGTTTGGCGGATGAAATAGACATTGCGGTAGTGCCGACTCAGGCGGCCTCTTTCTTTTTTTGTTTATACTTACTTATTAAAAGATTTATAGCTTGGTGTAATTATTATTATTTAGCTGCTGTTTGTATTCCACCCTTCCGATTTGAGCCCGCAACACATCTATGATCCATGATAGTCATGATCGACAGTGATCACATACCATCAGGTGACCCTAAAATTATGCAATAAAAAAAATATACATATCCTTTTTATCACCAAGAAAACTGATCGCTACCAAAAAAAAACGTAACTAGTTGGCTTTCTTCGCAAACAGAATTTCTGTGGTGCGATGTATTTTTGATGAGCGTACTTAGTGGCTGCAAGAAATCAAAATCGGCAGGTCATAATTTAGTTCAGTTACCAAAAAAAGTACTTAAGGTATTTTTAAAATGGTACGCATTTTAAAATTACCACTAAATGCAAAGGCAGTTCTGCTTAAGTAGGTTGTGCAGGGTGATAATTATTTTATAACAAATAAATAAAACAACTTTAGCCTGCTAGCGTGTAGGTAATTAGTAGTATGTGTAATTCGGAATGTTTGTCCCAAACTTTCATAGATAGCTGTTTCCATAACATCTTGTTTACTCTTATAATTCCTCTAGTCATTATTATGTCTCTTAGTAGTATGGCTACACAATATTATCATTTGCGATTAAATCTCTATGGAACAATTATAGGTGTAGCTATTTTCATGAACGTGCAGGAAACGTTTAATTATATGAATATGATCATGGTTTATTTTTTTCTACTGTTTTAGTGGGTATGTTACAGGTTTAATAAAATAATTTGTATTTTGCGTAGCTAGCCAATTATTCTATTAAGCTATCGGGTTCATAGTTCAGGGTCCCAATTCATTATTACATCAAACGGAACAGTGCATGTCATTAAGTTTTTATATTTTAGTTGTTTAAATGTCTCTTTAAAACAATGAAATGTTTGATAAAATTCACTCAATGACTTGTACTCGTCCATATACACATTTTATGTATCGAAACTTGGTGTTCTAGATTTGTGTTAAGGTACGCTTAGAGTATGGCACTATACACGGTACACACGGTTGCAAGATTAATTGTGACACGATAATTGTGTCGCATCAACTGCTATGTAAACACGATGTGTCCAAGTGTCTAGTGTTGAAACATTTTAGTTATTAGTTGAAACATTTTTCGATCAGGTTTGACATTTTCAACACACCGCACTGCGTTTGAGTGCACAAAATGGAATCAACGTGGAGCAAAGAGACCATAAAAAGCCTTATTATTTTTGTAGGCTACCAGAGCTTTGAAATGTTTTATCCAGTGATTATGAAAACAGAGTAAAAAAGCAAGCGGCACTAGTAAGTTGAGCAAAAGAGTTTAAAACTATCTCGATATAATAAGCATTAAGCAGAAGAATTCATAACTTAAAGTCACAATACAATATAATGAAATAAGAAAAAAAGTGTGGTAGTGATAAAAATTATACTAGTACTTAGCACGACGTGTATCCATGCTGACCGAGCTTCAATAACTAGTTTGGGTGTGAACAGCTCGGAAACAATTTCCGTACACTTAGAAATAGACACTGCACAGGCACAAATAATCCGCACAAGTGTAAACAGTACCTATAGACTTCATTGTCGGACATTCATGTCGGAATATACATATGTCGTAGCTAAACGTACCTTTATAGTCCCGCCGGTAGAAATTGTGTTGTATTGTAATGACAAATAAATGATTCGACTAGAATCTAATCATTAGATTTTAGTGACTCCATGGAGTTACAGAAAAGGATGAATAGATGATCTGGAATAACATCTTTTTCATAATACAAGGAATGATTTGACCAATAAATTCTCTAAGCCATCACGGTGATACGAGTTTGGGAGCAAACATTATTAATGAATATACCTGTAGACGGCAAATATAATGATTGAGAAAATTTACCAGGTACAAAAAAACATATTCAATTATATAATGATCTATCAATTGATGTCCCATTAAAGTCTCAATTTGTACAACCATTAACCTTCAAGAATAAAAAAGAGTCAAGAAAATTGTATTATTATCAATCTTCACTTTGTAACGTTTAATATCCTGTTTTATCTTTAATCGAAGATTAAAATTCTCCCATCGTAACTAAAAATCTTATTTAAAGATCTGTGTGGTATCCAGTTTTCCTCACGAAGTTATCCTTCACCATTAAAGTGCATAGTAGTTCACTTCCAAATATCAGTACACACATGACCTCAAAAAGTCAAAGGTGTGTCCCGGGATTTGGACCCGCGACCACTGTGAACATTTTGGCAGCTGTGTCTAGTCCGGTACCATCAGGCCACCATGCACTCAAATGGCTTTATGCTCTACAGAAAGTAATTTGAATAAATAGTTTAGAAGTTTCTTAACTTTGTGCATTACTTTTTCAGACCTAATGTATTGAACCAATCGTAATGAAATTTGGCACAAGGATAGTCGGGGACTTGGAGATTAATTTAAGCTATTTTTTGTTATCAAGTTTTACTTCTAAGGAAAGTAATACGGGTTGAATTTTTTTGTCACAGTAACGTAAGTACGATAGAATGCAGATATCATCCAGAGTCGTATACTCTACGACGACTAGGGCGAATACGAGACTAGGACGAATTTCCGTGCTTTCCGGCGTTTTTGCCATACCTATTACTGGAATCAAGTATAACAGCTCACACAATAGGTCCCATTTAAATGTAATAATGAATTCCGTGGTGTTTTATAGCTGGCTTCTCCGGCTGTAAAAGTCTTTTTGTGAGGTTATTTACCTCTTTAGTTCAATGTTTTGTCACCCGCTTTGCACGGAGGGAAGTGGACATTATTTATTTCCAACTCCTCCTATTAATTTAACTTTTTGATTAATTTCGTTGCGGGTTAAAGACAAGTAAGACGGTGTCATTACATTGCGTGCCACTGTTGATCCTGGCTTACAGGAGTTGCAGTGGCGGGTGTGAGGGCGAGACAGTCTCAATTTTAACGTAAATACGAATTTTCGTGGGTTGATGATGATGAAGGCAGTCTTTGTACCTACTTAATATATGAAATCAGATGAAGTGAGTGTTTCATATCTATTTAAATTTTGATGTTAGAAGTACGACACATTGCTCTTTTTTATGGAAATGAATTGCGAGACGAGCGTTCCGTTTTCATGATTTACTATCATGCGAACGGAACGCTACGACCGCTCATGGACTGTAGCAAAACAAAACAACACCATGAATTAAAAAGCCTGGTATTCCACTGCGGTCGTCATCCTGAGATATAAGATGTCAACTCTCAATAGTTACTCTGGCTACCATTTACTTCAAATCGGACTACAACAGAGCATTTACACTACTGTTTGGCGGAATATGATTATTATTTTTTAATATAACTTGTTTTAACATTAAATATCAGTATCAGTATATATATCAGTTTTGTAAGATTAATACCGACATGAAAGTACTGAATAGCTTCTAAGCCCTAATTTACTACGAAAAGGATTATACCATTGAAAAAGAAACCTGAATAGAATTTTAATAGAAATTTTAACTGAAAAGAAGCTTAACATACATACATAAACTTTACACCTTTTTCCCAGAAGGGGTAGGCAGAGGTGCCAGGACACCCATATATTGCCTTGTATGTTCCGTCCCACAATGTGACAGGTGGCGAGCCTATCGCCATATCGGGCACAAATTCCTGAGTCTGGCCTGATAATGAATAAAAAAATCCACTATCACTGCCCAACTCGGGATTTGAACCCGAGACCTCAGCTTTGTACCCGTACCCTGGTACAACTACGCCACCGAGGCAGTAGAAGAAGCTTAATGCGTTTGCAATTTAATTCATAAGGATTGTATGTATGTATATGTATATCTATTATTTATTGCGGTAACCGTAAACTCTGTTTATTTTGCCCACAGATGACGACTCCATAGAAACCACAAGACATGGAAGCAGAATTCGGCAACACATTCTTGGTCAACGTAACTAATATAACTGTCAGTAGTCAGTCTGCTGCCTACTCGGAGCCGTACACGTTGGACCTCCTCGTACCCCTCAGTATCACGTACGCTATTATATTTATAGCAGGAATCCTAGGAAACACCAGCACATGTATAGTTATAGCCCGGAATCGTTCCATGCACACAGCTACTAATTTCTACCTCTTCAGTCTCGCTATATCAGATCTTATACTCTTACTGTGCGGGCTACCACTTGAACTCCACCGGCTTTGGAACCCCTTCACCTATCCTCTTGGCGAAGCGGAATGCATCACGATAGGACTAGCATCAGAGACCTCAGCAAACGCAACAGTGCTGACAATTACAGCTTTTACTGTGGAACGATACATCGCGATTTGTAGGCCTTTCATGTCGCATACAATGTCGAAGCTGTCTCGAGCCGTGCGATTTATTATCGCTATATGGTTGTTCGCGTTGTGTACGGCTGTGCCACAAGCGATGCAATTCGGCTTAGTGTCGTATGTTGACAATGGACAGACTGTTATTGAGTGCACTGTGAAGGGACCGGGGGTTCATCAAGTGTTTGTTATATCGAGCTTCGTATTTTTCGTAGTGCCAATGTCAGTGATATCGATATTGTACGCGCTAATTGGAATAAAATTGCGCACCTCTCATATTTTGCATCCAGTGAAAAAATTGTCTGTGGACAGCAATGAAAGGCCTTCTGGCCCGACTCAGTACAGAAACGGCGCGTCGCAGCGAAGAGTCATCCGAATGCTGGGTAAGTGCTACAGCTAGTATTGATAATAATTACGGTACACATTTAGTTAGTCATTCTTTTTTTATGTATTAATAGCGAAGATTATGACTGCATTGTACAATTGCATAATGTTATAGTATACTAATTGTAAGTTTTTAATTTTAGTGCCTAGTATAAAGGTTCATGTATGTATGATATTATTCCTTAACTTTCACTTTTATTTATGATGCAATTACTAACATCAATGTATAATTCAAATATGAACGCATAAAAAATAAATATTGCACGATGTTTTAGTGCGCCAAATTCGTTATTACCATATTTTTAGAAGATTTTCCCTCTAACCTTACTGTGTTATAATATATAAATATTATAACTAAAGTACGAAATTCCATCTTGACAAAGTAAATTACATAAGTGTCCAAATTTAATTGCTATTTGCGCCACTTGATATTGCAAAAGCAACTACCAGACGGTTTTAAAATTCAATGTCTTTCGTACTTTAAATATTAGGTGAATAATTCAGTCACAGATATATGTATAGTTTGTTACCTAAAAAATACGCTATTGTAGTATATTAAATACACATCAAATGCAAACATATTCTAGATTGTACTGAGAATAATTATTTGTTTGTAGGTTTCGTGAAATTAAACACAAATAAAAAGTTAGTAAGTTGGAAGGTTGGAGGCGGATTTTATATTTACAACGTTGAAGCTAAATTGGATGTCGAATTCAAATATTTGAAACTAATCAATGAACGTTTAGTTTACTTTGGGAACTGTGAACGGCTTTTGGTCTAGATATTTATTGCTTTACATTTTATATAGGGTTATTTTAATTAGAGTATCCAAACTTTAATAGGAGGTGCAAAATCATGGATATAGTCCATCAGTATAATGTTTTTTTTTAAATAATTATGTAATTTTACTAACTTATGTATTGTACTGTATCAGCCCATATACGTCTCACTGCAGGGCACGGGTCTCCTCTATAATCGAGAGTACGATTGAGAGTGGTTACGGCATATTGTCCACTATGTTGGGCCAGTGCGTGTTAGTGAACTTTACTTAACATAGACATTTTAACAATTTGCTATAGTATGCAGATTTACTCGCAATTTTTCGTTCGACTTTGTAGTGCGTGGTGATTTACTATCAATACAAAAATGACTCCGAAATGTCACGGACGTGCTATAATATGACATGTTGTCAGCTGCGTCTGGTCTTTTAATAGACTAACGTGCATTTACCATTCTCACAAAAGAAAAAAAATGTGGCTTTATTCATATTATATTTAAAACCCCATTTTTAGTTATCGATTTTTTGTCTCTTGCGAACGGCATTTGTATTCAATTTGAGCGAAGAAGACAAAACAATTCGATAAATAAAAAGGGTTTATATAGTTACTATAAATAAGACCGCACGACCATATTAATAAACCCATTCATAAAATACACACACTCACATATGCGCGCCTCTGTGTATAAAAATTACCGGAGACCAAGCTTGTAGTAGAGTATATTTTTTTCATTAATTAGGTTATTTTAAAATAGAAATAAATTACTTACTATGTTTAAATTTGTATATTTTCCACCATGCATTAATCAATATTCTCTTGAGCGCTCAAGAAATGTGCAGAATAAAAGAAATGTGCAGGCTTTGTAAAATAGCCTTGTATATTGACAGAAAACACATTTTCGTCTTCACGAGTAGACAGTTGAATAGTTAATTCTTAGATACTTATTGTCAATATTGTATTATGAATGAAACCACATGTTGTGTCTTCAGGTGCGCACTAATTAAATATACGAAATGTCTTTTTTAATGTTAATATCTATTGTAATGATAACTACTGTTTTCTCCGTTCAGTTGCCGTGGCGTTGTCATTTTTCATATGTTGGGCTCCGTTTCACGTACAGAGGCTTCTCGCAATATACGGAAAAAGTCTGGAACACCCCTCCGACACATTCTATCTGGTAAGCAAATCATCTAATTGGTCACTACCAATTATTCCATTCCCCACTGGGAATGGAACATTTATTTCATCATCTCATTTTCTTCAGGTGGCAAATGTTAACAAAGAATTATTTTAATTGTTAATTCGTATTAAAACCACACTTATGCAAACAACAATGGTAAATTAGGTTGCAATCGTATCCGACTAAATATTTTATGGACATGAATAAAAATTATACTGTAGAATAATCGGTAGCGTCATTTATTTCAGCTGGTAAACTGATCCTCGATTAAAAGTTAGTACACTTGGACATTTGCCAGAGCACGCGTTTATATTAAAGGGCGTAACTAAAAGTTCGAAATTGGTTGATTCCGGCTCTCCATATACAATTCTTTACTACCTTGATTTAATTAGCGATAATCTTAAATGAATATTTTCTTCGCAGGCTTACATCGTGCTGACGTTTTTGTCCGGCGTGCTGTATTATTTGTCGACTGCAATCAATCCATTCCTGTACAACATAATGTCAAATAAATTCAGAAACGCCTTCAAGGTAAGAAAGAGTTCTTTTATTCACCACACAATAATATGTTTATGGATGAGAGATGATTAACAATGAGCGCACCTGGCGTCGAATATGACTCGCCTTTGTGAAAATCTCTTTTACGTATTAATACTTTGATGTGGAATAATATGCTCATAAAAGACTTATATTATTGAACATTTTCATTTTGGCTGAGTAAATGGCAATACGATTAATATTTTGTGCATTTTCATAGTACCAGATGGGTGATACGCAGATAAATTCGCGTATAATATTGTTTATGAATAAAAATAGAGAGATATATTAGTTATATATCTCTCAATATATTGAATTGAAATTCAGTAACCTAGTGGGATCGTTACACTATCCATTATTGTGGACTACGAAATTATTCCATTTAATATTCAGATATATACAAGTTATTTATAGCCAGGAATGATAATAGATGAATTATAACAGAGCAGTGTTGTGAGCAAATGATGCAAACAACAGAAACACTATTCACTATCCGCCCGCGCTAAATATTTGACACGAGCTTTTACTTTAGACAGAACAAGTAAATCTTTGTTGAATGTACACTGCACAGCTCGATGGCAAAGCAAATGCTATATTTCAGCTGAAGATTGTTCTATTTACGCTCTTTGTCGCTATTTCTGTTTTATGGCCTGCAAATTTGAAATGTCTTGTGTTTTTGGATGAGGAAAGTTATAAATACATAAATTCTCATTTTCTGGGGTAAACACAGTATAAATCGACGTAAGCTATGAGTTGAAATATATTAATATACATATATAAACACACCTCATTTTCCCAGAAGGCATAGGCAGAGGTTCTCTTGGTAACAACCAGGATACCCAAATTTCGTCTGTTCTTCTGTCTCACGATGTTAGAGGGGACGAGTCTATCGCCTTATCGGGCACAAGTTCCTGACTCCGGGCTGATAATGAATATAAAAATCCAATATCACTAGCTCAACCCAGTTTTCAAACCCGAGACCTTGGCGTTGTAACCGTATTGCCACTGTTGCTCTTGAAACTTGAACGAAATCGTTTTATCAATAACTGTCAATGGTATGCAGTCATGAATGTATACCCCGCAGCGTGATCCAATACCGTAGCGTTGGGTTAAATGAAAATACTACGTCAACCGAGGATATACAGTCGATAAGGTTTACAAAAAAGAAGTAGAAGTGAAATAATAAAATAATTATATCTGATAAGTTCACAAGTAAAAGCAGCGATAGCTGTGGGAAGTTAATATATTTTTCTGAATCCCACGATTCCGACGACAATCAGTAAACTATAAGATTTCATATGTTCATGGACGTGGTATGTCCTAGATAAAATTCCTACCATCCGAAAGTTATACATTTATAAGTCAACAACAAATACAAACCCGGAATAATAAAAACTTTCCGAATCTACTTTTAATATCTTTAGTCCCCTTTGCTTGCGTCGAAGGAGACTTCCAGGAGAATATAGGCCAACACTTTTATATAGAACTTTGCTTATAAACACGTCACTTTGGCTCCGTGTTCATATGTGGTGACGGGCTTAGAATAATAAGCAACACAACACCTTATTACATCGATAATAAGAAATCTAAAAAGACGGCTAAAGTCAGAACTCCGCGTTAAGCAATACTAATAAATGATATGTTATCATGAGCAATTCTGTCCAATATTTAAGTACAATAAATATAGTCTAATTATTGTATTTTCATTGTTATCATAATCTAATCATTATTTTCCAGATATTTCTTATAAATCGCTTTATTTTCCGATCACGGCTAGCTGGCGTTGTGTTTTATTACATTTGTGGAATTTGGGCATGGAGTCTTTATTGAATCTGTGAATACCTATAGGTTTGTAGGTCACATATTGTTTTAGACAGTAATGTATTGTTGTAGGTTTAGCAAAGTGATAGAATTTACTTGTGGTAGGCCTCTCTCTGTGGCGAAGCAGTGAAATGCCAAGCATATAGATTTATATTTTGACAGCCGCCATGGCGCTGTTGGCTAGACGGCGCTTGTGAAACGAGAGATCACGGGTTCGATCCCCGCACCGAGAGAAATGTTTGTACGGCCCAAAAATATTTTTTCTGGGTCTGGGTGTTTGTGAGACCGAAAAGTCTCTCGTAGTTCCTGATACCCACGACACAAAAGTCGATCTTAGTGTGGGGTCAAGACTATGTATGTGAGTGTTGGGTGTTATTTATTTAATGGTTTTGCTGCTGTCTATGAGCGGTCGTATCGCTTACCATCACGTGAATGACATACTCGTGTCGCTATTTGTTGAAAAAACCGATACGAATTCAAAATTAGAGTTGGTAGGATATTGATACCTAGTAACACAGCCCACAATCAGCACAAGCTGATTGTGGGCTTGACGGCTGACTGACGGCTTGGCTGAAACTGGATATATACAAATATATCCAGTTTCAGCCAAGCCGTCATTTTTCTTTTATAAGCGCTACTAATCTTTTTCCGCCCTCACATCCACCACTGCAACACCTGTCAACCAGGATCAACAGTGGCACACAAAGATTTGACACCGAGCTCCGGAGCTCGGCGAGTCTCTCAGGGACACTAGCTTGTCTTTAACCCGCATCGAAATTAATCAGAAAGAAAAACAAAAGGAGGAGTTGGAAACAAATAGTTGTACACTTCCCTCCGCAGCAAAGTGGGTGACAAAAAATATTGAATTGAGAGGTATAATTTATCCTATGATATAAAGATATTCAACTGGAGAAGCCAAATGTATTAAGCACCACGGGATAAACAATTACATGGGTCCTATAGTTTGAGCTGCTTAATTTGGGTCCAATAATAGGTATGGCAAAAGCGCCGGAAAGCACGGAAATGCCTCCTATATTTCCATCACACTCCCAAAGTATATGGTGTGCAATCTGGTCGTACGCACAGTCAGGTGTAGAGCATTGACACGCAGGCAATTCAACCGATTTAAAAATGAATAGTTTTTTCTTAAAGTTGCCATGTCCCGTTAGGAACTGTGATACAAATTTATCAACTTCTAGCCTAATAAAGTGCTACTAATCTATGAAAAATAT
This sequence comes from Hyles euphorbiae, assembly GCA_023078785.2. Taxonomy (NCBI): domain Eukaryota; kingdom Metazoa; phylum Arthropoda; class Insecta; order Lepidoptera; family Sphingidae; genus Hyles; species Hyles euphorbiae. The sequence continues at coordinate 7,726,441 of CM041040.1, forward strand.
AATTCTGTGCCTCAAAATTACTTTGTTAAATATATTAGAATGTCAATAGGTTAGTCGTATGCTTCACAAGACTCTTTGTAAAACTTTTATAGGTTCAATCTAAGTTCGATGTAAGACGTTAGCTTGGCGAGCAAGGAGAAAGAAAGAGTTAAAAGTTAGATGTATAATAGTCAACTTGCTGAAGTCTGAGATCTAAAAAAATGTATATAGTTGTCTAATGAGTTATCTTATAACCGTTCTCTATAATCTATCTATCTTTAACAAAATATTGTATTAGATATTTCAATGTTATAACAAATTGTTAATGAGCTTGTCTGATTTAAACCGATATAATTACAATAGTTACATTGTAATTATCACTATATTGTAAATTGGTTTTGGCAACGAAAACCGCTTTCTTAACCGGGTGGTAGATAAAAAATTACTGAATCTAAATGATGTTGAATATTTTAATGGATTCAATAAATTATTTTCATTTCATTTCAATGCATTTTATTTTTCAGTAAACAATGAAAGAGGGCTATTGATAAGTGTATATATTTATAAGTATACTTATAGATAGCTAGGCGAAATAAATATTATGTATAAATGTATATCGTTGTTTATTGAAGCGTATAATTGTTCCGACAGAGTAATACTAGCTATTTAAACCTCATGTTAAAGATAGATAGGATATAATTAGTAAATTAAATCTAAACTGTCTCATATCTTTTAGTTAAGTTCGTTTTGGTCTATAATCTAGCTCGCGCAGTATATGTTTAAAGCTCCTTAAACATAGTTCTTAAATACAATGTGAAGTACAGTGATAGGGCGCAGTGTATAGGACAACTGTTCTGTTATTTAAAACATATTTACCCTAATAATAAATTTTTGTGTACTTACTCATTTCATTTTCATCGGGAAGGATGGATGATGGATATATTTTTTTACTTTTAAAATCTCGATGAGTATATAGTCATCAATATAGGATTGGGTTTTGTGTTATATTATATACGTACATTTGGTATAGTAAAATATCATCTATGCCGATAAATTATGAAACATCGACCTTATTCATGAAATCTATTTTCTTTACCAAATATTTATATTTTATCCTCATCGCTGAAACCATAGATTAGAATTATATACAGAGATAGATGCGCAACTCTACTTTTTTTATTTTCCGACGTGATTTCGCCATCAGAGGGCGCGCAAGGCAAACGCGCGAAATTTCATATTTGTTATTTCAATATTTCAAAATGTGTATCGTAACCTCCTGTAATTTTAACCAATATCAAGTTGAAATTGTTTTTAATATCAAGAAAGTTCATAATATCAACATACAAAACATATTTCTTGGTTTAGTGGTACACTTCCGCCATTTAACAATTAGATTTAGACTAATAACAAGATAATTTCCCGTTCTCGCCAAAGCGTGGCGCTAGAATCGAAATAATTGTTTTCAATATTTTTCATGTATGAAGTCGCACCTCTATGGCTGAAACTGAATTCCAAAGTCGTTTGAAAGGGACAAAACATTCGACAAGTAAATCGGTTTTTAAACTGTCTATGAATAAGGCCACTAATCTTCATGTTACTCAATTACGTCCTTAAGTGATTGTTTTCCAAATTCAATTATACTCTTATTGGTTTATTAGTTTGGAAGAACTTATAATTGCATTTCGTTTTCATGTAATTTTTTACTCGAACTCATCTGCGGGCGTAGGATTTTTTTTGATTAAATTAGCAAGTTTTGAAGACTCAACGAGGAGACAAACAAGCTTATAATAAATCTTTGTTCATGGATTTACAACTTGTATATATCACCGTGAAATTGTAAATACCGTTAGATTATAATTTATCTCGCGAGATTGTGAACTGTCGAAAGATTGTGAACCTTAGGTTAGGTTTAAGTCTCACTTCGATAGATTATAATCTACCGAAATATAATGCTTTAAATTGTAAGCAGTAGGTTACGGTTCACAATCTTTTGACAGGTCACAATCTCGCGAGATAGACTATAATCTACCGGTACTCACAATTTTACGGTGACATACACATCCGACAGTATTTATTAAAGGGCAAAGGCGTTAATAGGTCGTATTATTCATGAAAATTCACGTATGCGGTATTTAACTCGCGCCCGTTTTTGATGTAGCAAATGTTAAGTGCCTTTATTAATTTATAACAATTGTTACCATCAAAAGCAACTAAACGAGGGTCATCACACCGCCCAAATTAGTTTTTGGATGGGTGTTATTAGACAAGTGGCCCGTCTAATAATGAAATTCCCAAGGCATATAAAATGTTACGTGCTGTTTACATTGCCGTACATAAACACTAATACATGGCAAAGGTCCTTACCGACTTGTAATTTAAATACACCAACAGTCACATATATAGTCCTGACTCCACACTAAAATCGAGTCTTGTGTCTTGGGTATTAGAAACTACGAGAGAAATTTCGGTCTCACAAACGCCCAGACCCGAAGCAAATACTCGTGGATCACACAAATATTTGTCTCGGTGCGGGAATCGAACTCGCGGCTTCTCGTTTCCCAGCCGGCGTCTAACCAACTGCTTCACCGAGGCAGTAAATTTTATTTATGAATACACACATAAAGAGAGTCGGTAACGAAACATTATTTTATTTATTAAAATATATAAAATAATACACGCGTAAAGAAATAATTTCACTTTTTTATAATCTGTAGTGAACGTTTTTGTTTCGGGATTTATCTCAGGCCACTCCAGCAAATACTAACTAAGCTTCTATAAAAATAATAGAAAGGAATGCATAAAGTGCTGTTATTATGCATACAATAAAAAAGTCAAGATAACCTGTTAAGGAAGATTACCATGTGAAAGAAATAGCACTTCCACTGTTCACTACTGTTACATAAATTCATGCTACTACACACTTGAGGGACCTTATTTAAAACAGTGCCGTGTTTAATCTGTTTTCTAAACCTTAATCGCAAAAACCCTCGATTGTTTATAACAATTTAGGTTATATCAGTAATAGTGCATAAATATTAATAAGTATAATACTACAAGACCCCCGAAATACAAGTAAATTTAATATATATATTTTTATTGCAATAAATGTCGAGACTATCATGCCGTTCACTTGATAGTAAGCAATACGACTGTTCATGAACAGTATCAAAACCATGCCACTTGGCATACCACTGCGCATAAGCATGTTGAAGCATGCATAAGATGTTAAGTCTCAATATGTCCAGTAGTTACTCTGGCTACAATGCCCTTCAAACCGAAATGTTTATTTACAATGCTGTTTGCCGGCAGAAAAAGAAATTGCGTTGGTTCCTACCCAGGCGGCCTCTCACATTTGAGAAACCTACCACCTGTGTAACTTACCATATAAATAATATTATAACAAATGTTTTGTAAATAGAGATTAAGTACTATTTGTATTGAGTTGTCTTAAGAGCCATTTATTTGACTATATGACTAATAAACCAAATTCAGTTTATTTAATAGTAAGTTCGATTATGGAGAATTTGTCGTATGGAACCTTTATAAACTCAAGATGAATATCGCTTATATAGCTTTGTCACAAAAAATGGGGTGACAATGTACTCTCGCTTACTTCAGCAATTTTCTATTTTGCCGATGCCGTGCCGTGATCGTAAAAATTGCCGTTTTCTTTCATACGTATATTTTACAGGACCTATAAACTCTAGAATCTATTGAGAAATAATTTAATACACTTATTACTATTACAATATATGAACTCCAACTCCTTAGTTATGTTGAAATTTCTGACAATTCACTAGATATTTTATGGTATTAGTTGGATTACTCCGAAATAGAATGGATATATGAAATGCAGTATGAAAATACAAGTTGATGTGGTACTCGTAATATGAAAATCAACCCATTTTAACCAAAATGACTATCGCAAGTGTTACTATTATATAGGTTTTAGTAGGTTTTTTAATACCTAATATCGCAGAATATATTTATATTCATGTCACTGCCTATCACTACTCCAGCAAACGCTATTTCCAAAGATTTTCTTTCGTAATTTTTATAGATATATCAGAATGGATTATAAAAATGAGTGTTTCCCCATAACAATATTTTTATAACCCTTTTGTTATGGGATCATCTGACTTCAAGTAATAAAAATAGATGATTTTTCCCTCGGCATTCATTTGTTTCATGTTTGGTATTAGGGCTCTATTGCGTGCAGTGAACATCCGTACCGCTACATAAACTTTATGTTCTCATAAAGTCGAAACGACAGGTGTTTTTCATAGCTCTGTCTGGGTGCTGTTAGATCAATTGATGTAAAAGCAGTGATTTGGTTTTCTGTCTTCATTAAAGGTTTTGAGTACCGTTTCTATATTATTCATTGCTGTCATGTTAATAAAATATAGCACTTCTTCAGTGTCATACTATATATGATGGCTGCCAGCGCGTGCCTAATACGCATTTGGATTGATATTCCTGTGAAACAATCTGCACTCCACACCTGTGTAAAGATTTGTAGTTCAGATGAGGAAAGTGTGTCGGAATTATTTTGGTTATTCGTTACGAAGCTTTTTTAATTATGAAATATACTGATTTTCTATTTTTGCATTGATTCTGGTTCTAAACGAACATTGCTGTTTGTGGACTATCAGCGTAAATTGAGTAATTTTATCAATTTTTTTTTTAAGTGGAAGAAGTTGTTGAATATACTGTCGTACTTAGAGACATTTAATTTAAATTAAAACATTACTTAGTGTAGAGTTTGCGAAGAGAACCAAGGAACGTTAGTCTTTCGTAAAATTTGTACAGCCAAGTTCGATGATTTTTCTATTTATATTTGCCCCAAAATCTCATTCATAAAACTGAACAGAGAGTCTAAAAATAAGACTGACTAACACCACCCTATAATAAAAGAGAAAGCGGATCGCCATCATTTAGATACGCGTTTAGATAATTTGGCTATTTGGGTAAAAATGTCGCCGCCACGTGACGGGTAGGAAAATTCTGTCGTCGTTACCAAGTCGTAGTACGGCTGGGGTTGCCCGCACCTCCAACTATATTTTATGTAAATACTCCACCTCATTTCCTGCTGTAGTGACGTAATAAATGAAGCTATGCCAAACCTTTACCTTTGCGTTTGAATTTAGAAAGCGCGCGAGTTCAAATTGTTTTGTCTGTAACGAAACTTGCTAGGGTATTCATTTATTTCAGAATTGCTATTAATTTAACAAGTTATCTTTTGGTGACCGAACGCATTGAGTATAATATTTACTTAATTATTTAAACAATGAAGTACTTAAGAATTAATTAAGATGTAAATATTCGCCGTGAATTCGAGTGCTATTAGGAAGATACTGGATGATACTCTGATGAATCCGCTCATGAAATATTTATGATAATGGTGCGATATTAAATATTGCCGTATCGGATTTTTGTAGAACATTTAATATAAGGAACAATATATGTTAAACCAACGGGATGTAGAATCTAATAGGAAATATATCTGCAAGTACATTTTTTATCACAATTGGTTTAATTGTTAATTATACATAATATTGTGGAACCTCGCTAAAATAAAGCGACCTGATTTGCATATAGCAACGCCTGATCGTTTTCATACTATGAGTTTAAAATGCTGAGTAATTATGATTGATCAAATTTACCAATATTAATTAGAAATAAAGGCGAAAAAAAGGCACATTAAATTATAAAGGTTTTGATTGATTAAGAGTTAAAGGTGAATGTCGGCATACATCTCTACTCTATGCATGCTTCCATGATTTCACATTGCATATGATCCGGTTTCTAATAAATTGTTAACAAAATATAGGAATTAAGCTAAGGCTATTAAAGTCACATATTCCCACAATCTCGCTGAGCTTCAATTTTCGTTGTTATGAAAATTAAAATTTTGGATAACAATAGTTGCAGCGTATGAGGGCGAGACAATCTTTAACATGATTATTAATCATAATAAACAAATACAATCTTGTGTTGTGGGTATCAGGAACTACGAGAGACTTTTCAGGCTCATAAACACCCGGAGCCAAAACAAATACTTGTGGTTCACAAAAATATTTGCTACGGTGGGGATCGAACCCGCGGCTGCTCGTTTCACAGGCGACCTACTGCGCCACGGAGGCTGTCAATTAGTTCTTGTTTTTTCCTGTAGTTGTTCTCACTAGCTGTTTTTTGGCAGATGACATTAGCGACGTGTTGCGGCCATAGAGGCGCTCCCCGCATGGGTCGGACGTATAGCGCGTTGCTGGCGTCGCAGCGACAGAGGGCGCTGAATGGGTCGGCGGAGCGCGCGCGCGGGCCTCGTAGCCTGCGCCGACTGTCTACCGCCACCACGCAGCTATATGACGCGCCGCCACGAGCGCAGGTGAGGTCAGGTCCTATCACACATTATTCTGGTGCTACGGGCTGTGGGTAACGCTTCTCTAACATTCTTATTGCAAGCATAGAGAATTATTTTTGTTGACGCCGTCGGGGTCAATGCCAAGCATTATTTAATAGGATCTATTAAATTCAATTGTATTATATATTGTTTACAAATTAGACTACACTCGCCAATTCTATTACCATAGAAATCGATTCAATTCATTCTAAGCTAGGGAATTTTAATTACAAAGTAGTTTTCAGTAAAAACATTGGAAATCAAAAGCCTTACTCGATCCTTTGGATTACAACATTGGGTTTATGGATCGATATTAAAGTACCGAAAATCAAATTTACGACCTGCCCACCTTTAAACGTACTTTAAATATACAGGTTATATAACAGTTAATAAAACCTATCCTTTAGAAAATCTAATTAATTCTTGTTACTGTTAATTAACTTATAGACCAAGAGCCCGTGGCCGCCAGACTCGTAATTTTATAAAAGCTGAAAGTTTGTTTGCGTATGGCTCTAACATAGGCATCACACAATCAGCTATTATGAAGTTCCGATCGTGGTTGCTTTAGAAGTTATGAGCTTCAATATTTCTGACAAGGTGAAAGAACCATCAAAACTGTCTCAATACCAAGGAAATATTTGTTTATAGTTGCCTTAACAACATATATAAAATTCAGCTTTTATACTATAACGTTGACAAAATTACATTATGTTAAAGTTTGAAGATAGAGTAATATTTAATAACATGTAATTTTGCCGGCGTTATAGTATAAAAACTGAATTTAATACATGTAATTAAGGCAATTATAAACAAATATTTCCTTGGTATTCAGACACTTTTGATGGTTCTTTCATCTTGCTAGAAACATTGAAGCTCATAACTTCCAAAGCAACCACGATCGGAACTTCGTAATAGCTGATCGTATGATGGCAATGTTAGAGGCATGCGCAGACAAACTTTCAGCTTTTATAAAATTACGAAGGTCTGGCGGCCACGGGCTCTTGATCTATTAGACCCTCTGCGACGTGTAATTTTACGTTTGAAAAAATGAACGAAAGTTCTGATTACGTTCTGAAAAAGTTATTGGGACTTCAAAAGGAAATAAAAAGGGGTCCCTCTTTTGCCAATAAGTGGTTTATCAGAGTGAGAGAAATGTACAAAACAAAACTTAAAGGAGAGGAATTTAACATTTTCAAATATAATCATTGTTTATTCTGTATTTGTTAATATTTTTGTTTATTTAATTTCTTGTTATGGGCATAAGTTTGTTTTATTATACCATGAAAATATGTATTCGTTGTAAGGTTTTTATTGCTTTACTTTACAATTTATGTAATTTTACTAGTTATGTAAATACGATAAAGTTGCAGGTGTAGAATGTAATCAAATTATTTATTAGGTCTGGGAAATAAGTTTCAACTCAGGGACGCCGTAATGTTCCCTGACCTTTCACATTTTATTACCAATTCCTTCTAGAAAAGAGATTTTATAATATACTAGTGGCTTGGCTCGGCTCCGGCCGGGTGCAGATACACTTTTTAGGAAATATTATATCGCCTATGTTCATCAGGGATAATGTAGAATTCTAATAGTGAAATATTTTTCTAATCGGTTCAGTAGTTTCTGAACCTATTCAATGCAAACAATATTTTTTTGCTCTTTATAATATGTGTTTAGACAGTGTTATATATTGACGTATGATATTTACTTTAAACCACATGTTCCTAACCACTCCAGGTAGTACTGTACCAAGTTTGAAAAAATCTGCCTGGTAATTTGCCAAAATTCACGATTTTGGTTTTCAAGGCTTTTGATCAAGCCGTCAATGTATGAGTTTTTTAACGGCTCAGGCAAATTCTCGAACCGAAGTGAAGTTCACCTAAGCGGTAAAAATATGAATATTACCTTTTTTTTTACCGCTTAGCTGGAAAGAATTTGACAAAAAACATCTTGCATTATTTTCAAATTTCTAGATTTGCAAAATTAAAGACTATAATATGTCAATATCACTCTATATACAGTCTGTAGGTGAACGCTGTACCGATAATAGAGATTTCGTTACGTTTAATAAAAATCTTTCATAAGAAATGAAAACATTGCCTTCAACGCTGTAACAGGCAAAATAGAAGAAAATATAAGTTAGAATATTCATTCATGTCATAAAAATTATAGCCATCTGGTGCGTTAATATAATTCTTTGAATACTTAATGAATTAAGCTTAGTATATTTTAGTCGTATAATAACATAAATGTTATGAATTTCATATTATTAATATTGGCATATGATTAAAGATAGCCGTCTAAAGATAGAACGATTAAAATAGTTACAAATATACGAAACTAGTTATATATGTATATCATTAATGACGGTTTATTGGTGTGCGAATGCATGGTTGGTATTTTAAAATAAGTACAATCTTATTATAAACAATAAGCTATACTTGTATTCTAACAGTATTAACATGTCCACTCTAATAAAATGTGAAAAGAGAAAAACTGTTCCTAATTTATTATTATAACAGCATTAATAGCAACCACGCATTCGCAAGTCAAAACACTATAGATGATCTATACTTTTAATTAATAACTCTTTATTATAACCCCATATAACAAACAATAAACAAAAGGAAACAAATAGAAAAAATATATACAGTAATCACAGAAACACATTACATTGGTGATATAACTAGCAGTCTTATCGCTTTACGCGATCTCTTCCAGACAACCGGTATAACTTATTAATGTATAAAAACGTATGAAAGTCTCAACAATGTCAAATATACTATACTAGTGGCCCGGCCCAGCTTCGGCCAGGTACAAATAGATTTCTGTACAATAATATGTACGTATTATACATATAAACCTTCCTCTTGAATGACTCTATCTATTAAAAAAAACCGCATCAAAATCCGTTACGTAGTTTTAAGGATTTAAGCATACAAAGGGACATACGGACATAGGGAGACAGACAGAGAAAGCGACAGTGGCGTAACAATAGGGTGGCAAAGTGCGCAAAATGCCACGGGCCCCCGGCCTAGGGGGCCCCCGGACTAGGGGGGCCCTGGGCCGGCAGGACCCTGGTCCGACAGCGTCTCAAGCCTGAAAGGGCCCAGGCTCGATTGGGCCTCGGTCTTAAACCGAGAACCGAAAACCTTAAAAATTCTAATTTAATGAATATAAAGTTAATATTTTCCAAATAAATTTGTACATGTCTTATTCTAGAAATTATTTAAAAGGTAGGAGAAAAACGAAAGAGAAAGAGGGAGTCTGCAGCGATAAATAAAAAGTTATCTAAGTCAGTACTGCAATAGATGTGGACGGTCTAGATTCAGCCTCACAGCGAGTAGGTCTTAAAATTAACTCCGACAAAACCATACCACCACCGCCCACCCACAACCGCAGACCTGTCGCTGTATGTGGCCCTGGTGGCTTGAAGTTGTTTCTGATATATCCGGCTGGGGCAGACCCTTTAACTAGGTAGAAACATCTTTGAGAAAGATACTAAAAGGCTTCCCGTCACCTCTGCCAAAAAGCTCGAAAACGATAGCTTTCAACCAGTGCGACCTACGATGTTGAGACTTGGCCACTTACAGTACTACTGATCCACTAGTTTATAGTCGCTTAGCGAGCTATAGAGCGTGTTATGCTCGGAGTCCCGTTGGAAGATAAGATCCGTGATGATCTTATCGGACAGAGAACCAAAGTTATAGACATAGCACATAGGATTAGCAAGGTGAAGTGGCAGTGCGCTGGCCACATCTGTCGAAGAACCAATAAGCGTTGGAGTAAACGTGTTCTTGAGTGGGGGCCGCGTGTTGACTAACGTGGCGTAGGACGCCTACCAGCTAAGACGAGTGAAGATTTGCAAAAACTCGCTACCACATGCTGGATGTGATGAGCTGACAACAGGGTGAAATGGCGTAATTTGGAGGAGGCCTATATCCATATAACAATGGCGGTTACATTTGATATTAGAAGAATAGCAACAATGCATATAAAAAATAAACATGTTTTTTATGCCAAGAGCTTCCTATACTCCACAAAGTTACTAATTTAGTTTTCGTGGACATAGAGATAGCCCTGATAGCCGTAATAAGGCAGTTACGAGCAAAATGTGATCCTGATTTAGAGGAATGGGTAACTTTTTTTTTTTTTTTTTTTTTTTATTGCAATGAATGACGAGACGAGCAAGCCGTTCGCCTGATGGTAAGCGATACGACCGCTCATAAACAGTAGCAACATTCCACTGCGCTCGTCATCCTGAGACATAAGATGGTAAGTCTCAATATGTCCAGTAGTTACTCTGGCTACAATGTCCTTCAATCCGAAACACAACAGTGCATTTACGCAGTGTTGTTTCACGGGAGAAATAGACATTGCGGTGGTACCCACCCAGATGGCCTCTCACATATGAGAGACCTACCACCAGTAACAACTGTAACTAAGTCCAGGGTCTAGATTAAATACTTAAGTCCAAAAATGCAAATTGAGCTAATTACTGTTTTGGGCCTACAACTCCATTATACCGGGTATCTCAAGACTGCTACCGAAAACGAAGCGGGGTGGTAGTTTTAGTGACTACAAACACAATGCAACTAAAAATTTCGCAAAGAAACGCGACAATTATTTTTTATGATTTTTTAAATATCGTAATTTTTGGGTGGTAAATTCATAGTTTTTGCTAAAATAATAATTTAAACTCTTTTATACCTTAGAGTATTTATAAATAAGAGGGTATTCACTATTATTTTAAGAAAAAAATGTATTTACCATCCAAATATGGCCATAGGAAAAAAATAACAAAAAAAATTGACGCGTTTTTTTTTGTAACTTTTTCTGTTGCATTGTGTCTGAAGTCGCTTAAACTACCACCCGGCTTCGTTTTCGGTAGCAGTCTTGATATACCCTGTATTTAATACAACTTGAGATTTTTTTCTAAAATAGACCACTTATTTGAAGTTTATCGTTACTATGTGATAGGAAGAAATGAAAATGGAACCCAAAAGCACTCGTTTATCGTTTAACGATTTCAAAATTTGGCGGCACACAAAGAAAAAGATAAAAATTATTTACTTACTACAACACACTGCATAAATAGTTTATAACAAAATTTTTAAATATACTAAATAAACTAATATATACTACAATAATAACTAAACGTTTATTAAGGGATTAATTACAAGCTAATAATAAAAATATTTTTAATGCGAAATTTGAGGTTGATATTTTTTGATAATTTCATTTATATTTGGTCGTAAAAATGACAATGTTACTCTCATATCGTAAAGAAAAGGTGCAGTAACTACTATACAACACCTTGTGAATCCCAACTATCACTAAAACAACACGGTTTATACGCAGAAGTGGCAAGTGTGCGCCGCCTTGAGACATATTCCTATTGCTATGCACCCCGCTTCATCATAATTTGGCACTAAGAAAAAACGTGTTGCAAAGCAAATAATAAAATAATTAACTTTTTTTAGATTTAAATATATATTCATGTTAAAAATATTTTTCTTTTTAAATTATATAATTCAATAATATTAACATTATTATATATTTGCAAAATTTGGCGGCACACAAAAGTGCCGTGGCACAGTGGTTGAGAATCACTGGATTAAACCATAATATAGTCCACCATGCTGGCCTAGTGTGGGTTGGCGGGCTTATATATACCATAAAAATTCTTGCCAATCGCTATGGTATGGAGGTTTCCTCACGATGTTTCCATTTACCGTCATAGTGCGTGGAGATTGACTATACATGTCCGAAAAGTCAGAGGAGTGCACTGAGATTCAAACAATATTCATCAAAATGAAACTACAATATTATTATTTTTTATATCTACCAAGGGCCCCATTTGATGATTTTTGTCACGGGCCCCCGATGGTGTAGTTACGCCACTGGAAAGCGACTTTGTTTTATACTATGTAGTGATGTTGGCTTTTTCAGGTACATTCTACGTTTAAGATAACAAGCACGATTTAGAATATCGTAAGCTATAACGTCATTTATTCAAGCTCAAAAATTGTGAGAGAAAAAAGAAAAAGATTCCTATCCCTTAGATTGCTATGAATATTTACTTCTTGCTAGTGAGTTTCGTTTCAAGGTTCAGAAAGTCGTTTGGTTATAAATCAATCTAGTTTGGACTTAGACATCAGCTTTACGGTACTGGTTGGATCATTTGTTCTATAAGATTTCACTAGATAGATCGGCGGAGCAACTGTTTCGAGTAGTGGACATTATTTTTACTAGTCATTTGTTGTATTAAAATTTGTAAACTGAAACTATGATATAATTCCGGTCCAATGTAAATATGTACATACATAGCCATATAAATATTATATATTATGAAGTATTCTAATAAGTAATTTATTGTTGGTAGGTTTCTCACATATAAGAGATCGCCTGGGTACCTACCACCGCAATATCTATTTCTTCCGCTAAACAGCAGTCTAAATATGCTGTTGATTTCCGCTTGGAAGGAATTTGTAGCCAGAGTAATTACTGGACATATTGAGACATAACATCTTATGTCTGTGGATGGTTAGCGCAGTATGCCAAGCATTGCTTTGCAATTCACGGCACTGTTTGGTTTTGCTTCTTTACATGAGCGGTCGTATCGCTTACCATCATGCGAATGGTATGGTCGTCTCTCATCCATAGCAATAAAAAATACCTTTTTTTACCAAAAAATATTTGATTGGTTAAATATAACCTTATCAACGCCTCCGAATATTTATTCAAAGTTGCGACACTGTTATTTAATAGTCACATCACTAAACTAGTTTGTAGAATAATTATAAGGTCATTGGAATACTTTGTTATTTTTTGGACATTTGCATTTCAAAATGAATGCGGTGTTCAGTACCTACAGTTAATATTTATACGAGCCTCGAAAAAAATAAAAAAACATGCAGTAAAATGCTCGTAAAATGTAGATTTTGGAGTTCTAAATATATACGGGTGATAAAAAATCATAATAATATATATCCCAATGTATGGCGATTCGCGAAACCTGTCTTACAACAGCGTTTTCATTAAATATTTGGGTGAATATCTCCTTCCTTCCTAATTATTTATTGATACTCTTTTATTAGCTTCGCCTGTATTTACAAATGTAAATAAAAAATGTACAAATGCATATTATTAAATATTTGAAATCATTTTCGAGCACTTCAAAACTTCGGATTGGTTTGAAATTTTGCACACATATTAACGACCATACAATAATTTAATAAGTTTATGACATCCTCACCAGGACCTTTCGAATTTGTATTTTGTTGTTTTTTTTACCGTGGTTAATTTGCATTGGTGCTTATTTTTTTGTATAAATGTATAATAACAGGTTTTAACAAAATTACATTTAAAAAAACAATAAATTTAATGTAATTGAATCCGTTTTATAATCTCGTTTTTATTATTAAATTAATTGTGAGACCAGCATGTCATTCACACACACATTTACACTCAGGCAGAGTCGTATACTAAAGCGTTTTTTTTTTGTTTTTTAAACATTATGTTTTATTTATAAACGTAAATTATTTTTCGTAATCCAATTAGTCGGGGATAGTCAGTCACACGCGATGACACGTACTATATTAAATTTTTGTGTCGTCCGACTTTCTTAAAATTTTCGAAGAATTTACTAGTTCTTTTGGTGCTCAATTCCATCACTAATAATCAATTTAAGAATATTGTACGGCTCAGTCATTCTATACAATACCGACGTTGATTTATGCAGTCCAGTTAAATTACTGTCGAGCTTAACCTAAGCATGGACAGTTATTGCGTGGGATAAAAGTCGTAGGTAAACATGCCTGAAAGAATGAAATTTTATACCTACTGGTTCGACAAATGATTATAATGCAAGAAGGAACGTGTATTGCAATCTAAAGAGAGTACCTATCAGAGAGGGAAGTTGCCAGGGGGGGTAACTCTATAAAAACAATACGAACTTCGAATGTTCAGACGCCCTACGTAAAACTTCACTAATGTGCCTAGATACTCCACAATATGTTGGATCCCTCTATCTTACGTCGCAACCATAGACTAAGCTCGGAGAAAATGATAAGTATAATAGAGAATAGTATTGATTTTTAGAAGTATACTTTATATCTTACTCCGGACGACGAACATCCGAATATTCGAAGTTCGTATACTTTATATAGAGTAATTTCCCTGGCTCCCCTTTCTTTGAAGGGGTTACGACAGCTTGTTGAAAATTGGATATACCTCGGCTAAATCCGAAAGGCGATATACTTTGACGTATTGGTCATCGTGTACTGTGAACCATCACAGTGAATGCGAATATCCTACCACCAGCTGTAATGCCTCTGGTATTTTACTCACTCAACGATATACAATAGTAAGATTTTATTTTAATTATGAGACCAGAGACATAAATTCCATGACGTTTTCCTTATCTGTAAAAACTATTTCAGTTTTCTACTTATTTAGGGTTCCGCACCTAAAACATAAAATCTGTCTGTCTGTCTGTCTGCCACCAGGCTGTATCTCATAAACCATGATAGCTAGAACGCTAAAATTTTCACATAATCCTTAGTAGTAAAAATAAAGTAAATATTAAAAAGGGCTCCCATATAACGAACGTAATTTTTAAGCAATTTTTAATTCCATCTTAATAAACATTAACAAACGTGATTTTTATGGTTTCTTTTATGGATAATGGTATGGTACCCTTCGTGCGCGAGTCCGACTCGCACTTGGCCTGTTTTTTGACATTTAAAAATGTTATTTATATTAACGGAAACGAGATTCAAAAGAACCGGATATTACTACCTTTGACCTTAGATGTCTTGCCACGTGTGAATAACATACACTAATGCTTGCATCACACAGCGGCCCGGACGGGATCGGAGTGAGCGGGCCTTTAGAATTGGAAAGGCAGCCACATATTCACAAGTTAAAGTATTTTTATTGCTTTGAATAGCGAGACGAGCCTTCCGTGCGCCTGATGGTAAGCGATACGACCTCGAGTTTTCAAAACATTTCTATGGTTTTATAGTATCACTATAACATCCAGGCCAATGATTGCTTGTAATAAAAGTAAGACGTAAACGTCAAGTTACTCACAGAATAAAATATATGTTTTATCTAAAAATATAATATCTAACTTGTTTTGTCTCTTTCGGCCCAACTATGATTTAAAGAAATGGTCTTGCCTGTTGTAAGGCACTCGAAGTAGATAACAGGGAAAATACTCATTTTATCGTAGCACTGCGCACATTTTTTACTTTCCTAGGGACGTATAAATTCCAGAGGATAAGATCTTAGAAACTTGAAAGTATTGATTTTTTTGTAATGTGTTAAAAGTTCCATATGAGTAAGACAAACTTGATCGCTCGTAGGAATTTCATAGCTAAGTAAAATAATTCCTCGGATTGCCTCGGTGGCGTGGTACTAGGGTACGGTTACAAAGCTGAGGTCTCTCGGTTTCGAGTCCCGAGTTGGGCAAAGTGATATTGGATTTTTCTATTCATTATCAGCCCGGAACGATGGCCCGGAATCACAAATTTGTGCCCCATATGGCGATAGGCTCGCCACCTATCACATCGTGGGACGGAACATACAAGGCGAAATGTGGGTGTCCTGGCATGTTTGCCTACCCCTTCTGGGAAAATGCGTGTGTTTATGTATGTGTGTAAAATAATTCCGTTCTAAAATAATTTGACAGGTAGCGGTTAACGTATTGTTTATACTCTCTAATGGAGTCTCCATTAGATATCATGTCATCGATGTCTTCATAATGGGTATGGCGGAAACTTCGCGCGACATGTGTTTCATATTGAAGACGGCTTTCAGAGGACGTACATATACTGTATACTGTGAGTATGAAAGTTTGACGAATGTTCTATCTGTTGCAGTGCTACAAAAACCGCGGACTCGCAGTAGTGAACGAGTTACCCAGCGGCAACAGCCAGTGGAGCCAGGCGTGGCGCCTCCGCCCCGAGGCTTCCGACTCCATCTGCTCTCCTCCCAGCATTTCGAACTCCAGCCTGCGAGAGGTCGACGATGAGCTGACAGGCGAGGAACTCGCCACGTTCCTGTGTAATGTACCCTGCAATATCGGAGGACCCTCCTGAGACACGAGTGTTTAATTCCCCAGTGAATTAAAATACACCGGTGACGGTGCTTTAAAGACAAACGGCCTAACACGAGTGACTTAGTTAAAGGTATGTTAAGTATTCGTTGATTGTTGTCTGTTGTCGAAATTAGCATTTATTGTGTAGGTAGTATTGTAAACTCAAAATGAGTGTTGTAAGGAAGTCGGTCGTCCACAATTTTCTTACGAGTAATTGTAATTTTTTACCCAAAATCCTACCGGATAAGTTGAAGTTTAAACGCGTGGAGATAAGGGGAATTGCCCGGGAAAGTAACACGGGATAACAATAAGAGGCAGGCGATGCTATAAATTAAATGTTAACCTCGGTTGTAATCGTGGCCACGCACCACCCATAATTCATCCTATCCATTCGTAATACTTTAAGGTTCTCCATAGAGGTACGAATTATACTCATATATTTTGTCAAAAGTCTGCTCTTAAGACATTTATTGGTTTGTCGAAATTTCCAAAGCTACGTATTAGATCGATGTGCTTTAAATGTACCTAATTATCATTTTTGTAAATATGGGGTCGACAAGGGTTACATTAAGTAAATTCATAGAAAAAAATATTTTTGTTGAAATGACTGCGTGTATTAAGAAAATAAGATTAAAGTTAAAATTAATAAAGTTGCGCGGGTATGAATGATAAAAGTATGTGCTAAGCACAATATTACGTGATGTGATGTGAGATGATTAGATGCAACTTTAAAAAATACGGGAGTAAATATTGGTAAAGGATAAATTAGTGTTAGTTATTATAGAAAATGAAATTGTTTATTGTGTAATTATAGTCATCATAGAATATAAGAACAATATAACTTTGGTTGGACCAACAAAAAAGACAGTGAAGTAGAACAAATATTCGAACAATGTTTAAATGGAGTGTGGATTCCACGTGGCAAATTTATTGTGCCTCCGACAGAACATAGTGCGGATAAAAGTTAAGCTTTGAATGTTGTGTTAGTTTCTATAAAATATTTCACAGAACATTTCAACGCTTTATATAATTGTGAAAAAGAAATGTTCACTAATTTTACATTCTGGATTATAATGTTTCCAAAGAACTGCAGACTTACTTCAATTGCTGTAATCTACATATATACATATGATAATAGTAGTATTCATATAATTAGAAACATCCACATTAGTATGGTAACCAATCAGTCTAATAAGTGTTTTTATTCAGCAGATGTTAATAATATCCTTTCCAGGAGTACTGAAAGGGGAGTATTTCCTCGTGCACAAAAAATAATAATTGTATAATGTCAAAAATCTTTAAATAAGTTAATATTTTAGTATTTAAAGGCTACGAAAACATATCACTATTATGAGGTAATTGCAGAATATTTGACATACTACATTTTCGTTTAAATTGGATGAGAATACATAAAATTCTTCTCGCATAACTTCAAAGCGGTAATCGACGATTGAGGGTGCACCATCTTAATATTAAAGATATTGCCTTTCATGATATTTATAGAATTTATTGTTTAATGTAATTTAAAAATATTCTCCTTGAAACAGCATCGTTGTATGCAATATATATATTGTATATAGCATATATATAGCATATATTGTATGCAAAATCGGACTTGTAATGTGTCATTGAGTCTACCGTGTATGTCTTATGTCAACGGAAAAGTATGTAATCCATCATTGTATAAAATTCCTACAATGGATAGGAAATGTATGGTTATATATATTTTGCAAAATTTACTTTTCCTGGGTTTATACATTTCCCACATAGATTTCGGAAATATATTACATTCGAGATGTAAATGAGTACAGGGGGTATGTGAAACGTTTCTCTCTAATTTTAAATACGATATAATACAGAGATTAGGTGAGGTTAGGTTAGAATTAAAATAAATTATATAACAGCAAAAGTGGATAAAAAGTTTATTACAAAGGGAAGTAAACTAATATAATCGAACCTAACAATGGCTTCATTGTGGTCGGGTATTTTGATTCTCAGTTTACTGTTATAGTGCGTTAATTTGGTTTATTCTGAGAAGCATTTATTTTTTAGGTATTTTCTAGAATTATCTCGAAATTGCATAGAATTCTTGGGAAATACAGGGTATATCAAGACTCCTACCGAAAACGAAGCCAGGTGGTAGTTTAAGCGACTTCAGATACAATGCAACAGAAAATGTTGCAAAAAAAACGAAAATTTTTCTTTTTATTTTTTTCCTATGGTCATATTTGGGTGGTAAATACATTTTTTCCTAAAATAATAATATAAATACTCTAAGATATAAAAGAGTTTTAATTATTATTTTAGTAAAAGCTATGGATTTACCACCCAAGAATGATGATATTTAAAAAATCATTAAAAATTATTGTCGCGTTTCTTTGCGAAATTTTTAGTTGCATTGTGTTTGTAGTCACTATAACTACCATCTGGCTTCGTTTTTGGTAGCAGTCTTGATATACCCGGTAAACACCCTGGTAAATACCAGAATTACAAAATCTCCACACCATTATTTTCTAAATATACTCGGAATTTTATATATTTCCTAGAAATTTTGTACAATTCCAAGGTTTATAAATTTCCGGTAACAAATTTTGTACATGTCATGTTCATACATAAGTATGAACTTTGACTAGCACTTATGACGATAATATAATTAAATTAAACAGAAAGGCAGTAGCTAAATAATGTTTCTAATTATATGTTTTACGCTACTATATATATTTAGTCATAATTATATACATAAATACATATTTTTATTGCGTTACCAAAGAAATGGAATAAAGAATGGTTATTTTTCATCGCATGGATTGTAAGTCATTATTATCTCAATTATTTTTTTATATTTATTTGTAACCCTGAAATGTACATTGTACCTATTGTTTAAAACAATGACTATGTTGTGAAAATAAAATTTATTAAAAGATTATGTTGTGATTAATTGTTGTATGAAACTTCCCCATTAAACAATGCCAATTATCATGCTGCTTTATTTTCACATAATCATACTTCATATTATTTTTACGTATTTTTTTTTCTTGCTCGGATCTACTTCTAGACACAAATTGTAATAATATATCTTTATTTCCATGATGCTCTCTAATCGTCAGCACCTTCCAACAAACACGACTCAGAAGAATTAATAATAATAAATATACCCAACATTAAGATCAATTAAGTTTTGTGTCGGGGTATCGGGAACAAATAACAATGAGAGATTTTTTAGTGTCACAAACATTCAGACTTGAAATAAATACCCGGGGTCCATACAAATACGAGTATGTGTTTCGGTGCGGGGAACGAACTCACAGCCTCACGTTTATCAGCCGGCGAATAACCATTAAACAACTGCGTCATGGAGGCTGTACATTGACCTTTTGGAAATGAACATTGTAGCCAGAGTACCTACTGGACATATTGAGACTTTACTACTTATGTCTCAGGATGGCGAGCGCAGTGGAATGCCAAACATTGTTTTGTAATTCAAGGTGTTGTTGGTTTTGCTACTGTCCATGAGTGGTTGTATCGCTTACCATCAGGCGAACGGCATACTCGCGTTGACCCAGCCTCAGCCAACATGTAAATCCACCATTACGTGTGGACATTATTTATTTCATTGTCCTATATTAATGTAGCTTGATATATTCTCCTTAGTTTATATAAATAAATTTCTGAACGCATGCATAAACAATTAAAATCAATTAAAATGTCAATCCATTTTCACTACTGTCAATATTTTACTTCTTTAAAATCTAAAATACGCCATTAATCGAATATTGTGGATATATGTTTTCGATTCGAAACCTTTACTTAAATACGTTCTTTAATTTGAGGGCAGAGTTTACCATATCGACAGGGTGAAAATTAAATGTTTGACAGTTACAAACCCATGAACATATTGTATGGGAAAATCACGCACATTGTTTTGATAGATATGATTGAATTTGAATTTTGTATAGCGGTAATAAAGTGCAAATTGACTCTTTGACGTTAGGAACATACCTACATTGTTAAAACAACAGTGAGTGCTTGTAATTTAATATGAACTTTATACAATAGCAATAAAGCTCAAATTGACTCAACGTTTTAGTTAGAAAACGTTTGTATAGGGTAAAGAAAAGGGCTGTTTTTAGGGGTTTTCCGGCAATTATTCGAAATTTTCTCGCCGTAAAAACCATCCTTGAACTTCAACGAACATTTAAAAAAAAGAATTGGACAAATTGGTCCAGGCGTGTTCGAATCCCAGGGCACACCTCTGACTTTTCGGAGTCATGTGTGTATTGATAATCAATCACCACGCACTAAAACGGTGAAGGAAAACATCGTGAGGAAACCTGCATACCATAGCGATTTATAAGAGTTCCTATGGTATGTAAGTCCGCCAACCTGCACTAGGCCAGCGTGGTGGACTATATGGCCTAACCACTCTCAATCGTATTCTCGATTGTAGAGTAGGCCCGTGTCCTGCAGTGGGACGTAAATGGGCTGATACAGTTGTTGAGTTATGCGCTTACCAACACATTTTGCGATTCATTTTTATATTATACATTCAGGCTCTCATAGATGTAATCATATTTAAGTCTGTTCGGTGGAGATTTTCAACTAGGAACTCAATAGACGGTATAAGCCCAATAATTCATCGCGACACTACATTATTTAAATATATTAATTTATATGTAATTAAGTAAGTTTTTAGCTGAGCTTTCCAGTGAGTCGAGTCGATAGGAAGCACTTGGTCATTCTAATTAATTGTTAACATTTCGAGTCGCAATTGGGTACAGATAGACGCATGATCGTAGCCAGCCGTGGGATCAGGGTGGGGCAGAAGTCTTAAATCATATGTAATTAACAAACTGTACCCACGGTATTCTTCTATTACACCCTGTATCTGTGTTTATAATTCGAATTATCCTAAATACTTTCTTATTGTTCACCTGCCTAGTACTTTACCTATATCATTTATTTTTTTTAGAGTTGGTTACAGATCAAAGTACCTTACAGATCAAATCCAGGGTGGGGCAAGCGCCCCACTCTGCCCCACCGTGGCTACGCCCATTCATAGACGTTGATATTGTTGCTCCTGCACAGTGGGGAGAACAATTTTCTATACCAGGTTTTTGTTTTAAAATATAATTTTTATTTATCAAGCTAATACCAGTGAGACGGTGTGGTCCATAATAACATTTTTATTGATAGGTAGTTTTATAAAACCTATTTTAGCCACTAATATTTGTCTTCTTCTTCCAAAGTAAATTCAAAAGCTGTTAGAAAAGAACAAAAAAATCGACTATCAAAATAGGTTTAAAATTGTCTTTGAATAACATACATACATACATAAACTCACGCCTTGTTCCCAGAAGGGGTAGGCAGAGGTGCCAGGGCACCCACATTTCGCCTTGTATGTTCCGTCCCACAATGTGATAGGTGGCGAGCCTATCGCCATATCGGGCACAAATTCCTGACTCTGGGCTGATACTGAATAGAAAAATCCAATATTACTTTGCCCAACCCGGGATTCGAACCCGAGACCTCAGCTTTGTAACCGTACCGTAGTACAACTACGCCACCGAGGCAGTCAGTTTTTATGTCGGTTTAATACTTACGGTCTTTGAATAAGGCCGTAAGTATTAAACCGACATAAAAAGAAGAGGTTTTCAATTCATCGGATTATTTTTTATGCGTCAGTTGTGCTTTCCTTGTAATAATAGATAATCTTTGTCTTTGCTAGATGCTTAGATTAAACCTTGTTACTAAATATAAGTTTTAAAATACGAAGAAGCTCAACTGTCTAAGCCCTCTTTTTCCAAAGTGGCAATTTCTCCGGGAATAATAATTTTGCTCGTCGGGAGACACTGAAACGCGTTTGACTGTAATTGGCGCAAACAAAGTATTGTTACGTAACTTGGCCTGCTTATTTATGCGTTTCTGTATCGGCACAACTTTAATTAAATTAACACACGCATTGGTACACACTTACAGATACTGTATATTATATTGTTGTTAGGTATAACAATACTCAAGAATTATATATATTTTTAAATAGCTTCCTATTAATTACATTACGAAGAAATGTAGATTAAACGTAACTCTTTTTTTTTATAAATGTATGTTTTACAATACAAATAAATAAACTGTAATGTAGACATGTATTAATTATATAACTAAATCGGAGTAAGGTATATAATTATTAGGCGAAGTGCGTGTTGGCCTGTCGGTAAACGGATCAAAAGGATCAAATCAGGGCATACCTTTGATATTTCGAGCTCATAATTGTGTAAAGATTATACAGAGTGATATTGACATAATGGTATTTAATTTAAAACACATGTTCCTTAATCCCCACAGGTACTAGTGCCAAATTTGAATAAAAACTGCCTGATAGTTTTGTCAAAAATCACGATTTTATGTTTCAAGGCTTTTTATCAACCCCTATAGATACTGAGTTTTTTTTTGGTTCAGATACTTATCTGAACTTTCCTTAACCGAACTGAAGTTCACCTAAGCAGTAAAAATACTCTTATCTACATGGGAAGTCCAAAAATCGTGAAAACAAAAATCACGATTTATGACAAAAAATCTTCTCATATTGCTTTCAAATTATATACAATGTCACCTAGGGTGATGAGAAACATGTGGGTTAATTTAAGTAACATGTGTCAATATCACCCTGTATAACAGTGAAGGATAACATCATCGAAAAACCACAGCGATTTGTAAGAATTTGGTATGTAAAGTCCGCCAACTTGCACTAGGTCCAGTCTGTCACCCCTATCAATCGTACTCTCGATTTTAGAGGAGACTCGTACCCTGCAGTGGTAAATGGGCTGATACAGTACAGTAACTAGGTATATCAGTGACCCTAAAAAAATAATTCATGAAATTAATTAATTAATGAAATAAATGGACATAGGTTCACCAAGAAGGCCATTCATTAATAATCTATATGCACGTACATTCTATATTAACACATCTGCAAAGTAAGTAGGCGTACAGTGTAGGTATCTATTCATATATTCATAGAACTACTTAATGTTAATGTATGTATGACAAATGTAATTTCCATGTTAAATTGTAATATTAGATATTTTGGGTCTTTTATCTGATATTCTGGTTTGGTATTGTATAATCTTGAATGCCTCGTGAACTGCCTCGGTGGCGTAGTTGTACTACGTTATGACTATAAAGCTGAGATTTTGGGTTCGAATCCCGGACGGGGCAAAGTGGTATTGGATGCTTCTATTCATTGTCTGTCAGGAATTTGTACCTGATATGACGATAGGATCACCCCCTATCACATCGTGGGACAAAACAGACAAGGCGTAATGAGGGTGTCTTGGCACCTCTGCCTTCCCCTTTTGGGAAGAAGGAATGAGTTTATGAATGAATGTTGTTGTTCGTACATCCAAATAATTAGTTGAATATATTTATGAAGTTTTCTCTGAAACACACTTTATAATATGGGTTTATCCAGAAATATATCTTCATACAAAAATGATGTTATATAAAATGTGTTTGCGCCAACAATACAATAAGCCTGTAAATTGCACTAAAGTTATCCATGTGAAATATATTGTGGTGAAATACAGTGTAATATTTCATGAAAACGGTTTTTATTCATTGAAATTCCGAATAAACGGGAACAGGGCGTTTTGTGACCTTCATATGTACGTGTTTTTAATAGATCTTTGTTGCTTTGTCGCTTGTACGGAGCATGCCCGGAGGTTTAGCTGAAATTGTATTAAGTAAATAAACACTCCAAAGAGGTCAGCCACATAAATAAGTCAGTTTAGATCAAAGCTTAACGCACCGTTAAGATTCGTTGCTGTGTCAAGAGCTTACTTCCTACTTACACAGACTATCCACTTTTCATCCATCGTTTTTTTCCTTCTAGGCAGGTTTGAAACCAGGTCGAAAAAAGTCAACAAGGTGTATAGGGATCGATTATTTCTTATATAAAATAAGAAGTGTAGATCTATTAGACTTGAAGACCTAGAAAATAATAGATTAAGAATTTAGGATAAAAATGTTTTTGAAAATCTCCCTTATTTTGTGCAAGAGACGGTATAAACAAAAAAAGGTCTTCATTCGTGATGTTAGTTTAACGGCAGTAGGATGAAGTAGAAGAAAAAAATCAAAACACAAACAAACACCTAAAGTGTTGTATCTATAAGTTTCTACAATATTATAAATTACTAATATTATGGTGAACTTCGGGGAAAACACAGTTAGTGCGGTCCTTCAGCGATTTGTGCATACTAATACTTCGACAAGTAGGTGACCTCCTTCAATAAGATAACAAAGTGATTTCGGATGTGTATCACCCTCCAATTTGAATAAATCAAAATAAATATACTAACAAGGAGGAAATAAACAGTATTCAACTGTGATTTATATTAACTGACGTCCAAAATATATTTTGCTTCTTTAGTTTTCGGCATAATTTGTTCTGAATTTCTACTTTATATAATGGCCCTAATGGGCGATTTTTGTAAGTCTTGAAGTGGACGAGAAATTTAAGAACTTGTATTTTTTAAATTGTATGTGTATTATTTATGTGCTAATTATAATATATTTTATTAAATATATAAAATAAAATTTGTGAAAAATGACACACTTAATGTGTTTATTAATTCAGTTTAATATTCCCCGCTAAACTTCAAAAACCGTCAAGACTAATTTGAATAATAAAATTGTCATATACAGTAGAACCTCTATAAGTCGAACATCAAGGGAGACGCCAAAAAATTCGAGTTATAGAGTTTTCAACTTATGGAGGATTTCGACTTAGGCGGATTTTGATTCGACATAAAGAGTTTGAGGTTTATTTTATTATTGTTGAAAGAGTACTCATTGGCAAGCCAAATTGTTCAGCAACATCTTTCTTTTTTTGACACCTCTTCACAGCTTCGATCACTTCTAATTTTTCAGCAAGACTCAAAGTTTTTAGTTTACGTTTCACAGCACTCATGTTAACTGTTGTACTAATTGATGTGTATTGCAGTAGAACCAAACTACTTCTGACAGTATTTAAGTCGAAAACAAATGACTTGCTTAGCTAAATTTCAAAGGAAATCAAAATTGAACACCTGACACCAAGCAAGCAAACACGTGTTTACGTGAGTCATAAATTTATTATCGTATACTCCTAAAATGTTTTCTAAAAAACAATAGTGTACTCACATTGTCGGAAAGTTCTTAAAGTCGGTAACTTATTTTTGTTCGAACAATAGAGGTAATAAATTCCAAATGATCAAGTTGTAAAGGTTGTAAAATAAAACGTTGCTATGTTCGAGATACAGAGGTCAAATTTAATTTTTCGAGTTATTGAGTGAAAATATGTACCAAAATGTCTTGGAGGGACTCGCTGATTATTTCGACTAACAGAGGGTCAAGATTTCAATTAATGGAGGTTTTGGTATTTGAAGGGAAGGGAACAAAACAATTTTTCGAGATTTGGAGGTTTTTGACTTATCGAGGTTCGACTTAACGAGGTTCTACTGTATTATATTTTATAATTTGAGTGGCTTGTTCACTAGTGTAAAAACGCATATTATGACGATAGGCTCGCCCCTTGTCACATCGTGGGACGGAACGCACAAGGCGAAACATAGGGGAACTAGTTGCTACAGCACCTCTACATTCCCCTTCTGGCAAAAGGCGTGATTTTATGTATGTATGTAAAACGCATCAATAGCGTGTTAGTATTTTTGAGCTATGCGGTCTAAAAATAGACGTATGCGTGTACTTGTGTTCGCACGTATTAAATTATACTTCTTTTCAAGATGAAATTCGTTTTTGTTACTAAATTTTCAATGTCCTAACATTCACTACCGTATATAATTAAAACACAAACACAAATGTATATCAACTTTTATAAATATAAAACATATTTCTGTCCGAATACCCAAAAAGAAGTACGAGTATAACTTCAAAAACATATTATGAGATCACATTGATCACAAAATTGGACAAATAAGGAAGAATACATTGTTATTTATGTATAAAGTATAAGAACACTAAACAATATCCGAAACGATCTGATGAGATAACGTCGGAACAGATTCGTAAACAATGTTACACATATCTAAGGTAGATAATTTTCTTGCTTTTATTTTGTCCTTCGAAACTATTTTATTTCTTTCGTAAAGACTTTGCTTTGGGTGGTAAAATACGTAGTAATCTAATTATAGCGTGTAAGGATTTGCGTTAAATCATATAACTAAAATGCTGTTATATTATCCTTGAAACAAAAACTCGCTTTTATTCAGTTGCTGCTTGAATTTTTTGGGGACTCGTAACTTAGTAATAAGGGCGCATTTTGTAATCCTCTTGGACTGCAGTGGCACATGTAGAGATTTGTAAAACTAAATTGAATGTTAAGTTCCAGATCTAATTATTTAATGTAAAAGAGTATATTATATAGCTTCTTTTTTCTTCTCTCGTTTTAAGAAGACGATACAAATGTTGTAGATGTTGATGGGCAGCGGTAATCATTTACCATAAGATCACATTTCTCGTTTGCCAGGGCAATGAAATCCCTGAAGATTATGAAAGTTTTACGCACTATTTTTGTCAATTTTGCCTTCGAAATTATAAACTTAAGCCATTTAAATACGCCACATCCATACTGTACTGTATCAGTTATACGTCCAACTGCAAGGCACGGGCCTCCTCTACAATCGAAAGCTATACTATTGAGCGTGGTTAGGCATTATACAAGGCTAGTCATAAAGGGTATATAAAGCCGAAAGTTGGTCCTACACTCATCATAATAAACACCTTTTACTATGGCGCTAACCCTGAAATCGCTAAAATATTTCAGCTGTTCCATACATTGTGTAGATCGACACGATTATTTTTGTATGTAACAGCTGTTTTATTTTTCCTTTACATTGTCTCTACAAGGTTAAACTTACTTTGCAATATGTGACGTTAATTATGTCCTAACCAGTCTCTCACACTCTTATCATATACAAAGGGGCTATGGTTTAATTCCGAAGCTGTTATGCAACGGAGATGACGACACAGGATTTAATCATTAACCGGCAATTAAGATAGGCAATTATACATTAGACCGTACATACATAGTACACGCATCCATTATCTGCTTATGTGTCATTGTAAATGATCCCGATGTGAGTTTAGACGTGGATGAATGGCATCGATGGTCTCCAGGTTATCCTGTGTTAATGACGTACGTGCCCATCGGACCGATAATTCTTCCAGGGATGTACAAAGAAAATCATTCATGTGTATTTTGATGTCGGAAAAATTGATATACATACATACATAAACGCGTTCTCACAGAATTTTTATATGAAGATAAATTTCTGGATAAATACAGTGTGAGAAATCTTCATAAATGTATTCAACCAATTACTCGGTTGGACGAATGAGAATAAATAAAGTGATAAAACGTGTTTCTCTTATCACATTATCGCACATTAAGCTATAAATAATATTATTGTAGCTGAGCTTCTACTAAAATATTAAAATGAATAAGTAATGATTATAAGTATACGTAGATTCCAAGATGGTCCATTGTAAAACCTTTTTCTCACCCCCCCACCGATTAACACAACTGCTAGGTGCTATTATTACATATTCATATACATACAAAAGTACATATTCAAGATTAGGTATACACACATATACGCATTTCTCCTAGAAGGGGTAGGCAGGCGTGCTACCAGGACGACCACATCTCGCCATGTACGTTCCGTCTCACGATGTTATAAAGGGCGATTCTATCGCCATATCGGGCACAATATCCTGATACTCCGGGCTGATAATGAATAGAAAAACCAAATATTACTTTGCCCGACTCGGGATTCGAACCAGTGACCTAAGCTTTGTAACTGTACCGTATTACAACTAAGCCACCGAGGCTGTTTAAAAAAATAATTTTGACAGAAATCACAAATGCACATGCACGAAGACTTGTGACTGAGGTTTTATTACTTTTAAGCGTCCTTTTAATTATCTCGAATGATCAATTGTGTAGAGGTTTGCGTTTAGCGATCGAATACTTACGTTGGCTAATCTTCTGGATATTTTATTTTATGATCATTATCATTATCTACAATACGGTTGGCATGAATCTAATCCCAAGCCGCATTTGTTAAAAAAGTTTATTTAAAACTTGTTACAAAAGCTTAATGTCAATCATATTCCTCCTTCCTTTCCAATTTCAATAGAGAGTTTTGAAAAAAGCGCGTAGTTTGTTTTACAAATGAATTGCTAATTTTCGATACAATATCTTAGTTGTAACACCCCTGGATCCGATTCTTTGCAATTTCATCTACTGGAGTTCGGCAACCGGCAGATTTTTCCCACCGGACCACACAGTGTCCGTCCACAACCCTATATGCCAATCTAGAACAAATTCCGAGTATTAGATACGATTAATAAAAGACTATGCTCTGTATCCGGAATGGTTAGGTTTGTAATTTTACTTCTGGCTATTAATTTGTTTCCTGTAAGTTAGATTTTGGTCCATCACATAGGTTAAGTGTGGCCTTCAATTGTCTTTCAAATCTTGTGGGTAGTTTTAGAGTTTACATTTATCCATAATTGTTAGAATTTACGATAATTAATTAACCTCGAATACATATTAGTCCGCCAACCCGCACTAGGCCAGCGTGATGGACAATATGGCTTAACCCCTTTCAATCGTACTGTCGGTTGTAGAGGAGGCCCGTGCCCTGCAGTAGGAGGTATACTGATACTGATACGTATTACATACTCATTCTTGAGAGAGATATGTTTTATTGTTATATTACTGGTGGTAGGTCTCTCATATGTGAGAGATCATCTGGGTAGGTACCACCGCAATGTCTGTTTCTCCCGTGAAACAGCAGTGTAAATGCATTGTTGTGTTTCGGATTGAAGGACATTGTAGCCAGAGTAACTACTGGACATATTGAGACTTAACATGTTATGTCTCAGGATGGCGAGCGCAGTGGAATTTTGCTACTGTTTATCAGCGGTCGTATCGCTTACCATCAGGCGAACTTGCTCGTCTCGCCATTCATTGTAATAAAAAAAAAAATATTATTCTTTCGACAGCCTCCGTGACAACAAGAGGCCGCGAGTTCGATACCCGCACCAAGACAAATGTTTGTGAGGCCCACAAATATTCGTCTCAGGATTGGGTGTTTGTGAGACCGAAAAGGCTCTCATAGTATCTGATATCCACGACAGAAGACTGAATTGATCTTGTTAATTATGAGGTCAGAAGTATGTATGTGGCTGTTGGGTGTATTTATTTATTATTATAATTTATGTATGCAAGTCAGAGATGCATTGGGCTCAAAATCTAAGTTTGAACTAAGTATACATTGTGGATATTTCTATAATAACTAGTGGTGTAATAAATGTAAGCAGCACACGTGTTTCACGTATCGTGTGGAGGTGGGTGTAATGCGCGTGCCGCTAATCTGGTCCAGGCAGTCTCGCGAGGGCTATTATTCAAACTGCAAAATGTGTTTACAGATTGCATTTTTCATCGTACTGTCGCAGCTATCGTGATTTATATGATATATATATATACACGCTTTTTTCACAGAAGGGCAGGCAGTGGTGACATTTCGCCTTGTATATTCCGTTCTATGTTGTAAGATGGGGCGAGCCTATCGCCATATGGGGCACAAATTTGTGATTCCGGGCTGATAATGAATAGAAAATTAATATCATTTAGGCCGACCCGGGATTCGAACCTGAGACCTCAGCTTTATAACCGTAGTACAACAAAGCCAGCAAGGCAGACATATTTATACGATATTTCCACATATTTTGTTCTGGAAATATAATTTTCGCATGTGACGAATTTTATAAATTAAGATCACGTGCCTGCCAACCGCAAGTAATTTTAGCACAACTGAAACTTCAGAATTAATTATGTTATGTGCGCTTAATTTATTGCCTACGAATTGTGGAAAGCCTACATTTTACGTTTGAATGTTGTTTAGTTTAGTGTACCTACTATTTCTGAGACGTGGGCATAGACCGGCCCGTAGAGAGGTTGAAGTTATTCGTAACTCCCTCCGTAGTGATGCCGTGGAGGAGTGGCGTCTCAGGCTGGACAACCCTACTGCGGGTTTGAGGACCGTTGCGGCAGTGCGCCCTGTTTTTAGTCAGTGGCTAGACAGGCGCCACGGCGCAGCGACATTCCGATTGACGCAGGTACTCACAGGCCATGGATGCTTTGGCGAGTACCTGTGTCGAGTTGTCGGCGTGGAATCGTCAACCGTGTGTCACCATTGTGACAACTGTCCGCGGGATACGGCTCAGCACACTCTGGAGGTGTGTCCAGCCTGGGACGGTGAGCGTAGCGCTCTCGTTGGGATCGTCGGTCGGGACCTCTCGCTGTCGGCCGTAGTGTCATCCATGGTTAGCAGCCCGAGATCTTGGAGGGCGATGTCCCAATTTTGCGAGAGGGTGATCTCGCAGAAGGAAAGAGCAGGGAGGGAGAGAGATCGATCCGATCCCTCTCGTCGCACCAGGAGACATAGGAGACGCCGGGGGGACGATTAGCCGGTGACTCCTGCCCTGTGGACTGGGGGCTATTTTAAGAATTCCACCACGGTATCCCCTACCTGTCGTAAGAGGCGACTAATGGGGGCAATGGTAGTCGCGGGCACGCAGCGGGGGGCTGCGTAACGTCCACTAATAGCGACTACGTGAAGAAAATATGTGGGGTGTGTCGTGTCGCGGCATCGTGCAGGATCGGATCCGGCGAGGCTAGGGCGCCTAAGCCTTAGGAACCCGGACCCGCTCCAATGCGCTGAAGAGGTTCACCGTGGGGTTTTTGGTTGGTATGCCGGTGTAGGAATTTTGGTAGGGACGCAACTCAACGGTCGCCTGGATGTTAACATCCATTCCGGGTGGTTCAGCGTTGAGTCGTAAGACCGGCGAAACCAACATAACCGCCTGCCTTTCCCCCCAGGCAGCGGTAGCGATAAACCGTTTTTCCCCGCGAAAACAAAAAAAAAAAAAAAAAAAGTGTACCTACTATTTCAAACCTCTCAACAATCCAATGAGAAAGGTCATACATCTCGCAGATAAATAATAATTCTGTCTGAAAATTGAGCCTACGTACAAGGTAATACATACATATACTCTCTTGAGTGTAAATTAGTTTTACTAAAGTTAGGGAATTTAAAAATAGTTTAAGAAAATGACCTAGGTCGTCGGTGGTGTTTGGGATTTTGTTATAAGCGTCCTTAATATATTGGGATGTAAAACGAAGAATATAGAGGTACAGAAGTTGATTTATATTTTTAGATACATACATGATGACAACCTCTATAGTGCAGTTGGTGGGAAGAACTGTTAAAAAACTGGTTGTAGATTCGATAACCGCACTGAAACTACACTTCATATGCTAAATAGGTAAGCATATATATTATTTTATTTATTGTACCGGATATAATAAGTAGGTAGGTAGTGACTACAGGTATAACACAAACAAAAATTTCGAAAAAAAGCGACCGTTATGTTTTGCATTTTTTTTTGTGAGTGGTAAGTTTTTGCGAAAATAACAATTAATATAAGCCTTGCTTACCATTGCGCATTTTAAAAAGGAAGGGTGTACATTATTATTTTAGGAAAAACTACGTATTTGCCACAGAAACAAGACCATAGGGAAAAAAACACAAAAATAAACCAGTATACTTAGAATCCCGGGATACGAAATGAACCAACAAAAGTTAATCTCAACGTATTATTAATTTTACACAAAACTAATTATGTTTGTAATTAAACGGGCTTTGATCCACTAATTTGTTTAATTATTTGCGATGCTGAATTTTGTTCATGGAAATACAATGGCGAAACTGTATGTGAATTGCATTATTATGTTGATCAGGGTTTTATCTCTGAATTGAATTGACGGGAATTCTAATATCACATTATTTATTACTTATTTGAATTATATCTCACGTAAGTTTTGCACTGTGTGATTTTTTTAACTGTAAAATATCAATTACCGTGTCAAAATAAATATTTATTGTTATTAACATTTCGCGAAATATAATTAATATATTTTATGCATACATAATAGCACATGTAATTAAAGTTTATTGTGGGAAACGTACCTCGCCCGTTGGTATTGTGGATTTTGAATATATTACTTTAAGTATCAATTACTTCCAGTTGTGGTAACGCGGCTTATATTTTTTGTTTTAAATTGGAATAATTTCAGTATTACCAACAAATATTTTACAATAGCTCCTAATTACGGCTACCAGTTGTGAGGAATAATATGATCCTAACAGCCTAACGTGATTTTGAGAGGTCTCTGGGACGCATGTATGCTACACTGAAACCAATATGCATAATATTGTATGGAACATCTAATAAAAGCGCATGTTGAATAGACGGAGACACCTATTTAAAGATTTGACCTCAGAATACAGAAACAAGGTTTGACATTTTACTCATAAGACGTAACATTGTGGAATATTCTTGGGAATATTGATGTTTGATTTTATCTTTTCCGTCGACGGAACACGATGTTTAAAGATTTTTAGATATCTAATAAGATTTACAAGTTCAGCAGCCTACTATTTCCTGCCGCTACCATCGTTCTTAAGATGTTGTAAAGCTGTAGAAAAAACATGGCTGCTCAATAGAAAATTATGCAGAATTTCCGCCTCGAAAAACTTACCACTTATAAGGCGATATTACGTTAATAACATAAATCCTTATAATACACAGAGCAACTAAAAATTTCGCAAAGAAAAGCATCAATTTTATTTGTGATTTTTAAATATCCTTGGGTTTGCTAAAATAATAATTTAAACCTTTGTGTACCATAGCGTCTTTAAAAAATAAAAGGGTGTACACAATTATTTTAGAAAAAACTATGTATTTCCCACCCAAATCCAACGATAGGCAAAAAA
This sequence comes from Hyles euphorbiae, assembly GCA_023078785.2. Classification (NCBI taxonomy): domain Eukaryota; kingdom Metazoa; phylum Arthropoda; class Insecta; order Lepidoptera; family Sphingidae; genus Hyles; species Hyles euphorbiae. The sequence continues at coordinate 7,759,826 of CM041040.1, forward strand.
TATCGTTTTTTTGTTGAAAAATGTTTAGTTGTATTGTGACTGAACCCACTAAAACTACCACCAGGCTTCGTTTTCTGTAGCAGTCTGGATATATATACGTTTCTTGCAACTTGTGTGAAAATTAATTATTTTATTAGATTAGATGTCTGGGATTTTTGCAATTAGAGCTACTCTCTCGGGAGATCGGAGTTGGCGCAAGCTTAATACAAAATCAATAAATTAAGTTATATGTATACTCATTTCCAATGTGTGCTAAAATACCTAATGAATCTGTAACTTTATTTTTTGTAATCATGATAAATTAATTGAAAAAAGGAACTCTTAATCTTATCCATTTCCGCTGTAGAGCGAAAATTGGTAAAACTATGCTCATGGTATTAAAAGTGAATATATTATTGTAATACCAACGCCCCGGCTACCTGTGTTTATTTCCAAAACTCCAATATGCTATTACGAACATTTAGAGACCAAAAAAAGACAAATCTGTTCAGCCATTATCAATTTTGCACTTAGTAACATACAACACAACAGTAGCTAATCCTTTTGTTTTATAAGCAGATAGACATGTACAAGAAATATTCTCTAAGGTTAATTGGCATAGAGACCCATTACAGCTAGAAATTACAGGTACGTTGACAGCACTTGAAAATTCGCATCCATTACTTACAAGAAGAAAAAACGAATTGGAATGCTTTTCTGAACTGTAACTATTTTCAGCTTTTTCCGCGAATGAAGTATTATATTTTATTTATATAGGACTATGTGTGGGCGAACTAAAGGTTTGCTTTGTAAACATTTGAATATTCTTTGGACAATTCATGTCATGGTTAATCTAAACTGCCTCGGTGGCGTAGTTGTACTAAGGTACGGTTACAAAGCTGAGGTCTCGGGTTCGAATCCCGGGTTGGGCAAAGTGATATTGGATTTTTCTATTCATTATCAGCCCAGAGTCAGGAATTTGTGCCCGATATGGCGATAGGCTCGCCACCTATCACATTGTGGGACGGAACATACATGGCGAAATGTGGGTCTTGGGCACCTCTGCCTACCCCTTCTGGGAAAAAGGCGTGAGTTTATGTATGTATGTATGTATGTGGTTAATCTAAAGAAAACAACTTTTGTTGTTGATATTTATATACGACGATTATGTACGAAATACGAATATATTCAATATTAGACTATTATCGGTATGAATATTCTGAAACTTAAAGAATATTTTAGTCCAGTAGGTTTATAATTAAATTCAGAAAAGACGGCCAGGATATGAATAATTGGGCACGTTGGGAATCTAATTCATTGTTCAACTCAATGTTATTTCGTTAAATTTATGTTCTGATAGTATCACATATCTGTTAAATGGAAAATATTACCACCAAAGTCCGCCTCGTAATATTAACTCTGCTTTGCAAACTATTTTGTTTGTCTTCTAGAAAAAATAAACTAAAACATAATTTTATTTCAAGTAGTCAGTGGCATCGAACAATGGACATTTACATTTATTTCCGTCTGGATTGTTTTGCATATTTATATAATAAACCGTTTTGGTATGTCTTATTTTCTTTTCTTTTTTTGTAAAATGAATGTGTTTTTATTTTAAACCTTCGTCATGGGTGGATTTTAAACAAACCAATTCCACATTCACAAAAGGGGGGATGAGTACCCGTACATTATACATAGGTAATCAATATAATATTTTTCTGGTGATAGGTCTCTCATATGTGAGAGACCGCCTGGGTGGGTATCACCGCAATGTATATTAATTCTCCCGCCAAATAGTAGCGTAAATGCACTTTTGTGTTTCGGATTGAAGGATATTATAGCCTGAGTAACTACTGGACATTTTAAGACTTAATATCTTTTATTTTAAATAAATATTTTAAATTAATAGACCGACATGGCCATCGCATGAAAACATAATGTATCGTACAATTTATACTTAATGCTGCTGGCCAAGTCGATCTATTTATTTAAAACGTAAAGGATTTTTAATATTGCTATGATAATAGCTTATGTAATAACTTTATACAGAAAGTTCCTTAAGCAAGGACTAAATAAATTAACCGACTTGGTATTACATGGATCTCACAACTTTTTGCGGTAGAAAAGCTGAGCTGCGAAACTTGGTATTTTTTTACAGGATGTTTTTGATGGGATCTCACGTCTTTTTGTAGAATCCTACTTTTTTCCTTTTCGGTACTTTTTACTTCTAGAATATCAATAACGATTTTCTTAAAGCCTCTGTCTTATGGTTTTTTCTTATTTATGTAGGTATCAATTTATCAAAAATATAGCGGATTTGATTATTGGTGTTCTTTCTTTCATGGTAATTGATAATTTCGAGCTATTCAGTCTATTTATTTGCAAATTTTTCTTCGTCATATTTTTCTAGCGGAATGTTGTACAGTTTCATGTGCTGAATACACCCTTTTCCTTTCCATAACCCCCTCCTGTTAAGCTTCATACATATATAGATATATATGGATACAATGATTCATATGATTCATTAACTGCAAATGTAACTTTGTAATCCTATACATTTATATAGGATTACAAAGTTATTCACGCAGTTAGTGCATCTAGAAAACTAGACAGAAATTATGAAATGTTTAATTTTTCCATTGATGTAGACACTAAACACTAATTATATTCTAAATTTGAAGCTTCTATGTCTGCTAGAAGTGCCTTAGACTTTTGATGATCGGTCAGTCAGTCAGTCAGTCAGTGAGTGACAAAATTAAGAAAGTTTGTCAAGTTACAATTCTTAAACGACTGGTTCAAATTGAATGGAATTTTAAATATACCGTGTTCACAGAATGTCTGCTTAGTAACTAAAAATTCAGGCTTCTTGCTTTAACCACAACGAAGTTATAGGGGGTAGAAAATGGTCTGAATTGCTTCGAGAAAAGGATGGTACGACAGTGCCGCTTTTTAGCTCGACTTGGAGGGGGCACTGCCATGCCCTCAGATTTTAATAATAATCCTTTATTAAATTATAATTGCGAATGTGAATGAAAGAGTAATAATAAATATTATGGATGTTTGTTACTCTTTCAAGTAAAAACTATTGAATGGATTTTAATGAAATTTGGTATACTGGTAGCTGCTTCCCTGCATTAACAATTTTTTTTATCCCGATCTTATTATTCTATTAATTGACTAATGAAGGGATGAAAAATTGAAAATAAAGTAATCCCGTTTTGAGAGATCTTATTCTGAGTGCAAACATTTTATCTCGTCAGTTTAATAAAAACGACGAACCATTTAAGACTTCATTGCTCGTTATTCATTTAGGTGTTTCACCTTTTAATTTAACCAATTTAAAATCGCCACAAAATTGTATGCAAAATAGCTTTAAAAGACGTGGGGGATTTTATAATATATTACGTGAAAAAAAATCAAGTAAAGCATAATATATTAATAAAATGTGAATGCACCATGAAGCACATGAGTGTTGCGCGCAATTCTGCCCCAGCGACATTTATATTATTCGTGTCACTAGCATGTGTTCCGTTTCTCGATTTGACGTGATGTGGCGGCCGTGTAATTAAAATCCGGCGGGGGCATTACCTCCAATGCAAAATACACGTGAATTTTCGCACAGAATATAAGAACATAACATTGAAAATCCCAAATATTTTATTTATTAACACATGCAAAGACACAGAACAAAGAATACATGCATACAAACAGACGACCTCACTTGTCCGGTTTGACCGCGGAGGTCACACCCAATTCCACGGTCTTTTAAACAAATAAAAATAAGATGAAACATTAAACAAAAACAAAAATTAGAATATCGCTTCTTAGATTTAAAAATAAAAAAGAACACAAAATTTTAAACATTCTTTAAGAAAGAAAGAACACCATTTTATTTATCACAGGGATAGACACTGGAAAAAAGTACACGTGAAGTAAAATTAACTGTAACTGTATCTATTATATATCAGCCCACATACATTCGTCACACTGCACGGCATGGGCCTACTGTACAATCGAGAGAACGATTGAGAGTGGTTAGGCCATATACTCTGCCATCCTGGCCTAATGCGTGTTGGCGGACTTTATATCCAACATTTTAAACATTAGTTTTTTTTTTTACAAATATACAAATCACTTCTAAGCATAACTATATAACAACATATATATTTGCTTTGAACGACATTGTAGCCAGATTACCTACTACTGTCTAAATATATTGAGACAACACCTGAGACACAATCTCAGGATGGCGAGCGCAGTGGAATGAAAGCAATTATTTGCTTTGTAATGCACGGTGTTGTTTGGTATTACTACTGTCTATGAGCAGCCGTTCGGCTTACCATCAGGCAAATGCCAAACTCATCTCGCCGTTCAAAGCAACAAAAAATTGTGATGAATAGTGAATAGTGGTGTCTGTAACTGTTGTATTAAATAAATTGCTTAAAAAACATAAACTTGAATGCCTTTTAATATAAGCATTTGATTTGTGATTACTGCCAGGCAATAGGATGAACAAAAGAATATCTCATGAAGCTCAAAGACTTTAGTTATAATAACTACCTCCTGTACTGCTCTATGATTGTGAATTACGAAATGATCCTTAGTCAACTTACTCAAACTATGTGTTGTGGAATTGAGGATGGCATGGTATGTACGTAAGCGGGATATCCGCTATAGCTTTGGTCTTCGATGTAGCGTATAAATTTGGGGTATGTGGAATAATCAAGTCGTGATGAAAAAAAAAATGTTATAAAAAGTAGTGTTTAATACATAAAAAACTCTTTATATGCAGAAGCTAATATAATATATATGCTAATATATAAGATGAATGTTAATGCATTAAAAAAATACATTAAAACGCTATGTTGCCAGATTTGAAAATTGAAAGATAAGGTTTCAAAATTATGATCAGACTAACGGCCCGACTCGGCTTCATTCGGGTGCAGACATTTTTTGAGTCCAGTCCACATCAGGCGTATTATTGCGTATTTATATTTAAACCTTAGTCCTTAAAAGTCCTTCATGCTTCTCTACCCGTCCCGTCCTGTGAAATCCCGTCCTATCCCGGCACAATATGTTCTGTGCCTTTATAATATTAGTAGGAAGTATGATAAAAGTTTTAATCCGACGTTAAATCGCGATGATAATCATCAAAAAATATATTTACCAAAATTTAAATAGCAAAACTATTGATTTTAATAGCTTCGGATTTTATAGAATTTAATAGTTTCCGCAATTAGAGAGTCTTCTAGACTGTGCTAATTTAAATTTGCTGTTATTAAATATTTAAAACGGTGATGGTACTTTGAGTTAATTTAGCGACATATTGTAAGTTTTATTTGTATACAGAGTGTTTTATTAATTTTATTTGTAGGTCGTAGTTTTAGCAACGACAAACACATTGCAACTAAAAACATCGCAACAAACACGGCATTTTTTTGTGTTTTTGGTGTTGTGTTCGGGGTGACGGAAATAACACATCGCGTTACGTATTAGCGGTTTATTTGGCAACTGTTGTACAGTCACTAACTTATAAGTTATAACTATGACATACGATAGCTTATTGCATTCACATAATTGTCATTTCATATGTAGGTCCACTCACAAAAAACCGCCACATGTTTATTTAAATATCATCGTGCTTGCGTGGAAAACCCGTAGCTACTGCTAAAGTAAAATTTTAAACGATTGCGCAGCATAGCCTATTTAAAAATAAGAGGGTATAAATTATTATTTTAGGAAAAAGTATTTTTTAACACCCAAATAGGACGATAGGAAAAAAAAAATACAAGAAAACGTCGCATTTTTTGCAGACAAATAGTTGCATTGTGTCTGAAGTCATTAAAACTACCACCTGACTTCGTGTCCAGTCGCTGTTTTAATATATCCTGTATTATTCGTGCTCAAATTTCTTGACTTAACATAAAATTTTATCGAATCGATATTTCCATATTATCTGCATTATGTACACTTACGATCCAATAGTATATTGGCTTAAGAGCGTTTACACCTTGAGCGCAAAGTCAACTATAGGTATTTCTTCGATAATTTCACGCACACATAAGCGACCATATCTGTGTGCGTAGAGCTGCCGCGTCGGCTCCCTGTAAAATGAAATCAACCAACTTTGATCCGTGCGCTTCAAATATTCAATTGAAATGTAACTGTATTATAATATAATAAAAATATTTTATTTGCATTATAAGTAGACAAATATTACTGTCCAAGTAATTAACAATACAAATTTAGGTACTAATCACATTTTCAGTTGTTAAGTTGCATTCCAATCAGTGTTCAATCAGTAGACACTACGGACGTTTTATCAATCATTTAGTGTTCGAACAAACACGCACTTGTTCGAACACATGAATAGAGTTAGGGACCATACAACCCCTTACAATTACGAAACATATTTAATTTTATATTACAGTACATAACATAATCTAGCCTCGGAATTACATTTGTCGTAATGTATTACTATTATTATACTCACTACAAAATCATTGTAGTTAATAGAAAATAAAATAAAATATTTTACTAACAAAGTACTAAGATGTGACAATCGCACACACACGCGTGGCTATTTTTACTACGCACGGCAAAAATCGACTGCAGCCAGGCCGGAGCGACGAGCGATACATCCTCCGTCTAGAAAGCCTTGCGGCGCGGCGGTCTGATTTGAGGCACGTCGGACAGCGCCTTTTATAGTGCTTTTTAAAATATTTGTAGAAAACATAAAAGCTAATTTTGTTTAAATATAAAAATGGTAATTTATTAATAAGGTGTTCTTCTATTATAGTATGCAATTACTATATAAAACTATGTACGATAAGTTGGTGAAAAAAAATATGTTCTTGATGGGAGTTTTTGAATAATTTCGCATTGTTTAAATTTTTGTTTTTCAGGAACTAAACACAAAAAGATTATTTTTCTCAGCAAAATCCCTCCATAAGGGTTTTATTATTCTGATAATATTTTTATTTTGATATTATATTTAGTGATTTCGGATATCTTAAGCTTCTAAATTGTTATTCGAAGCCTAAATAACGAAATCTGTGTTCAGTAATCCTTATAGTATTCACAAATTATCTAACAATCAATAATGTTTTCCACCAAAATCCCTAGATGACAACCTTTTCTAATTTTAGTATTTTGTATTTTACCTTTAAATTGTTTATTGGTGGCTATTAACTCGTTTGAAAAGTCCTGTTTTTAAAAAGCACGCATAGGGTATAAACGCTCTTAATGAGCTTATTCTTTTCTTTTTTGCACTGCTGCCAAAGACCCGGTTGCATACGTCGCTGTGTCCATTTTGTTTTGTAAAAAAAAGTGTTCATTTTAAAATATATTGAAATGAAGAATTTCTATGCAAAATGTGCAATAAATGAGAGAGTCTAGCTACAGGGTATGAGGTGAATGACTTATGGAATAGGCCGACTACAGGAGAAATGTGCAATATTTTGTTATATAGACTTTTCTATAATACTATTTAAAATTTTTGTTCATTACTTTAGTAAATTTAATAAACAACTTTGCGGAAAATAATAACCTTTGACTCAAAATGTTTTATTTGCAATATAAAGTTGAATCAAATTGTAGTCTTCAAGATTATAAATGTATTTTTTAATAGTCTGAAATCAAAAGTTAACCAAGCATTGTCCTGTTTGCAATAACATAGAATATTCCAATATTCAAACATGAAAAAAATGCAGAGACCGACCGAGAACGACCAATTTCGCAAGAGGGATGTTCTCCACTCATCGTTGCTTTCAAGGTATATTCGACTCACTGCAACATGCATCGTAGTTGTTTTATCGAGCCGCAAAAAACGTTCCGTGATTTACCCGTGACCGACTCTTCACTAATTTATGACACGTACTGCACGTACTAATGGCCCATCTGAATTGTACTTGATGCGACAACAAATTTTGCTAAAGGCACAATAGGTATTTCATTCATTATTTTTTTGAATTTATCATTAAGTATCTAAATCCAAAATCTAACAAACAAAGAATTTTGTAAATCCATTTAGAATTTAACAACGTAAACAAAAGTAAATATTTTAAAGCGTTTCATATAAACATTTGAAATCTTTTTCTTCACATTTTAAATCTCAAAAGTAAACATTTTAAATCTTGTAGTGGGAATAGAAGAAAAAGGATGCAAAATTTGTAAAATTCGCGTAAATATAAGAAACCATTACTTAAATTTGATGTTAGATTAGAGGTGAGTAAATCTATAAATCTAAACATTATCACGTATTATTTCCCAGCAATATACAAAGCGAATTATTATTAGCTCAGAACGTAATAGGAAAATCGAAAGCATGATCGGTATGTGCGTACAGTAATAACAACATGATAAGCCATTTGGTCGGGGAGAGCACAATTCTCGGTAAGATATAATCCAGTTAAGTATTGTTGATGATACTTGCTCGCATTGTGAGCTGTCGGGCGTATTGATATACAAATGCCTATCCTTCCCACAACTCTTACAGCATTGGATTCGTGCCATACAAGATATCATCAGAGATTATAGAAATTGTTTACATACATACATACATAAACTCACGCCTATATCCCAGAAGGGGTAGGCAGAGGTGCCAGGACACCCTCATTTCGCCTTGTATGTTCCGTCCCACAATGTGATAGGTGGCGAGCCTATCGCCATATCGGGCACAAATTCCTGACTCTGGGATGATAATGAATAGAAAAATCCAATATCACTTTGTCCAACCCGGGATTCGAACCCGAGACCTCAGCTTTGTAACCATACCTTAGTACAACTACGCCACCGAGGCAGAAATTGTTTAGACTGAAAAAATTAGTCGAGTTTACTTTATTTGGCAGTTTTCCAAAGATAGAGATTAAATTTGTTTATCCTAATTTATTTATAGATTAGTTTGGAGGTTGTTAAAATTCTGACCCTTGTAACAAAATTGCCGTTGTTGCAGTAGCCGTTTTAATAAATATTATATTATCAGACAGGCACACACACAGACAGCCTCCCTGGTGCACTGGTTGGTTAGACGCCGCCTGTGAAACGAGAGCCCGGGGGTTCGATCCCCGCACCGAGAGAAATGTTAGTGCGGCCCACAAATATTTCTTTCGGGTCTGGGTGTTTGTGAGGCCAAAAAGTATCTCATACTTCCTGACACCCACGAAACAAGACTCGATCTTAGTGTGAGGGGTCGGGGCTATATGTGTAACTGTTGGGTGTTTTTTATTTTATTTTTTATCCCCACCAAATTTATTTATCAAGGATATTGCTCCAATTAATAAAGTTCATCATCACGCTAAGTGACGTCCTGTCACAGCACAGCTCGTGGATCATATTAAGTATCTTCCAATGATTTTCAAATTTCGTTCCTTTGCGATATTTTTCAAGTTGTCTGTTCAAATGCCGCTATTGAATGATTTTTCGACTTTAAGACCACTGACATTTCCATGCAATTTTGCTGTGCAATGTCACATATGTGTATGTGTTTATTTCAAGACTGCTCATTGATGATCGCGTCCAGAAATAAAACGATAAAATACTATAGTATCCTATAGGATAAAGCCATGCATAGAACTGTAAGACATCATTAGTTTAAAAAAAGTTCAGCGTACGTACTAGAGATTTGAGAATAGTTGAGGTGTGCGACGATGCATGGCGCAACTGTTAGGAGTGACATCGTCTACAATGGCTCTATCTCGCTACACTTCACCGTATCGCATACAGTCCTCGCACTCGTCTCACATTTTGTAACTAAAAGTACTTATTTACACTTGTCCCTTTTCACCGGAGTGGCGTTGAATGGCAAAATAAGTGCTTGTCATTTGAATTGGTTTTTTTTTTTCTCTTTATTTTTTTTAAGAGGGGTTTTAAATACATATATTTATGTCACCCTCATTGGGGCACTTCACGCACAACTATTCATCTCTACGTCTCTTAACTCCTAACATAACATATTTATAAACAAATTTAGCTTGATCCGACAAGGGATCAGATAATATCGCATTAATTTGAATTGGTTGACGGGGTATTTTTATTGGATTGTCGTTCCTCCGATGCGTAGTTTTTCTTCGAGATAATTTTAGCTGACATAAATAAATACAACTAATAGTCATATACATACATAGTCTTGATCTTACGAAAAGATCGAGTCTTGTGTCGTGGATATCAGGAACTACGAGAGATTTTTCGGTCTCACAAACACCCAGACCCGAAATAAATGTTTGTGGGCCGCACAAACATTTCTCTCGGTGCGGGAATCGAACCAGCGACCCCTCGTTTCACAGGCGGCGTTTAACCAACTACGCCACGGAGCCTGTCAATTCAATAACGATTACGATAAAGATTTTTTTCTCCTTGAATAGTTGTTACCTCCTAAATTAATATACCCTACAAGCACAATAACAATCCGCTACTAATTATTTTATTGGTGGTATGTATACACCCCTGATTAGGTACCACCGCAATATCTGTTTCTCTCGCCAAACAGCAGTGTAAACTCACTTTTGTATTCCGGTTTGATAGAAATTGCAGTTAGAGAACTACTTATCATATTGAGACTTAACATATACATATCTCAGGATGGTTAACAGTGGAATGCCAACAATTGCTTCTGTCTATGATACATTCATAGCAATAAAAAAAATACAATGAGCTCCCGACTACCATTACACTTCAAATAGTTGGTCGACTGTTTAAATGATACGTTTGTTCTTAAGGGCGTTTGGTTTACATGTAGTGTATATGAATACAAATACAAACTATTCCGGGTCATCGTACTTGCCTAGTTGGACGCCATATTAGACAATGGGATTAAAACCGGGCTTAGCAAGTGACTGGCACGTGGACGTGGATGTAAATTATCACGAAAAAATACTTCACTGGATAATAACAACGTTTAACGCAACATAACATTTTTTTTTATGTACATGCCAAATTATGTTTGCATAAGTGTAGCCATACCATGCTGGTATACCTACCTATTATTTCAACACACCGTTAATAATATCGGGTATTCGGTTTATTTTTAACATTTACTAACCAAATTAAACCAAATCTGTAATTACATAAATCTTTAGAAAATAATTTTATTTCAATGTGCTACATTCTTGTAGACCTCAGAAATCATTATATCGTTGATATTTTATAGATCAGGAACTCTTTGATTGTTCGTTACATAGGTACATGACAAAAATTATCTCCAAGCGGACAAAATTGTATCTGCATTTAAATATGTCCCATATGCGTACTACAGCGCACTGCAGGGCACGGTTAGGCCATATAGTCCAAAAATATAACTGCCTGTCTTTTTTGTCTCAGAGCTATTGATTCTTTATTCACCCCATATTTTTTATTTCAAAATACAGTTTCGTAAACTTGGTAGCGAATATTTGCAATAAAAATTAAAAGAAACTTGGCATTTTGTGTAAAACATTGTCGGGAGACTTTTTGCAACAACTGTAGCTTCCAGCGGTGTTCCTTATTTACAACAGGTATTATACAGTTACACCTAGCTTAAAGACAAACGTCTGTAACGTTCGGTACTGTATTTAGTATTAAGTCTGGCTATTAGTCTTAATTTACTCGCTCACTAACTAGCGTCCAGCTAAATAGTTTCTACAGCAGTCCCTGATGATTGCAGTAATGAGTGGTTTTTAGCAATCCGTGTCTCATTACAGTTTTATTTCTCTTTAAAATAACTACCTTTATAAACTTTATTGGATACAATGATTACACTTCGATTGCTTAATGGACATATGACAGTGAAATTGTGCAACATGCGGTTTCCTTTAATGAGTGATTTACGCCAGGAAATCAACATAGGAAGTAATTATAAACGGGGAAATTGAGTGGTGAAACACGAAATTACTAAAATAATATTGAATTGTTCCTGTACCTAAACATGGAAACGGCTTAACACTTGGACAGCAGATTATACAGGTTTTCCAAATTGACAGCCTCCGTGGCGCAGTTGGTTAGACGCTGTCAATGAAACGAGAGGCCGCGGGTTCGATCCCTGCACCGAAATATTTGTGTGAAAAACAGATATTTCTTTGGGTATGGATGTTTGTGAGACTGTAAAGTCTTTCGTAGTTTCTGATACCCACGACACAAGTCTCGATCTTAGTGTGAGGTCAGGACTATGTATGTGACTGTTGGGTGTATTTATTTATTTATTGAGTAGAGAAAAGCTAATAGAAAGAATGAGAGGAGTAGTGTAGGTATTGGGCCTCCAGGATTTTCACTCATAAAACGATGACGACGACCAAAAGACATACAGTTTATTTATAGTATCAAACTGTCAAGGAATTAGGAAATATAATAAAAGTCCTTGTTTTGTATGAAAGAGTATATTAAGCCTTTTCCTAATGTGTTCTGTAATTGTATCTACCATTTCTTCGCACAGAAAGTACTGAAATCTGAGCTGTTGAGTTTATTTTTCTACACCAACGTAAGTGCTCCTTTACTTACCCGTTGAGGTTGTAAACACGCCCGAAGCAAACAGTCTATTTGATCCAATTATTGCACGGACGGAATAACCTCTTAAGATCTAGACAAGACTCTCTAGTGTCTATTTTATTCGGTTTTGTACTACCTAAGTGAGTCTTCTGTTGTATTTCTTAAGGTTTCATCTGTTATTATAAGAAACTAGTAATTTGAGTCTAATCATACATACATATATCTGCATGTGCTATTAGCCAGTAAGAAATTATTGCATTTATATTTCCTGTTTCGAAAAAATATTGTATTGGTGTAAACAGTTGTGGGCTAATGTATAATAATATATAATAAAAATAGAAAAATATCTGAAGATTGTATGGTCTGAAGTATTAGAGTTAATATTAATTAACGTTGGGATTTTTCAACATACATCGATTGTAGAGGGTACTAATTTCTAAAAGAGGCATATTCATTAATCCTGGTTATTATTGCTGTTAAGTGAACGGTAAGAATCATACATGGAATGTACACAACTTTCATCACAGAAGTTCTAGTTCGGAATAGAAATCTTAATATGATAATAAGATTCTCTGGCTGTTCAAAAAGTTACAAACTTAAAGGTCGGATTCCAAGTTGGAAGCATTTTGTGAGAAACTTCGATTTTCACAAGTTCTTTAACTCTAATTAAATGGAATCAATTTGTAATCTTAATATATATATTTCTTGTGTGCGTGTGTATGTGACTGAACTCCTCCTAAACGACTGGACCAATTTTGATGAAATTTTTTGTGTGTGTTCGTGGAGATTCGAGAATGGTTTAGATTTACAGTTTGGTCTACTGGAAAATGTTTTTTCAATTAATTTTATATAAAAGAAAGTCACTACTTATAACTCAAGAACGGCTGAACTGACTTGGCTGAAAATTGGTGGGGAGGTAGCTTAGAACCAGGAGAAGGACATAGGATACTTTTTATCACGTTCTCGGTTTCCCGAGTTTATATTAGCTTATTAACATTTTCTCATACAAAATGTTCATGGGTTCGTAACTGTCAAACATTTAATGTTCATCCCGTCGATACGGTAAACTCTTCTCTCAAATTAAAGAACGTATTTAAATAAAGGTTTCGAATCGACAACATATATCCACAATATTCGATTAATGGCGTATTTTAGATTTTAAAGATGTAAATTAATGACATTAATGAAAAGGGATTGACATTTAAATTGGTTGTCAAATATTAATGCATGCGTTCAGAAATTAATTTTGTGTAACCAAAAGAGAATGTATTATGAAGTTAAATAAATATAGGACAATTAAATAAATACTATTCACACGTAAGAAGATTTACTTCTTTTCAGATAGAATATCACTTGAAAATGAAAAATCTTTATTAAAATAACAATTTTACATATGGAGAATATTGCAGGGGTTTTCAAATTAGGCGTTGCCTGTGTCTTGAGAATCCAGTTAAATATAATTATTGTAATTACATTAATTGTGGGTGTCAGTGTGAGAAAGTGCTAATAGTGTACGTTTGTGTTTGTGTGTGTGTTATGTGTTATTGTTAATATGTTTACTTTTATCACGAATTTTTACAGTGTCTTTTCCTTCGCTAAAATTCACTGATAGAAATATTATACATTCTGAAATGTTATGTCGAAGAAAATCGAAACCACTGAAGTTATTTGTATGAAAATTAATATTTCATTTCTTTATTACGAACAAAAGTAATGGCGTAATATTTATGGAAAAAACAGCATAGTGGGGGTTCACCCCCATAAGGGATGGAATATTGCATGGATAATCAAAATCGCTTTAAAAGTGTTTAATGTCAAAAAATTATAAGGAACACTATTTGGCTATGGAGAAACGGGATATTATAGAGTGGGACGTACGGGAGATGACTGGGTTAGCTGACAGATTTGATAGGACGAAATGTAAATGCACGGTATAAGACGGGATGGATAATGAAGAGAAAGGACGGGACGTATCGGGAAGTGACGGGGAATAGACGGGATGGGACGGAATTGAGCAGGACAGTACGATAGCTATGTCATGTTAAGGTATACAAGAGCTTATACGAAAAATAACATGTATTTGGTGTGAAGTAAAATAAAAAAATATCTGCATCCAGGCAAAGGGGGGTCGGGCTTTTTTGCTATGGTAAATAATTCAATTTAATATTAATCATATAATAACTAAGCCATAGCTTAGCGTGGTCGGGTCAGCTATGGTATCTTTTAATTGATTTCAATGAATGTAGTCGGAGTAATAAGTGCGTGGTGGCCTGTTGGTAAACGGACTAGACGCGACTGCCAACATGTTCACGGTGGTCGCGGGTTCGAATCCCAGGGCATACCTCTGACTTTTCGGAGTCATGTGTCTATTGATAGTCAATCACCACGCACTAAAACGGTGAAGGAAAACATCGTGAGGAAACCTGCATACCATAGCGATTTATAAAATTTCTATGGTACGTAAGTCCGCCAACCCGCACTAGGCCAGCGTGGTGGACTATATGGCCTAACCACTCTCAATCGTACTCTCGATTGTAGAGGAGGCCCGTGCCCTGCAGTGGGACGTATATGGGCTGATACAGATACAGACAGTCGGAGTAGTAACAGTGTTATAATATCTCCGTAGCAAAATAATGATTTAAATCTGGAGAGATGGGATAGAATAGAATATAAGTTGGATAAAATGGGACAGAAGAATAGGTACAGGATGGGATTGGAATTGGATAAGCAGTTTAGACAACGGCTGTCATGTTGATTTGAAATAAAATATGGACTGGAATCTATATTTGCACCCAGGCGAAGCCGGGCCGGGCCGCTAGTATTCATATAAATATTCACCGCAGTGGTTTTTATTCCAAGGAATATAATTTTATAAATTAATTTTAATTTTCTTTCTTTATCGTTTGTATAAAGCGCAGGTTCGGCCGGGTATGGAGTACTGCTCGCACCTCTGGGATGGATCCGCCCAGTACCTGCTGGATGCCTTGGATGGATTGCAGCGGCGGGCCATCCGCATTGTGAATGATGCAAACGTTACGAGTAAATTAGAGCCGCTACAACTCCGAACGGATGTCGCCTCTCTAAGCGTGTTCTACCGCCTGTATCACGGTGAATGCTCTGAGGAATTGTTCAACTTGATCCCCTCCTCTCCATTCCTAGCCAGAACCACGCGTGCTGGCTTGCGAAGCCATAGCTTGACGGTCCACACCATCCCGGCGCGAACCAAACGGTTCTAGAATTCTTTCTTGTGCCGCACCGTCAGGCTGTGGAATTGTTTGCCGTCTCACGTGTTCCTTCCTTCCTATAATCCTGGGTCCTTCCGCCGTAGTGTGAAGAGGCACCTTAGCAGACCGGCATAATTGCTTCCATTGGCATGGGACTGCCAATGGATACTCTGCCTGGGCGGCATTTGCACTTACCATCAGGTGCAATGCCGCCACTATGCACGGCCAGAGTAAAAAAAAAAATGATATTAATGTCTCGCGGCAAAAATATTTTTGCTTATATAAGTAGATGAAGAGTGCGGGGCTGCCATAATTTTCTAAACGTTGAAAGTTTATCTGCGTGTGCCTGTAACATAAGGATCACACGATTAGCTATTATGAAGTTCCGATCGTGGTGGCTTTGGATCATATCAGCTTCAATGTTTCTGGCAAGATGAAAGAACCATCAATGCCTAACTACCAAGGAAACCCCTTTTCATAGTTGCCTTAATAACATATAATAAATTTAGCTTTTATACTGTAATGCTGACAAAATTACATGTTATTAAATATGACGATATCTTCAAAGGTCATGATGCGTTATTTTGAGCAGACTTTCCGATATTTCTACCGCAATGGGATCATGGCACTACACTCAAAATGGCAGAAATTCATCGTACTTTTCATACAAACGCAAATATATTTTTTCCAACTTAATAATTGACGCAAACATTTTACCACCACACTTTTATGTAGAAACACTCTTCAAACGTTTTATTATTTTCACAATTAGTACTGTATACTACTTTATAGTGTTAACCTTAGCGTTACAACAGCACAGACAATCTCATGTGACGTAACATTTGTTTTTTCTTCGTGAATTTAGTGAGCCGGCGCGGCGTAGGCGAGGTGGCAATAAGAGAATTCAGGATGGATTTTCGTGCCCACTCAGGCATAGTTTTGCAAATACGGGTAATAGCTCGGCTCGGATTGGACGCGGGCTATCCACGTATTTTGTGTTTGTTGGAAATCGTACACATATATCAATAGGGGACTATTAGCTGTATCACGATACTTGCCTATTTATGTATATTTTATATATATTGGTGGAAGGTATCTCATATGTGAGAGGTCGTAAGGACAGGTACTACCTCAATGTCTATTTCTCCCTATAAATAAGTGTTAATGCACTGTTGTGTTCCGATTTGAAAGTCATTGTGGCCAGAGTGATTACTCGACATATTGAGACTCAACATTCTATATATCAGGATGGCGAGCGCAGGGCAATGTCAAGCATTGCTTTGTAATTCATGGGCTTCGTTACTGTCCATGAGCGGTCGTATAGATTAACATCAGATGAATGGTATGCATGGTATGCTCGTCTCACCATTGATGTCAATAAAAATATATATTTTCAATTCAATGATTCAGACATGTCATCTTTGCAATTACAGAAGTGGCGGAAGCTGATATTTTGGAGCTTTTGTATAGAGTTTTGATCTTGATGTGGAGTCGTATTTGCTTTTTAGAAAGAAAGAAAGAAAGAAGAAAGAAAAATGCTTTATTATCGCGCAAATTAGCCGCATACAACACAATACAATAATAATAAAAATTTAACAGTACAAAAAAAAATTAAACAAAGAGAGACTAAATATAAAAAATAAGAAGAAAAAAATAACAAGTAAGTATGTTGCGCAGCTCACTCGCGATAACAGGTCAACATCTCAGCATGATGCTGTGTGATACCAGAAGCAACCACACAGCGCTGGTTTTCAGATGTAACCTTAGGCGATGCGACGTACAGAAGCTAAGCTAGCCCAGCAACAATTACAATATTAACAAAGACATTGTAAATAGGAAGAAATAAATAGTGTAGGCAATAAGTAGTAATTAAAAATGATAAGTCCAAATATAATGCACAAGTAACAAATTACAAAGTAGAATAAAAACCAGTGCCAGATAAAATGTCAAGAATATAATAATAAAAATTAAATGCATAAAAATAGTGTTTTAAAAAAAAAAAAAAGCAAATTGTAATAATTAATATAATAAATGTCAATTTAAACATCGACAAAACAAAAGTGAACAAAGTCGTGGTATCTGATAACAATTTATCAAGATAAACATTTATTTTGTATTATATTGTCTCGCTCGCACATCAACGCTCGTACAACAGCGCACACGCCGCGCCGTTCCGAGAGCCCGGCGGCGCGGCGCGGCGCAGGTAGAAGGAGTAGAGGAGTAGGGGTGCGACCGGCCGCGGTGCCGCGCCGCTCCCGGCCTTAAGACGAGCGCTGCCGGCGCGGCGCGCTGACCGTAACTAGTAACTACACTACCGATAATAAAACTAAGAGATAATAATTTAGTATTTCAAAAAGGAGTGCAATTAAAATTTAATGCACAAAAATGACATCGCCGCCTTCACGTTGCTGGGATGTCTATTATTGCTGTGTAGCGAACAGGTCATGCACATAATGTAAGTATAATTTATGTATTCGATTAATGAGAATGATAAATGTAGGTATAAGAAAGATAAAAAAAATTAGATGTTCGCTTTTTGTATTTCCATTAGGTGTGTTTTAAGATGGCGTATAAACGTGTACTTTGTTTTCAGGGACCTTATGGGTGGCGGCAGATCATTCCAGCAGCGTGTGGCGGCATATTTGAAGCAACCACTGAAGGCCGCGGTTCTGAATTTCGGCATCGTTAGAGGATTCGACGAGCTGCGAGCAGAGTAACAATAGTAATCCTTTCTCCAGGTCAATTTTTTGTATAAATAAATTGGTTTATTAGTGTTTAAAATTCCGAATAGTAAACTAGCCAGATGTAGTTTTCGCCGGGCAGCCATTTTGAGCATGTTGTTATTGTTTAAAATTATTATTATTTATTGTTATTGTTTACGTTGCGTCCATCTATGCGCGTGAAATAGTTCTTGGCTCCGTGCAAATTTTATCCAACTTATTACTAGTTACTTCGGTGTCGTCTTTCAGCTGATTACAAAATTGGAGATTGCTCAGAACTTCGGCGCCTACGGTCGTAATAATGGAGAAAAGCTTTACGAGTATCTTAAGTAGTTAAGTAAGATGATGCCGTACACCGAACGCAACATTTTATAAGCGAATCTTCGGTTTTTTATTTATCTATTTTATTGGAAATGTTTTATGATATTGCAAATTCCGTGCGGTTTCAATCTCTTATTTCCATATATTATTTAATCTTTCTTATAATATGGACCGAATTTAAAAATATATCCATAGCTTTACAATAAAAAGTACAAACAAAATAATGTATGTAAAATTCATTCATTTCAGTGGTTTTAAATCACTACAAACCAACTGAATTGGCTGCTCTTTGAATGAAATGTAAGAACAATTAATCTGGGCGCATTCAGAATGAATGTTTCAGTGGAGCAATAAATTCGCATTACTGGCTTATGTAACATGTAGGTAATGCAGCGTCGAGACACACGACACACAATTTTGTTTACCCTACCACTTTCGGTAGAAAATATAAGGCACTGGGACTTCTAGAATAACACGCATTTTATTAACTGCAAGTCGCTTTTATTAATTTCACCTTACACAACACGAAGGAGAGGTTATTAAATTATGTTCTGCTTATGCGCCTGCATGTCATGAAAATGAGCTTACGATTTGAAAAAAAACATTAAGTGAGCTGCCAAGATGTAAAGATAACCTATTAATGTAACAGTTAAGAATCTTCTGAAACGGGTGATTATGAGTCCCAAATAGATATTTGTATTTAAACTAGCGATCAGCTACACTTTTTTGAAAATATTAACCAATCTAAAATAAGTACCTAAAACGGCCAACAATTATTTGAGGTCATCGAATACACAATCTCCTTTTTTTTAAGTCGATTAAAAAAAGATCCATAATATTATATATATTTTTTAAATACCAGTTTTACTCAAAAAATATTTGCGTATGTAGTTGCTCTATATTTCTAGCGGTGCGTCAGTATTAAACGCAGGCGTTCGCTATTTAATTATCTCGGTTTTCGCAAAAGGTAAAGGGTGTAAGTGGAGAATAAGGCGTTAATTTTACCAAGGCTTTCTTCATAGACACAATGAAGTGAGGTCCCTGCAAGGCGGCAAATTAAATCTGGCTTTTAATGGGATATCATGGCTTGGCATTGTGAAAATAAAATTGATAATTTGAATTAGCGAACACCGCATTTCTCCCCTTTGACCTTTCATAGAAAAGCAAACTATCACTACATAGTATAAAACAAAGTCGCTTTCTCTGTCCCTATGTCCCTTTGTATGCTTAAATCTTTAAAACTACGCAACGGATTTTGATGCGGTTTTTTTTAATAGATAGAGTGATTCAAGAGGAAGGTTTATTTGTATAATAAGTACATATTATTGTACAGAAATCTATTTGTATCCGGGCGAAGCTGGGCTGGGCCGCTAGTTATAAATATATGCCAAAAATATCGCAAGCCTTCGCGGCACAGTTAGTTACACGTTGCGTCGGCTGTGAAACGAGAGGCCGCGGGTTCGATCCCCGCACCGACACAGATATTTGTGTCAACCACGCTTATTTGATTCCGGTCTGGATATCAGTGCGACCAAACAGTTTCTCCTAGTTTCTGATAACCACGACTCGATCTTAGCGGGAGGTCAGGACAATGAACATAACTTTGGGGTGTATTTTATTAAAAGTATTTAATTTTATCGACTTAAAAAATGTCTTTTGCACCGACCATTCGGTTTAAGTCGTCTGATTTCTTATCAGCTTTACTAAGAAGAAGAAGGTAAAGATACTAAGAAAAGAACCAAATATTTTTATCATGAAACCTAGATAGGTTTCATGATAAAAATATATACCTAGTGGTACCTAGATAGGTACCACTAGGTATTACCTAGTAATTATGAATTAGCATATCACTTTCATATATAGTTATAGTCCTATGATCTAATAAATGGGAAGCCATGTTGATTAATAAAACTTTCTCGGAGAACATAAAAAACAAATCAGGCGAAACGGACTGTCCAATCAAAGCAATGCTTAATTCTTTTTTATTGCTGCCGTGTTTTGTCTTCGGCAAGTTTGATTACAATCAGTAATTGTAATTAATTGTATTGTTTTACGAGCGGTATAGACAGATGGTTTTATTTTGTGCTTATATCTTTTTCTATTTAAAGGGCCAGGAATGTACCTTTCGGTGTCTTAAAGGCTTATGGGAAGGGGGGGGACTGAATCATACTTAAAATAAGATGAGTCGTTTCTTGATTTTAAATAGTCTATATTTAAAAATATTTCAATAAATTACTAATACCAGAAACAAAATTGAAAACGTGTTTTTTTTTTGTATTCCGTTCATTCTAAATATTTTACCAGTCAGTTGTTCGAACACGGAATTGCAATAGGTAGTTAAAGTTATATATATCGGTAGTGAAGTTGAAAGTTGAAACAAAAGGTGTTTCTGTTCGGCTCGCAAAGTATTGAAGCAAGTTTTAAAGTCACGGATTTTTCTCACCGGTTTTATTTGTTATTGCAGACTTTTATATTATTTGGTATTTAATAATACGGTTTTGGTATTCATGATGGAAGGCGACAGTTTTATGAATTGTAAGTGAGTAAAGGATCCACCCAGGATTTAATTGAGTAAAAAAGTAAAATAAATAGGTTATTATTGCATTTTTTACGACAGAAACCAACATTTGAACATTGTCGCAATTAAATAGAGACCGTCTACGGCATTAGTCTATGATGCTGTGGTGTCCAAATACATAATTGTAAAAAATAGTATTTCTCTCTTCACTTACTTCTAAAAATTTAAAGATCATTTTATGTTTTTCTTAAATCATGTCATATACATAATACAGCAAGCAACTCTACTTTATTCACCACTCACTATAAGGTAATTAATAATTTCTACCGTTTTATTTAAGTAACACATGTAAAGAGTTTTTTTCTTTTTTATATATATATAGTACAAAAACAAAATAATTATAGGTAAAAATATAAAAAAGCATCCCACAATTGCGAGGCTCGAGACCCAAGCCACCAGTGGTTAGGACTCCAAAGTGGCGAACAGCCTCACTATAAGTCCCGTGTCAAGCAATACTGCCTTCTGTATTTGACTCTTGGCCCAACAGTCAATTGAGATTGCCTCTGTAGATGTTGGTCGAAGCTCTTTGGTATGAAGCCCATGAGCAGAAATGACAATCGGGACAATAATTGTTGAGTCAAAATCCCACGTGTCGTAAACCTCGTATGCCAAATCTAAATATTTAGACATTTTATCTTTTTCAGCTTTGACGAGGTTATCGTCATGCGGAATGGTGACGTCAGCAAGTATAGCCTGGCGCGCCAATCGGTCTTATTACTTATATCACAATATCAGGCTTATTGGCAACAATAGTCCTGTCTGTGATAACAGACCGATCCCAGTACAGCGTTTCATTACCATTTACGAGAACTGGTTAGGGAACGTACTGGTAATATGGCACTTCAGGAGTCACAAGTCCATATCGAATAGTAATTTGATGTAAGATCTTGGCCACCAGGTTGAGAATTTTTGAAGAAAAAATCTTTTTATAATTATTCTTTAAATTGACGCTGCACCTGCTGTATTCAGTTATTAAATACACAATACGATGACACTCATACTAGGATTTTGGCAGGCGTTATACACAGTATAGCTTCAGTATAGGTACCTGCTGCAAAACAGATTATAAATTAGGCAAACCTTAGAGTATTTATGATGTAGAGAGAGCCCTAGTATTTCAAAAATGTGGGTACAAAGCTAGTCCCGACCTCCTTTTTTGCCCTCATATTGGCTGACATTTGACAAGTTATCCAACATGCACAAATTATTTAAAAAACATAAACAAAAAAATTTGGCGAGGACAACTAATTTCACTTACTCGTTTTGGATGGAAAAAAATATATTTACGGTTAATAACGGAATTTACAGCAAAGAGTTGTTAAATGATTACCTCAATATTCACTGATACAGCAGTGCCATCAGCATCACGAACAAAATCTACGTTTTTGAAGATGTAAGTGTATGAGAGCGCTCTCTAATATTATTTTCTAAAAGCCTCAATATTAGGCTTATTACAAGTACCTGATATTTTAACCAAATAAAAACAATTGAGCTTCAGCAATGTTCAATGTGTATATTGATAGTAAATCACTACACACTACAATGGTGAAGGAAAACATCATGAGGAAACCTGCATACCATAGCGATTTGTAAGAACTCTTATGGTATGTAAAGTCCGCCCGACCCAAACTAAGCTAGGGTGTTGGGCTATATGGCTTAACAACTCCCAAACGTATTCTCTGTTGTAGAGGAGAACCTTACCTTGCAGTAGAACGTATATGGGCTGGTAAAGACAGAAAATGTAATAATGTTGTGTGATAAAAATGTTAACACTATTGGACACTAGTTTCATCGGTTGGCACGGTGCCAGCCAAGTGTAGAGTGTCGTAAACACCCGTTCTTCAAAATAAAGAGATGCTTACTTTTGGGAAACTGGACTCTGTATATTTCTGTTACTTAAGTACACTTTGTTTTACTTTAATGATGCAAGTTAACGAAGCACCTACTTCCTTTGTCATTAAGATTAGCGTAATTTGCAGCAATTAAAAGAAACTAGTTTGTTGTCCCAATATACTGGAAGCAGAATTTTAACTGTAACTATAGGACTTTATAATTCATAAATTAGCTGCAATTATGCCTTTAGGGCAATGATCTTACATTTACTTACAACTGAATAATAAGTTAATATAGGTTTACGTTACACATTGCAATAAACGCTCAAACCTCATTTATTCAAATGTATTAAGATAATTCTCGAAAAGGGTAAACAGCCTACAAATAAATATAGTTTGTGAATAATTTCTTCGGCTCCTTGTTTGTCTATTGATCGGAAAGTAATAGGTGGGAGGAAAATTTATAACCCTCTCGAATATATGAATATGTTTTCGTGTTGTATTTAATGGCACATCCTGTCAATAAATTCTTGAGCAGATCTAATGTGAGTGTCATGCTATTGCAAATGAAGATTCTATTGACAATAGGTGCGGATAAAACTATAAGTGTTTCATAAATCTTTTTTTATAGCGATGACTAGTGAGACGATCATGCTGTTCACCTGATGGTAAGCGACACGACCACTTATGGACAGTAACAGAACCAAACACCATGAATTACAAAGCAATGCTTAGGATTGCGCTTGCCATCCTAATATGAAAATTAAAAATTACGTCCAGTAGCTACCTTGGTTAGGATTTCTTTAAAACCAGAACACAACAGTGCCTTTACACTGCTGTTTGACGGGAGAAATAAATATTGCAGTGGTACCTAACCAGGCGGCCTCTCACTTAAAAGAGACCTACTACTAATAAAATTGTTGTTTGCTGATGCCGCAAAATTACCATATCAAAGCAATAAGTAAGTTCAGTGATATTGCAGTGCGGTGCAGAATTAATTATATATAATTTTTAGTCAGTTCTATAAAGGCTTGCTTGAAATCTGACACACGTACTAATGGCGACTGTTATACTTTATCTGACATTTTTGCTCGGTGAAAAAAAGAGGTAAACTTTATACCTTTCACTTCCTTTTATCCAGTTTTTTTTGTTATACTGGTAGGTCTCTCATATTATGTGAGAGGCCATCTGGGTAGGTACCACCGCATTAACTATTTCAACCGCCAAGCAGCAGTGTAAATGCACTGTTGTGTTTCAATAAAAAACGAGAGTTAAGCTTCATAAGCCTTCTTCCCGAAATCTCGGAGGAGATCGGAAGGGAAATGTCGGGGTCTGTAGCCTTCAAGCCTGGCGCGCCTAGACAATTGTCTAGGCGCACAGGACATAATGATTAGGAGCTGAGGCCTACATAATAATGCTCATATATTTGTCAGATAAAACCTTCGGTCAAATATACACTACATTCTTAGTCACAGCCTAAAAAACGGCAACAGAAATAAGAGCACAAATAAGCATGTGCTCTTATTTGATTTTAGTATAGTCCAAAACATGATTAATCTTAATTTAAAGGAATAAAGTTTATTGTTACCTGAAGTTGATTGTAATTTATGACTGCTGCATCTCGTAATTCGAAATTCAAATGTATATGTGTAAGTAACAAGGTAAGTAACCTCGGCCGCTTTTGGCGTGTGATTTTGTTCCTGTATCTAGTATATATTTGATCGAAGGATAAAACCTAATCTCGTGTTCCATGCTTACTTATTATAATAAATCTTTGATATTACACGAATGATCACTTTATTATATCTGTGTAATATTCACTCATTCGATTTATAAAGTGAGATGGTATTTTTTATGGTACGCAAAACCTACGAAAGGACCTGTACGCTTTAATGAACACAAAAGCGAATAAATGTTCAACAAT
Organism: Hyles euphorbiae; assembly: GCA_023078785.2. Lineage (NCBI taxonomy): Eukaryota > Metazoa > Arthropoda > Insecta > Lepidoptera > Sphingidae > Hyles > Hyles euphorbiae. The sequence goes on from CM041040.1 coordinate 7,784,860, forward strand.
ATTTTTCTCGGAGCTTGGGCCTGGAAATTGATAAGCGCTTCTATATTTTCCTGAATATCAATTCATTTAGATACGTTATGTCTTTTATTTTCAGTCTTTCATTTTTTTATTTAATTTACTTTTCCAGCAGCTTGAATTTCTCAAGGATGGAGCTTAAATATATAATAAATGGTTGAATATGTACATATGTACGGTTGTCTATATTAATATTTCGGTTGCATCGATCTCACCGTATACTGCTTACAGCTTTAAGGGAAACATAATATTCTATAGGAACAGAGCGTTAACAACATTTTATTTAACATCCAAATCAAATAAACAAAAAATATTTTTGGTAGCTCTCTCATATGTGAAAGGCCGTCTGGGTACCACCGCAATGTATATTTCTCCCCCTAAATATTATAAACAGACATAGTAGGCGGTAGTAGTGGACTGATTGAAACTTTACAGCTTATGTCTCACGATGGCGAGCGCCGTGGCATGCCAAGTATTGCTTTGTAATTCAAGGTGTTGTTTGGTTTTGCTTCTGTTCTGTTTTGAGCGGTCGTATCGCTTGCTATCACGCATGCTCGTCTCGCCATTCATTGCAATAAAAAAGCCCAGTCTTAGGCATCTTCTATAATTTTCCAAAAAAACATATATTAGCCTATTTGGGTTCTATGCCTATACCAAAGAAATGATGACAGAAAATTAAACTAACAAACACTCGCAAAGTTATATTGTATTGTACTCGATATGTGATTTTGTTCAGCGCAAATATCCTCTACGTGTATAATTAATTAATTTATACTTACGCATTTACTATAAAACATAATTTATTTAATTTTCCTGTAAATATTCATTTGTAATAATAGGGATTAAGCCAGCTGCGGAGGGATAAAATGTGAACGAAATAACCGCCGTAGTTTGCGAAACTCATTTGTGTCATAAAGCGAAATGGCTATTTGGAATAGAGTCCATGCGATCGGCGGACTTCCGCTATCTAAACAATATTAACTTACAATGAAATAAGTTTAACGGGGAACTTTGTTGGAGATTATTTATGGCGAATAAATATGGTTAGCCCAAGCGATACTACTTTTATAATAATAAACCCATAGGAGTGAAAAAGGTGACCATAATAATAAATTGATTTAGGAAAAAAATAGAGGGTTTCTTTAAGTATGCGATTACGCCGCAAAGTTTCGTATTAAAAATAATGGCGCCGTATTTCTTCACGGGGTTGTTGAAGACAGCAAGAGGAGATCAATAAAGGTGGAAGAAAACAGCGAGTACCGCCATACAATATCGAACTACATGAATCAATCGCCTGTTCGCATGTAATCCAATAATGTTCACATTGCTTCTATATTATATCTTGAGTTGGCACGTTGTACAAAGTATATTGATACTCTCTTCCTTAGATTCATACTTGTAGGTGTATATATTATTTCACTATGATCAGATGTGAAAATCATATTTTTAAACTAACATAATACTCGCTGGTGGCTTGGAAATAACATTTATTCTCCTCAACTTTGTATCATTGCTTAAGTTCATAGAAACAAAATTGACGGTTACATAACTCCAAATCATCACTCAGATTTAGCACAAGCGACGATGATTAGAATTTCAAAAATTGACTGTTGTAACTATGTTTTATAGTTACGAAACATTTAATGTTTTCTCGAGAAACCTTTAAATAATTCGTTTTGCCAATAACTAAACGATGTCGCTTTAAACCAAGAGCGGCAAAATATTTATTTCCAAGAATAAGATTTCAGAGAATTCTAACATATATTTGGGTGGATTGTGTCTTTTATTTCAAAGACGAAGTTTTGTACAAAAAAACATTCCAAGAAAATAGGTGCTAAGTGCCAAACAATCGTAATGTTTTAATACTTAAAATTTGACCGATTTCATAAGCGCCGCGCCTAATCTGTACAAGCCTACATCTTGGTAATATGCTTAGCTTGGCCGTTTCGCAGCGACGCATGCCACTGTAATTGTTCTTTGCTCGTCTAACCCGTTTTGCGAATCACAGGGCGTGGATAATCGATAAGATTGTTTTTCAAACGAATAAAAGGTTTAATGAAAGAAATAAGTGAAAGAAGAAAGGGTTGGACAATATATGCGTACGATTCGCGGTGAGCTGACAGTTTATCAGCGCAAGATGGCAGGCAGTAAGTAAGTAAGGCGCCGCTTCCTGACACCGCGGGAGAAGAGTATGCCACGGACTTTTCATAAAAGATTTGGCCATTACTGTTTTATGTTATAATTCCATAAAACAATATATCTGGGTATTGTCTCAAAATTTCCTTGACAACACTAAAAAGTATATCTATTTGAAGCTTAAATATTAAAGATAATTTTATACTCAAACAATTTTATTTCATAAAATGATTTGCTAATTCAGTTTATTTAAAAATACGTTTGGTGTTGCATCATTGATAAAATAAAGGATTAAAAATAATGAAACTTTTAATCATCATCATCATCTCAGCCACAAGAAGGCCTCCCCCAAGGATCTCTACATCGACCTGTTGGAGGCAGCCTACATCCAGCGACTTCTTGCTACCACGTCATTCATCCACCCTGTAGGCGGGCGTATGACAAAAAGGTAAGCGGAAAACTTGTAATACGTTCTTATATATTTTTCATGGTAAAATAAATGTGAAGAAAACGTACACGGCATTATTGTACTAATAGTAACAATTTTAATACGACATAAAATAATTACGTACCAACCTCGTTCGATTTTTGTTAGTTATTTTATTATTTTGTTTTTGTTTCGTACACGTAAATTTTGTATTTTATATATTTGTTATTATTGTATATATTTTATAATGGTAAATTCGGATAGTGATTCTTTTCATTCTGCCATAGATACTTCTTCTCTGTCAAGTGACGACAGTTTTAATTCCTTACACGATGGACTGTGTGACTTGGTGAGACAGAATTTTGATTGTCAAACTGACACATTTAACGTGTGTCATATCAACGCACAAAGTGTACCGAGTCATTATAGTGACCTGTTGGCGACCTTCGCTAATGCTAACGTTCACGGCGTCCTGGTATCTGAGAGTTGGCTCAAACCTCATTTACTTTCTGTTTCTTACCCTCTTCCTGGCTTCATACTTATAAGGAATGATCGAGTCAATGCAAGGGGTGGAGGTGTTGCAATTTACCTACGTAGCAACTTTCGTTATAAAATTGTAGCGACCTCACCCTCTCACAACTCAGGTTCGGCCGAGTTTCTCTTTCTTGAGGTTTGGGTCAGGGGAGTGAAAACCTTACTTGGTGTTGTTTATTGTCCTCCTTCTACAGACTACTTCTCCAGCTTCGAATCGATCCTGGAATCTTTAGGGTCGGAATATGCTCATCAAATCATCATGGGAGATTTTAACACCGACCTCCTTGCCCAACGGTCCTCTCGTTCCCGTAAACTCCTTGACATCCTTCAGTCCGTCAACCTGGTTGTCCTTCCTCTACAAGCCACTCACCACAACACCGAGGGGTGTGACACCTGGCTTGACCTTATCCTCACCTCTTCTCCTTCCCTTGTCTCCGGTCATGGCCAGTTTCCGGCCCCCGGGTTTTCTCGCCATGACCTCCTCTTCCTGTCTTACGCCTTAAAACCTAGCCGATCTCCTACCAAGGTTTTGCGCAAGCGTTGTTTCGGGCGGATGAATTTGGACAGGTTACGCAGGGATGCTGGGAGTTTGGGTTGGGATGATCTCACGTCAGCGTCTACAGTGGACGAAAAAGTCCGCATTTTTACCACCACTGTGCTTTCTCTCTACGAGACTCATGCACCCCTCAGGCTGGTTAAGGTCAAACGTCCCCCAGCTCCTTGGATGTCTGAAGGTGTTCGGATGGCGATGAGGCGTAGGGACCGAGCCTTTCGGAAGTTTAAGAAGAATCGTACGGAAGATAATTGGTGTTTATTTAAGTCTGCAAGAAATCGGTGTAACCAGATGATACGTAATGCTAAACGCCGACATATCCTGGATAACATTTCCTCGTCTACCCCTGCCAATATTTGGAAGTTTCTAGGAACCTTAGGTATTGGCAAGGGGAAAGATTTTGAGTTTCCTGGTACGATTGGTTTGGATGACATTAATCTCCACTTCAGTAATGTTACATCCCTTGACCAACAAACCAAAAGTCGTACCCTGCATTTTCTCAACAGCCTTCCCCGTCATAATATAGACCCTTTTTACTTTTCTCCAGTAACGTCGGACGAGGTCAAAAAGATTATCCTTTCCATTAAATCCAATGCCATTGGCTGTGATGGGGTTAGCCGTCGCATGGTTATCCCTATTCTTGACATGCTTCTCCCACTCATTACGCATATTATCAATGCTTCCCTTGATACTGGCATATTTCCGTCTTCATGGCGGAAAGCTTATGTTTTACCCCTTCCCAAAATCCCTAATCCAACTCTTGTGAACCATTTCCGTCCTATATCTATCCTACCCTTCTTATCCAAGGTGCTTGAAGCTTGTGCGCTCAAGCAACTATCCAGGTTTGTATATAGTAACAAACTGTTAGATCCCTTACAGTCTGGATTCAGACCTGGACACAGCACTATATTCGCGCTCCTCAAAGTGACTGGCGATATTAGGCAGGGCATGGAGAACTGCGAGGTCACCGTGTTGGCTTTGGTAGACTTCTCAAATGCCTTCAATACCGTCAGTCACGAAATCCTTCTGTCCATCCTTTCCCACTTTATGATCTCGTCTGAGGCTCTGGAATGGTTCTCTTCCTATCTTCAGGGGCGTCAGCAGTCAGTCCGCCTTGATGACTCATCATCTAATTGGCGTGACCTTATTTCTGGCGTTCCTCAAGGCGGTATACTCTCTCCATTGTTATTCTCTATCTTTATAAACCTAATTACCCAAGATCTTCAATGTGCGTATCATCTGTATGCCGATGACTTGCAGATTTACTCCCAAGCGAGAATAGATTGCGTGGCTACAGCGATTGACAAAGTTAACAGGGATTTGGCTCATATTAAAAATTGGTCAGATCGTTTTGGTCTGACTGTCAATCCCACTAAATGTCAGGCCATTATTATCGGCAGCCCAAGAATGATCTATAGATTAGACACTGCACATATACCGCATGTTACTTATAACGGGACTGTCATCGCTTGGAGCCCGGTGGTCAAAGATCTTGGCATTTATATTGATTCCTCCTTGAACTGGCAAACTCAGGTTGCCTCAGTTTGTCAAAAGGTGACAGGTATACTTCGAGCCCTCTATCGCCTGAAGAATTTCCTTCCCATTAAGACTAAAACAATGCTTGTTCAGACCTTAATACTTCCTATAATTGACTATGGTGACGTGTGCTATTTTGACCTGGATGCAGTACACCTCAACAAACTCGACCGACTTCTCAATAACTGCATTCGATTTATTTTCAATCTTCGTAAATATGACCACGTTTCTTCTTTCCGTTCCCAACTAAAATGGTTACCAATTCGCCAGCGTCGTTCTATGCATGTACTCACAAAACTTTTTTCTATTCTTACATCCCCTACTTCTCCCTCTTATTTAACGTCTCAATTTCAATACTTAGGCAGTAACCATAATAAGAATCTTCGTTCAAACAACAATCTCCTACTTCATTGTCCTATTCATAGCACAGACTTTATCCATTCTTCCTTCTCTATACAATCTATTCTTCTTTGGAACGCACTCCCCCTCGATATTAGGGCGTCCGGTACCCGTTTGGCATTCAAGATGAAGGTTCGCCAACACTTACTCAATAAATTGGCAGAGTCACTTTAAACATACTTTTCCTGTTTAGACTTTATATATGTATTATATATGTATTTGTATATCTATGTATTTTGCATGTATATTTATATCTATATATTTATTTATTATTATATATATATTATTCTATCGTTCATCTTCATAATGCTAATTACTTGAATTTATGCGCCTACTATTTCACTCTCTGCACCATCCAAAGGTCGACTGGTAGAGAATGCCTCGGGCATTAAGTCCGCCTGTATACAACTATGTATATAAAGCATAAATAAATAAATAAATAAAATAAACCTATTATGTTGCAAATTTGTTCAAGTATAACATTTTGTAGTTAGTGGGATGGTCGGCTTAGATATCATTAAATATAATCGTTTTACTTGCTTCTTGATCTTATTCTAAGTATGCCGCTACATTGCTTTGATATAAAAATATTTACATTTATACGGTTTTGCTAAATGGATCATTTGCTTTTATTATTGAACTAATTATTATAAAACTACATTAAATTTACAGAATGTCTGACCTAGATTCGGTTTAACTATTTTAGTCTAATATTTTACATTAATTTACTTGTCAAGACGAAGTCTGTGTAGAGAATTATAAAATGAGAGGTAATTAGCAGGTATTGTTCAGGGCTTAGAGTAAATTGAAATTGATCGATGTTAGCAAACTACGTTTCTAAATTTCTATCAATTTGGAAAACTTAATCACGAAACAAAGCCTGTTGGATAAGCCTTGTCACGGTTATTTATTTCTTAGTCCAATGAAATAGCTGACAAAATAGCAGGCTTCGCAAACAAAGCCCTAGTGGCATATTCTTTGAATAAAGTGTATATTTGTTTTGTTATAATAATAGGATATAGGTAAAGGAATATTCAGAAATAGGATCCAAATAACAGTTTAGTATGCAATATTATTTTCAAACTTCAGATATCTACTCATTTTTCTCTTGATAATTAGTTGAATAAATTTCTGATAGCTTTCCCGTACCTAAATGAAAGGAAATTCTCTTTTTTTGTGAGATTGCGCTATTCCATGAACAATAAAACTAAACTGATCCTTTTGGAAAAGTAAGAAAAAAGGAAAAGTGACCTAGGATATAAAAATAGTTACAAAATGGTATTTATGGCTGTATTACAGTGAGAGATTTTTGGTCTTAATGTTCCACTACTATTACTATGTTTCATAAGCTCTATTTATTTTTAAGGTAACGATAGTAACTCTAAATGTTACAAATATTTTAGCTATGTCTTGCTTTATTATTGAAGAACAACATAATATGTGCGTACACAAAACTCACGCCTTTTCCTAGAAGGGGTAGTTAGAACATAAGGCAAAATATTAAATTGAAATCATGCAATTATTATTATTTTAAGGTTTGGATAAGTTGAATAGCTTACTTTCAGAAACACCCTTTTGGAACAGACAGCTTTAAACTCTTCATAAAAAGCCACAGTTGTGAAATCTGCCTTAGCAGCTTTGCGGAGTTACGGTACAAGTAATTTGCGTAAAGTGGTATTCTAATAGCCAGAATCAAATTAAACGGGAATTACAAAAAGACACTTCGTAGGAAATATATTTTCATACATTATTTTAAATTGCTTGAGTTGGCGCAATTAGAAAACCAGCTAAGAAGGAGTCTGAATGCGCATTTGTCCCGTAGTGTTCGATAAATCAGATTTTTAGCGCCTACACATACAATTCCTTACTGTAACTGCGGTACTCTTTAATCGTCAGAGGCATCGAAGCGACTGAAATCTGAGAAATTTGATGGATCGTCTACTAGTTAGTCTTTTTACGACCCAAACTAGGCCTAGTTTCGTTAAATGGTTTGTTATGTGACACTTTCCACTATAACGATTCTCAGTTTAATCCTTGTATGTCTTACCGATTTAGTGACAGAAATATATTTAAAGCAGCAAAAGTTATGGCTTTAAGTTTGCCTTAAATTTTATTACGATGTTTGTTGACACCGAGGTTTTTATTTCGTTGTCGAGAATCCTACAGGTATTGATAAATTTAAATGAAACAATAAATGCTGTTATAATATTTCTCACTGAATTAGAAGCTTAATTTTTACAGCACAAAGGGACAATTTGCATTAACCAGCAAGAAAATCGTCAGTGCGAGAGAATGGCGATGTTCCTGAACGGTACGTTTGCAGTTTCTTTTTTAGTCTCATTCAAGCTCCGGAATGAAATCCTTGCTTCGGTGAGACATGGGTGCTATGACTTGTCCTTAAAGCGAGGCTTAGAGTTCTCCTTATGGTAGGCAGGTACTGCGACCGTGGGCTCGTCTGTCCGGGAAAGATCCATAAAAAAGGTATAACAGTGAATTAAAGTTTTTTTGGATATTATTTAAAATATAGGAGTTTAAGTTATTACCCCATCCTTGTATTATGACAGCTTCCGTGGCGTAGTTGGTTAGACGAGAAGCCGCGGGTTGGATCCCCGCACCGAGAGAAAATATGTTTGTGCGGCCCACAAATATTTATTTCAGGTCTCGGTGTTTGAGAGACCGAAAAGGCTCTCAGTTTCCACGACACAAGACTCGATGTTAGTATGGGGTCAGGACTATGTTGCTTATTTATTGATTTACTTATTACGATGTTACTCCAACGCTCCTTGTATTATTAAAGAAAAACAAGTGATACCGTCGCAGCCATTACCTTAATATACCATCCAGTATACCTACATAGCCTTGAATCCATTAATCAAGTACAAAGCGAATTTCTTTTTTCGAAAGCGAGAAGCGACTAAATTTTAAAGACAATACATTCAGAATAAATCCAGTTAAATCCTTCAAGGCTTTAAATTCAGTTCCAGTTAAAATCTACGATGGAAACTTTGTAAATCGTATCGATAGGATGGAAGAGTTATCTTCGGTGAAAAATTCAATAGAACCAGCCATAAGAAAGGGGAACTATACGGAGAAATGTAGAATATTTATTAGCAGTGGTCTCTCTACTCGCCTTACAATGATTTTATGGCAATATACATACATACATAAACTCACGCCTATATCCCAGAAGGGGTAAGCAGAGGTGCCAGAACACCCACATTTCGCCTTTTATGTTCCGTCCCACTATGTGATAGGTGGCGAGCCTATCGCCATATCGGGCACAAATTCCTGACTCTGGGCTGATAATGAATAGAAAAATCCAATATCACTTTGCCCAACCCGGGATTCGAACCCGAGACCTCAGCTTTGTAACCATACCTTAGTACAACTACGCCACCGAGGCAGTGGTTATGGCAATATAAGTTTTCTTATTTTATATATGCATACATGCTTGCATACATAAACTCAGCTTTTTCCCAGAAGGGGAAGGCAGAGGTGCCTGGATACCCACATTTCGCATTGTATGCCTTAGTTGTTGTTGTTGCTTCCTTTCTTTATTTTGTATTTTATACGACTTTTGTTAATGTGTTGAGTGATTCTGTCATAACTTAGGCTGAATTACCCAATTCAGCCTTGTAGAGAAATAAATTGGAAATTAAATCCATAACACACGCACGCAAGCACATAAACGACTTGAGCCTAATATATACATATTTCTTCAATAATGTGCAAGGTGAAATGTGGTTGTCCTGGCTTCGCTACCTACCCTTTCTGGGGAAAAGCGTGAGTTTATGTATGATTGTATGTTTTTAGTCGTTTCTAATATCCTATCACAAATGTTGTATCTTCTAGTTATAGTTGTCTACTAGTGGAATGTGGAAAAACTCTTTTTTAATTGAATTATCAACAAGGTTATTAGGCTTGCTTGGGAATTGAACCCACACCAGACCATTGGACCTTCCAATAACTCATAAATATATGTATGTCCGAGATTTCAACAGAATTCGTGAATATTTTGTAGATGTAATATATTATGTATTTTTTGTTTAAAGGTATAAGTTCACATTCGAAATATCACGTTTATTCTATGTGCGAGTTAGTGTTTATTCAATCCCGCTGGTCTGCAAAATAGATTCCAATGTTTGATGCAAAGTTTAGATCGACCGTCGCAATCAAGTTGCGTGTGTACCGTACTGATGAATATGCGTGATTTGTGTAGGTACTATACAAAGCACACGTGAATCATATCGCACCTCTTATGCAGTCAAATGAATATTTAATTTTACTTTTTTTAAACGCCAGAACATTTTTGACAATGAACACAAGATTAACACTTTAACAGTCGGTCACGTATTGGGTACGGCTGGAAAGGCGTGCTTTAGTAATACGCGACTGTTAAAATGTTAATTGGTTTAATCATTAATGAAAAGTGTTTTGATGATTGTCATAAATTATTTTTATTCGTCATGAAATACTAATTTATTAGCACATACTAAAAATAATACTGTTTCATATAAGATTGTAGTCTACTGTTTTTCATTACCTTCAAGATTTTACTAACACCTTCCCCAAATCAACAAAATAAATAGTAAGCCTTTTTAATCTATCTAGAGTAATGCAGTATGCTAGAAATCACATGGCGCCGTTGTAATACCAGTGGAAGTTATTGTATTTCTTCCCACGTATGTAACATGATCACCATTTATCACGCTAGTACGCGCCTTCTCTACCATTGATATCGATTTATGCCTACGCCCACCTCGCTGGTCTAGTGATGGTTGACTTCACAAATAAATCAGCTGGTGAATATACCCGCGTTTAAAAAAATAATGTGTGGGTATGAGGTCATGTGGCGACATATCATTTGACAGTCTCGTGTTCCTTAAATTAAGCAATCACTCGACTTCAGAAGTCCTCGTCGAGAATTCTTGTGACTCGAGAAATAAAAAGGGTGAAGAAGCCAAAAACCCTTCTTGCTCCCACTTGGGCAAAATGACCAACCTCACTAACTCTCTCCTTTAGCTACAGGAAGTCCACTGCTGAACATAGGCCTATATTTAAAAAATTGCGTGGCTGTGTGATAGCAATGAATCTATAAAATCGGTCGATGTGATAAGTGACGCGTAGTGTATTATGAAAATGAAGCACATTTTAGTTTATTCATGTAAAAAGTTCGAAATTTGTTATGAATCAGTTGTGATGTTGCTCGAACTCCGTTTTTTAGTATTTCCAGATAGTATTTCGTACGTAACATGGTATTTATCAAGTTGACATTCAGTATTTTAGTGCTCAGATACAAAAACATATAATAAATAATGTACAACTCCACATAATTTCCCGGAATGTTGGTGATTTCATGAGTTTTTGTAATAGTTTTCATGTAGATAGTGATTAGCATTTCATTAAAAAGTATGTTATGTGTAACTTTGTTACCTTATGAAATCTCAGTTGGCTTTATCATAATATGAAGCTAGTTTGAACCATCGATATTTTGAAATCACGAGAACAGAGTGCTACGTGTGTTTCGTACGGTCATGGCAAAAAATTTGAATTTTCGTATTTAGATTATGTGTCTACGTGTTTTAATAAAGCAGGGTTTCTGAAACTTTTAGCAGCCACGGACCACTAACTAAATTTAAAATAGTTCACGGACAAATTCAAAAAATATTTTAAGAAGAAACTTCGCGTGTTCGAATCCCAGGGCACACCTCTGACTTTTCGGATTCATGCGTGGATTGATAGTTAATCATCATGCACTATAACGGAAGTAACGGAAGGAAAACATACTAAAGAAACCTGCATACCATAGCGATGCGAAACAATTGGTATTATAGTATTTATTTTTTGTTGCGATGAATGGTGTAACTTGCATGCGGTTCGCACTTCGCCCGATGATACGACCAGTAATTATATAGCAAATACTATGAATTACAAAGCAATGCTTGGTATTCCACTACGCTCGTCATCCTATCATAACGTTTTAAGTCTCTATATGTTATACTCTGGCAACAATGTCCTTCAACACAACAACAAGAACACAACAGTCAATTTACACTACTGTGTGGCCGGTACCCAGGCTACCTCTCACATATGAGAGATCTGAAACCAGTGTTTTAAGAAGCGGCATCACAAAACCGAGGTGGTTTCAATATGGTAATCTTTACTAAGGAGGTTTATTTTTTTAATTTTTTTAATCCATTGCATGGCGAGACGAGCATGCCGTTCGCCTGATGGCAAGCGATGCGACCGCTCATGAACAGTAGCAAAACCAAACAACACCTTGATTTACAAAGCAATGCTAGGCATTCCACTGCGCTCACCATCCTGAGACACAAGATGTTAAGTCTCAATATGTCCAGTAGTTCCTCTGGCTGTTTTATAGCTTACTACAAACAATATTACTATAATTCGAGTTACAATTGTGCCACTGCCATTTCAATGCTTTGTGTAACTCCGTCGGCAATTGTTGGAATATGTGAACCTTTAAGGGATCCCATTGACAAGAATCAGGCTAGTTAAAGAACATTAGAACAAGTTGCCTATAACAACAATGCCCATTTTGGAAGCAAATACACCTTATATAGTTCTGCATACAGGGCCGGTTTTTCCAGTACCAGCGCCCTGGGCGAGATTTATACGGCGCCCCCCGGCTCCGATTGAAATGCAACCCAAAAAAAAATTTTTTTTTTAAATTTTTTTTTTATGTTTAATAGATTGAACAATTATAATAGATTGTGTCATATTGTTTAGTAATTCCGGAATTTAATTTTCGGAAAATGTTCAACTTTCATGGTATGCCACGAAAATTACCGCATTCCTGAACATAGCCTTTGCTCTTGTATACGGAAGTTTTAGCACTGAACCGCCAAGGGTCTGGTTGTTAGTATCCAGGATGAGGTTAAACAGCGCAGTAAAAAGGTCCACACCATTAAGTACCAGCGACTTTCACGCCTTGATGGAGATAAGGTGAGGCCCTACCTACCACTCTCCAGTTCTGGCCATATAACCCTGATTCGGGAGCAATTCTGGACAGGACATTCTCAAATATACGATGCTTAATAAATCGTGGAAGTACGAGCGCCACCAATCACCATTCCTTCACCAACCTTACATACCACACAAGGCGCCCGGGAATCCTTGACAGTTGCGACATTTGATAATATTGAGCACCTTTTCCCAAGAAGTAGCGAGCCAATAGATTTAACGATAGACTTCGGCGACTTCCGCGATCACCAACTTCTCATACAGAGGAATGAGACACTTTTTGTCCTCTTCCTGAGAAATGCATAAGGATGAGACCGCATTTAGTGGTTCAGAGCTTAGACTTCGTAAGGTTGTAGATTGCTGACTGAATCCCACCCCACATTTCCCCACTTCCTTGGTCTCCATACTGTTTTTCAGTAGAGGGACTAAAGCATCGCGGAAACCCCGCCCAGTATGTCCATCCAGCAACCACCACTTTGTCCTTAGTGCTCGGTGCTCGGCCACTGGGTTACGGTGTTACCTTGATGAAATGTCCGGGAATCTTTTGGAAGAACGTATTCACAACAGCCAGATCTGACACGAATCAGGCTCTGAGCACTGAATCCTCCTTTGCATTACGAATGCCAAACCTTGAAAATCCCGGCAACGCTTGCCGAAGCTTCTACGTGGGAGTCGTCCGATCTATGACTCTTTACGGTTTCCCCGTTTGGGCCACCGTTTGATTTTGTGTTTTCCTCCTGAGTTCACCGCAGCGAGCGATAGCGCAGCGATTAATCAGTGAATTGGCCGGTTACCCTCCCTAGGACATTGACGCCTCAGCCCTCTCGCCTCAGCCTAAAACTGGCGGGAGGTGACGTCTCGTCGCGGGGAACGGCCGGTCTTTAGAGAGGTCGAGCCTGTACGGCCCTTACTCCGCGCGGTCGCCGTGGAGGCGTGGCGCACGTGGCTGGACAATCCCAATGCTGGTGCTTGGACCATCGCATCAGTGCGTCCTGTCCTCCACCAATGGCTGAGCAACCGCCACGGTGTGATGATGTTTCCATGTGTTACCATCGGGATAACTGTTCAGAGGACACAGCCCAGCACACTTACTCGGAGTGTCCAGCCTTGGAAGAGGAGTGTGCAGCTGTTCACGCTGCCGCCGGAGTGGACCTCTCGCTCTCAGCCGTAATTCCTTCCATGGTCGAGAGTACGAGGTCATGACAGGCCATGATCGCCGCAGAAGGAGTGCAGGGAGCGGGATCATGAGCGGAACGATCCCGTCTGCTGCCGGCCACCGAGAAAGAGGCGCCGGGTAATTGACAACGGCTTAATTGACGACCTCGCTCAGTGTTTAAGAGGTGTCAGCATTTTACAACAATATACCCCTGCTTGTTGTAAGAGGCGACTAATAGGAGTCATCGGAGTCACTGGGCACACAAAGGAGTGCGTACGTCCGTGCGCTCATGTTAGGAGCAACTTTGAGATGGGCAGCAGAACGCGTGGTCTCGTATCTGTCGCGGATCACCGACCATGTACATCTGAAGTGGAGACATCTGCGCCCTTCCAAGTTGTGAGGAGCCAATGCGCCGGATGGCACGGAGAATCAACTAGACGCTACTCGCCCATCCACATCGCCTACTTTCCGTAATTCGCGCGATGACCACCGAGAGGATTTTAGGCGGTATGCCGGCAAAAGATCTTTTTAGATCTCGGTGGAGATCCAGCCTGGCTGCAACATCCACGTGCGCCAGACTAAAAGCCCGGAGACTCCGACACGCCTGTTCCGATTGTCGCCGGTGGTACCGGAAGAAAGACTTAAGGAACTATAATCTCGTAGTGTCATCAGCAAGGGTCCAAAAGGCTTCCTCTCCGCCTCCGAGCAACTCACCTGCGGGGCGTAAGCGCTGATTAACTTGGCAACAACCCTCTCAATCATTACTATAACCTGCACAAGCCGGTAGCTCCGTATGTCAACTTAAGAATATTCTCCCGGACGCTAGACGACAACACTACGGCAATCCCGTTCCGGCCAGTAGAAGATCCATTGTAAATCAGCTTGTAGCCTTGCCTGATATCCCGAGAAATGAAATGAAATGTATTTAAATGAAATGTATTTATTGGAGGAATGTATGTATTTGGTGGAGCGTTACTGAAATTAGTAGTCGCTCACAACGAATTTGAAAATGGTTGATTGTAGTATGACAAAAAAATTACTTAAATCAAAATTTTTAATTCTTACCTTCGTTACGAAAAAAATCTATAATATTAATTTCAGAATTTTTATTTTGAAGTGGTTCTTACAGTATTTAATAGATGGCTCGATTTTCACGGCCATCTTATTTATACTCAAAAATATGTAACTTGATTTGTAGTATATGTTATTATTTAGGATTCCTGGTGAAATTAACAGCAGTGCTCCAAGCGAAAAGTGGATTTCATTCTGACAGACTTTGTATCTAGATTAGGGATTTCAAATAAGTGAGACTTGCCCAACAAACAAGCTAATATAAGGGGCGCCTGCGGCGCCCCTCGTGGTCTGGCGCCCCTGGGCGGTCGCCCGTGCGCGCCCTACCCTAACGCCGGCCCTGTCTGCATAAAGGGTTTGGACAATAGCTACGTAATTGAGCAGAAAGGGGAACCCTTTTTGTATTCTGTGCTTTTTATTTGATGTTTAGAACAATGCAATTTTAGGTACCACTCTGATTCTTTTGTACTCTAGTTATTTTATTTCATGCTTTTAGTTTAAGTGTAGGGTATTTATTACCAGCTATTAACAATAAATGTTTTTGAAATATTTTTTGATTATTGTGCGATCAATTTGGTTGCTACAAGTCCCTGAACTTAGTTGTCAAGCAAATGATAAGTAGTGAGGTATTTCTCTGCCGTGCAAGTATTTGTAACTATTTTGAGTTGCAAAATCACAATAAAGTCAAATGAAAGCAGTTACAGTACAATTTAGAATTACTCTTCATGCGAAATGATGTGAGTATTACTTGTGTGAATATGAATTGAATTTTCAATACCGGCACCAAATATTGTTTTGCGAATATATTACATTCGTAACTGAATATTTAAAAGCAAATACCGTATTGAAAACTATTGCATATTCGGCCGTATAATAAAACATGACAATCATTTGTCATTGATATTGCATTGATTGTTTACGTATTTTTAGTGTTCTGTAGGCAAATGGCAAAAAACCGAACCCTTATGGATTCGTCATATCTGTCCGTCTGTCTGTCTGTCCGTCCGTAGGTTACAGCCATTTTTTCCGATACTATAAGAACTATACTGTTGAAACATGATGTGTAGATGTATTCTGTGAAACGCATTAAGATTTCCACACAAAAAAAAAACTAAAATACACGCTTTAATAAGATATACAACTAAAAAAGTAAAAATAATTGATACTGAATTTAAGATAAGAAAATGGAGTAAAATACATATATTTTATTGTTACAAAGCGTGGGGTGTTTACAACAATTACTTATCCTCCTGCACCCCACGCTTTGTAACAATAAAATATATGTATTTTACTCCATTTTCTTATCTTAAATTCAGTATCAATTATTTTTACTTTTTTAGTTGTATATCTTATTAAAGCGTGTTTTTTAGTTTTTTTTAACTATTATATAATTGTTTTGACTAAAAACATCCATCTACGGCTGTATTTCCAATCAATAACGCCATCTGTTGGTCAGTAGTAACATTTGACACTTGAAGAATACAAGAAGCTTATACCCAAATGGAGATTGCATTCCGTATATAAAAGTGAAGCACAAAAATTTTACCTTGAATGACGTCGCTGATGCCTGCTATCCTTTTCTTTAGCGTAACAATGAATGAACTTCACGTGAACTTCATTCATTGTCACTCTAAAGAAAAGGATAGCAGGCAACAGCGATTGCATTCAAGGTCAAATTTTTGTGCTTCAGTGTTTTATACGGAATGCAATCTCCATTTGGGTATAAGCTTCTTGGAAGAATACAATGTTAACGCCATCTAGCGATGAATGTAGCAATGGTCATCAATTATAAGAATAATTAATCCTGGCGAATCTAATCAGGATAATTATATATTTTAATCGAATTATTGTATTGTCATCGGTCTTTGACAGGTGTGCAAAATTTGAACGAAATCTGGCCGTTTAAAGTGGGTCAAAATCGCGCCCAAAGAAGTCGGTTACAAACAAACATACAAACATACAAACATACAAACATACAAACATACAAACATACAAACATACAAACATACAAACATACAAACATACAAACATACAAACATACAAACATACAAACATACAAACATACAAACATACAAACATACAAACATACAAACATACAAACATACAAACATACAAACATACAAACATACAAACATACAAACATACAAACATACAAACATACAAACATACAAACATACAAACATACAAACATACAAACATACAAACATACAAACATACAAACATACAAACATACAAACATACAAACATACAAACATACAAACATACAAACATACAAACATACAAACATACAAACATACAAACATACAAACATACAAACATACAAACATACAAACATACAAACATACAAACATACAAACATACAAACATACAAACATACAAACATACAAACATACAAACATACAAACATACAAACATACAAACATACAAACATACAAACATACAAACATACAAACATACAAACATACAAACATACAAACATACAAACATACAAACATACAAACATACAAACATACAAACATACAAACATACAAACATACAAACATACAAACATACAAACATACAAACATACAAACATACAAACATACAAACATACAAACATACAAACATACAAACATACAAGTGAAGCTAATATAAAGCGTGTAAAAAAAGAAAAAAAAAAATAGGATCTCGCCCTGAAACTAGTTTGCGCGAGGGAACTTTCAGAGTGGTTAAATGTGCCACCCCTCCTCCTGTAACTTCTAAAATACGAGAGTGATAAAACTATAAAATATATGAGATATATTATATTAATACGACATAAATCTTAAACCGCAGTTTAAATTTGTTTTTTTGTAATATGAATAGAATGAATATTTCCATGACCTATATATTTCTATGAACCTATGTATTAACAAACAAAAAATAACAATTATACGGATCAGATGTTTATTACTTCCCTCCTGTTTGCAGACTTACGTCCTTATTATGTATGACAGTTTTAAAACCTATAAATTAAAAAAAACTACAAAACATTTTTTAAAAATGAAACTTAAACTTTTCGCCCAAACTAAATTCTGAAGAGAAAACTGTAGAGACCAAACATTCGATTACTAAAATAGGTTTAAAACCGTCTATGAATAAGGCTGTTCATATACAGTGCAATAGTGATCACTAAAAAAATTCAAAACTATTTCCATGAGACATCGAAATTAATGGCCTTACTTCGAAGTATCGTAATCAATAATATATCCATTGCTATTTAGTTTCTAGTTTTCATGTGTTGAGTTGAGTTAACAGTAACACAAGAGAATATGAAGTTTAATACAAACATTGTAGGTATAACGTTACACATAATTGAACGTAACCCGAGGATAAATATCAGCGTACGTGTATAAGCCGTCCGCCACAATAATTACTTTTACGATAATATTAACAAAAGGAGACACGGAAATTTAACGTCACATGTTTTGAGTTGTGGGTATATTCGTGCCACTATGTTTAGAAAGATTGGGTCTGATTCCATAGATTAGAAGTAATGAGGAATACTTTCGGCATAACCCGGCTTATAAAGCAAGCTAAACTATCTTTTTATTATAATAGGTATATGCTTGAATGCAGTATGATAATTGTATAGGGCACAAAACGTAAAAGAGTTTACCAAATATTTATTTATTTATTCACTGACAGTTGCAAATTTTCCTTACACTAAATTAGAAATACTATATATGCACTGTTCGAAATAAAACAAAAAAATCAAATAGGTTTATTACTGAGAACAATATTATACAAGTTATAAATTAAACAAACAATTGAATTATAATAAAAAAATACTAGAGAAAAATAACAAGTGAGCTAACAGCTGGCATTAAACTAAGATTTTAAATCTAAGGGAGGGGATTCTTAATCGCAGAAGGGGTACGCAGAGGTGCAACCAGGACTCACGGTTTGTCATGTATTCGTCCCATGTTGTGACAGGTAGCCTAACGCCATATCGATCACAAATTCCTGCCTCAAATATCACCTCGGCTGATAATGAGTAGAAAAATCCAATATCACTTTGCCCGACCTGGGATTCGAACCAGAGCTCAGCTTTGCAATTATACCGTAGTATAGCTGCGCCACCAAGGCAGTAGCTTCGCTTTTTTTAGTAAAAATACAATCCTTCCGTGCGGAGCCCGGACCGGCCGATATTCAGTATATTATAATAGTCGCTTCTCGCTGATCCTATAAAGTCTTTTAAACTATGCGACAAATTTTAAAGAAATTTTCATCAACAGATACAGTCATTTAAAAGAAAGGTATACGTAAAGTTTTTTAGTATTATTTTTTGCACCGAATTGCACCATTACCATCGTAACATAGTTAAGAAATTGAAATTTTGTATTTTACCGAGATACCCGATATCTCGGTGACGCACTATTTGTATAGATGTAATACTAGAAATTTCAGGTGTGGAGTGGAGTGAAAGAATATCTCCACCCAGGCGAAGCTGGGCCGGGCCGTTAGTCTAGTAATCCATAAGCATGAAATAAAAAAAAAGGATAACAAAATACGAAATATCTAACAATAATAAATTAAGAGGAAAATAAAAAATAAGAACAAAAAAAGCATTCCTTAAACAAAAATAAAAAAATGTAAAAAAGGAAAATAAAAAGAAATTACCCTGTATAAGTTAAAGTTTAGTATATTATAATATTAATGAAGTACAAATGCCGTTATTGGAAATACGAACTATGACATTTTCCAAGTTTGTAGCGTCCAAATAAAAAAAAAAAATAGTATGATTATAATTTTTTTACATGGAATGAAAAGTGTCGAAACTTTACAGCTCATAAGATAGAAACAGAAATATACTCGAATGTTCTGTGTCTAATGGCGATATATTTGTCATAATAGCACAGGTTGAACTCACATGTAAGTCTCGATATTAGATCCGGAGTTTAATGGAGAACGTGCTTCGGCAAGCAGCACACAATATGTCAGTGTTTGTCGAGCCTCTTACACATATAACATGCTAAGTCTAGATAGATCATACATGTAAAACTAATAAGTCCTCACTAATCCATATTAATGGTTGGAAAATGAGTTCGTTTTTGAGCTGGATATATTTCACATTTAATGTCAAAGCGATGCTATTTAAATTTTCAACACAAATCATAAGGCACAAAGCATGGTTCGATATTTATAATCTGCTTCATAATATTTATTCAATATTTCTTCTAATCTCTCTTATATTTATAATCATATAATCCTTATTAATATTGTAAAGGTGAATGTATAGATATTTGTTACTCGTTCACGCGAAAACGGCTCAGCCAATTTTGATGAAATTTGGTATAGTGATAGCTGATACACTGGATTAAAACATAGGCTACATTTTATCCCAAAAATGTGGTATTCCCGTGGAATTATTCAGGAATTCAAATATATATATATTTGCTACATGGTCCGACAGATTTTGATTAAAGGAGAATGCACATTCATGGTATCGGTAACAAATATCATTGATTGATTGATACCGATACTGCTTAAAACTAATGCAATTTTTTATGCTTTGGCTACCGGGAGACAGATCTGAAAAAAAAAAATAGTAATTATCATTAGAGGAGAATGCCCATTGTACTATGAAACTCAGAATCGGTGCGAAGATTGTTGTCCCTCGATGAAACCTACTTCTTTGTGTAGGGGAAAAATATATTTTCAAATAAATATAAACATAATTTAGATCCAGGCCCGGAGTTCTTATATATAATGCATGGTCACATTTAAAATACAAAGTCTATTAAAGCGCGCTTGTCAATACTAAACACATTAATCTAGTAACTTTGAAATCAAACTATTATTCTATTTAAAGACTTGCGGCTCAGTTAATGTCTTAAATCGCAAACGTCTCAAGGAACTTAGACAGTTTTTAGACTTTGAGATTTAGGAGAAATCTCACATAGATTAGGAATTGTCAGGCAATGTAGCTGAAAAAGAGACGTAATAGATACGTATTTTGACTTAAATCGGTTTTATTATAATACATATAGTAGTACCAACTTGGTTAAGTCGATCAATTCATGTTGTATTACATGATACATCATACTTACTTCTTTATCCTAGATAGAACTTAGAGTAAGATAGAACGTCGCCGTACGCCATGAAAAAAATATTATACAAAATATTGTTATTAGTCTATTATTATTTTTATACATTTGTATGGCGTACAACAAAGTACAATATATAAATAATAAATAAGTACAATTAAGACTAAGTAAATCCGTCAGCCACATAAAAAAGTGTGAGTGTCGTCAAGAAAAAACCGTTGTGGCAGATGTGTTGGACGTTTATTAAAGTACTTTTTGTTATTAGAGATAAGGCTCATGTTCGTAGCACTTTATTTTCGGGATAAATAGGATATATTGTGTTTTCTTTTTTTTTATTATATCTGAAACACCATAATCTGATATTCCATAGTAGATTTTTTCATAAAATTCGGCTAATCCGTGCTTTATACGAACCCACATTCCACACCTACGCAAACGCTCAGTCCCGGGAAAATATTTTAGGTCACACGAACATTTATTTGTATCGAGTTCGTAACCATCAGCGTAAAATCTCCAAGAGCCTCTGAAGCGCAGTAAGTTAGATGCTGGCTGTGAAACGACAGGCTCTGGGTTCGATCCCGCGCTGAGACAAATGATGTGAGGCCCAAAAATATTTGTCTCGGGTCTGTGTGTTTGTGAGACCGAAAAGCCTTTTGCAGTCTCTGATGCCCACGACAGAAGACTTAATTGATTTTAATATGGGGTCAGAACTATGTATGTGACTGTAAGGTGTATTTTTTTAATTCAGTAAAGTCAACGTATGACCCGCTATATCCATCTTCATTGCTCTAACCCGTCCGTATGTTGTGTGGACAGCTTATGTGGGAGGGGGTCACGGAATCAACATAATATTACGTTTGCCGGGCCATTGAACTGAGTCAATAAACGTGGTATTAGAGCAGTCGGCACAATGAGATCATTTGCGTTAGTGGTCCAGCTCTAGGTAGTGAAGCGCTGCCACCAGATTGCTACTAAAGCCATCTAGTGAAATAATTAAGTTTAACCTAGAACGTGAGCAATGCTGCAGTTTGTTTGCTGGTCAATACACGGTAATATTGAACTGCAAACTAACTTTAGCATTGCTTATCTGACGCCCAAATACTGGAACGCAACTTAAATATAACTTGCGCTTAACTACGTTAATCCCGATTAAATGTACTGGCTAAGTGGGCCGTGCGCTGTTAAGAGCAACTTATTATTTGAATGGCGTTCCAGTATTCGGGCGTGATACACTTTATAAATAAATTATAATGAAGTTGTAATTTATGTCGTTTGTTATATCAAAAAGGGATAAAGGGTAATAATAGTTAATATGCCTTCACCGAAATTAAATGCATTTTTCATGTGGAGGCAAAGAGTAGTCTAGTTACGATAAGAATGTTGATAATTAAAAAATTAAAAACACACCCTTCAAGAAAAGAACCAACTAAAATTAATTGAAAAAAGCTAGGTTCCTTGAGGATAGGCTAATTATTCTTGTAAGCACCCCACGCTTTGTAACAATAAAATTAATGTATTTCACTCTATTTTTTAATCTTAAATTCATTACCAATTATTTTTACTTTATCTTGTCTTTTATTAAAGCGAGTATTTTTAGTTTTGTTTTTAAATTATTAATTGTTTTGACTAAAAATGTTTATCAACGACGCGTAAATTACCCGCTCTTTTTTTTAAAAGTGATTTTCTGAAGTTTTTGGATAAGGTAATGTCACATACTTTTTAAATTATTGTATTATCATCGGTCCTCAACAAATCTACAAAGTTTTTATGAAATCTGACCGTGAAATCTGATCTTAAAGTGGGTCAAAAACGCGCCCAACATACAAACATACAAGTGAAGCTAATATGAATCGTTTAAAAATGTTGAACAGTTCCAATAATGTGATAAAGCTAAATGAATAATATTATCAAAGATATTTGCCGCACGAGGCAGTGTTATGTTGAATGTAACAAGCTATTCATTTTTTATCAAATATAAAATATTTGATCGTGTTAAAACAAATATAAAGAATATAAAATAATTTAATTAAAAATTAAAAGACCGACTTCAATGTGCACTACAAAGTAATAAATAATATATATTTCATTGTGCTAGTATACGTTGATTAATTTTCTTATTGACTAGACTAGCCAACAAATCTTAAATACGTAGGTAATATTTCGAAGGCGGGTCGCCAAGTGCCAAACGAGAACAAATTCAAGTAATGTAACACAGTTGAATATTACCTACTTGTAGATGTATCGTTGGCGCTCAGTTAGGTCCATATGTAAACTAGAAACAAATTAATTTAACATATTGATCCTACGTGTACATTTGTTGAAATTTTAATAGAATTAATATGTGTCATATGTGTGGTCTAATTTTAATGTATTGCATACGATCAAAGATACAGTGGTCAAGGGTTTCAACTCCAGGGTACACCATTGACTTATTGGAGTCACTTGCATATTTATATACAATTACTTTAACAGTGATATGAATCATAGTGAGGAAAGTATAAGAAAGGGAAGGATTGTTAAGTTTGTATGTTTCCCTCGATTGTAGATAAATCCGATGCTTCACAATGTTGATTAAGAGTTGTTATATTAAGGACGCGCGATTTTTCTATTAGTTATCAAGATAGGGACTGGAATTTGCACCCGATATGACTATAGACTCTCGCCCCCAATCACACCGAGGGACAAAACACGCAAGGCGTAACGTGGGTGTCCTGGTTGATACCAGAAGAATCTCTGCATACCCCTTCTGGGAAAATGGCGTGAGTTTATATAGATTAAGACAAACTAATATTGCGTGTAAAATTGCGTTTTTTTCGCTAGGATGTTTTATACAAATTAAATTCAAGTGTAAGTCGTCGTGTTCGTCACTTGGCGACCCGCCTTCAAAATATTACCTACGTATTTGAGATTTGTTGGCTAGTCTAGTCAATAAGAAAATGAATCAATGTATACCAGCACAATGAAATATATATTATTTATTACTTTGTAGTGAACATTGAAGTCGGTCTTTTAATTTTTAATTAAATTATTTTATTTATTACTTTTTAGTTTTCATAAGCATTGTAATGATGCCAAAGGTAATCATATAATGAAAACTGGAATCAATGTATATAAAAAATGAACCATTATGATCCTTTATAATTTCAAAAACGAAAATTAATATTTTATGATTTTTAAGGAAGCTACTGTTCGTTTTTATTTTTTATTTCGTTTTTATGATAAAGAAAATACTAAAATCGGCTCAACCTGCTGGAGATATTGAGTACACTTATGCGTGGTAATCATTCGTTACCCCCTCACCTCTACACCTTCTTCACTTCCTATTTGTAATAAAACACATATACTTAACCTAATGGACGAAAAATCATTGCGTTTCTGCAAAGTTTTGTGGAGGTCTGCTCTCCAGATATGTACCTATTCATCAGATTGTCACCATATTTTATGTATTATTCGTGCCGAAGAAAAGTTATTTAAATAAAATCATTTTTTATAGTCGCAGATATTTAGTATTTATATTCGCATATATCCCCCCCCCCCCTTCCCACGCCCCTTTCTACTTTCCCCTTTCCATCCCCCCCTTGTAGTAATAAACTTATACTGAACCTAATGTAAAAAGAATTATTGCTGTACTGTTCAATTTTGAGGAGTTCTGCCCTTCAGGTCTAAAGATATTCATCAGGTCTTCACAATACTTTTTTTCGTCTAACTTATCATATAATACTCTTTGACAAAAAAGTTATTTTTAAGTCGGTTAAGAACTGCCGCAGATATCGAGTATTAACAATTGTACCTATTTACCACCCCCTCACCCCCCACCCCACCCTTTACCTATTTTCACCCACCCTTTGTAATAATATACTTATACTTAATCTTACGCAAAAAGAATTAATGCTGGATCGTTTAATTTTGAGGACTTCTGGTCAGCGGATCCTAAGATATTCATCAGGTCTTGACCAATTTTATATGGGACCAACCCTGTATGTCATGCTTTCCGACAAAAAAGAAATTTTCAAAATCGGTTCACAATTGCCGGCGTAATCGCGTAACAAACATACAAAAAAAAAAAATTCAGTCGAATTGATTACCTCCTCTTTTGAAGTCGGCCAACAATGACTTCAAAGCTACAACAAGACCACAATTTCGTTTATAACATTAGGTTTGGGAGGATATAACACTTTATGCCGGAACTGGCTTCGCCTGGGCTACATGAATTTCTTATGTATTGTATGATTGGTACTGTTGCGGAGAAGAGATTCGAGTAGGATTTTTATGTACAATATTGTATGTACAAAGTATTAGCAATCGTCATGGCGACTTATTGGAGTTCAACTTATGCTCACAATATATCTGCGTGGGAGCCTCAATAAGCAACCGTTGAATGTTATGATGAAATGAAAGTTAAACGATGCGAAAAATTGTTTGTGAGTTACGCAGACTAGCTGACACAGATCTATATGCAAAAAGTAATTAAATTTATATTAAAATGCTTTAAAATTATTTACGTAGGCATAAGGTTAGTAATAAAGCTGTCGGGTGAAGTGACACGAGTTATTGCGGAATATTACATTACTGAATTATGAACTGCAAAATTTGTAATCGTATGTAATGAGGGAAGCCATTTGTGATGTAATTGTCAATTAAATCATTTTGCAATACAATATGTAATAATAACATGTGACACCTATCTGGTGGTAGGATATAATTTTACTGGTGGTAGGTTTCTCATATGTGAGAAGCCATCTGGGTAAGTACCTACCACTGCAATGTCTATTTTTCCCGTCAAACAGTAATTAATAACAACAGTAACAGTACATTTAGTACTGTTGTGTTTTGGATTGAAGGACATTGTAGCCAGAGTAACTACTGGACATATTGAGACTTAGCATATTATGTCTCAGGATGGTGAGCGCAGTGGAATGTCATTGCTTTGTAATTCAAGGTGCTGTTTGGTTTTGCTACTGTTCATAAGCGGTCGTGTCGTTTACCATCAGGCGAACGGCATGCTAGTCTCGACATAGGATGCAAAAAAATAAATACCTATCTCACGCAAGGATTAGATATTAGACGGTAGTTCATGCCTTTTTTCAAAGACGAGGGGAATGCTATTAATCTCCCCTTCCGGTTCTCCGGATGGGGATGGATACTTGAAACTAATCAGCCTTCTAGTTTGGTATGCTTGCGTATGCGATGTCGGTATGTGAACCGTCCGGCAGCCTGGGACCTCAACGACGGTTATAGGCAATGATGTTTTAATAAAGATGACGCATATCCATATTGCGTGACGTTCAAAAACTGTACTGCTATGCATATACATACTCATTTGTTAATACTTTATGACAATTTTAGTGAATGAAACAGATTATACAGAAAGTACGAGACGAAAAGAGATAGCATTGCGCTATCCAAACATAGAATCGAAGCGATAGTAACAGAAGGGTGACGATAAATAAAACTACCTATTTGGTTTTATAAGTATATAATATATTAACTTTGAGGTTGCTACATGAGTCTACATGTGGTACGCCATCCTGTAACAAATACATTTTTATTTGCTTACAAACTTGAAAAAATAAAGAATAAATTGATTACCGTTTTTTATATTAGTTTATGGTAAGCAGGCACTGAAAAATCGATTTCTTAATAATATTATTATTTGTTGTATTGATGACAAGTGATATGACCGCTCGTGGACATAAGCGAAACCAAGACACCTTAAATTACAAAGCAATGCTTGGCTTTCACTGTGCTCGCCATCCCGAGACATAAGATCTTAAGTATAAGTACAGCGATTACTCGGGCGAGAATGTCCTTTGAACCGGAACATAACATGGCATTTAAACTGCCGTGTGGCGGGGGAAATAGACATTGCGGTGGTACCTACACATGGCGTTAACGTATGAGCGACCTGCCACTGGTAAACAACCGATGGTGCAGGTTTTTTAGGTAGATATATGTATATTTTTTCGTAGTTGTATATTTTTATTCATAATTAAATGTGCTAAACCAATTTTAATCAGTTTTAAAGTATCCAGTTACGATCCCCTCTTTTTGTACCAGCTGTGCATAGTGCATATCCATTTACGTCTCAAAAGCTCATCACGTGGAAATCTGGAAACATTCAATGATATATGTAAATAATATAGTCATTCAAAATATATGGGGAAGCTAATGTATTTTGTCATGTTCGTGGTTGCATTAAGTTATTTATTATGAAAATATTTCATAACAAATAACTTAATCGTTTTAAATATGATTGAATTAGAAACAAATATACAATTATCCAAATCCATTCAAACTGTCATCGACAATTTTCTGTATGATCGGTTTCGCTTCTGACTTGTTAATCTATGACGTACGCTTTTTGTCCCTATCGCACTTAACAATCTTTGTATTAGGCGATCCTTCTTACACAATTGAAGGCGGTGTTTGCTAATTTAAAATAAAAATTAAATTTTGTGTGGTTTTTGTATACTTACGTATGGTGTATAGATCCCATTTAGTTTCATATTTTTGCACCATTGTTTTAACACTCTTAAAACACACAATTCGACACTTTAGACAATATTTTCGAAATAAATTATGTTGACAGCACTGAGGTCTTCCCTCTGTCGCCGTTGCTATGCGACTAGATGAAATTACACCAATTGCCCGAATTTGAACGCCTCACTTTTGAAGTGCTAGTGCGATATCTACGTCGTATTTGTATAATATATCATTGGTTATAGGATACTAATTATGGTGTGACGTTGTGAGAATGTCACATCTAATAGTTGCGGTCTATGGCCTAATAGTCGGCATAAATCGTATTGTCTATGCCAATCAACGCCTCCGTTGCGCTGATTGGTTGATTCAATTCTAACATCTGTCAAATGTGACGAATTGTCATCGGCGCTTGCTTAAATACGCGTGTAACGTCGCTCGCGTCCTCTTTTCTATAACCTGAAAGCCGCGTGCTACCCACGCGTCTTTCCGAACCCGCTGGGGTTCTTGGCGTTCTTGGCGTTCTTCGTTCTTCGCCTTTTTCGCCTACTTCGCTTCTTTACCCGCACGGCACGGAGTGCTGACTCCGTGCGCTTACTTCGCTGCCCGCTGTTGCTCCGCACCGCTTCCAGCCCGACTGCAATCGAGCCTGCGCCGCGCCGCTGACCTGCGCGCCGTGTCCAGCCACGTGGAAACTAACTTCGCCGGCGAGCTGTCGCCGGGTTCTGCCACGTGCCGAAGACCCGGATCAGTGTCCAGCGAAGGCCAGTGACTCCCGTTGCATACCACCAGCAACAGTGCCGGGTGTAAACAGTGATGCGAGTTTATTAAAGTCCGAACCACGTAATTACCCTGAGTAATTATTTACTTACCTACCCCTACCTGCGGGCGGCCTAACCCGCCGCAATGGAATGTATTTTGTAATATTTGATATTGTACTTATTGCACGTTTAATAATATCGAAAAACAAAGTTGAAAATAGTATGGTTAACTTGAGTGTTATTTGTCAGGAATTGCTGTTTATACTTTATTATTATGTTTTTATCCATGTTTAATCTGATGTAACGTAGATTTTCCTGTTACGTGCCATAATAGGGCATTACGGCGCAAATTTTTAGATTTGTGCCTATTTAAACACGTAGAATTGTTGTAAATCGTAAAACAACTTAGAACAGTAAATATAAATAATAATAATAATAAATAATATACCCATATATAGTGACCCCACACTAAGATCGAGTCTTGTGTCGAGTATATAAGAAACTACGAGAGAAATTTTCGGTCTAGTAAATACCCAGGTCAAAACAAATGACTTTGGATCCCATAAATATTTATTTTGGTACGGGGATCGAAATCGCGGCCTCTCGTTTCACAGTCAGTGTTTAACCAACTGCGCCAAGGAGGATACTTTCTATCTAAATTTCCAATCGCCCATAACCGCACTTATTGACAGGTGTTCTACAAATTCTCTACAGTAAAAAAATGCCTATATTTCAAGTTATGTGAGCCACAGGTTAACATCTTTTGAACTTCGAACTATTCCAAAGTTTTGTATAGTGACCTTTTGAAAGAAACCTGCAATGTGCTCGCAATTACCTTGTGAACCTTGACAATTCCTCATTTTTCTCATACGGAGACGTCCACGACTTTGTTTGCAAGAGTACGTTGTAGGCAATTGAGAACTTTGATTTACGAGTATACGAACATTCAGTTTTGCACTCTATGTGCCTAGTATGAACAGTCGCTTGAATTAATATATCTCTATCTCTTCTTTCTCATCTCTCCCCCCTCTCCCTTCAGCCCTAGGAAGTCCACTGCTGAATATAGGCCTCCCCCAAGGATAATAATAATAATAAACTATTCTGCTCGATTATAATTATGTGTGGCCTTCGTAATAATTCTGAAGGTTACTCACTCACGGTGGGGAGTATGCGCGATTGTGCTCTACAAGATGTTATCTGTACCCGAGATGAATGGATCCGGAAAATCATTGCCGTTTTTTTGTCGTGAATGATTTCTCTCCTTTGTCACTGCGAATTTCAATAAAGGTGCCAATGTTATAAATACAGTTTCAAATTAATTAATGTATTTGCGTGCGAAAATCACTCAGCCTCTCTTACCTCTCTTATTAAATTTATTTCAATAATAATTTAAAACAGTTAAAGAAATTCCTTTTGACCTTGTGTTTTTCGTTCTCTGTTTGATGTCTTTTCTTCAAAGTCAATGATTCCCTGTTTGGCGACAGCAAATGTTGGTCAATCTAATTGAAAACATTAATATCGTGCCTTTTTTACATTTGTTTATATATACGTAGTATATTTAGACTATAATCGATCCGAAGCCTTGTGGTAGTTTTGGTGAATTCAAAAAAGATGCAAAAACAATTTCGTTTCACTTCGTGTTTGGGTGGTAAATACGTAATTTTTCCTAATGTGTACCATTTATTATAAAAGACGCTATCGTATGCAAGGGCTTAAATAATTATTTTCGCATAAACTAGTAGTTGCATATCGTCTGAAGTCACTAAAACTACCACTGTGCTTTGTTTTTGGTTGCAGTTTGGATATGCCCTGTATCTATAAGTAGAAACAGAAAATAAGAACACTTATACAGGTACTTCGTACACAAGTCGATATGAAAATAAAAAAAATACTGCACACAAAATAACTGATTCAGGAATACGATACACTTGCTTGAACCACCATCTAGGGTTTCTACTTGTGATGTCGTTTTAATTATATTGTTAGATGTTAGATGTGAACTCAATAAACATATTGGCACCCTCTCAATAGAAGACGAAACACATGTGACAATAGATTGGAATGCTTTTTGTTTTATTATTGTTCGTGACTTTGTGCAAAGCGGATCTCATGACAAATTGTGTTTTTGTAATAGTTTAGACTAATCTCCACGTGTATTTGTTCTTAAGCAAAACCACTTTTAATAGCTTATAATATTATGATTACTCGTGTCGGCTGCAAACTTTAGTTTCATGCCTACGGACAAACGATCAGTGTCGCCAACAAGTTATAGTAGTTTCATGAGCTCAGTCTAGGTTCCATACTCTAGTCTCATGCATAATATTATTGTACAATATGCAGTATTGTGTGAAGTAATCTCGTTTCCCACATTTTGCATACTCGTAAGAAGTAAAACTTGGGTGGTAGAATAGTTTAAACGTGGCAACTTTCTTTGCCGGGATAGAGGAAATCGCTTGAAGCGTTTCTTTTGTGTTCGTGGTTGTGTTAAACAGTTTCATTAAAAACAACACAGCGTAGTACAAATTTCAATTTGTACTTGCATGGTGGATCACATTTGGATTAAAACCAAATTGAATTGGTTTCGAGTGTGTTGAAATTTTAAAAGCAAGAAGCTTGATTGCCTTTTAGTTTTTATTGAATGTAATATAAATATCTTCCATTCCGTTATTTGAGATTGTTTATTGTATTTAAAATCTGGTCAAGGGCAAAAATGTCGGCGTGGCCTGGTCGTCATAAAAACTGACTTTAAAATTTGGCAGAATTCGTAGCCGAATTTGTCGCGAACTGTTATCTCGCCATGAGTATCTGAAGTAGGGTAAAGGATGAGAAGCTTAAAAAGGAGATGGCGGAGTTAAATTACGGAATGCGGAGTCAGATTGTGTCACTACAAAACCCGTTTTATGTAAAAATACGCAGCATGAATAATCCCCTTCAAATTATTACAACTAAGGCAAGTCCACTATAAAACAAAAGCCTTCCCTAAGGATATCTACAGCGACTAGACGAAATTGCTTGCATCCAGCCCTGTACCGTATATATATATAGGTATACACCGTATATATATATATATATATATATATATATATATATATATATATATATATATATATATATATACATCGTCTTTGCATAAATAAAATAAGTTTATTCTATGACGTTTAAAATCAGGTTTATGGCATCTATGATAAATATTTTTATACTTATATGAAGGATTTGATCGTTATGAAGAAATATTAATTGAATTAAACGTTAGACGAATGAATGACATAGAATGTGTTGTATGAAAGAGATGACGAATGGAAATACTAAAGAGGAAAGTGGGAGGGAAAGAGTTTTGGAATGAAAGATAAAGATTCGGAAGTATGGAAGGATGGAATAGGGGAGAAATTGAATGGAAGGCGATGGAAGACGTTTTAAGACGACGGATGAATACGAAAATTAAGAAGAAAGTATAAGACGAAATTATATTTAAGATTATCCAAACCATCTTTGCTTGATTTGATTTGAGAAGAAACTGTACCCTCC
Source organism: Hyles euphorbiae (assembly GCA_023078785.2). Lineage (NCBI taxonomy): Eukaryota > Metazoa > Arthropoda > Insecta > Lepidoptera > Sphingidae > Hyles > Hyles euphorbiae. The sequence goes on from CM041040.1 coordinate 7,816,505, forward strand.
GAAATATCCACAATTTAGAATGATTCAATTAATACTCTATATAAGCCAAAATTTGGAGCTGAATTTCTGTTGATTTCTCATTGTAATCGCACGTATGTATGTAGAGCGAACGTGCCTGTTCATTTGATCGGGGCGTTACTGTCCCCGCCTGCCGATTGCGTGCTGTATCTAAGATATGCCGCTCAAATATTAGTGGCCAGTTTCAGCCATAACTTTGTAATTGGGATGGAAGGTAAATGTGTCTATCATCAGATACATATCGAATTTGTTTCACCGTTGAACTTCATCTTATTGCGGTTGGATGGGTTAAACCACATAAACATACTTTTGAATTTTTTGTAGAAAACACTTAGATATGAAAGATAATTGCAATGTTTATTTAGAACGTAATTTTAAGCTCATATAGCGTGAGCCTTGGGTTAATGGTTGAAGAAGCTAAGAGGTGTATTATGGACTCAAATTACTCAAAAATAAAAAATAAAACATTTTATTAAACTCAGAATTATTGTTTCTGGTACCTACACAAGTATGCTGGCTATCAAATCTTAACAGGTTTTTTAATTTTCTTACCTACACTTACAAACCTACATATCGCTTGATTAATTAGTGAAGTGACATTACTAAGTATTTTATTTGCTGTATCAGCCTATATACGTCCCACTGCAGGGCACGGGTCTACTCTACAATCGAGAATACGATTGAGAGTGGTTAGGCCATATAGTCCACCACGCTGGCCTAGTGCGGGTTGGCGGATTTACATACCATAGGAATTCTTATAAATCGCTATGGTATGCAGGTTTCCTCACGATGTTTTCCTTCACCGTTTTAGTGCGTGGTGATTGATTATCAATACACACATGACTCCGAAAAGTCAGAGGTGTGCCCTGGGAAGTATTTTATTTATTGATTAAAATTCTTGTTAAGATTCCAAATATTCTTGACACACATTTAAGAACAAGTATGAAGCAGTGAAAGTACAAAAAGCTGGTGATGTTTGTTTGAGGATAACTTATTTGTTTTGTACATTAATTTTACAACTTATTATTTAACATTCAGCAAGGGTTTAACAGGGCACTTATTGCGCGTATGTGATTGAGGGTAAAGCCGTTAGTACTTAGTAGATATAATACAAATACGTGGAATAATAATACTGGAAGTATGACGAGCCATGAGCGTTATGAACTGTTCAATTAAAACGGACTTTGTGGACAGCCAGACATATTGCTAAAGTTTCTGAGGTATCGCCGGCTTTAATTTGAGAACTATGCTCAACTTTCAGCGTGCAGGCTGATCCTGTAGATGATTTCTTACTTAAAATAAAGAGACAGAAAAATCTTCTTCATTTAAAATAATGATGTTTATACAGGGACAACAGGCAAAAGTAACAAAAAGTTTCGTAAATAAAATAAATGGTTATACGTTACTATTTTAGGAAAAATATAAGTATTTACCACGCAAATAGGATATTTTCGTTGTCGCTTGAATTTACGATTTTTTTTGTTGCATTGTATTTGTAATCACTAAAATTACTACCCAGCTTTGTTATTAGTCTGGATATACATATATTATAATCGGTAATGATATACTGTTTCATATTGTAAAAAAAAACTGAAAAATTGTATAAGCTGATGTGACAAATGCAAGCAGTGTCTAGACCGTGAGTAATTAAAAAAAAAGACGGGTTGCACTCCGGGAGTGCCGGCAGAAGTGAAAACTTGATTATTAACGTTGAGCATGTTTGATATTTTGGAATGGTTAGGGAATAATTTTGCACCAATTGCTTTATCAGTATAAAAGTACTATCATTTATGTGGTAGAATACAATATTCATTTATTGCGCTATCGTACACAAACATGACAATTTATATTACATTAAAAATTTAACACTTTAAAACTATTACAATTATTTTACATTAAAAAGTTTATCTCTCCGAAAAATCAACTTTCATCCATAATTTCAACGACTTTTTCACCATCATCATTACCAGAACTATCATCGCCAATCTCTAAAACTGATACGATAGGTTTATGGTAGCTGAAGTAAGAAACGAACAGTTTTGATTCGAACCTATTTAAATGTCTAATAAAGACCGAATCAATAGTAGTTTTGTATTTCGTTGTGCTAAGATTGCGATCATTCGACATAGTTAAACCAAATTCATTATTTAAAAATTCAATTAATAGTTGATTTTTATCGTCTGCGAAGTTTATGTTGAAATCTCCACTCAAAATCATTGGCAATTCATCAAAGCTTTATAATCTGACAGCTAACTGACAGCTGTCTACTCTCCATCCGTCTTACGCTTTTTCGATCAGGTCACGTGTCCTGACGCGAGTTTAAGATTTTATACCCATTACAGAAAAAGTGCTCAACGCCGCTAAAGAAGTTTTCACTTCAAAAATACCGGGGGAAGACCGTGGGTACAGATTGCAAATTACATATAATTTTAGACTGCTGCCCCAGCCTGATCCCATAGTAATAAAAATAAGAAAAATCGTATTTTGCCTGCTCTCGATTGTCGAGCTCGTCAAGACGATTCCTCTGACTCCAAACACGGGGGGTTTACTTTAAGAAATGACGGAGTTATGCCTGGACAAATATTTTAGGGGAGAGAGGGAGGAATTTGGGGATTTGGTTGGGGCCAATCTGTAGAGCTCACCGAGCCGGTTCCAACGATACCAAACTCGGTGGGTCTACGATCTATATTGGCCGAGATAGGATTGGGGGGGCGAGGTAAATTTTCGGGGTGGGGTAAGGGAGGGGGGGGGGGGAAGGAAGGTTTCGTGGGGAGGCTAACTTAAATTAATTTTTTGGAGGTAAATATTTTTTTTTGGGAGGGTAATTTTTTGCGTAATTTGGGATTTCTGGCGGGGTCAATTTGTAGCCCTCACCAAGACGGTTCCGAGGATACCAAACTCGGTGGGTCTACGATCTATATTGACCGGGATAGGATTGGGGGGGTGAGGTAAATTTTCGGGGTGGGGGTAAGGGAGGGGGGGGGGGAGGAAGGTTTCGTGGGGAGGCTAACTTAAATTAATTTTTTGGAGGTAAATTTTTTTTTTTGGGGGTTAATTTTTTGCGTAATTTGGGATTTCTGGCGGGGTCAATTTGTAGCCCTCACCAAGACGGTTCCGAGGATACCAAACTCGGTGGGTCTACGACCTATGTTGGCCGAGATAGGATTGGGGGGGGGTGAGGTAAATTTTCGGGGTGGGGGTAAGGGAGGGGGGGGGGAGGATGGTTTCGTGGGGAGGCTAACTTAAATTAATTTTTTGGAGGTAAAATATTTTTTTTTGGGGGGGGGTAATTTTTTGCGTAATTTGGGATTTCTGGCGGGGTCAATTTGTAGCCCTCACCAAGACGGTTCCGAGGATACCAAACTCGGTAGGTCTACGACCTATGTTGGCCGAGATAGGATTGGGGGGGGTGAGGTAAATTTTCGGGGGGGGGGGGGGGGGGTGTAGGGGAGGGGGGGTAGGTTTCGTGGGGAGGCTAATAGGCACTATTTCGGAATAAGGGTGGGGGAAGGCAGGGGGGGGGGGGGCTATGGGACAATTTTGGAAAAAGTGGGTGAAACTGAAAAAAAAACGAAACAGTATACATTTTCGCCGCGCTGTAGAGAGGGGATAGCTGTCTACTCTCCATCCGTCCTACTAAGATGTTTATAAAGCAAACGTCATTGCCGTCCTACGCTTTTTCGATCAGGTCACGTGTCCTGACGCGAGTTTAAGATTTTATACCCATTACAGAAAAGTGCTCAACGCCGCTAAAGAAGTTTTCACTTCAAAAACTAGGTATTGTGTATATCGCACCCCGCTGCGACACTGTCATTTATGCAAAAATGCAACTTTCCGGGAGAGCCATTTGAAACTTTCATATCGTATAAAATATGATATTGCTAGACATAAACAATATGAATAGCTTGTAATACAATATCAACTTTTAACATACTGTTAAAAAAGCCCCCATAATATAGTAAAAAAACTATTTTAAAGATTATTTTTAACCATCCAAACTTTGCAATTTTTGCATAAGTTACAGTGTTGCATCGGGGGTGCGATATGTTCAATCACAAACTAGGGCAAGCAAGAGTTGCACACGCATTACTATAGTTCTTTATTTAGGCGCAATATAATAACAATTATTGACTTTAAAGTAAAAACAAAATGTAGTTCGGAAAATGCGTGTATATTGTACAATTTTTCATGCCAAAATGAATACATGACGGTGCGTAGAGATGTATAGAAAGAGTGCATATTTCATACGTAGTGCATATTAATAAGATAATTGAAGATAGTAACACAAAATTTAATCCAGTCAACAAAATAATAATGTAACAAAAATAAATATTTTTATCTTTTCTTTACACCTACACGAAACCCTAAAAAATAATTACAAAAATATTACAAACGTAACAGAAAAAATCATGAACATCAGATCTAGAGTACCTTTTTATCTTGTGCAGTTATTGGGTCGTTTTTCTTTTTATAGAATAGGTTCTCAGAGAGGCGATATATTTTCTCATTTCAATTCGTATTCTTTTCTATGTATTCCTGCAACTTCCTTACCGATATTGTATTGAAAGCGCTGAGTTATATTTATTCAATTTATTTTTATCTCGATTTTCAATTCTTGTTTTATGCCATCAATTGGTACGGGATTTAGAACAGGCAGCTTCTTTAGAATAGTAGGCAAGAAACCGACTGTAACAGAGGTTCTGTGTCGTACTTATTAACACAGACCTAACAACCAAACTGTAAAATTATTTTTGAAAATCGAATGTTTGTGTTTTAAAACAAGGATGTGTTTTTTTTTTAAAGAATAAAATTATAACTGCAACGACTGGACATCGTGGAGGTTATTTTTCAAACAAAAATATAATAAAAATATTCAATTTATACGTACCGACAGCCTCCGTGACGCAGTTAGTTGGACGTCAGTAATCGGTTGCTAAATGAGACGAGATTTGCGCACCGAGGTAAATTTTTCTGTGATCCTCAAGTATGTGTTTCGGGTTTGGGTATACAACTTTGTATAACAACTCTTGAGATGGACAGAGATGGCTTAAGTATTAACGGCAAAGTATACCTGGGCCATTACACAAACAAGGAATTAATATACGCGTACAAACATACCCAAGCTATAGATTTAGTGTTTACAAATAAATTAAAACGAAATAAAATAAATGCTTTTAACAAAATATTACCTTAATCTTGTAAATGGTACACTTACATAATGCTTTTAACCCTTAATTTCATAGCGTATACTATATTATACGTATACTTTAAAAAATTACTGAGTCACTCCGTTTGAAAAAATTATAAATTTATTTCTACTATACGATATGGCAACATTTTATCTGTCGAATAAAACTATTTTTCTAGTTTAAATGTTGGAATGACATTAATATTTGACACGTATATAAGTTTTTGAAAATGAATCCCCAGCGCCTGTTCTCGGTAATTACCATATTTTTGTTGTTTTTTATGTAAAAACATATTGATTTTGCTTTCACATATGTTGCAAAATTATTGATAAATGGAATCACTAACTAATAACTAACTTTCTTGCAATATTTTCAGTGATAATTGACGCTAAAGGTCAACGTATAGCAGGCTATACATTTCGCTATATTGTACAAAGTGAAGTTATTAACATTAGTATAGTAGGCTATACATTTCACTATAATCAAGTAACAAATATCCCTAATATTTGTATATTATACTATACATTTATAACTAAAAGCATCTAGCATCATCTCTTAATACTTGTTCTTTTTTTATTTTTCATTATTTTTAATAACTCAGACTCCAGATTTTTGCATGTCCTATGTCTTTTTTTATTTAACAGCGGAAATCCATAACCATATCGCTCCGCATCCTTGCTTTGATCCCGCCTGAAGATGGTAGATCCGACGTTGGTGGTGATTTTTCAGGAGAAGAAAAGGACGATACTGATATTTTGAAAAATAACGTGATATTACGTCTTCTGATACTCCTTCGATTGACATTTTTTTTGCATTGGCCCCACAAACGAGGATACAGGTCACTTGATGGTAAGTGATCACTGCCGCCCATGAACGTCCCCAACCGTTGGATCATAGATGTGTTGTCGGCCCAACAAATCGAAACGGGAAAACGGGGTGGGAAGAGGAAAGGGATGCCCAATACGACAAACCGGCAATCTCACTCACCGACTGAAATGCGACGGCAAAGATGACATCTTCATGTCGATCTTCTGTGAGACAGCGGTACCACCCCGGACAGCCTGCTCATTCATGCTGAGTCATGACTGACAGCGGTTATTACATTGAACTATATTGACTCGTCTCTTGAAAGATTAAATTCGTTTTCTGAAGACAGTACTGCAATATTTTGACGTAAACAAACCTATCGTGGTCTGGAGTCAAATTCAGAGGAAGAATATCTATCACCGCATATACCCCAAGAATGTATAACCCCATATACTTCCCTATTATCCCATATAATACTACCAGATACTAACATTCATTGTCAGTATCTGGTAGTATTGTGTAGTTACTTCACCTCCGATTATTTCACAAAATGTTGAACCAGCCCCTACAAATTAGGCGACCTATTCACCAATTACATTAATGCCTTCGTGTTCTTCCAGGAAAGGAGATTTACCGTCTATTCCACCAATATTTCTTCTCTTCCTTCTTATATTTTTTCTACACCGTCCAACTTAATTGTAAATTAATCCCGTCAGTCAATAAAAACCCCCACTAAAAGATTTAAACGAATGTTTGCCACATCACTAAAGTCTATCCTGTCCATATTTATGAAAAATATAGGATACCTCTAATGTGCTATTGTTTTCGAAGATAACGTTTAAGCAGAAATGTATCTAAATAAACCTTCTTTGAACTACGTTCTTGATTACTTCTCAGATTAAATAATTAATGACATTGTTCATAATTCTAATCAATACTCAGGACAAGAGACTGGTGATTCTATTAATGTTAATAACGCAAAAATACGTGCCGCCATATTTAGCTATCGTCATATTCTTCTACAAAGAGATGTGGGTTCATTGCCGGAATATTAACTCTAAAAAGATACCAACAAGTTTGTAGATTTCTACATTTTGCATAGATAATTCGCTCGTAGACACATAATCCATGTTTGAAAATCAGACCTTTTACCTTATTTTGCAATTAATATCAGTTAGGGCTTGGTATACCGAATAAGGGATATTTTTTTTTACAATTATCATAATAAATAATGATTTTTTGATGTGTTAATATTTCCTACATAATGGTTTTAAGTTGCAAATGTATAGTATATTATACAAACAATCCGATATGTACAATTCTAAGCATAAGATTATGTATAGTATATTATACTATGGGTATAAAAAAAAATAACGGATGAATATTTTTTTTCCTATTTTTTTCTGTCTCTAATGGAATATAATATAACGATAATTTAAGAAAAACAAAGAATTTAAAGAAAAATATATCTTGCCAAATTAAGGGTTAACAAATTGTTTCTTTTGTAAATGGTACACAATTTTTGTGTAATCTGCTGTCTGCTGTCCGATCTGTGTCAAGTCTGGAGCGGGTAAGATTTAACAAATATTTACTTAGGTCATCGTTTTATTTATTTTACTTTATTGTACACCATAATGCAAAAAATCTAGGAACAGATTAAATATAAAATACAGGTAGTCCTAGTGGCGGTATTATAGCTAACGGTGGTTGGTTTCTTCGCGACAACCATTGGATGAAGTGGAAGAACAGTAGACAGAAATAGAGGGTAGTGGTAAAAAGTAAAAAGGAAAATAATACTGAGACGTACGATTAAGATGATACATACGTACGAATGAAAATTGATAAACGACACAATATACTTATATAAATAATAATATAAAAAAATACAATCAATACATGTAAAAATGAACACTGAATTGAAGTAAGTTTTAGTGTTAATTATAAAACAAGAAGGAGTTTAAAGTTGTCTATGAAAGTATTAGGTACTTCAACTGATTCCCTACTTCAATAAGACAGTAATTATGCTATTTATATAAAAAGGTACATAAGTTTATTATTTAAGTGACGTAGAATTAAATTTTACATGTGTTTTGCTTGAGGCGCCTATCATTATAATAAACAATTATTCAAATATTAAAATTAATATTAATTAAATATCGCATAGTTTTTTATTTCTCGTATGGACGTCCCTACAGCTGTTGGTCGTCGTTGAGGTGTTTCGGTTAGAATCTGCTCTCTTTCTGGCCCGAGGTTTTCTCCCATTGAATATGTCCTGAAATCCGAAAATGAATAATTGAAATAAATATAATTTCAACGAAGAATTATTTGATAATTCTTCATTAATTTTAACGTTGTCGTAGATCTAACTAAATAATTTTGAATAGGTAATTAATTGATGATACAGGCTGACCCAATCTGTTAACGTAATGGTTCCTCACTAGGGCATGTAGAAGGCACTAATCGCGATAGCAATATACATACATACCACTAGACGTAATGTGGTTGATTTCTCGCTTCAATATAAAAATAAAATTGGCCAATATTGTTCTATGTATTGTAAAAGTTGCAATGACAATAGGCCCACTGATCAATTCCTGTACAGACTACACTTATTTCCCCTAGGTCTGAGTGCTCACGGATGCGATCATTTATTTGTATAAAGCAACCCTGAGCAAGGGAATTTCTTGTTAATTAACAACACCCAACAGTCACATATAGTCTTGACCCCACACTAAGATCGAGTCTTGTGTAGTGGGTATCAGGAATTACGAGAGACTTTTCGGTCTCACAAATAATCTGACTCAATACAAATACTTGTGGTTCACACAACCATTTGTCCCGATGCGGGGATCGAACCCGTGATCTTTCGTTTCACAGCCGGCGTCTAACCAACTGCGTCATGGAGGCTGTCAATTTGTTTTTACAATGTCAAAAAGTTATATCATATTTATAATATAATTTCATATCAAAAGGTCTATCAAATTGAATGTGTAAGATGAGAGTATAATAGCTTATTTTAACTCGATTATGTCAAGCACTACGCCTTTAAGTTTGAGATAAACAATTGTAATGATCACCGGATGCCAAAATACTGCTATAAAGATAAAGGAAATTATTCGGCATTTAACCGTAGATTGCTAGTTTAGAAATCGTTTTAGGCTAACTTTTCATAATATGTACTGGAGAAAGAAAATTTTCGTTATTTGCACATGAAAGTAAAATGAAATGAAAAAAATCTCTAAATATCCAGACTGGTATGTACATTTATGCTATTTTAATATAACGTTAAAACAATTTTAATATGAAATTTTTGAGACGAGCAAAAATGCCCCGTACTTTAATATGTAAATATTTTGAAGGCAGGGAGGCAAGTTGCAAGTGGAGATGAAAAGCATTCATCAGCTCTTTAAGTGTAGGAAATCACCTTGCAGACTACAAATATAGTAAACATTAAGGAGTATACTTCAATATTAATGGTGGTAGTTCGCTCATATGTGAGAGGCCGCCTGGGTAGGTACCACCGCAATGGCTATTTCTCTCGCCAAACAGTAGTGTAAGCGCACTGTTGCGTTCCGGTTTGAAGGACATTGTAGCCAAGTAACTACTGGACGTATTGAGACTTAACATCTTATGTCTCAGGATGGCGAGCGCAGTGGTATACCAAGCATTGCTACTGTCCATGAACGGTCATATAGTTTAACATCAGGCGAATGGCATACTCGCCTCGCCATTCATAGTAATAAAAAATATATTGAATTTTCTCTCTCTTCAGTATAGTTATGGCAGCAATATTTATGGAGTTAAGGATGAAATTGTGACGTTAATCAAGTTAATTGAAGTGCACCAAACATCGCTGATAATAATATATGTTATAAAAAAGCTAATATCGGGGATTATTAAAGAGTTAATAAGGAAAAAAATACACAGTAATTAGTATTGAGTATAATACTTATATAGTTACCTTGAAAGCCTGCCGAAATTTCTGTGACATCAGACTGTATAATATCGGATTTACAGCGGTAGACACGTAAGAATTGTAACATAGGTAGTTTAGAATTCTCCAAGTCTGAAATAAATAAATAATTCCATTACAAAACATACGGAGAATATATAGTTATACATACATAATACAGACTGCCTCAGTGGCGTAGTTGTACGCCGGTACGGTTACAAAGCTGGATTTTTCTATTCATTATCAGCCCAGAGTCAGAAATTTGTGCCCGATATGGCGATAGGCTCGCCACCTATCACATCATGGGACGGAACATACAAGGCGAAATGTGGGTGCCCTGGCACCTCTGCCTACCCCTTCTGGGAAAAAGGCGTGAGTTTATGTATGTATGTATGTATGTACATACATAATATTATGTATGTACATGCATAATTTAGTTTTAATGTATTTAATAATATTTTATTATATTTTATACAGTACTAGATGACCCGACGAACTTCGTATCTCCCTATTTTTTCGCCATCAATATTGCCTAAGTCTAAGATTTTAATAATTATTTTAGTGCATTTTAATGAACAACATAATTCACTTTATTTAACATAGAAATTCTTGGAAATGTCTATGGTATACAGATTGTCTCACGATATTTGCCTTCACAGCTGTAGTGCGTGGTGATTAACTATCAATATACACATGACTCCCGAAAAGTCAGAGGTGTGCCCTAGAATTTGAACCCATGACCATCGTAAACATGTTGGCAGTTGCGTCTTGTACGTTACCAATGGGCAACCACGCGCTTCTGTGATTTACGATTTACTTTTATTCATGTGAGAAGAGTATATATTAGAGATGACCATTAAAGGTTATAACTTAATTTTACTATACTTTAATTCAACTCATAAAAAAAAAATTAAAATTTCATAAATTGTTACCGTATTAAACATTAAAAGTTATAACTTTTAAAACGTAGGTATTACACGCCATCTATAATTTTATTAATCAACTAAAATTAATAACGCCATCTAACATTCCTTCTAGTTTAATTTTATTTTTGATTGAAGGAGTCTATACGCAAAGAAAATTAATAACGCCATCTATAATTTCTTCTATTGTAACTTCTATTTGAGCTGTTTGATTTTATACGAATACAAAATTAATACGCCATCTTTGATTTCCCTTCAATATTAATCTGTTGTATTAAGAGCGTTTATACCCTGCACGCGCTTTTTGGCTTAAAAACAGGACTTTTCAAATGAGTTAATAGCCACCAATAAACAATTTAAAGGAAAAATAATTATTACTAATTTTAGAAAAGGTTGTCATCTAGGGATTTTGGTGGAAAACATTATAGATTGATGGATAATTTGTGAGTACTATACGGATTACTGAACACAAGTTTCGTTATTTAGGCTTTAAATGGCAATTTAGAAGCTTAAGATATCCGAAACCACTAAATATAAGATGAAAATAAAAATATTATCACACTAATAAGACTCTTATGGAGGGATTTTGCTGAGAAAAATAGTCTTTTTGTGTTTAGTTCCTGAAAAATAAAAAATTAAACAATGCGAAATTATTCAGAAACTCTCGTCAAGAACATATTTTTTTTCACCAACTTATCGTACATAATTTTTTATAGCAATTCCATATTACAATAGAAGAACATCTTATCAATAAATTACCATTTTTATATTTCAACAAAATTAGTTTTCATGTTTTCTACAAATATTTTAAAAACCACTATAAAACACGCTGTCCGACGTGGATCAAATCAGACCGCCGCAAGGCCTTCTAGAGGGAGGACGTATCGCTCGTCGCTCCGGCCTGGCTGCAGTCGATTATGCCGCGCGTAGTAAAAATAGCCACGCGCGGAATGCGATTACCACATCTTAGTACTTTGGTAGTAAAATATTTAATTATTTTTATACCTACAATGATTTTGTAGTGAGTATAAATTATGTTTCAGGTAATATAATGGGACGTAATTCCGAGGCTAAATTTTTTTTGTATTGTAATATAAAATTAAATATATTTCGTAATTGTAAGGGGTTGTAAGGCCCCTAACACTATTTATGTGTTCGAACACGAAATGATTAATAAAACGTCCGTAGTGTCTACTGATTGAACACTGATTTGAATGCAACTTAACAATGTAATAATAACGAAAATATGATTAGTATCCAAAATTTGTATTATTCTTTGCTTGCACAGTAATATTTGTCTACTTATAATGCAAATAAAATATTTTTATGATATTATATTACAGTTACATTTCAATTGAATATTTGAAGCGCACGGATCAAAGTTGTTTGAGCCGATTGTATAGCGAGCCGACGCGGCAGCTCTACGCACACAGCTTTGGTCGCTTATGTGTGCGTGAAATTAACGAAGAAATACCTATAGTTGACTTTGCGCGCAAGGTGTATACGCTCTTAAAACGTAATCAATATTGCTTGGGCTAAAATAAAATAACTTTCAATGCACGTTTGAGTTGTTTGAGACTTGAGTTTACACGATTAAGACCCTTAAATGTATGTATGCTGAGTTAAAACATAATCAATATTGCTTGGCCTAAAATATTTATAACTTTTAATGTTCGTAAACGTTATTTTTTTAAACCATATTAACGGTCATCTGACAGATTGCCGCGAGTATCGAGGAATTTAAGTTTTATTTGTATTGAGTAAAGTGTGATAATGATAGTAGATAGTAAATGATGTATATATCTCAAATTCCAACAATAAACATCTCTTATATTTCAAAAGAATACAACTTTGCAACTTTTTAACTTTCAAAATTAACATCTATCATGTAAGTCATTGCTCCTTAAAAGTTATATTTCTAACGTTTAATTAACGTGTAATTTTTTTTAAACTTTTAGCTTTTAATCATTAATAGTTTTTAATCGTTAATCATATCATTAGTATCTATACAGATATGAATAACTAAAACCTTCATACTGCCTAGAACAAAATATAAAAATATCATTCTCGCGTGAGTCGCTGTCACGAGCGCATGTGTCATATTATAAATAACAGTATTTAATTTCTTAAATTTTATTTTAATGAGTGAAATCGATAATAATGTTCTCTTTGATGACTCCAGTGGAAGTGATATTATGGAGGAAGAGAGATTAATGGATTGCGAGCAACAAATTTACTATGAATACGGAGGTGGAGTAGAGAGAGATGGTGACAATAATAGTGATGCTATGGAGATTCAGAGGACGCAGGAGAAGAGAGTCCGGGAGGACAGTGAGGACACAGTAGGTGAAGATGATGGTTTCACAACGTTCAGTAGAAAAAATAAACGATTTGCAAGAATTTTGTCTAAGAAAAATCATAATTCAGAAAAAGATCTGTCAAATGTCAATCATAACTCGTCAATACTACAATATGATGATCAAATAATAGTATGCATTACGGCAAAGGAGGTTTTATTGAAAGATTTTGGTTTGGCAAAGTTGTTGAAAAAGGAGGATGTTAACAAAATATTAAAGATTTATTATAAAACTCCTTACAGGGTTCTTGTGTACTTTGAAGACAAAATAAATGCAGAGAAACTCATTAATTTAAGCATATTTAAAACCATGGGCTATAGATGTCAGTACGCGAATGAAGTAAATTTATCATATGGAGTAATAAAACAAATTGATTTGGAGACGAATGATGAATAAATTTTAAGCAGTTTGGAGTGTGAAAAAGAGGTAGTTTCAGTAAGGAGATTGAAGCGTTTATCTAATAATGGAGAATGGGTAAACAGTGAGAGTATACGGCTTTGTTTTAAAAGTCAGACCTTACCTCCGTTTGTTTATATATATGGCTGTAGAATAAAAGTTGAACCATACACCTTTCCTGTTACCCAATGTTCTGGATGTTGGAGGTATGGCCATGTATTCAAATTATGTCCAACAAAAAAGATTTTGTGCCCAAAATGTGGGGAGAGTCATAGAAACTGTGAAACTACCAACTTTAAATGTTTAAATTGTAAGGGTGCACACATGGCCCTGAATAAGTCGTGTCCTATGTTTTTAAAAGAAAAGGCTATAAGAAAGATTATGTGTGTTGAAAACTGTACTTATAGAAAAGCTTTGTCGATGCTTGTGAATAAAAAGGCTGTAGGTGAGAGACTGGACAATTTGAGAAGTCAAAGCGCGCAGTTAACTAATAAACCTCAGGATAATGAGAAAACATCATATAAGAATGTGTTGGAGGGAGGTAGTCGTGACAGTAATAATATTATATCTTGCATTAAATACAAAAACAAAGATCATGTGAAGGAACAATGTGGGAGGAATTCGCCAATTTTAGGTGAAAATTCATTTACACGCGCGGAAAATAGAAATCCTAAAAGAGAGTCAGTTTATATAGACAAGCAGGAATCAATTGCTTATAAGTCTGAAGATACAAGAGGGAATACGGAGGAAACTAGAAAGAGGAATAAATTAAGTCGTTTGAAAATCATTATGGAAATTTGTACATCAAATTCCGAGTTGGATGTTAAGATTAAGTTAATATGCAGTTTTGTATTTGAAGAATGTATTCGGGTTGTTTTAACATATTTTAAAGAGGGTGATATTATTAATAATCTATTTGCTTGTTTATATAATGGATAGAGATCGGAAAATTGCGAATTTTCTGCAATTCTTGTTGAAGTTTTTGTCTGAAGTCACACTGTGAGTGTGTTAAATATGTTAAGTTTATAATGTCACGATTCTGATTTTTTACGATAGTATGTTTTTGTTTTCTGTAGTATTTAGTTTGTTTTAATTTAATTATTCGTTGTTGAGGAATCTTAGATTTGTATTATGCTGTTTTTTTCTTAATTCTCTTGCTTTGTTGTGTAGATATTTATTTATAAGGTACGATGGGACTGTCATGTATTTTCTATAAGTATAAAAGTCCCTTAAAAATATAGATTTAAAAAAAAAATATAAAAATATAAAACTGCATATCGTTTCATTATAATGTCTAGACACGGCATCAATGTACCAATATTTTCTTTATTCTGGTATCTGAAAACGATACTGATGCGGTATTTAAATTTGTCCCCCAGTACACCTAATAGTAACAATTAAAAAAAAAAAACAATGTCCATTATGATAACAAAAAATTATAATTAGATATATATTGGTGTACTACGGCAAAACGCTTCGATCAAGGTTGTTTAAGACTGTTGCAATCATCTCAAAAAACCATGGGCGATCGTTTTATTTGACATTTAACAAGATTACGCGAAAGATGCCTTGTCTAGATATTCTATACACAATGTACACATTTTTTTAATTTTGATCTATTTCGTCAGCCGTCAATGAAAGACAATGGAAAGATAGAGCCACAAAGATACCTGGCCCGGTGGCCAAAAGTGGAAACAAATACGTCATTTAGAATGTCAGTCTATCTGCCAGTCGCTGTCATATCGGCTTTAGTTGTTTACTCAATGTATTTATTTTTCCTGCATTATTTAAAACTAGTGAAAATTGCCGAAAACTTTAAAAAGTGATGCTAGGAATGTTAAACTTCAGGTATTAAATTTTACGTAGGAAGAAAATCGGCTTCAGATACCAATAATACCCTTCGAAAAATTGTATCATCGTGTAGCTGTTGCCACAAGTTTGTGTTGTCAGCTTTTCAAAATAAATTCCACGAAAACAGAACTTTGTACGTACTAGTACAATAGATGTTAGTTCATATCCTAAACTAAAATTTATCGTTACGTGCGTGGTGGCCTGTTGGTAAATGGACCACCAATGACCACAACCACATTTCACGGTGGCTGCGGGTTCGAATCTCAGAGTACCCCTCTGACTTTTCGGAGTCATGCGTGTATTGATAGTCAATAAACACACACAAAAACGGTGAAAGAAAACATCGTGAGGAAACCTGCATACCAAAGCGATTTATAAGAATTTCTATGGTACCTGTGTAAGTCCACCAACCCGCATTAGGCCAGCGCGGCGGACTATATAGCCCTGTGATATGACCTAACTACCCTCAATCGTACTCTCGATTACAGAGGAGGCCCGTACCCTCCAGTGGGACGTGTATGGGCTGATACAGATAACTTTTTAAGGGTTTTGACTTCTTTAAGGGGGAGCGATTGGTTAGAAATCTTGTGAAGGAAAAAAACATGCATATGAAACTGGTCCACTCATTTTCCCGACACTATTGATCGGATTGAAAAATCTTACTTTACCCACTTTATTGCTATATCTATTTTTAATGGCAACACCAAATTCGATTACAGCGACTCTCTCACCGGGTCAGATAACTTTGTGCCTCATACATTGGTTGGTCCACAAGCTTGACCGTCTTTTACGTTTCCCGCCAACCAAACAAAGATCATCATATATTGATGCTTGCTTGAACGATATCCAAGAAAAATGGGTTTTTAGTACTTTTCTCCCAATTTTTCCATTTTTTCTCTCCGTAAGAACCATCCTTGTACTTCAAGGAATATTATTAAAATAATTTTTTTTATCCAAATCGGTCCGGCTGCTCTCGAGATTAGCAACACTTTTAGCGATTCATTTCTATATTAATAGATGTAGAAAAAATATGAAGAATTTATTTATTTATTTTAATAGTACGATTACTAAAACTTAATTACACTTTTCAATTACTTATTATAATATAAAGAAGAAAACATGAAAAGTTCACTACCATTCTGCCCCCGTTATGAAAAGTGCAGTAACTCATGTTTTTTTTCAAATTGAGTTAGATACATATTCGGAATCAGCAAAATGAGTTCTACAACTTCTTCTTTGACGTCCACCCTGAAAATTGTCGGGATCCTTGATTTCCAATAACCATAACTGCAGTAACTCGTAATTGAAAACATATTATACCAAACATCAGTGCAGTAAGCTTAGATACTGCACTGAATTTTAAAGTATTTTCCAATATTACCCAGTTAATCTGTAGTAAAAGTGCAGTATCTAATGGTAATGCGCTTCTAATTTGGAAAGATTCGGTTTAGTGGTTTAGCATAACCATATCATAAGTGCAGTTTCTTAAGTTACTGTGCCTCTAATTTGGAAGGATTGTGTTTTTTTTTTTAATTTTATTTTTTTATTGCATTGAATGGCGAGACGAGCAAGCCGTTCGCCTGATGGTAAGCGATACGACCGCTCATATACAGTAGCGACATTCCACTGCGCTCGCCATCCTGAGACATAAGATGTTAAGTCTCAATATGTCCAGTAGTTGCTCTGGCTACAACGTCCTTCAATCCGAAACACAACAGTGCATTTACGCAGTGTTGTTTCACGGGAGAAATAGACATAGCGGTGGTACCTACCCAGATGGCCTCTCACATATGAGAGACCTACCACCAGTAAAAAAGAAAGAAGTGTTTAGTGTTATTGAACCACCAAATCACAATTGCAGCTTCTTAAGTTACTGCGCTTAAAATAGAGTCCGTTTTTAACATTTTAATAATTATTAGTCAGTTTATAGAGATACTGAAAATTTTTTTGAGGTAGAACATAATTTTGTATTATTTCCGATTTGTCATTACTGCAGTAAATAATTTTGAAACTTGTAAAATATAGTGAGTGGTGGTTATAATTGTTTTCATTACCTAAATATTTTTCTTAATATCTAGCAAGCGTAAGCCTACTTATCTGTTACTAGCTTTAATCCGCAGATTAGCTCTCATTGATTTCATATTAAAAGTATCCTATATCTTTAACGGTTTTATTATTATTGACGACCGCCAACAAGGTGGACGGACGATCTGGCTAAAGTTGTTGGAAGTCGCTGGACGCAGGCCGACGACAACAGGTCGTTGTGGAGATCCTTGGGTGAGGCCTATGTTTAGCAGTGGACTTCCTGTGGCTGAGATGATGATTATTATACCGAATATTGGGTTGAGAAGTTTACGCGTAAAAACATAAAAAGTCATTTGTTTTTATACAATTTGTCAGGATTTAAAGTTATTTGAAACGGTAGATATGTACCTACCGTTTCCTTGTATACATAATAAATCATACCATCATCCTGACATGTGAATTTGGGTCATGACCATGTGACTTCGACGATTTTCCAGTAGTATTTGATTATCATAATGAATACATGAATTTGCTTCAGTCAGTCAATTTTCTATATGTGCTTTGTTTAGTTATTTTTTTTAGAATTTTACTTTTATTTTGTATTTTATGTCTATAATTATAAAGTACTTAGGACATCTTGATAGAAACATGCATTTTTTTTATTAATGTGACCTTTGAAATATATTTCTTCGTGTCTAACAGAGGTCAGAGTGAATTAAATGATCTTACTATTTTACTACGCTCCTAGTAGTTTTGACAAGGAATTTATTCCATTGACCATTAGTGATAACTGCAGTATCTACTAATCTGTAATCATAACTGCAGTAACTGTTAGACTTACTGCAGATATGGTTATACGTAATAGTATTTCCGATTATTATATTCTTTACCATAAGCGCATTTTGACTTATATACTTTACATGCCGGTGTTTTTTTAAATCATATTGATAGCTACACTTTCCGCGTAAAAATACGATTATTTTGATATATGTTTCATATCCGTAACTACAATAGATTACGAGATACAATTAAAATTAAAACTAAATCTTTAAACCGCTTTTTCTCGAAATCTAGTCGAATCGAGTTACTGCACTCTTCGCAACGGGGCAGCATTACGTATTATATAGCATAATACGATACATTTAAAAGGCACAAAGATTCAGTATGAGACGTATATTATAGGAATTGTATGCAAAAATGTTATTAGGGTAGTGATTAGTGGGAAGTATATCCCAGGAACAGCTTACGCCACACACAGCTGGGCGCATCCTTCCGCGCTACGGAGCTACGAAGCTACGGCTCGTAGCTAGCAATTCAGGTAACGCTGCTTAAAATCTAAGTTTTTGTCCACACTTTGCTAGTATTTAATGTCAGACAGCGACCGTAATTTAATTATCTCATTTGTGAATGTATAATCAGAACATTGTGCCATATCTTTATATTTTTATAGTAGAATGGGCATTGGGCAACTGAGAAATACCTATACAATAATACTTAATGAACGCCATCCACAATATTTGACGGATTATTTATTAATAGCGTATGCTATATTGGGAATAATATTTTGGATATTATGTTGAGATTTAAAATTTTAACATTTAGTAGTAACTATGGCCATTGGGTTTCAATTATCAATGCAGAGTAAATATTCTATCTTCAGACTATCAAATAATTTCCGATTCTATTACAATGGATCAGAGGTTTGTAGCTTAGTAGCTTTCTAACGAGCTTGTCGGCGTACTCTCCTCGTATAAATGAGCCCTTGCTGCCGGCTGGACGTCCACAGATATGCATATTTTGCCAGGCGCTGTAGATATAATTCCTAGAAATCCTCTTTATTCCGAAAGTCTGGTCTAAATTGGTCTTAACGTTTGAAATACGAATAGACTATTTAATATGTATAGTCTACTCAAAACTATTGGAAATTATTGGAAATTTAATTACAAAACTTATTTTTGGGTATTTTTTTACTTAAACATTCTTAAGTGTTATTTTACACTGATTGAGTTATATCTCGATATCCCAAAAATTAAACTTAGCTAACTGAAATAAAACTATTTTTTACGGATTTTATCCCAGATATGGTTTAATTTTGTAAAAATATAAATCATAGTTTAGTTTATAAAAACCGAACAACTGCGAGTCGAATTCGCGCACGATGGGTGCCGTAACATCATCTATAAGAGACCCTAAAAATCACGTTTATTCCTGTTTATTAAGATTGAGTTAAAATTTTATTAAAAATTACATTTGTTGTACCTTTAATATGAACTTTATTTTTATCTAATTATTTATTTTGAAAGGAAAGATACCACTAAATATTCTGTGAAAATTTTAAGTGTCTACCTGTTACCGTTATTAATATTCAACAAAATATATAAGAAAAGAACACGTTCATCGTATGGGGACTCCCTTTAATATACACATTCTGTATCTGTATCAGCCCATATACGTCCCACTGCAGGGCACGGGCCTACTCTACAATCGAGAGTACGATTGAGAGTGGTTAGGCCATATAGGTAATATACACATTATTTTTTTAATATTTGTTGTATAGCGGCAACGGAAATACATAATTTGGGAAAATTTCAGCTTTCTAGCTGTCACAGTTTATGAGATGCAGCCTGGTGACAGAGAGACAGCGGAGCCTAAGTAATAGGGATCCGTTTTTACCTTTTAGGTACGGAAACCAAAAAAAAATATATAATAAATAGATATATCCTATTATCATATCTTTATTATAGTAAATATGTACTTACATTATAATGTTCCTCGTATGTAAATTTTGGCCATATTAACATTATCCGCAGGAGACAGTACGGTGACCAGAAGAGAAAAAACGAGAGCGTAACAGCCGCTGAAAGCAAAAAAAAAAATAAAAAATATTTTTACAAAATGTGGCAGTTATTACTTTAAAAACACATACGTTTTTCCATAGGACTCTTTTTTTTTATTAGAGAGCAACAGCTTGGTAGGTCACAATCATAGTAATATTTATTGAGTAAAAATTGTAAATAGGGATTAATACAAAATACCAAGGTTGAAAGCCAAATTATTCTCAGTTATATATCTTTACACTATATCCCATATGTGCTCTATTTGATTGGATTTATTTCGGAATATTATCCTGTTAGATTCATTTGTGCGATTTTTACTCAAGTTGGGTAACAGTGTCCATCTTGTACAATGTAAGCAACCGTGTTTACTGGCAATAAAACAAAATAATCGTATTTTAATACACCAAAAATTCTAAGATCTTCTCAGGGTGCAATATACGTTCAGTTGTAGGTTATGAACAACTTCATGGAACGACTGGCGGTTATCGAACTTTTGCTATGCAAGCGATACTGGAGTCTACATAAACAAAAAAATAATTTTCTTAAAAAATATTTGGTTTTGTGGTGGTCTTCAACGTATCCATCATTCTGTTATCTACGAAAATAAAATTAGAATAACATCCATAACTAAATACACTATATAATACTTATGTTCAGTCACCTATCCAATCCTTGGAAATCTTGCAATCGTTGGCGAAACAACGTTAATCTGGGTACTGAAGGACTTACTCCGTGATGAGGTCCCCAAGTTAAAGAGACAAGGTTCTAGCTAGCTTAGCTGTGTTGAACCCTGTGCTCATTTTGCATCAATATTTTAAGGAAGTCTGAAATTCAAGCATTGTTGATTGCTTGAATTTCAGATGCTTTTAAAACATTTTGAGTCAGTATAATTAGTTCAAGATTGTTTTTCAAAGTTTTCACCCCTATAAAATGGCAATCCAAGGCTTTGATTGCTTAATTTTTGCACTGTCCGTCGCTTCTTTGGTTTGATTCTGTACTTCATTAGCATTAAATATAGTGGTTCATTACAAAAATGATAAGTATTGAAACGCCTTTCCATAACCGAGAGACATTACTACAGTTGTTGGAATTTCAGCAGCAGTTAAATCTCTTACTTTGTATTTTACACGCCTTGTACTCTACAAAAATTAAAGTAATTCAACATCGGGCATACGAGCAAAATTTTTACAAGGTTTTATAATATATATAAATAAAAAATAAATAAATAACATAATGATTGATAAAACGAATAAAATATAAATTGTTATCTTACGTTCTTAAGAAAGTTGCAATGCAAGAATAAAAAAAAAAGTACAAATGCACTACTACAAAATAAAATTCAAGCCATGTTTGTTCGAGTTCTTATAATTCTGCCAGCATGTGTATTACATTATTTAGGTGTCAAGAAGTTGTTTCGTAGAAAGTCGCTTCAGTTAGTTTAGTCACGTGTCACAAAATCTAATAGGAGAATTTTGGTAAAAGCATGCCTTGGCTTTAACCACATTTAACAAAACTAGCGGAGATATTGACTTCGACTTAAGGCAGGCGTCCACATATACGAATCGGACGCTTCGTGACTAACGGATCATAGTATTCTTTCGTCACTCGCAATCGCACGAATATACCCGTCGGCAATTTCGATGTCTATTTGATATTCTGATGATATGATTCTGAGGAGCAATATAAGCAAATCTGATAACTCGTGATACTATGAACGAACTGTAAAAAATAATTCGGTTAAGACGATGCGTTCGCTACGAACGATGCGGAAATGTAGACGCCTGTTTCGCAAAAG
Source organism: Hyles euphorbiae (assembly GCA_023078785.2). Classification (NCBI taxonomy): domain Eukaryota; kingdom Metazoa; phylum Arthropoda; class Insecta; order Lepidoptera; family Sphingidae; genus Hyles; species Hyles euphorbiae. The sequence goes on from CM041040.1 coordinate 7,838,655, forward strand.
TGCTGGCTTGGTATAATTTGAAACATTTATGAAAGGAGACCGGTCGATTTCCTAAGGAAATTGGGCCTAGTAGTGAAAACTTGACGGATACAAATGAGACCTGGAATTAAATAATAAAGATTCAATATCCTTTAAATATAAAATAGTCTTTTTGAGCTACGATATGGGGTATTTAAGATATATCCTCTTAAAGTTTTACAAAAACTACCATGTTCTACTATTTTCACATATATCTTATTTGGACAATATTTTATATTTTCTGTAACCATGTAAATAATTTCGTTTAATAATATGGTAAAATGTATTACATAATTATAAACACGTTAAATACTTTTCAATATAAAGTTGATAAAGAAATCATTTCTGGGGGTAAAAATATCCGTTTCAAAAGAAGGTAATTTGACAAACACTAATTATAAGACACATGTCAATTCTGATTATATTGCAAACAATGCAAAAAGTGGTAGAATATTTTATGATATCCTTCATTTTTTACAAAATCTGATCCCCACGGTGTAGGATAAAAATAAATAGAGAAATGAATCTACAAAAATACGTCTGATTTTTTAGTCATACTTAATTTCTTGTCCGTAGTTGGACCAAATCGACTGATCTCCTTTCGAAAGTTAATGGTCTCACAACTGATAACTGTTATTTTTGAAGTAATAACAAATGCATTAGCATGCTGGGATAGAAAGGCAGTCTAGCGATGTATTATAACTACCCTCACCCAAGGTATCGTTCCTTGTCACCAAAAAAGTAATGCTTTAGGGAAGAAATTACTTATTATTATAAAATTGGAATATCCTATAATTTTAATCCTTTCACTGCTAAAATTGATTGTGTAATACATGAAAAAATAATTGGGCTGTTAGCAGTCAAAAGGTGTACTTGATACTCTTTTGATAAAACACGTGGTAAAAATGGCTAGATAAAGTATTGATTAATAGATTACCAACCCAACATTATGACAGCTTTGTCCCGATTCTGCTGACCATTGGCAGGACTGCTCCGTAACTTCTTTTTAAACTTCAGTTCAATAGTAATGAGCACATACATCACTATTATGGTTATCATCGGTATAGCGTAAAACACAAAAATCTCAGCGGTAACAAACATCGTCAGTATATACGACATTGTTACGTAACAAAACACATACTTCTTGCTCTCTCTAAAATCTGTGTAGAACAGGTCCGGTATACAAAAACAACACGATATAATCCACATCACTGCGACTAGTTTGCAAACTCGGGAATTTTTAGAGAGCTTCTGGCGCAGAAACGGTTTCTTCACAACCATATAGCGTTCCACTGTAAACGTTGTTATTATGAGTAAGCTGCAGTTGCACAGACAGTCAAACAATGCTAAGTGTATGCGACAACCAATTTCTCCCAACGGGTAGAACTCTGGGATCCAAAGTATGTAGATTTCTATAGGTATGAAGAATGCCATCAACAGGTCGGTTACTGCCAGATGAAAGATGTAACAGTTTGTAGGAGTCCTCATGGAGCGATTCCGAGCGATGACCGCACAGGTGCTCACATTCCCAGTGATGCTAAGAATCATGACAAACAACAGAGAGATGCTCAAAAAGCATTTGACGGTATAGGTATCCTCCAATGCAGTTCCGTTGTCATAGAACGCCATGCCGATCGGTCCAAAGAAAGTGTATGAATTATTCTCGTATGCTTCAGTGTCATTTACTATATTCATTCCGTTGAATCTGTTGCTGTAGTTGGAAATAACATGAATTTACACCCGCCAAGGGTCGATGTCACCGTGACTAGAGCGCGGAAAGAACTGATCTCCACGGGCTTTACGAAGGCCATACGGTACGTTTTACAGGATGATGTCGTAGTTAGATTTAAGTAATTATATTAAAGTGTACCACAAAGTAATTGAGCCCTCCCTCGCTTGTTTATTTTTTGCGGAGTTCATGTTACGTGGTATATTAATTAGTTTGAAGCCATGGGAGTACTTGCGAGAAATGTTTTATGCTCACCAGGTCAAACATAAGACAACGTTAATGGCTAGTAATTATTATCATTAAAATGTGATAATTTTACGGTCAAGCGTTTTTAATCGATTTTAAAAAAGAAGATATTTAATTCGACCTGTAGGTAATATTCTCTGAATGGCACAATTTTTGTATATTTTAGTCGACGAGTATACTGGAGCTTTTGAACACGTGTGCCAATATTTTTTTCTTTTTATTAGATATAGTCCCACTTAGTTGCAGTGCAAGTTTCGTCAAATTCGGTTCGGTAGCTTTTGAGGTCGAGCTGGAGTGCCAAATTTTCCTCAGTCGCCGGCGCGCATACTTGTATTTTTTTTCTCTGTGTCCTAATCTATGTAGCTGATCGAAATAGACAAGTACAAAGACAGCAGTTAGGTAGATAGGTACAAAAATAAAAATCAGAGGTAAATAACCATCTTGAAAATGGTTATTAACCAATAGAAAGGGAGAAATAGACTAAATATTTTGAAATATATAAATATGCCAACATATAAACACGCAGTCCGAGGGTAGGTACCACCGTAATGTCTATTTCTCTCGCTGAACAGCAGTGTAAATGCACTGTTGTGTTTCAGTTTGAAGGACATTGTAGCTAGAGTAACTACTGGATATATTGAGACTTAAAATCTTATGTCTCAGGATGGCGAGCGTAGTGGAATGTCAAGCATTGCTTTGTAATTCAAGGTGCTGTTTGGTTTTGCTACTGTTCATGAGCGGTCGTATCGCTTACCATCAGGCGAACGGCATTCTCGTCTCGCCATTCATAGTAATAAAAAAAAAATATAATTCGTAAATAACAAGCAATATCGCGACGAAACATTCACAACAGATATAATGTTAAATTTTCACTTATGCATAGTTCAGGAAATTAAAAATTTATTTGCTCTGAAATCATAGTTCGTAGGGTAAGCGTACTTCGTTATTTTCACTTTTCCAATATCCTCTTTTATTCTTTAATTACCCTCGCTCGCGCTTCGGCCGGGTACATGAACTTCATTCTACTGCACTCTTATTAACCTTTCGTTTCAAAACATACATCTGTAATTTTTTCTTATACTAACTCAAGCCCACTATTCCTCCATAGGGGTTGATTAATAATATAATTGTCCACCCATCTTGTAAGTAAGTAGTCTTCTAAGTCATTCTCGTAGATTATTTCCGAGCCAATATTTATCATGATATACACTAATGTAGAATTTAAAAAAATGTGATGAATATAATGCATTTGAACATTATGGGAAAATTATCTTCAATTCATCGACTGTGTTTTGAATATTGCGAAGTGAAAATTGAATCATTTAGGGAACAGTCTATTTTTTTAAATTCGATTAAATATGGGCCATTTTACCTTCGCTTTGTTATATATATATTAAATTCTGATAATTTCAAAAACATATTTATTTCACTGATCACAAAGAGGGTTTTAAAGTAACCTCCTAGAGTCAAAAGTAAGATAATGTGATGTGAAATACAAACGCATGTATAAAAAACACACCCTGAGTGTGAAAGTAATTACGTATACACAATCAGTCAAATTGAAGGCATCCATACTATGCAGCACAATACGACCACCCCTAATTGAAATTACTGCCTACAGTCTCCACTGCGTATAATGTTACACGTAATCAACAGAACTGACGAACTTTTGACATATATGCTATGTTAGTTTAGCAGAAACAAAAATAGATATGATTTATTCAATGTCTGCATTATCATATTAAAATAATGAAACTATAAATATTGGATGTATGGTTTATTTGAACTCAAGTTATAATCCAGTCATTTGGTTCAAAAAAAGGGCTTTATCAGGAAAGTTTTCCGGGAGTTTTGGAAATGGGGGACTTTATAGATTTTGAGGTGCTATTTTCGAATATCCACTTTGCGACCTCGTATCTTAGCCGCTCGTGCCGCCATATTGATAAAATGACGTCCAAAAGCAGTTATTTGGCTATATCTCCTTTCCGAGTCATTACAAGAGAAAAATATATGTACAAACTTAAATTATAGAACATTTTTGACACTTTATGTCTTAACATTTTTTTTCGTAAAGTCAATAGTTTCGGCGAACGAATGCCGCAAAGTGTCCCTTAATACGCGTTTTCGCGGAATGACTCGTTTCCATACCACCTTCTGACAGGTATAATGATTGTAGCACACTATTATTCATGTACGCCAGGCTTTCTTAAACTTTTTGCAGTCACGGACCACTAACAAAATTTTAAATAGTTCACGGACTCCCTCAAAAAATATTTTAGGAAGAAAAAAAAAGACGTGTGGCACTCGGAGACTGCCGCGGTAAAGCTATTGCATAGCATTTTTTATCAACTTATGTAATTATATTTATTTTATTTTTATTAATGCAGTATTTTTTTTTCCTTTGTTTTTCTTTGATATTAATAATTGTACAGATATTCACTGTTGTACGTGCGAGCTTCGTAGAGTCGTACCATGAAGTAAATACAAAGAGGAAGTGCCCTAACGCCGAAACTCTAAGCAGGCATGAGTCACCAGATTGCGGGACGAAGAGGAGGATTACGCATGCGCAGTAACGCCGATACAACCAATGCCACCTAGAGGCGAGTTGCTGCACTAAAGAGACAAGCATGATATTTCAAACAATTTTAGTTTGTTATCCTGCTGTCAATCATCAACCCTTCATTTGATTATGTATCTTTGCCAATTATTACTAAAATTTAGCTTACTGATTAAGTTTATATAACATTATATTTGTTAATAATGAAAGGTATTATTTTAATAACTTAAAAGAACTAAAATTTTATTACAATTCCTTCACTAATTAATGGAATAGAAACTTTATTCCATTCGGGTGTCCCTTGACACCTCTCAAGTTTTTTTTAAAATTACTATTGGCGTCACAATGTTCGAAATTCGAAGTCGATTACATAAATGTTTAATTTGAACATTATTTGGATTCTTATGTCACGGACCTATTTCTGTGTACAAAATTCGAGTTAATTGCAATAAAATTAGCTAATAGGTATGTTTTTATAATGTAGTTTCATTAAGGGTTTATTAATAAGTAAATCACATGCAGCAAATTGTTATTGACAAAAGTGTATTTAATTACTGAACGTGTGTTAAAGTTCAACGTCCAGCTGGCTTATATTACAAGTTTCAATTCGGCTAATGTAATGTGAACTTGCTACGATGGACATTAATGACCGAGATTAACATAACCATCAAATATATCAGCACTGTTAATAAAACGGGGAAACGTATTAAGTCACACTATTGTCTGTATCAGCCCATATACGTCTCACTGCAGCGCAAGGGCCTACTCTACAATCGAGAATACGATTGAGAGTGGTTAGGCCATATAGTCCACCACGTGGCCTAGTGCAGGTTGGCAGACTTACATACCATAGAAATTCTTATGAATCGCTATGGTATGCAGGTTTCCTCACGATGTTTTCCTTCACCGTTTTAGTGCGTGGTGATTGACTATCAATACAGACATGACTCCAAAAAGTCAGAGGTGTGCCCTGGGATTCGAACCCGCGACTACCGTGAACATGTTGGCAGCCACGTCTAGTCACGTCTAGTCCGTTTACCAACAGGCCACCACGCAAAAGTCACACTATTACACATTAGGTACCCGTATATGTATAAAAATAAAAAATTAAAATTGCAGAACAAGTAAATAAGTAAAACGTGGGTAAGTATATTTTTTTTACTGCAATGTATGGCGATACGACCAGGTCATTCGCCTGATGGTAAGCGACCGCTCATGGACAGTAGAAAAACCAAACAGCACCGTGATTCGCAAAGTAATGCTTGGCATTCCACTGCGCTCGCCATCCTGAGACATAATATGTTATGTTTCAATATTTCCAGCAGTTAATATGGTTACAATGTCCTTTAAACCGGAACACAACAGTGCATTTACACTGTTGTTTTTCGGGAGAAATAAACATTGCAGTGGTACGTACCCAGGCTTCTCTCACATATTATGAGAGATCTACCGATAACCTATCATCAGAGCTGAAATAGCTCAATGCAACAATACTTCATAAAGTATTATGTGTAATAATACCTCCCCAATCAAACTCCGAACGCCGTTTCGAATATTAATACTTTATTATTATTATTATTAATATATTTTTTTATTCTGGCCCGGCATAGTGGCCGCATTGCGCCTGATGGTGAGCGCAAATACCGCCCAGGCAGTGTCTACTGGCCTCGGACGGCAGTCCCATGTCAATAGACACAATTATGCCGACCTGCTAAGATGCCTCTTCACACTACGGCGAAAGGACACAGGATTATAGAAAGCAGGGAACACGTGAGACGGCAAACAATTCCACAGCCTGACGGTGCGGCATAAAAAAGAATTTGAGAACCGTTTGGTTCGCACCGGGATGGTGTGGACCGTCAGTCCGTCAAGCCATGGCTTCGCAAGCCAGCACGCGTGGTTCTGGTTAGGAATGGAGAGGAGGGGATCAAGTTGAACAATTCTTCAGAGCACTCACCGTGTGTATTACAAATAACGCTCTATTTTAAAACATTATTTACCTTTTTCTTAGCACCCTCACCATCCATCCGTGGAAATTCGTCTGTCAAAAAGCTACCCGTGCTCTCTTTTGTTTTCCTAGCCTTGTATTTTTTTAAAAGTGGCCATCTCTAAGTTATGAAATCTTACATAAGTGAGCCACGGCCATGTGCCACGTTGGTTAACCTTTGCCTTTTTAACTAAAAATTCGAGATAGTTTAAGTTTTAATTGCATAAAACTTGCGAACCCAAAACTCATAAGCAGGTGATGTTAACCGACGTATCTACAATTTCTTGAAATAAAATACCACCTTTTGAGAATGCTTGATATCAAACGATTACAATGACTGCACACAGGATATCTTGTTCCTAGTAACATCACATCACATCACATCATCAGCCTAAACTGTTGTCCACTGCTGGACATAGGCCTCCTCCAAATTGCACCATTTTACCCTGTCTTCGGCTTGTCGCATCCAGCATCTGCCAGCGACCTTTCGCAAATCGTCACTCCACCTAGCCGGTGGGCGTCCTACACCACGCTTGCCAAGACGCGGTCTCCACTCAAGAACACGTCTGCTCCAGCGGTTGTCGATTCTTCGACAAATGTGGCCAGCCCACTGCCACTTCAGCTTGCTAATCCTATGTGCTATGTCTACTACTTTGGTTCTCTGTCGGATAAGATCGTTACGGATCCTATCCTTCAGAGAGACTCCAAGCATAGCACGCTCCATAGCTCGCTGAGTGACACTGAGCTGGCGGACCAGTCGTGCTGTGAGTGTCCAAGTCTCAGCACCGTAGGTCATAACAGGTAGGACGCACTGGTTGAAAACTTTAGTTTTCAGGCATTGTGGTAGGGGTGACGAGAAGACTCGACGTAGTTTGCCAAATGCTGCCCAGCCCAGCTGGATCCTCCTCGTAGCCTCCTTCTCAAAGTTGTTCCTACCTAGTTGAAGGATCTGTCCAAGGTAGGTATATTCGGAAACAACTTCGAGCTGGTGGCCACATACAGCGACAGGTCTTGGATCAAGGTGTTGGTTGATCATAACCTTGGTTTTATCCAAGTTCATTTGAAGACCTATGCGCTGTGAGGCTGAAGCCAGGCCGTCCAGCATCTGTTGCAGCTCCTCCTAGTAACATACAACTACGGAAATAAATCACGTTTTCTAGATAATATGTTTGCAATATAAATCAGTAGAGAGGCTTTACGCATGGCTGCCTAGTGCATGCAATTTGAATGAAATATACGATGCTTTCATAATATGCTTTTTGAATCTATAAACTGTCTCATACATTATATGTATTGTGTTATATTTTAGGTGGCATGGGTTTAGTGATTGTAATATATTTTTTCTAAAAGCTGGGTTCGATTACCAATCTTGTGGACTTCAAATATAAATAGTCTGAGATGATCATGTCTGTGTGCCAGTTATTAAAAGAATAAAAAGTTTAATATGTTTAGTTTTTTTTTTGCTTTGCGTGGTGTTACTGGCATGCATTTCGCCTCACCACTCATAAACATTGGGAAAACCAAAAAACACCTTGTAACAAAGCAATGCTTGGCATGCACTGCGCTAGTCATCTTGAGACATAAGATATTAAGTCTAAATATTTCCTGTAGTTACTCTAGCTACAATGTCATTCACACTGAAACATAACAGTGCAATTAAACTGTTGTAAATGTGGTGGTACCTACTCAGGCAACCTCTCACAGATGAGAAATCTACCACAAGCAAATTCGTGTTTGATGAAATGAACTATAATAAATCTTATAGTATGACATGGAACCATCGAGAATTGAGCCTGTAGGATACAGATGGTTTTTATTGACATGCTAACAGTATTTGAACAACCAATTACGCTGTAAGTCATTTATCATCTATTGATATGAGGGAATATGTAATTACATATACATTTCTTTTACACATTGAATGCCATATGCTTTCAAGACCCAACCATAAGCATTTAAAAATCTACACGTAATTAAATAATATCAACATGTCCACTGTAATAAAATGTTTGTGAAAAATTATTCTTATTATTTTAACAACAACATTTTTAGCCATAGAACAGTTTATAAAGATAATTTTGTTTATATACCTGTCATTTCTTTCCAATGTCCGTGGGCAATGTACACAGGGTGTGACCCAAAACAACACCATTAAAGCTAAGTTGTTTAAAATCGTAAGCAACAGCCGATGAAGAAGAGGAATTAGGGAATCGACCTTAGATTATGAACTGTCCTTTGATCGTGCCAGATTTGGATTTTTTCAGTTACCTAGCGGAATAGGACTGGCTAGCAAGTTAAGTCTGGCTATGTGCCAGTAATAAAGTTTTCAATAAACGAATATTTTTGTAGAATTCGTGTCACCTCATTTTATAACTTGCTTGTCCTTCATGTTTGTTCAAGATCAATAAAAATATATTTATTTTGGAGGATAGCATATAAAATAAAACAAGATTATTATTTAAACATATAATTATAAAAAATATTTGGGCACCATCATTTACATTAACTTAAGTTATACAAGTAAAGTCTTTCAATGACCACTACAAAGACAACTGCAGTGAAATATAAATAATAATAAATTATATCGATTTATGTCTACTTTTATCACAATTCCTTCACAATTGGTATGTCAATACATTTACATTTTAGAGCTAATCATATTAGAAATCGTTGGTTTGGAATGTTTCATTGAGTTTTTAGTGAATTTTGTCTGGGTTGATGATAGTGGCTTCCTTCTTTTCTTCAGAGGGCACGTCTCTATCGTCCCAGCCCCACACTGAGTGGCTTCCATCGCCAGTTCTCTTGACACGCTTCTCGATGACGTCATGCGACACGGTCTTTAGGTCGTACGCCCATCCAATCTTGGCCATGAAGTCGATGAACAGTTTGCTGAAGTTGAGGGAATAGTCTCCTAGCTCGGCTGTTTTGTAGTCCCAGGGGAACGTGTGGTGGTAGTTATGGAAGCCTTCACCGAGCACGACCAGAGACACGGATTTGGTTTCGACCGGGTTGATGTTCTTGTCGTAGGGTTTGCTGCCCCATTTGTGAGCGGCAGAGTTGACGAGCCAAGTCACGTTCAGAACATACACGTAGCGGAATACAGCGCACACCCAGTAAGCGTTCCAAGCTGTCTCGCCCCACAGAGTAGGAATATATGAAGGTAGCACGAAGCACGCTAGGGGCATCAGAATCAGGTAGAATCTGAAAATTTACAAACAATATTGAAGTCAATATACTCATAAAATCGAAGTCTAATTAGAAAATAAAAGTATTCATTAATGACTAAATATGTTAATTGGTATACTGATACTAATTAACATTAAACATTTTGCTATATATTAAAGCATTTGTTTTGTTTTGCATTTTCGGGGTTACATTTTGCATACTATTTATTTTAGTAATATTACTTGAAGGTTATTAAGTTCGAGAGCCGACTATTAAACAGTCAAATAAACTGCATTTAAAAATAGTAATTTACATTGTATATAAGTATTGATTCCACCATAACCAGCCTTTGTAACTGTTGACTGTACGATTTATGGCATACAACCATTCCTCTCACTGCTTTTATGTGGCCGTACGAGGCCTCTGAGGCCTAGGAGTCTAGATAACTCCTGAAAGACTGATCTGGAACGCTCTAGAATTGGATTATACAGCCACGAAAACAAATGTTCATCCACATGACAATGTTTAAATCGTCCGAAATAGACGCACAAGGTCAATGAGGATGATTATTTATTTCTAATCTATTGAAAAATATTACGATTTCAAATGTAATACTGACTTCTTCTGGAAACGCAGGACAGGGTCAGCCCAGAGATCGCTCATATCAATGGTGTGTCCCTTGGCCTTGATCTCAGGGTGTTTCCTGACCAGAAGCCAGCCGACGTGCGAGAAGAAGAAGCCCCGAGTGGCGTTGTGTGGATCAGCGTCGGTCTCCGAGTACTTGTGGTGCATGCGGTGGTCGCGAGCCCAGTCCAAAACTGCATCCTGCAATACATAGTTTTTATTAACAATTGAGTCTATATGATGAACATTGTCGCGAAGGACACTGAGATAGCAATGTTATATTTTTATTCTGACACGGAAATTAAACAAGACTAATGAAGATAAAGAGCCAGAAAGAACCAGAAGTATGTACAGTGGGTCGGGGTCTAGTTTATTATAGCACGATTTGAGGGGTAAAAATTATTAGAGGTGGTAGGGATTGGGTCCCAGATTATATGTTTATCACTCTTATTAAAAGATAATGCATAGTTTTCGAAAAATTAATTATAATAGTTACTAACCTCAAATCACATATTAGGCAAAACGGAACGTTATTATGAGCGATTGACAAACAAATCGTTAGTAATATTTTAAATAAATAGTCTATGGTGTAAAATGTCGAGAGAAATCGGTGAAATGGAACGTAAAAACTACGCGTTATTTACAAATGATATTAAGTAGATTATATTTTTTTAGAAAACTATGAATGTCATTTCGTCAGAACAAATTGGATCGTTGTGATATATTTCTGATTGCTGGAGAAACATACTTTAATAGCATTACTTTAACGAGTCAGACCAGCTATTATAGCGTCTGTACTATTGTGGGTAATCTTAAAGCACGCTTGTTTTTTTTTAATCATGTTAATTGGCATTGTTACAATGCGTAATGAAGATTTACAAGCGGAAACAAAAATATAATAAAAAAAACCCAGTAAAATTGCTAACAAATATTACAATGCCTTGTTTAAGGTGGCAATTAAGTTATGTGATTAAGTTTATATCCGATATACCAGCAAAAAAAATACTAAGATCATACTTAATGACTTTATAATACTCGTAATACATTTAATCAAACAACAACGAATATTCACCACGAATTAAACGAAATATTGCCGACAACCGCAGAAACGTCAAATAAAATATTGATGTGTCTGGTAATCTTTGAATCTAGTCTGGTAGATCGTCACGATAAGACAATTTCAATATTAGTTATAAATTTTCGCTGACTCCAAATGACACCCAGTTTTATGAACTTTTCATTTTAACAGACAAAAGTTGGATTTATAATTTAACTATCAATCGAAATTTGGGGATAAAACTTCCGTCATCTATGAAAGTTGAATATTAGACGTATGTATATGATACCAAACAGCATCATAAATTTTTCATGTTTGTTTAGGTTTATTTGTAGTTGAGACAGTTTAAAATATTCAGCAGTCTTTACAAGCAAGTTCGATCAGATATTTCATGGAAAAATAATGAAAGAAAGTTATATTTTCTTAATTTTTAACGCTGTTAACGAAGTATTGTAGCCAGTTGTTGCTTTTATTAACTCAGATACTGCTAATGTTACTTTTGATTACTTCCGTCCGAAAGAAGTTTAAGTAGCAACTTAGCCGCGCTTCCAAAAGTTTAACTTCAAAAAAATATTTTAAGAACTTTGGAATGTTATAAAAGTAATTAAAACAATATGATTTTTGAGGAACTTTTTATAAATTAAAATCTCATAAAAAATATATTTTTTTATCCATGTTAATCCCATAGGTTTAATAACATCTAAGCACGCTTAACTCCGTAGTGTAATTAGGAAGACGGAATTTCAAAGCAACTTTTAAATTCGGTTCACTATGTAATTTTTAGTATCTTTTTTTTAGGTCCTTAGTCACTTTATGTATATCTCACTATGTAACTTGTTTCATGAAAGTCTCGTTATCCACCATACAAATAATGAGGCAATTAATTTGTTGAGTTAAGTTATAGGGTAGAGGGTAATTGTCGGTGATAACGCGATAAGGAATGTTAAGAGGTTGCGTTCTCTATGACCGCAGAGCGTGTATAACACATGCACGATAAACGCTATCACGAATTCGAACACGTGGGTATGCATATCAATAGTGATAAAATAATTATTACCTTTCTATTGATATGGAAATGTTAATCGCTGATTTGAACTTGAATACACAACGTGGATACTTTTTATATTTTGTGTTTATTATTTACAATATAGGAAAGGAACTAAATTCCTTGAAGCGTTAACTTATATATCTGTAATCTTTTAAATATAATTTCGCCCGTAATACAAACTTCATAAAGTTTGGGCTTCGATATCATTCAAATAACTGCTTTTCTAAGATTCTATTGGAGAAGACTTCGATATAAAAGTGAAAAATTTTCAAAACAGTTCATTCATGGATCTTGTAACTCATGTGTTACAGCGCTACTTGTTTAACCAATGACACGCTTTTGTACAATAAATAAAAGACTACTGTATTTAACAAGCAAGAAACACATTGACTGGCCATCGGCAACGAAGGAACTTCTGTTTGTCGCAGTGACAATACGAGTATTATAATTGTTTTGCTCAATATACTTATGGATATCTCTTTATTTTATACATATAATTTTGTAATTAATGAAAGATATATGAGAAAAAAGTTAATATGTGGGAACTGTATTAACGAAATATGACTCAAAACAATGAATGCGAATATATTTGTCTGTGCCTTTGTCAGCGCTAATTTTAGATATTGCTGAATCTATTACGCTTAAATTTGGTATGGAGGTATTGGTAGGTAGCCGATACTCTGCAAAAGTACTCAAGCTGCTTCATATCCCGAAAAATGTAGTGTTCCCGTGGGATAAGCAAGTAATTCGATTATATTTCTTATTCTTTCAAACTCAATAGACATTGATATTGTATTGGACAGATAGCAGCAGATAGCATTGACATGCCTTAAGTCAAGGGAGAAAATGAGATGGGACGGGATAGTATATAACGGGACGGGACGAGAAAAGCAGCAGAACGGTTGTCACATTGAGTTTAAATATAAACAGTAATAAAACAGTATACGAAATAATATGTTGCTGATGTGGACTGGACTTAAAAAATATTTGCCACCGGGAAAAGCTAGGTCGGTCCCTAGTTTAAAATATGTCTCATAAATTAGTTTTAGCGTTTTACATTATATTCATTAAACAAAACATTTGCTTATAGCTTGCATTGTAACTTATGAATTTGAGGTTTTCCAACACAGGATTAAATGTTACTTAAGTGCGAAGAGAAGTTGTCTACAACGAAATGTTCAATGTTTCTATATTGGTACAATATCAGATCGTATAAGTGAACATTCTTTGAAATAAAGCACATCTTGGAATTGACAGTCTCCGTGGCGCAGTTGGCTAGACGCCGGGTGAAACGAAAGGTCGCCGGTTCGATTCCCGCACTGAAACAAATGTTTGTGAGGTCCACAAGTATTTGTCTCAGTTGTTGTCTCACAAGAGTTTGTAAGACCGAAAAGTCTCTCGTAGTTTTTGACACCCACGACGCAGGACTTAATTGATCTAAGATTGGTGTCACGACTATGTATGTGACTTATGGGAGTGTATTTATTTATTTTCATTTAGTCAATTAAGTTTAGGTATGTAAAATATAACACGCAAAAATTACAATCTTTACTCGCTGGTCTTTTGCCCATTCACCATTGAAAAGAAAACGTGATTCATGTCAGAGTAAATGCAGAGAAATAAAATAAAGCGTTCCGATTAAGATAACGCTATTACATATCATCATCATCATCATCATCATCATCATATCAGCCACAGGAAGTCCACTGCTGAACATAGGCCTCCCCCAATGATCTCCACAATGACCTGTTGGAAGCGGCCTGCATCCAGCGACTTCCTGCGACCTTAGTCAGATCATATTACATATCATACTTACTTATTATTTATTGATGCATTTTTCTACGTGATGTCATGACTATAATCACTAATTATAATTTATTGTAGGTATGTCAAAATTAAGTAATCAAGGGGTATCTGCAGTCAGGTAATTTTGTTAAAATCTAGTTTTTTATTTTGTTTTAGGAATCACTTTTAGGTTGGATTTGCAGGATTGTACTGATATTTGGCAATATTCGGACAGAAATTCTAAGAGAAACTGGTGCGTTTTCCGGGGTTGAGCCGCTGTTTAGAAAGCTTTAATTCATACAAGACTTTGAAAACATAATGCAGTTTATAAAGTTACATACAATTAAAGTATGTAACATAATTATGTAAAGCAGTCAGACAGACTCAGACATTACCACAACCATGTCTTACGAATATGAAGTGCTAAAAATAAAAAAAATCAGAGATGGGACTAAATCATAATATTTGTATTTTCGTCATGTATTTTATTATTCTCGATCTCTCTTTAAGTTTTATGTTAAAAAATACCTTATTTGTAACTGTTGTAACACTTGCATGGTTTTAGCCTTTTTGTGCAAGAATACTCGTATAATCCTTACTAATATTATAAAGGTGAAAGTTTGTATGTATGTATGTATGTATGGATGTTTGTTACTCTTTCATGAAAAAACGGCTCAACAGATTTTGATGAAATTTGGTATAGTGATAGCTGACACCCTGGATTAACACATAGGCTACTTTTTATCCCGAAAAATGTAGTGTTCCCGTGGGATGAGTCAGGAAACCAAATATACATATTTTCTACTCTTTCAAATTCAAATTGTTGGCACGGGATGTCCTCTCCTACGGAAGGGAAATATAGTCGACGGCACGCGGGAAATATAGTTAGTAGACACGCGAAATAATATGTTCTTGATGTGGATTGGACTCAAAAACTATCTGCACCCGGGCGAAGCCGGGCCCGACAGCTAGTAATTATATAAAATAACTTAATTTAATAATTAATTGAAACAGTCTTCCTACTTCAATAGAAAATATTCTCAGATGATAATAATTAAATTACTCGGGTTTTATCACTTATGTAATAAGGTTTTATTAATTTATTATCTAGAATAAATTTAGTAACTATCTATACTAATATTATAAAGCTGCAGAGTTAGTTTGTTTGTTTGTTTGAACGCGCTAATCTCTGGAACTACTGGTCCGATTTGAATGATTCTTTCAGTGTTGGGTAGTCCATTTATCGAGGAAGGCTATAGGCTATCATCACGCTATGACCTATAGGAGGAAAGCAGTAGTGATATTTCTAGCAAATATGAGGAAATTTTGTTCGTTTTTCGTGGTCCGATTGGTCGATATTCTGAACTGATAGTCAGAATTAAACATTTTGACCGCCATTTTAAAACGTGTATGCACCCGGGCGGAGCCGGGCCCGACTGCTAGTGCTTTATATACTAAGACGTTGAAGATCCGTTGCTGAACATAGGCTTCCCTCGAAAACTTCCACTGTGATTTAATGGAAACGGTGTCAGTCTGTACATCCGACTGTTCGATACATAGTCCTGATCCTACACTAAGATCGAGCCTTGTGTCGTGGGTCATCAGGAACTACGAGAGACTTTTTAGTGTCACAAACACCCAGACCCGAAACAAAAAGTTGTGGTTTACACAAATATTGATTTCAGTGCGGGGATCGAAACCGCGGCATTTGATTGCACAGCCGGCATCCAACAAACTGCTCAACGGAGGATTTTTAAAAATAGTATTATTTAAGCGTACCTGGAAAGCGATGGTGTTGAACAAAGTAAGCAGTATTCTAAGAGGCAGGCGCGCTTTGTATGACTTGTGAGCCCAGAGCCTGTGAGCGCCGGCAGTGATGCCCAGCCCGGAGCACAGGTACAGGAAGACCGCTGGAATGTAAAATACCGATATAAGTAAAGATTATTTCCTCTTATTATTAACATATTATTTGCGACTTTAACTTAGCTTGCTCAGAGATGATACCAGAGAAGATTGGCCTCTATTGCAAAATTTTTCGTTCGTCTTTCCACATTAAGTCAGAGTGGTGGTTTAAGGCCTAATCTATTGTTTGATATGGGAGACTTTACTGTATCTGCCCATATACGTTCCAATGCAGGGCACGGGCCTCCTCTACAATCGTGAGTACGTTGAGAGTGATTAGTCCATATAGTCCACCACGCTGGCCTAGTGCGAGTTGGCAGAATTTAATATGCCACTGATTTTTTTCCAAATTGCTAGGTTGCAGGCTTCCTCACAGTGTTTTCCTTCACCTTTATAATGCATAATGATTGATTATCAATAAACATATGACTTTGAAATGTCAGAGGTGTGCCCTGGGATTTGAACCCGCGAATACAGTTAGCATGTTGGCAGCCGGGTCTGGTTTCTTTACCAACAGGCCACCACGCACTTCAAGTTTACTTAGGGGAGATTTTGATTGATATTTATTAAAATCTATTACAAGTAATATAATATTGTAGTAATATTTTAATTTCTTACCAAACAAACGCGTGGCCCACATCGCTTTGAATAAGAACAAGTATGCTCCGTACACGCTTCCAATGTGTAGGAAGACAAAGAGGATGACGTTTCTCCACACTATTTTCCATTCTCTCTTCTCGGCTGATGGTGGCACCAGCACTGGCACATCGCTGTCAATGTTGGCAGAGTCCGTCTCGTAGAGGACCCACGATCCTTGGTTCTGACCCTGAGGCGGCATTCTGCTGCAAAGAAGAAGATAAATAAGTATTTTTTATTCTTTTCATGCCCCATTCATTATATTATGGTTTAAAAAAATTTAAATGGGTACAGGGTATGTCCAGACTGCGACCATAAACGAGGACAGATGGTAGTTTTAGTGGCTGCAGACACAATGCAACTAAAATTTATGTAAATATTTAAAGTGGTAAATCAATAGTTTTTGCTAAAACAATCATTTAAATTCATGCGTACCATAGCGTCTTTAAAAATAAAAGGGTGTACATTATTATTTTAGTAAAAACTATGAATTTATCACCCAAATATATTTGTCGTATCATCGGATAGGAAAGAACACATAAAAATACTCTTAGCTTTTTTTGTTTTTAGTTGCATTATGTCTGATGTCACTCAAACTACTACTTGCCTCCGTTTTCGGTCGCAGTCTGTATATACCCTGTATACTCCTAATATGTACTCGATACAAGGCGGTGTTGTAACTTTGATGGATATTGTCCTAACTGGCAAGCGCCAAGATATGTAAACATTTATATAGTACGAGTTGTTTGTGTCGTCAGTCAGATGATGAAAAATATATCACGGCATACGTAACACAGTTACGTTAGCGAACATCGAGAGGGTAATAATAAAAGGGAATATCACTAGGGCTTTTCAGCTCCTATTAGCATGACCTAAAGTGGTCCGTTTTGAAAATAGTACCCACCAGCTTAATCTTGTGAGCATCTTTTGTAATGCGATGAATCTTAGAAAGAAACTATACCAAAACGCAGGTGCCAGGTAGAGCTAAACTTCGGAATACAACTCAATGGGAAACGCTAAACCTAAACTAAAAGAATATATTGAATTGCAATAAGACAGCGGATCTCACAAACAACTTACTATATTGAGACTTAACATATTGTGTCTCAGGATGGCGAGCGCAGTGGAATGCCAAACATTGCTTTGTAATTTAAGGTGTTGTTGGTTTTGCTGCTGTTCATGAGCGATTATATCGCTTACCATCAGGCGAACGGCATGCTCGTCTTGCCATTCATAGCAATAAAAAACTAAGCAGGCGATGCAACCTATAAACTATAGCCAAGATAATGATAAATTCACACTCTTCTTCCATTGTTAAAAGGAAAATCTAAATAGAATACAAAATTAGCATTAATTTAAATGACTATCTTAGCCGGCCACTACGACGTACGCACTGAAAGTTATAATTTACGAGCAACAAGACTATGCAAGGCACTTTTATGTTGACATTTTTTCCCGTCCACTAGCCCAGTTTGCATATATTAAGCTAATGTAATTACTTCCGAATGTAGGAGCTCGAAAAGTCGTTACGAGCCTATGTTTGCTTGAATAATTTCAAACGGTCGTACGAAAACATTCATTTTTCATGTTCAAATTTGTATTTTCATGTAATATTTCACTAATGTTATTTGTTTTATTTTGGTAATTTTTATTTTATTGCTTATACATACATTTAATGTTGATAATTCAGTAAATGAGTCTAGTGTCATAGTCTCGACATATTATATATTACACAGGGTATATCAAGACTACTACCAAAAACGAAGCCTGGTGATAGTTTTAGTGACTACAAACACAATGCAACTAAAAATTTCGCAAAGAATTGAGACAATTTTTTTTTTTGTGAAAAATATAACAAAGTAAATTATCACTTTTATTTATGCAAAATGTTTATTTGCATTGTGTGATGTGTCTGAAGTCACTAATACTACCACCCGTCTTCGTTTTCGGCAGCAGTCTTGATACACTCGTCGGTACGTATACACAGTCAGGTCATAAGTATTGTGACACTGTAAAAAAAAAACTTTTAGAATGCTGGCCACAAAAAAGTTTATTGAATTCGAATTTCGAATTGTTCATGAAAATAAAAATATATACTTTTTAGAATTTTACTCATTTTTAAAAATGGAGTGGACGATTAAAGAAGACCGTGTTGCAGTTATTGCGTTGCATCGTTGCGGTTACGCGCCAATTCAAAGAACAATGGCAAGTTTCCATACATTCAATTTATTGACATTAAAATTAAATGTCTTAAGATGAAAAAAATCTCGTTAGCCTGAGGGTTAATTTCTAATTCAATATGTGTAATAATTGTTGTTAAAGAAACAGGGGAAAAATTGATATTCACATCAGAATTTTTGTGTTTATACACCTACGTCACACTACGAGTAAAATGGCTGACCGTGCTATGAAGTATTGTCTTGTCAGGAATATCATTTTATAATAAATAAAAAGTATAATAATACACCCGTTCTATTAGTATCTTGTGTTTTTATTTATATTAGCTTAAAAAGTATATTTACACGTATCATTAATAATTACAGTTGATCTGCCGCAGTCTCAGTTGACAGTTACCTTCAATTCTCAACATATTTACTATAAATCAATCCAAGCATTAAAATAATATCGATGACCATAACAAACATAACATATCACACACAGTAAATATAAAAGTCCGTAACAATGCACGGATCACACAACGCAGTATCAGGCTCCTTATTCCTCAATTTTTTTTGACTCAGTCCGGATTAAATATTTATCAACAATTCACGCAACGGAAACGTCAAAAGTCTATTTTTTTTTTCTTGCTGGGTTATTTATGTCAATCGTCAATCGATTGCTTTAAGTATGAGTCTTTGGTCAGGCTCATATCATACTTTGAATTTACTTATTATTTAATACAGAAAAAACATTGTGTTGTTACTATTTAAGCAAATAAAATATCAATGAAGTATAATTTACAAAATTAAAATAACTGACAAATTGCGGGAGTTTGCCAATATTATATTGAATGACAAAGTTATCTCGAATAACAGTACTGTACTAGATAGCAAACTATTTAAGTCGAATAAATATAAAATGGCAACACTTAGCCAATAATAGTTTATAAATCCGGAATTACTCAAATGGCTTTCCATTTTAAAGGTTTTTTTTTCACCCGCTTTGTATAATTCATATGATTATTTGAAAAAATGTACGAAAATATTGCAAATTGTTTTGTATATATGCCACTTTAAGACACTCAAATTAAGATCAATCAAAAATTCGCCATTGTTCTTTTTGACATACGGAATAATTTGAATATAACCAAAAGATTCGTTTATCGTACCATCAAACGATACAATGAAGACTCTAGTATAGATGACAGGTCAAGAAGTGGTCGCCCTCGGTCTGTTAGGATTCCAGCAGTGATAAAAGCTGTGAAGGCGCCAGTTCAAAGAAATCCCAAACGTAAGCAGAAACTGTTGGCCCTTCAGATGGGGTTAAGCAGAACCACGGTGAAAAGGGTGTTAAATGAAGATTTAGGGCTTCGGGCATATCGAAGAAAAACAGGACATCGTTTGAATGCTCATCTAATGGACCTAACACTGAAGAGATGCCGCGCTTTGTTGAAGAGGTTCGCGGGAAAAAAATATCAAGAAAATCTTTTTTCAGATGAAAAAAATTTTACCGTAGAAGAGAGCTACAACAAACAAAATGATAAGGTGTACGCACACAGTAGTGAAGAAGCGAGCAACCGTATTCCGCGTGTCCAACGAGGTCATTTTCCATCCTCGCTCATGGTATGGTTGGGAGTTTCTTATTGGGGCTTAACAGAGGTACATTTTTGTGAGAAAGGTGTAAAAACGAATGCAGTTGTGTATCAAAATACAGCCCTGACGAACCTTGTGGAACCTGTTTCTCATAACATGTTCAATAACAGGCACTGGGTATTCCAACAAGAGTCGGTGCCAGCTCATAGAGCGAAGAGCACACAAGATTGGCTGGCGGCGCGTGAAATCGACTTCATCCGGCACGAAGACTGGCCCTCCTCCAGTCCAGATTTGAATCCGTTAGATTACAAGATATGGCAACACTTGGAGGAAAAGGCGTGCTCAAAGCCTCATCCCAATTTGGAGTCACTCAAGACATCCTTGATTAAGGCAGCCGCCGATATTGACATGGACCTCGTTCGTGCTGCGATAGACAACTGGTCGCGCAGATTGAAGGCCTGTATTCAAATTCACGGAGGTCATTTTGAATAAACTTTAGTGTCATAAGAATCTATGTTTTGTTAAGTTCATTTTAGTATATAAATGGTTACATAATGAATAAACTTGTTTCTATTATTTTATATTAAACATGTGACAGAATTTATGACCTGACTAGGTATATGTATCTACTGTAAATAGCTAAAATGACTTCAGTTTTGCGGTTTTAGGTTTGTTAATCATTGATGGATTGCCGAATGCCTTGACGTCATTCATGCCGTCGATTGTCTAATCGCCATTAGTGTAATCCAGTGATTCTCAATCTTTTTTTGTTGCGGCACATATTTAACGATTTCAAAATTTGGCGGCACACAAAGAGCGCCTTGAGACATATTCCTATTGCTATGCACGCCGCTTCATCATAATTTGGCACTAAGAAAAAACGCGTTGCAAAGCAAATAATAAAATAATTAACTTTTTTGTGGATTTAAATATATATTCATGTTAAAAATATTTTTCTTTTTAAGTGATATTATTTAATAATATTAACATTATTATATATTTGCAAAATTTGGCGGCACACAAAAGTGCCGCGGCACAGTGGTTGAGAATCACTGGTGTAATCTATGCGTAAAACCAAAATAGATATTTTGCATCGTTGTGTGCTTTGACAAATTGCTTTTACATTTGTTTGAATATAATTCCATACGAAACAATTTCTAAAGTGATATAAATATTTAGCCAAGATTCAATTAGAGTTGTGTTTTGTTATGGTTTCTTAATACAACGAATGGAATTGTACTGCATTTCAAACATCGAGCCTCTGCTAGAGGCCCCCTTTACAATGTAATTAGAAGAAAGCTTGAGGCTTCTTCCACTACGCATGCATAATAAGTTGTGATTACTACAGAAGAAATGTCATAATATTAGGCACGTATTATGTTAACAGTTTTTTTTACACTCGCACGGAATTGCACTGCTCCTGATGAAGTGCAAAAACCCGTCCAAGCAGAGTATCGAACAGCATCAAAGGGGGCTACCCTTTGATACAATTATTCCGGCCTGCTAAGATGCTTCTTTTCACTACGGCGAACTGATCCAGGATTATAAGAATGAAAAAAATAATTACAATCCATACAATTAATTTGTATGTATTATATTGCATTAAGTAACTGTGTAATTTATACATCTTTAATGTCGCTATAAACATTATAAATAAACTACAATGTATTATTATTGTAAATAATATGTCACAAGATGATTTAACACGTATTTTAATATGATATAAAATATGAATTATACTGTTTAATAATAAATATTACCATTTATGCTTACACTTGGCCAACTAAACAACGGTAAAATGGTTGCAAAATCAATCTGTATCAGCCCATATTATGTCCCACTGGAGGGCACGGGCCTCCTACAATCGACAGTGCAATTGAGAGTGGTTAGGCCATATAGTCCACCACGCTGGCTTAGTGCGGGTTGGCGGACTTATATACCATAGATTTTTTTATAAATCGCTATGGTATGCAGGTTTCCTCACGATGTTTTCCTTCACCGTTTTAGTGCGTGGTGATTGACTATCAATACACACATGACTCCGAAAAGTTAGAGGTGTGCCCTGAGATTCGAACCCGCGACCACCGTGAACATGTTGGCAGTCGCGTCTAATCCGTTTACCTACCTTACAATCTATACTACGATTGAGAGAAGTTAGGCCATATATTACGGTGGTGGTGGACCCACGCTGGCCTACTGCGGGCTGTAGAATCAATAATTAACCATTTTACAAAAAGAAGACATATTTTTTTTTAAAGCAAATTTCCGACAAATGAGAAATTTATCACCTGGTGATAAGTGGCCGCATTGGCTGAAAGACGACCATGATCCTTCCGCTGTAGTGTAAAGAGGCATCTTAGTAGTCCAGCATGATTGCATCTAATGGCATGAGACCACCCTCTGATGCCATTTGATACTCTGTCTATATGACATTTGCACTTACCACCAGGTGCAATACAGACATCATGCCGTGCCAATATAAATTAAATATATGATTTAATTGTGATAACACATGAACTGTCAATTGTGATAAATCTTGGAAATTCGAAATGATGAATGAATTGTGTGTCCTAAACTTAGAGCTCAAACTTCTGGCGCGGCAATATTGTCCACTCCTAAGATACGTCTCACTATGATCATACTTATTTAACAAGAAAATATATAAATAAATAGATATACATACATAGTCACTAAGATCATCATCACTAAGCCCACACTAAGATCGAGTCTTGTGTCGTGGGTATCAGGAATTACGGGAGACTTTTCGGTCTCACATACACCCAGAACCGAAAGAAATATTTGTGAGCCGCACAAAAAAATTCTCGGTGCGATGATCGAACCCGCGGCCTCTCGTTTCACAGGTGGCGTCTAACCTTCAGCGCCACGGAGGCTGTCTTCTAACATAATGTAATGTAGTAAGAGATTGCCTCGAGCGATACGACCGCCTTTTGTACTACTATGTAATATAATGTTCTATTATTAAGTTAACTTAGTGTACAATAAAGGATTTAAATAAATAAATAAATAAAAATATGTTAGAAAGGGGTAAGGTCTCAATAACACTGCAACTTTGGCATAGGTATTTACTTCTCACATCACAATGTTAACATTCATACGTACCTACGTGAATAAAAAATAAACCTAACCTTAAAAATGTATTTTAAGAATAAGTAATAATTATTATTATAGAGTAATTACCGCAATTATGATATTTTCAAATAAAACGTTGCAATGTATTTAAGATGCATGTTAATGAAATATAGCTGGTTTTGTACGATTTGTGAAGATTTACATATATTCATTCCCATGCGGTTTAAATTATTCATTGTTGTAGTTTCTAGTTATTAAGCAACTAATTTATTCTGATAGATACTTGGTACACTTTTGATATAATCAATTGTTGCATTTTATACTTTGTATCTTCGTAGAAATAAAATAGGTATTTTGACAAATAATATTAATAATTATACAAGTTATAACGATTCACGTTACGGTCATTGTTCATTATAACCTTTTAACTTTTTGAGGTTAGAGCAAGAAGTTGAGAGAAATCGGCCGGAATTTATCATTAGAAAGAGTCTTTCATCATGATAATGCTCACACACATCGTTAGCCACTCAGCAAAAAATAATAGTTTCGCTGGTTGGTATTAATGCATCCGCCAAATAGCTTTGACCTTGCATTTTCAGATTTTCACCTGTTGCAGAACTTATAGAATTCTTTAGGGAGTATCAGGACGACTGCCAAAATTACTCCTGGCATTTTTTAGAAGTCCAAAAAATTCTACAGAATCGGAATCATGGGTCTACCAGATGGCAGAAAGTTATTGATTAAAATGGTCCATTTTTAATCTATTAATTAATTATTATTTTTCAAATTTCAGTTTAAAATGCGTAGAACCTTTTCCCCCAATCTGATATTATATAGATGTCCATGGTCAGTACACAGCAACACAATTCCTGTTTGTTTGAGAGTTCATCAATTTCACCCCATGTTTGTTTTACGTACGGAACGGTCCGCGCAATTGATTGTACGTTAAATATTTTGCTTCGTAAATATTTATTAATCGGCAGTTAATTTTTGACGAAGACCAAAATGTACGATCCTTTATATAAAATGTATTTTTATTGATAGAGTTCCACACAGTTTGATCAATACATGTAATACTTATGTAAAAATTATCCGTATATTTTTAACTTTTTGACTGGTTCGAGTGTGTGGTGGTAAACGGACCAGACGCGGCTGCCAACTTGCTCACGGTGGTCGCGGGTTCAAGTCCCAGGGCACACCTCTGACTTTTCGGAGTCATGTGTGTATTGATAGTCAATCACCACGCTCTTTAACGGCGAAGGAAAATATCGTGAGGAAACCTTGCATTCGATAGCGAATTTGTAAGAATTTCTACAAAAGTAAAGTTCGCCAACTCGTACTAGGCCAGTGTGGTGGACTATATGGCCTAACCACTCTCAATCGTATTCTCGATTGTAGAGGAGGCCCGTGCCCTCCAGTGGGACATAATATATGGGCTGATACGATACAGTTATGACCGATTGTCACAAACCAACTTTTGCTTACAATACCATTTGAATTTTCCTGAAATATGAATGAATGAATGTCAGTATCAGGGACATACAAATTTACATGATTTATATAATGTAATCGTGACTCTTACCGTAAATATAAATTGATTGAATAATACTGAATTAAATGTATATTTGAAGAAGCCACTAGCGCGTTTTCGATAAGAGCATAATATATATGTATTTGTTTGCTTTTGTTTTATTTTGGATGGTCCTGTTACTGCAGTGTTGAACAATAATTCAGAAAAATATATTCATTTATCATTCCAAAAATGGAATTAAAAATATCAATAAATGCAGTGGTCGTTTCCGCCACTTTATATTTTTATCCATCATTTGTTTATAGTTTAATGTTTACATCATCGCTAAACACATTTTTTTATATTCCAATAAATTGTCGTCGTTAGCCGTCATTAAGTAATTTCATGATGATGCAAATGTTTTATTCAAGTGGCTTATATTATACCTAAGTAGATAAATTGAGATCATTACTTCAATTCAAAATTTATCATTGTCTAATTTTAGTTAATGACCCGCCAAATTTCGGTGTCTATGCAAAATTATCTTTAATTTGATAATCTATTTACAATGTATATAAAATATGTATATGTATATATACGTATAGTATATATAAAATATTAAAAATATGTATATAATTAAAATTCCTGCACCCTGTCATACGCATCCTGTCATTTTATACGCGGACAGTGAAGAAGATAATATATGGGAATCGTTATTCCATCCTTCTACACATTTATCGTAATGGTTTAATAGCAGGTTAAAACTATTTTTAAATTACAAATCTTTGATTTGACAGCCTCTGTGGCACATTTGTATCGGGTCGGGGTGTTTGTGAGGCTGAAAAGTCTATCGATTTTGATTCGATCTTAGTGTGAAGTCAGGACTATGTATGTGAAGGTTTGGTGTTTTTTTTATTGCTATGGATGACGAGACGAGCACGTCATTTGCCTGACGATAAGCAATACGACTGCTCATGGACAGTAGCAAAACCAAACACGACCATGAATTAACAAAGCAATGCTGGGCATTCCACTGCGCTCGACATCCTGTGACTTAGGATGTTAAGTCTCAATATGTCCAGTAGTTACTCTGGCTAGAATGTCCTATAAACCGGAAGATAACATTGCATTTACATTGATATTTGGCGGGGGGAATAGACATTTTATGTGTATTATTTAATCCAACACTACAAAGGGTGTTGAGATGAAGAGAGGTCCAGTGGTGCATGGAAAGAGTCTTATACTCGTACTAATATAGTGGCGGGCTGTAGCGAGAGCATTTTAAATTTTCAGTTCCATTTATTTTGCCGCTACAACCCCTTTTAACAACCTGAAAGAAGATTAGCCACGAGTTTGACAAAGTCCATCTTTTCGACGAATCTTATCGAATCTGGGTGTGGGACTAAAGTTCAAACGTAATACGTAGTTGGCGGATCTTGTAATTTTGTTTTTAACACGAATTGTAGATTTTTTATTCCATTGTGATCGGTCGGGTTTCATGTGTACTAATTATTTTATGTATAATTAAATACGCAGGTTTTTTATTGCCTTGAATGGCGAAATGAATATGCCGTTCGCCTTATGGTAAGCGATACGACCGCTCATGAACAGTAGCAAAATCAAACAACACCTTGAAATACAAAGCAATGCTTGGCATTCCACTGCGCTCGCCATCCTGAGACATAAGATGTTAAGCCTCAATATGTCCAGTAGGTATTCAATCCGAAACACAGCAGTGCATTTAAATTGATTTTTGGCAGGAGAAATAGACATTGCGGTGACATCTCACATATGAGAGACCTATCGCCAGTATTTTTTAAAATGTATACTAAAGTTTTGAATATAGATATAGGAATTTATTTTTTATAAATATTGATTATAACACATTCTGAGGAATTTATGATTTTTGGTACACCAAGTATACATTACATTACTACCGATGCCGGGGGAACGTACAATGGATACAAAAAATATATTTTGGAGTTATTTTGTGGGAACTGTCTAATTGTTTTGGGATGTAATATCGCAATAAATATAAAGTATTTTGTGTAATTATGAAGGAGGGTATGATCCTAGTTGGAGAACCACTCTGTTTTCATGGTTACATAATAAATACTTGACTGAAATAATGTCTGTCTCACACAATACATCAGACTACAAAGTAAATGGTACAATGTCCAAACATACAGGACATTGTCACCGACCTGCCGAGTACGGTTACTAGTTACAAGTTGTGACCCAAGAGTTTGAAAGTTATACTTAATTTTCAAACTGTTCTAAAAATGTCGACAGCCTCCGTAGCGCAGTTGGTTAGACGCTGCCTGTGAAACGAGAGGCCGCGGGTTCGATCCCCGCACCGAGAGAAATGTTTGTGCGGCCCACAAATATTTCTTCCGGGTCTGGGTGTTTGTGAGACCGAAAAGTCTCTCGTAGTTCCTGATACCCACGACACAAGACTCGATCTTAGTGTGGGGTCAGGACTATGTATGTGACTGTTGGGTGTTATTTATTTATTTATTATAATGTTTCGAATAACGATAACAATCATGATATATAACGCAGAAGAGATGGTTTGCTTAAACGCGCTATCCTCAGGACCTACTAGTTCCAAATGAAAATGCATTTTAGTGTTAGATAGCCCATTTATCTAGGAAGGTTATATTAATACGACGGTTTAGCTAAAGGAGTGGAGCATTAATTAAAAATGTTGAAAAAACGCTACCCCCCAAAAAACATCTACTCTAGTGCTAAACCCGGCTGGGTCTATATTTCATAAACAACGACATATTTTAAACAATGGAAATATGACGTGAACTATTCTAAAAATAACCACAGTTGCAAATTGCACATGTAGCTACTTAAAATCTCAAACCTGTAATGATCAAAAAATAGGAAAAAAAAACAATATAATGGGTAAATGTTAGCCGCGTGACATTGACGACACGTGGGTCGGGTGGCGTGATCGGATGCTGCGCTCGTAATCAGCAGACAAGATCACGGGACAATAATATGCGCCGGGAGTGGTGACCGGGGTGATAGTTCACGCGCCACGGCACTAACTCATGGACGCACTTTGCTGTGTCTGTGAATTTTGAACGTTCGGATGTTCCACGTCCGGAGTAAGATATAAGTTTTCCACTTCTAAAAATCAACACTGTTCTCCATGATACTTATCATTTTATCCGAACTTAGTCTATGGTTACGACGTTCGATAGAGGATACCAATATTTTGTGCAGTATCTAGGCACATTAGTTAATTTTACGTACGTTGTCGGAAACTCGGAACATTCGAAGTTCGCATCGTTTCATAGATTAACCCCCTTATTCTAAAAACTATTAGGTGTCGAATGTTTTGTCCCTTTCGAACGACTTTTGAATTCAGTATGAACGAAGAAGACAAAATACTCGATATTTAAAATAATTTCAAAACTGTATCTGAATAAGGCTGTAAGTGTTTAGTCTAATCTCATATTTTTGTTGTTCTCTATCTTACAGTTATTTTTTTTTATTTTTATGGCAAGGGAACGCCAAACAAGTAGCGTAGCTTAAGTAATTTCTGTTACCAACAATTGTCACATGTGCTACCGGCATTTGCAAGTCGAGGAAGGGAGTTGATTATTTAAATTATTTTATTACTCTCCATGGATTAGTATACATTAGGAAACCCGTAAATCAAGTGTACTCGAGGTTTCCTCAGTGTGTGCTACATTGAATGCAGTGAATTGTGAGTGGGATCGCTACTTCTTCATCATGTAGTCGCATAACATACTGGGTATATCCTGACTGCGATCGAAAACGATACAAGATCGCGAAATAAAGCGATGACATTTTTATAATTGTTAACCTTGTTTGGGTGGTAAATACTAAATACATAGTTTTTCATTTAATGATAATGTACATACTTTTATTTTCAGATCTCAAATGTATGGCGATGACATTGTCAAAGTTAGTGTCGAATTGTTTAACCGAATAAAGTTTATTTTTAAACATAAACACTTTGATTATATCCATTAATAAGTTCATACGTCGTGTCGTTTTCGCATTTCTGTACTCGCTAAAGATTTCGCCACATATAAACCATATCAATTAAATGCATTACTTGCAAAAGCGTAAGGAAATGCAAGACTATCGGTTGAGAGATTATCGAAGTGAAATGTTTTGAAACGTAGTTGTCTCGTAAGCAATATCAGTGCAACGACCGATTTCTGTTTTAATCGTCCCATGACACAAAACATAAAATTGCTTCAAAACACTTTTAAAATAATAATGACACAACTGTAATACGAAATAAACTACTTAGATTACAAAAATAGGTGACGCTGTTCATATTAAGTCATTGTACTCACATACAGTTTTATTTTTAATTTAAGTACAATAGGTTATTAATATGTGCCAGTGCATACAATAATAAGAGCAATACGTAAGTTACAAAGTTACAATGCCGCCAAGATTTGTATAAAGATAATCTTTTTTCATTAACATTCATTTTGGCCGCGCATGGTTAGTTCCTTTTCTCACAAAATACAATGTTTGTACAGCTTGAATCAAAAGGAGGAACCCGATTTGCTTGAGATTAAATTTTAAGAAAATTTAAAAACAAAAAGATATTTGAAAAGTATTGTTAATGTCCTCATATAGTGTGAAATTTAGTCAGATTTAAAACTAGGATATTCTTGTTCACTTCGCATCCCTATTACTAATATTATTTATCTATTATGGATCATATTACTATGAGTTTAAACAGCTGCCGTTTGCCTTTTAGATTGAGAACAATGACAAGTCAAAACGCTCTATGCTGTAACAATTATTAAAAGTGACGCTAGATAACAAAGTTTATTAAATTGCATTGTATAATATTATTCAACAAAAACATTAAGCAGACAGTGATAACAGATATAAACTAATTATGAACGATGTGTGTCAAACACGGGAAAGAAATAACTGGAATTTAGTTTATTTTGATAATTAGCGACCTGACCCTGCTTCGCTCGGGTGCACAAAGATTTATCTACAATAATATGAATGTATTATAAATATATACCTTATTCTTGAATCAATATATTAAAAAAAAAACACATCTTAATCCGTCGCATATTTTTAAAGATCTAAACAACTAGGGACGGACAGACAGCGGGAAGCTACTTACTTAATTATACTATGCAGTGATAAGAACAGGTTAGTCGTGCCAAGTGCGATATGAGAGCAACCTGTAAAGTAACACTATTGAACACGTAGAGCGATAATGTGAGACGGGTTTAGATCGACTGAGGAAAATATCATAGATTATAATAAAGTTTCTTCGCGGGCCCTATGTGGTTGCGACCTGCCCTGTGTCCTTTGAGACGCTCACAAATGAAGCGGCACATCACACCTTTAACTTTTTGATGACAATTGGCAACGCTAATATACGCTATGATGGCCGTCAGCAAGGTTTATGCTTAGTGTTTCAACTTAGGTTTGAATAAAAGAATCTTATATGGACTGTTGGGTTTGAACGTATTCCCGAGCTGCCATACGCGGGCAAATCCTACAAAGCCTTCGCACCCCATTACCCAGACCTTGACGGAGGTGAGACTTAATTTGCTTTGCCTCATAAATAAACCAAAGCTAATACAAGCGAAGATGGAGACTATCAATTTAACTTTGATACACCCACAGATCATCAAGCTGCTTTCTCATCCATTTCATATATTTGTTAGGTTTGCGTAAATTGTTATGAGACATAAGCTTATAAGTAAATCATTAGAGCTTAAAATACTTAGTGTAAAAATTGTGTTATTAATATAACTGGTTTTAAAGTAATTTACATCTTAGCCGCGATAACTCAAGCGGTTTAGTGCAATACTTGAAAAATTGTTTTATTTAACATGTGTTTTAAATGTAAGTAACTAATGATTAACCTAATGTTAGTTAAGAATTTGGTGTTCTACATTAAAAGCGACAGACTCCAAATTCGGGTATTTGGAAGAATTAAATACATAAACAACGCTCAACAGTCACATACATAGACATCGCATTGAGATCAATTAAGTTAACAAATATATTTGTATCGGTGCAGGGATCGAACTTGCGGCCTCTCGTTTCACAGTCAGCGTCTAACCAACTGCGTCACGGAGGCTGTTAATTATTCAATTTGAGTGCACAAAGGTAAGAGCAGCTGAATCACTCGTCCATATTCATTTTTGCACATACCATCGCCGCTGAGTCCACGGTTAAAAGATTCTTGTTGACAACCATCAGAGATCATAATATAGTACAATTATATAAAGCTATTGTGTTAATTGTCCTTTATGATACTCTTTCATTTCCCAATAGAGAACCCTGACGATGTTTTACTTCACTCATAAAAGAAGTGATCAGTAATTTCGATTGTAGGTATGTGTAACTTTGAAAATTCATTAACAAATATTTTAATCTATGTGTACGAATTCAAGATCTCTGGTGGCTTCACTTAGCTTTTGCTGTCTCAGTTGACATTGTATTGTAAGTGACCTCTACTACAATATAAATAAATATATTACGAGTAAAATTTATGTATATTACTGTTTTCTGAGTACCACATTCTCATGAAAATAATTAAATAAGTGAAGTAATTAGACAAAATTGAATAAGTAATGACATTCTTTAAATGCATTTCGAGATAAAAATTCTCACAAACATTACGACTAAAGTAAACTCAGAAATTACCTACACAACAATACTATCGATCATGTAATTTATTTATAACTAGTGGAGCTGAGCTGACATCACATCTTGTGGTTAGGGATCATGATGCTGAAAACACCACACTGCTAGGTCGATTCTGCCAAAGAGGATTTTCTTAACACATACTTCGAAGGGCACGTCAATCGGCGTAGAGACTTTGAAGTTTGCTTTCTGCGCGGGAGGTGACAGGTACTCTTCCCGTCTATATAAATGCTACAAATTTCTACCTGAGCCTGGGCAGTTACGAATGTTTCTAAAGGCACCAACAATGCAAATAAAACCGTATGGGACAATATTAAGAAGCAACCACATTTGACATAATTCTGTTGTACTGGTTTGTAAGATATTCTTAATTAACATGAATGGCAGAATTTTATAAATAATGTCTTTGTACGTGATAACCAACAATTATGTCATAAGAACTGGAAACAAACGGCTATTTTGCGTTTTTGAAATAAGCCATTGTATCTGTGATGTGATCAATAGACTGTTGAGTACTTATCCCATAGTGAATATTAACTTAAATTGGTTTTTAGTAGTAGTCAGGGTGGATTATTAGTACATTTATATGATACATAAATAAAGAAAATTGAATTAAGTTACTGTATTGCCTTCAATTAACAACTTACACAGAATGGTTTAAATATAATAAGTATTAAAAATATTAAAATAATATTTGAAGACAGTAAGTGTAGACATACGATTTGTCTTTCAGTGCAAATTGTTGATTAATTATCAACCAACTTCAATATGCGGGCGTAGAAGACTGATTGTCTAGTATACACAACAATATTATGTACATACAATACTTAAAACAGGTACACTTTTATGAAAGAATTCTATCGCCTATGTTCATTAAGCATAATGTAGAATTCTAATAATGAAATAGTTTTTCAAATCGGTCCAGTAGTTCCAGAGCCTATTCAATGCAAACAATCAATTAATCTTTCCTCTTTATAATAGTAGTATAGATTGTTGTGTATAATATCTGGATATTAACTTTCAGTTATGAAGCAAAAATATGATGTATTGAAATTAGGGATGTAAATAATTACTTGAATTAATTTATTAAGATGTAATCAAAATTATAAAAGGATAATCTTAGTGTTTTAATGTTATAGTACATGTCGCATTTTAAATTAAACATTAAAATTATAAAAAAATGCAAATTAAATTGAATAAAATCACGAAAATCTGCTAAAAAATAAAAATTGATCACTGTCCCAATTATATTTATGAATATAAATACCTTTAATATTTTCTCCTGTTGGTGGTATCTCAATGTGCACTATATTTCACAAAACCTCTGTACATGTGTCACAAAACAGATCTGACCGAATTTAACGGTCGCGGAAGACTGCGATCGCAAATTTCCTTACAGCCCATTATATACAAACGTCATTTGACTTTGATATTGTGCGCGTACTAGGATCGCCGGCGCACCCGTGCCGTGAGCGTGCCACACCGCACCGCCCGTCTCGACTCTTCCACAATTTTACGATGACTCAATATATTCTACTATGTAACATTTCAAACATTTCCCAAGACAGAAAATTTAATTTAAATATCAATTATCCATTCTCACCGTGCGGGGGAAATTATATAGATAACTCTACTTCAGGATTTTAGAACGATTTATTTTTTATTATTTCGTTTCGAGACCAGGAATTGATGCTATAATGGATCTTTGAGTTTTTTTTTGGAAATACTTAAATTATTTTTTCTAGTGAATCCACAATATAGTGTGACATTAAACATTACCGTATTATTTTTATTATAAAATATGTCAACAGTTAAATTACCTAATAAAATACGAGTAAAATAATAATCAAAATAATTTCTGACATAGTAGCGTGGGTTTGCTTTTTAATGATTTAATTTACACGCAAAATTTTACACATAAACGTTTTTTAATGTAAATTAGTACGTACGATATAATCACCAAATATATTCATTGTCAATGTACATAGCATTTTAAGATTTTATAAAAATACATTATTGTTACCAGATTATGCTATTATTTTCATTTTCTTTGTAAACTTATTCGGTTTACCTTATGTAACTTTCAACTTTTACCCCTTAAATATTACAAAATAGGTATATATATTTATAATTCGCATATTGAAGGAATAAGGGCCGGATTTGATACTATTATTAAATCTTTAGTATATCTATAAACGTAACGTAGTAAGTTGAATAAACGTACTTTTTTCTTATAAAGTGAACATTAAAACAGAAAGGATTAATTACATAGAAAAGAGTTCCTTATTATGTTTAATCCTTATATTATGTTGTACTCGTACGAGTAGTATGTGCATTGTCAACCGGATGCTTTTCACAGCTGAACATAAAACTTCCCCAAATATTTTTTGATCGACCCGGTGAAATCATGCCACGTCCGGCGACAGTCACGACCTTTATCCACCATATGTATAGGAACAACAATATTCGTTTTCATAGCTAAATAAAATAAATAAATAAATAAATAAACCCAACAGTCAGTCCTGATCCCACACTAAGATCGAATCTTGTGTCATGGGTATCAGGAACTACCAGAGACTTTTCGTTCTCACAAACACCCAGACCCGAAAGAAATATGTGTGGGCCGCACAAACATTTCTCTCGGTGCGGGGATCGAAACCGCGGCCTTTCGTTTCAAAGGCGGCTTCTAACCACCTGCGCCATGGAGAAGTTAAATTTTTAATGTTGAGAATTCAAACGCACTGCTTAAAAAATTCGTTATGACGAAAACTGACTGAAAAACATCATGAATGGGTTTTTACAATTTTTTATAACTTAGGTACATAGGTTGGAAAGCATGTCATATATATTTTTAAAACATTTATGACTCGGACGCGAAGTTGTACTACGGTACCATTATAACGCTGTGGTCTCAGGTTCGAAACCCGCGTGAAGAGATATTGGATTTTCCTATTCCATATCAGTCTGGAGTCAGAATTTTGTGCCCGATATATCGATAGGCTCGCCTCCATCACATCGTGAGATATAAGGTGTAATGTGTCCTGGTAACATTTAGCCTACTCCTGGAACAAAGGCATGAGTTTATGTATGTATTTTAAAAACCATGATAATAGAAATATACTAATCAAAAGTAAAAAAATATGCAGTAAAAATACGATTTCGTAACTACTTACTATTGTCGAATGTGGTTAAGCCTAAAAACGCTCAGATTCCTAGTCAATATACATTGTGGGATAAAAAATCAACAGTCCTTTACTGCTATGAATGGAATACCGATATATTTCGCGACGTGCTAAATAATAATGCTAGTGCCAGTTTTCAAGTATAAATAAAATCAATTAGATTTTAGCTCTCGTAAATATAAAATACTGAGATACTTCTTCAAACATAGGTTCAGAACCAAGGATAGAGGTATAAGAAAATTCGTAGGTTCTATTAACATGGTATTATTAATTATACAAGGGACCGAAAGATTTTTCACTAGATCCACCCGTCATTTTCATCTAGCTTGCATTTACATTTTACTGATGGTAAGTTTTTTATATGTGAGAGGCCACCAGGGTTTATTTCTCTATCTATTTCTCCCGCCAGATAGCAGTGTAAACGCACTGTTGTGTTCTAGTTTGAAGGATTTTAAAGCCATAGTAACTACTGGATACATTGACACTTAACATCTAACGTCTCAGGATCAAGGATGGCGAGCGCAGTGTAATGCCAAGCGTTGCTTTGAAAGTGATGGTGTTGTTTGATTCCGTTACTGCCCATGAGCGGTCATATCGCTTACCATCAGGCGAATGGCATGCTAGTCTCGCACTTCATAGCAATAAAAAATATTTCATTACCTTCCCAAAGCGCGGTAGAGTGTTTCATAGGAAAGTAGGAAAATCTATATCATCCACCTGAAAATAATTTAATGATAATAATAATGATCAGTTGATAAAGCATGTTTATCGAGACCTACGCGTGTTTAATCGTCTTTGTACGTCGACATTGCTAGGGTGTTTCAATGATAATGAATTACAATGCGTCACTTAATTCGTTGGTTTTTTTACTAAATAAGCAAACATTTTTAATAAAAAAATTAAAACCGACTTCAAAACAAAAACCACTAAAAACTTAGATCATCATCTCAGCCACAGGAAGTCCACTGCTGAACATAGGCCTCCCCCAAGAATCTCCACATCGACACATCGATGTTGGAAGCTGCCTGTATCCAGCGAATTCCTGCAAACTTAGCCAGGTCGTCCGTCCACCTTGTAGTCGGGCGTCCGACATTTCGCTTGCCTGTACTTGGCCTCCACTCTAGAACCTTTCGGCCCAAGCGGCCATCGGTTCTGCGAGCTATGTGCCCGGCCCACTGCCACTTCCACTTCAACTTGCCAATCCTATGGGCTATGTTAGTAACCATTGTTCTCCTACGGATCTCCTCATTTCTGAGTCGATATCATAGGAAAATACCGAGCATAGCCCTCTCCATGGCTCGTTGAGTGACTTTGAGCCTTCTAATGAGGCCCACAGTGAGAGGCCACGTCTCGGTGCCGTATATCATCACTGGTAACACACAACTATCGAAGACATTCGATTTTAGGCACTGAAGTATTTTGGACGAGAAGACGTCGCGAAGTTTCCCAAAAGCTGCCTAAGCGAGTTGGATTCGACGATTGACCTCTCTCTCGAAGTTGGGCCTGCCTAACCGGACCGATTGTCCTAAATAGACATATGTATTCCTCTATAACTTAGAGAATCGAGCCTCCAACTCCAATGGGGGTGGGCACAACGTGTTAATTTTAGGACCAACCTGTTGGGAGAATCGATTGAGGTTTTCGAGCATAGTCCTAAGGTCTTCCAGCGATTCTGCCAAAACTACAATATCGTCGGCAAATCGAATGTGAGTGATATACTCGCCATTGATGTTGATGCCGAATCGTTTCCACTGCAAGAGCTTGAAGGCGTTTTCCAGCGCGGCAGTGAACAGTTGCGGAGATATGACATCTCCCTGTCTCACGCCTCTCTGTAGTGAAATAGCCTTCGTGCTCTGATCTCGTACTCGGACCGACATGGTGGCGTTGTTGTATATACATCTCAACACTTCGATGTATCGATAGTCGATGTGGCACCGCTGGAGAGACTGTAGCACAGCCTAGGTCTCGATCGAATCAAAGGCTTTCTCATAGTCCACAAACGCTAAGCAAAGCGGCAAGTAATATTCCTCGGTTTTTTTTATAACTTGCGGTAGTCAATGAATGTGGTCTATGGTACTAAAGCCTTTTCGGAAACCGGCTTGTTCGGTAAAAACTTAGATGCCCGCCTTCAATATGTTACGCATATATTTTGATAGCAAGTCAAGTCAAATTAATCAACATGTACAAATACAATAAAATAAATATTATTTTTTGCTCTGCAGTCGTATTTTTATATAATTTTTATTATTTTAGTGTTTTTTTAAATCGGTTACTATTATTATTATTATTTTATTTAAATGACGAAGAGGTGGTCCCACAAGAAATATGTTCGTTCCCATGAAAAAGATATAGCTAAAATCTACTAAATGCTGCCGAAGATATTGGAGTATGCACATGTTTATTCATTTTCTCACCCCCCCCTCGCCCCTACCCCTTATTTCCTCCCCCACTGTAGCTTAGCTTTTATACTGAACCCAATGCAAAAAGAACCATTGGAATCCTGCAAATTTATGAAGATTTCTACTCACCAGGTCCGAAAATGATCATCAGATCTTCATAGTGTATTCCTGGGATCAACCTGTCCATACGTACTTTCATATGAAATCACTAAAATCGGTTAAAAACTTCCGAAGATATTGAGTATTTACATGTAATTTAAGTTTATCACCTAATAATAATAATAATGTTGCCGAGCTAATATTTAGTTGAACTCTTCTTTGCCTTACGAATTAAGTGATAATTATTTTTTAAACTAATAATGATGTCCAACAGGTCATAGCACATAGCTCGAATACCAAATAATACAAAAGGAACCAATACAAAAGGAGAAACCGTTCCTATCTCGTAAACCCCAAGCTCTACGACAGGCTATTTGGTCCCATAATATCCAAACCTTTGTATTGTGTTTGTGTATTTATATGAGAGTATCATTTGGCTAGTCTACTTTATTTTTATCACTGCTCTCTCCATTTTTCTTGTTCCCACCCTATGGTTGTCTGGTAGAAATCTCCTAGAGCGATAAGACCGCCACTTGTACTATTGGTTGTCTATTATTTCTGTATATTATTCTTTCTTTATTTTTGTACAATAAAATATAAATAAATACACCTAATCCTTGGTCAATAATTTGTGAATACTAAAATTATGTGGGAGGAACATGCATCACGGTTTTTCTTGGAATACATTACCTATTTTTGTTTAGTTCACTTGATTTTTTATCCATTATTGTTTAGTAATTCATTGAATTTATACTAATTTTCCTCTTCCTACCTTTCCGGTAAAATATACGGAAGTTAAAGTTACCAGGGCACAACCATTTTTTTAAAATTATATAATATATGAATTTTATCGTATTTTTGGGTGTCTTTGACCTTGTGAAACCAATCTATTTTGACGGACTGTCAATTCCATTACCAGATCAGGTTATTGGTATCATTGATATTGTCGTCAGAAATACTCATAATTGCCAACATTCTTAACATGATAAGAATAGGGCGCCTTGAAATTCGCCGTAAAAAGTGACGCCGCGCTGCCTCCGCACGGGACTTTGCGGCAAATTTGAAGGCGTTCTTAGTGTTGGATGCAATGAACTATATAGATTTTGATATAGGTCTCTCTATAAAACCTGTCTATGTTGCAATAATAGAGACGTGTCAAAATCATAACGGCTTTATTCATAAATAGTTTATTCTTCCTATTTTCGTTATTTAATGTTTTGTCTTCTTCGCTCAAACTGAATTCAAATGTCATTCGAGAGAGACAAAACATTCTATTTTAATAGGTTTATAAACTAACTATAAAAACGCTAGTCTAATTGGTGAAAGGAGGTACTTATAGTTATAAAAAATCATGCAACCGTTGTATTCAAGCTTAAATAGAAATACTTACTGCAATAAACTGTAGGCAAAATAATGTGATAAGGACAAATAAAAAAAATTGAATGTCGGCTATTATAATATAATTTCTAATTATTAGTTGGATTAAGTCACTTTTGTACTGACTTTTGATAGCTTCAAAATATTCCCAGTATTTTCATAAAGTGAAAAGCGAATTAGATTTTTTTTAAGTACATTACTTATTAAACAACAAAAGAAATCTAATGTGTTATTTAAAAATGTTGATTTCTAAAAGTTTGGGGGAAATCCTTGAACGTAATGTCAGTTGTCACTAGTTGGCACCTAAGCGAATATATTAATTTTGCATAATTTATGTATGTAAATAGCAAAATAGTATTTTATTTTGTTATTTACTTAGTTTTTTGGTTTAAACTGTAGGTGTGCAGAAATATAGTTTTCTTATAAACCAGATTTACAGACACCTAGGCAACACTTGAGCTTATCTACTGCTTAAGATGACTAGGGGGAAAAGGGCGGTGAAAATACATGCTTCTTTTTATATTCTAACCGTTCGTCTTACTATCACTTCTTGGCAAAATTAATAAATATATAAGTAACACAAAAACATTTACTTCTTCCCCGTGTGTGTATGCTGGTATTTGTAAATAAAACAAATGATAATTATAACATAATAATATTAGTTTCTTAATATCGATCTATACTAGTGCCGACATACGATGTATTGAGACATACATGAAACACTTATTGTAAGAAGAAATACAAATATACATGTACCAAATGCATTAGTCAGACGAGCGTTTAGACGCCATGCGTAGATCCATAGCGTGTCAGTGCTGCATTACAGTGACAGACAATACGGATTCCGTCAATATCGATCAACGGGTGATCTTCTAGCGTTTGTCCTGCATCGCTGGAGTGAGGCGATTGACCGGCGTGGCGAGGCTCTTGCTGTGAGCCTCGACATAGCCAAGGCGTTTGATAGGGTCTGGCACCGTGGTCTTCTTTCCAAGCTTCCGGCATACGGTCTGCCCGGCAACCTGTGTTTGTTGATTTCCGGCTTTCTGCATGGGCGTAGAATACGTCTACTCTAGTCGTTGACGGACACGCTTCGGCATTCATGTCGGTAAATGCCGGAGTTCCTCAGGGCTCGGTGCTGTCGCCCACATGATTTAATGGATTTAAACCCGTGACCATCATGAGCATGTTGGCAGCCGCTTCTGGTTTGTTACCAACAGCTCACCACGCAAACATAGTAACATATTTCGAAAAAATAAAATAAAATTGCATCAAAAGATATTTGTTTATTTATTTATTAAATTAGTACGGTTGACACCAATTACACTAATTAATAACAATTTTAAAAATATTCTATATAAAATAAATATCTATATATATAAAAGAAAGTCGTGTTAGTTACTCCACTTATAACTCAAGAACGGCTGAACTGACTTGGCTGAAAATTGGTGGCGAGGTAGCTTAGAACCAGGAGAAGGACATAGGATACTTTTTATCACGTTCCCGGTTTCCCGAGTTTCTATTAGCTTATTAACATTTTCTCATACAAAATGTTCATGGGTTTGTAAATGTCAAACATTTAATTTTCATACTGTCGATACGGTAGACTCTGCCCTCAAATGAAATAACGTATTAAAATAAAGGTTTCGAATCGACAACATATATCCACAATATTCTATTAATGGCGTATTTTAGATTTTAAAGATGTAAATTAATGACGGTAATGAAAAGCGATTGACATTTAAATTGGTTGTCAAATATTAATGCATGCGTTCAGAAATTTATTTTGTGTAAACTAAAGAGAATATATTATAAAGCTACACAAATATAGGACAATAAAATTAATAATATTCACGCGCAAGAAGTTTTACTTCTTTTCAAGATAGAATGTCACATGAAAATGAAAAATCATTATTTATTTTAATAATTTACATAATTATACGACAACAACATATACGAATAACAATTTTACATAATTATGGAGAATATTGCATGAGTTTTCAAATTAGGCGTTGCCTGTGTCTTCCCGTAAATATAATTGTTACTACATGAATGATTAATCATGTGTGTGTGTAAAAATGTGCTACTAGTGTATGTTTTGTGTGCGTGTGCGTGCGTGTGTGTGAGTAAAAAGTAATGGCGTATTATTTTTGGAAAAACAGCATAGTGGGGGTGAAATAAGGGATGGAATATTGTATGGATAATCAAAACTGCTAGAGTGTTAAATGTAAAAGATTTATAAGGCACACTACTTGGATATGGATAAATGGGATATAATAAAGTGAGAGGCACGGGAGAGGACTGAGATAGCTGACAGATTTGATAGGAAGAAATGTAAATGCACGCTATAAGACGGTATGGATAATGAAGAGAAAGGATGGGACGTATAGGTACGTATCGGTACGTACCTATAGCTTTGAATTATTTACTCTTTATGTAAATAATCTATAGACTGAACGGAGGGGAGTCAGAACCAAAATTTATGGCCGCCATTTTGAACTTTTTTTGGTATTGAT
The DNA here is from genome assembly GCA_023078785.2 of Hyles euphorbiae. NCBI lineage: Eukaryota > Metazoa > Arthropoda > Insecta > Lepidoptera > Sphingidae > Hyles > Hyles euphorbiae. Next base: position 7,880,018 of record CM041040.1, read on the forward strand.
CCGATTGGTCTCGAAATCAATATCTGAGACACCTTTTGTTTGAATAACCTAAATTTGGAGTCAGAATCGAAATTTTGTGGTTTGAACTTTTTTGCTATTGATCTGATTGGCTCCAAAATTGATATCTGAGGAACCCTTCGTTTAAATAATCTGAATTCACAGTTGGAATCGGAAAATTTTGGCAGCCATTTTAACTAAGATGTTTATAAAGCATAGATGCGTTGTCCGAGCTTTATAATGGCAAGACGTTTGGGAGGTAATTGCCGCACTAGCAATCAGTCACGCTTCAACCAGTGTCGCAGATACACGTTTCTCTGACTATCTGTATTCTCGAAACCAAATGCGGAAGAATAGATTAAAGTGATTTAAAAAAAAAGTACAAATGAGTCTGAACTGCGAAACAAAAAAAATATTTTATTTAGTGCGCAAGTACGCACTAATTTAATTTTTTATTGAATAAAATTAATAAATTCGCTCTCATGGCAACGTTTGACAGCTCCCGCCACGTCATCCCGTACTTAATGCTTGGTGCTACGTCACACGCGCTTTGGCCAATAATCGTGCGGCACTTATTGTGTCGTAACTAACGAAGTCTATTCATCTTCTTTTAACTTATGTTTCTTGCTTTTTTACTCTTTCTTCGAACCAAATTGAAATAACAATACGCATCTCGCCATTTTTTTGTGCCATTTTGTTAGTGTATAACGTGTCTACTTGTAAAACGTCATTGCATTTTAAAGTATTTAGTTATTGGTCGGATTGTTGTTTTTTATTGCAATGAGTAGCTAGACGAGCATGCATGACTTCACTTCACGCTTTTTTTGGGTAGGCAGAGGTGCAACCAGGATCCACGTTTTGTCATGTATTCGTCCCAGTTTGTGATAGGAAGCCTATCGCCATATCGATCACAAATTCCTGTTTTTTATGCACCGAATTGCACCATTAATCCATTAACATCTGAAAATCTATTCGATGTCGTGGCTAAGATTGGAGCGCATATAAAACACCCAATACCAAAGGAACAAATAAATTACGTGGCCCGAGTTCCAATGAGAAATGATAAAAAGAATAAAACAATAGTTGTGGCAATTCATAGCAGATACATCAAGGATGAATTCGTGAGTGCGGCGAGAAAGTGTAATATTACTTCTGGTGACTTAGGCTTAAAGGGAGATGTCAAAATATTTGTAAATGATCATTTGACGGTGGAAAATAAGATGCTTCTAAGTAAGACCAAAACCTTGGCTAAAGAGCGGGGGTTTATGTACACATGGGTTACAGGCTGCAAAATACGCGTCCGGAAAAATTCGACCTCTCCTGTCATCGTAATTCAGTCGGAATCGGATTTAAAAAAGTTATAACCTTTCTAGAGTGCTATTATGTTCTAAATAAAAATATCAAATTATCTTTTTTATATATTCGCTTCCAATTGTTTGCAACCGCTGCCTTGCTTGTGCGTCGCTTTTTTCTCTTATCGCTTTTACCCACATCGTATAATTGTGCATTTATTCGCTACCGTAAATGTTTGCTTGTTTTTATTAAGAATGTTATCTCCTGTTTACTATCCATAGTTTTTACAATACATATTTGTGCTATACTTTACTTATTCTTACTGCCACATTCTACGTGTATACATTTAGCTATTAGTTTATCCTTAAAATGATTAGTATTTATTATCAGAACGTCCGTGGCTTGCGAACTAAAAGTGCAGTATTTTATAGAAATGTGTGTTTGTGTGCTTATGATGTGGTATGTCTTACGGAGACATGGCTAAACGATTCAATATTAGACAGTGAATTATTTGACGATCGGTATTTGGTGTGGAGATCTGACAGAAATTATATGACTACAAGACAGAACAAAGGAGGTGGTGTTTTAATCGCGGTTCGCCGTGAACTTACGGCTGAGAGTTCAAGTGAGTGGTCTTCGTCGGCTGAGGACTTGTGGGTTACAATCAGGTTGCGCAATAGGAGCCAGGTAGGTACACATTCTCATACGATACACATATGCACAGTATACATATGTAACGAGAACATGGGTAATTCTATTAATGCTCAACGAGAAAATTTTGTTAAAAATTTGTCAAATGTAATATTATTAAAACCCTTAGATAAATTCATAATTCTGGGTGACTTTAATTTACCTAATATTTTATGGTCACCTAGTAGTGACGGATTATCCTTTTCCCCTAGTAATATAGTAGGTACGCATCAGTTAGATATTTTTGACGAATTAAACACTTGTAATTTGCTGCAATATAACTCATTCCCGAATGTGAATGACCGTGTGTTAGACTTGATTTTTGCTAATCATGATATATCTATTAGATCATGTGATTTCCCTTTAGTAACAGAAGACCCTCAACACAAATCTATTATTTGTGAGGCCGATTTTGTACAATACCACACTATCAAACCATTACCATACACAAAATTCTTTTATCACGACGGTGATTACAATTCATTTTGCGCGGATCTCGATGCTATAGACTGGATTGCGAATCTAAACAATAAACCGCTAAACGATGCCGTTTCTTTTATGTACCACAGCTTATATAAATTACGTGATCTATATATATCATCGAAAATAATTACACCGGCCACTAAATATCCTGCTTGGTATAATAAAGCTTTAATAAAAATTTTGAAAGAAAAACACAAATACCACCGTAAATACAAAACATATAAGAACATGAGCGACTATACATCATACTTGATTTTAAAAGAACGTGCTAAAAGTCTAGAAAATGAGTGCTATCAGTCATATATAAATATTATTGAAAATCGTATTCAAAGTGATCCGCGTGCTTTCTGGTCTTACGTTAAGACAAAAAAACATTCGAATGCTTATCCCTCACTACTTCACTACCAGAATCGTTCGTCAGACCAAGGCGATGAGATCGCGAACATGTTTGGAGAATATTTTCACTCCACTTTCTTAAAGGAAAGTAATACTGAGTCATGTACTCCAAGTGACACGTTCGTACATTCTACCTCAACAGCAGACATAAGTAATGTGGAAGTAGCAATTGATGAAGTTCACAAACTCTTTAAAAACCTCGACCTCAATAAGTCTGCTGGGCCTGACGGCATACCTCCATTTCTTATTGTGACATGTGCTAGGAGTCTAACCTTACCCCTTTCCATTCTTTATCGCCGCTCGCTTAATGAAGGGATAGTACCTGACATCTGGAAGCATGCCTACATTACACCAATTCACAAAAAGGGTCTAAAGACTAAAATTGAAAATTATAGACCAATCTCTAAACTGTGCCTTTTTGCAAAAGTTCTTGAGAAAATTATCCACCTACAACTATACGCGGCTATCAAGCAAGACCTCAACCCTTATCAACACGGCTTCGTCACGGGCAAGTCCACTACTTCAAACCTGCTCCTTTGTAATGAGTTCATATCACAACACATGTCTGAACTATGTCAAGTTGATGTAATCTTTACTGATTTTACGAAGTGCTTCGACAGAATTGATCACAAGACACTATTAAAAAAGCTACAAGTAATTGGAATTAGAGGTAATCTATACCGTTGGTTTTCATCATACGTTCACAATAGATGCCAAACAGTAGTACTTAATGGCTATACGTCTTCTCCTATGTGTATTCCCTCGGGAGTGCCTCAGGGATCACTATTGGGCCCTCTTTTATTTCTAATATTTATTAATGACGTCCATTTATACTTCTATCACTCAAAAATTCTTCTTTACGCGGACGATATGAAAATTCTCAGTGTCATACGTACTACGGAAGATACGTTACGTTTACAAAATGACCTTAACAGATTTCAAGCATACTGCTCCATTAATAAATTGGATCTGAACGTATCAAAGTGCTATGTAAATTCCTACACACGTAAAACCAATGTAATTAATTTTGATTATACTATTAATAATACAATTTTGTCTAGAATTAACTCTATTTGCGATTTAGGCGTCACTTTCGACAATAAACTCTTATTTGACCAACACGTGGATAACATTGTTAAAAAGGCTTCTCGAGCACTAGGATTTGTCCTCAGGTTATCATCTGAATTTAGCAACATTAAGACTATCAAAATACTATACTGCTCATACGTTCGCAGTCACTTGGAGTATGCCTCCCAGGTATGGAATCCACGATATGACACATACATTAACCGGATTGAAGGTATTCAGAAACGTTTTTTGCGATTTCTACAGTTTAAAGCAAATATATACCTCCCAGATTATATTAAAAGGTGTCGGAAATTCCATTTTCTACCTCTCAAGCAACGTCGAGATATTGCCGATTTATGCTACCTTATGAAGGTGGCGAATGGGAAGGTAGACTGTCCAGAACTGTTGGAAATGTTAGGGTTACGAACAAATACAGCCTCATTTCGCAATCCACGGTTACTGTACGTTCCACTAGTGAGGACGTACTACAGGCAAAATTCTTTTATATTGAGAGCTAGCAGACATTTCAATGACATAATGATGTGTACGGGTGGGGACAGTAAAGATGTGGATTTAGATTTATTTAATACTAGTACAAAAAGTTGTAAGCGACTCATGAGCAAACATTTTTTCTCTTTGTAATAGAATTATTTTTTTACTATTATTAGTTGTGTAAATAATCTTAAGTTACTAATGCGTGAATCGTACTTTGTAATGCATGTGTTATCTGTGGAAACTTATAATTAGCCTTTAATTACCTATTATTCTAATTTTATGTACACATTAGCTGTTAGTTTTCCGAAAAGTGTAAAATAAAATAAAATAAAATAAAATATTACCATCGTAACAAAGTTAAGAAATTCAAATTTGGTATTTTACTGAGACATCGGGATAATGCACTATTGGTATAGATGTAATACTAGAAATTTCAGGTGTTGAGTGGAGTGAAAGAAGATCTCCACCCAGGCGAAGCTGGGCCGGGCCGCTAGTTTAAACATAAAACAAAACATTCAACTTACATCTAAATTCTGAACATAAAAAAAAAAGAACTGTAGCTATACAAAAGAAAGAAAAAAAAATACTGTACACAATAAAATATCACATAGACAAACTCATACATACATCACGCATTCGCTTCACAGTAGTGCAAACATTCCGACAGGATCACCTTCCATTCATCTGCGAATATATCACAGTGTGGTATAATCTTAATATGTATAAATTCACGTGTCACGTTGTTTGTACGCGATGGGCTCCTAAACCACTCAACTGATTATAATGAAATTTTGTAGATATGTGTTATTTGTTCCAACTTACAGGGTGAGATTGGGGTGAGATAGTTTTTATCTCGATTAAATTGACAAAAGTATAAAATAAAGGAAAAAACATTTTGCCATACAAAATGTTCATGGGTTTGTAACTGTCAAACATTTAATGTTCATACCGTCGATACGGTAAACTCTTCCCTCAAATTAAATAACGTATTTACATAAAGGTTTTGAATCGACAAAATATATCCACAATATTCGATTAATGGCGTATTTTAGATTTTAAAGTTGTAAATTAATGACAGTAATAAAAAGTGGTTGACATTTAAATTGGTTGTCAAATATTTATGCATACGTTCAGAAATTTAATTTGTATAAACTAAAGAGTATATTATGAAGCTAAATAAATATAGGACAATCAAATGAATAATATTCACACGTAAGCAGTTTAACTTCTTTTCAAAATAGAAACTGAACTGAACTGAATAAAATAACAATTTTATATAATTATGGAGAATATTGCAGAGATTCTCAAATTAGGCGTTGCCTGTGTCTTGAGAAACCAGTTAAATATAATTGTTACTCCATTAATTATTGTGTGTGAGTGTGAGTGTATTTCTATGAAAATTAATATTTAATCACTTTATTACTAACAAAAAGTAATGGCGTAATATTTTTGGAAAAACAGCATAGTGGGGGTGAAATAAGGGATTGAATATTGCATGGATAATCAAAATCGCTAAAGTGTTTAATGTCAAAAATTTATAAGGCACACTATTTGGATATGGAGAAACGGGATATAATTTATTTATTTAAAAAATATTATTTATTTAATGAAGAGAAAGGACGGAATGTATCGGGAAGTGACTGAACAGACGGGATGGGACGGAATTGAGCAGGACAGTAGAATAGCTAATTCATTTTTAGGTATACAAGAGCTTATACGTAAAATAACATGTATTTGGTGTGGAGTAAAATAAAAAATATCTGCATCCAGGCAAAGGTGGGTTGGGCTATATTGCTGCTGTGCTAAATAATTGAATATAAAATTAATCATATTTTAATAACTAAGCCATAGCGAAGCGTGGTCGGGTTAGCTATGGTAGGTACTTTTAATTGATTTCAATGAATGTCGTCGGAGTAGTGTTGTAATATCTCCGTAGCAAAATAATAATTTGAATCCGGAAAGAGGATAGAATAGAATATAAGGTGGATAAAATGTGACAGAAGAATAGGTACAGGATGGGATTGGAATTGGATAAGCAGTTTAGACAACGGCTGTCATGTTGATTTTAAATAAAATATGGACTGTAATCTGTATTTGTACCCAGGCGAAGCCGGGCCGGGCCGCTAATACCTACTTTATATAACTGCAACTCAAACATTAATTATATAATATAAAGATTTTTTTATAATTACTTTTATGCTGATTGTTAGTGTCATATATATACATACATACCTAATCGTCACGGCTGTATCCCATAGGGGTAGGCAGAGACTATAAACTGCCACTTAGCTCGATCCTGACATATTACTTTCGCTTCATCCAGTTTCATCAACCTCTTCATGCATTCTCGTCGATTCAGGGTACTTTTGACCTGACCCTTGTTGAGGGTTTCACCGATTTGAATGGAGTATGTTCAGTGAGGTCGACCCCTACCGACTCTTCCATCCACACTCGCATTGTATATTTGCTTTGTTATTCTCCTTTCATCCGTCCTCTCTATATGACCAAACCATCAGTGTCATATCGTCTCGTATTAGTGATCTTTGTAAGGCACCGCTGATACATTCTATTACCAACTTAATTATTAGTTTTAACTTGGAACAGCCGAAGATCTTGCAAGCATTTATACCGTACGTGTGCAGCATTCCTGGGGGATAGCCTTAACAAATATGAATGATTGCTAGCAAATTTTATTATAATGAGCGTCTTAAATACATAGCAAGTTCCAAGTCGAAATCTTAATTTTTTTTTTATTCTGGCCCGGCATTGTGGCCGCATTGCGCCTGATGGTTTGCGCAAATGCCGCCAAGGCAGAGTGTCTACTGGCATCAGACGGCAGTCCCATGTCAATAGACACAATTATGTCGACCTGCTAAGATGCCTCTTCACACTACGACGGAAGGACCCAGGATTGTAGGAAGGAGGGAACACGTGAGACGGCAAACAATTCCACAGCCTAACGGTGCGGCACAAAAAAGAATTTGAGAACCGTTTGGTTCGTGCCGGGATGGTGTGGACCGTCAAGCCATTGCTTCGCAAGCCAGCACGCGTGGTTCTGGTTAGGAATGGAGAGGAAGGGATCAAGTTGAACAATTCTTCAGAGCACTCACCGTGATACAGGCGGTAGAACACGCTTAGAGAGGCGACATCCCTCCGGAGTTGTAGCGACTATAAATTGCTCATTGTATTCACGGCGTTGTTATTTCAATTAAGTCTTATTGCAATCAAACAGTAAAGTAAAATGTAAGGAAGTAGCTATATTTACACAATAGTAATGTACAATGAGATATCGTTTAATAAATATTGTTATTATTAAATTATGTATTATATATTTTTATTAAACGATATCTCAACTTACATGATTAATTATATTTCTTAAAAATACGAATATTATCTCAGCAACTTTTACCTATAGAGTCAAAACACATAAATGTAATTGGCACGCAAAAATCATACAATTGGTAACAGTTCACGTGGTTACATCATACGGCAGATAACATGGATCACGGTGCAAAGTTTTTACTGTGTGTAATTTTCCTAGAATGTCACATGCGAGCGCATATTCATCTGTGTATTATCTTTGATAGATACAACACATCTCTCGACGTACATCGACGTCATCAAAGGTCGAATAGTTCGTAGCAGCAGTTTGCGCAAGAGTTTCGTCAACAAACATCCCAGTTGGAAACATATTTCCTCTCCGGAAAATAAGCCTAAGCGAAATGCGTGCGTGCGCGTTTATAAACTTGCCTCCCAGATCGCCTGTCTCTGAGTTTCGTGCCTTGTGGTGCCTACCAAAGTTTATGTCGGGCTTTTGCGTGAACCACTTTTAATTATGTTTGACACTTGTTCAATTATCAAATCCAATAGGGTGTAGAGTTGGATTCAATTAAATAATTTGATATTTGCCTCGTTGTGGTGGCTGCTAGAACAGAGAACTATAAATAGCCAACCATTAAATCCTGGTTACATTTTATAGATTTGAAAACCTGTATTATTTGCGAAGTAATTAAACAATCATATTAAATTTTATATAGAGTAAATAAAATAGTATTTTCTTAAAAAGATATAATATACGAAAAATGATATTTTACAAGCATATCTCCGAAAAATTACGCAAGAATGCTATCTTTATACCTACACTTAAATATAGTTAATGCTATGTAACAAACACCAATCGTAGCATATCGGGATATGGGACATAAACAACTATGTTTCAAGGGTAAAAAGCAGTAAGATAATATTCGTTTTGTTGAGAGTACATCGCATTTTCTTCAGTTTTGGAAGTGGTATATGAAAGGGTAGACTCATCCGGGGCGGCACCATTATCCCACAGGAAATAAACTTGAAGCTGTCGCCTTTCGTTCAGTAAATGACATTGCTGGTTGCCCAATACCCCTTTCCTCCCACTTCCTTTTTTATCCCCGCTCTCGTCCGGATTCAATGCAACGCATCCATGATTCAAGCGTTATGGATGTTCTTGGGCGGCAGCAATGATTTGCCATCATGTGACCTGTTTGTTCCTTTACCGGACATATGTATGTGACAAAAAAAGGAGTCCGTGGACGCAACTACCAGAACAATACCGCGTCATACTTACATCAAATGTGAATAATTAAAAGATATCAACTAAAATATATTAATTACAATATTATTTTGTTATATTGTCAAGCTAATCTTAGTTTGTAACACAAAGATATTGAGTAATAAGTATTGAATATAAATTAACATTGTTTTCACAACATTGCGAAAAATACATACATGGAGTATGGTAAGTAAAACGAACTGTTTATACAAATATATCAGCAATACCATAAACACTGTTAATTATTGAGATATTCACGCTCTAATTTGATGACAACTTAATCAAAGCTTTTGATGTTTATTACTAATATGTTGATACCTATGTATAAACATAATAATGTATTTTTAATTGGGAGAGGGCAATAAGATTACAGATATCTAAAACGTGACTGATGACATGCCGCGCATACGATCATTGCATGTGCACCTCGCTCAAAGGTCAGCTGAAAGATACGGGGAAATTTCCCGAATGTGGTATTATTACAGTGACATTACGAGTACTGGGTGCCACGGCCCTCGCGAGCTACATTGTATGTTAATTGTTAAATTGAGCATCGCGCGACAGAAGCGACTACATAATATTGTGCATGGCTGTAAAATGACAATTACCTAATCGCCTATATCCGTGGTCCCATATGAAAGGTCTACGCGCCAATAAAGACCAACTGCGACACATATTCGACGGTTTTGCTTGCTCCTGCATACTATTCTATCTTTTTAACAATGATTACCAATTTTTGACAATGTTTTATGCTTTTTCTACTTATCAAACAGCGGTCAAAGCACGCACGTTGTATAATTAAAACATTTGTGCAACTACGCACGGCGATAGACTCGGGAAAACACATGTAAAATTATGTATTTTTCCTGGATATAGACATATATCCCATTTATTTATTTCCATATTATTAAAACATAGTTAAAATAAAAAAATAGTTGAAACCCTTTTAAATCATCAAAAAAGAGACCTAAAAGAGTCAAACACGCACTTTTGTTGGTTCAAAATCATCTCGTATTTACAAGAGATGCGGAAAAAATAAAAGGAGCTACTAGTAAATAATTCTGCATATTCTGATGTGTTTGCAGATAGATACTCATGTTTCTAATGATGCAACTTTTAAGTAATCGGCGCAATGTCCATCCCTCTTTGACAAAGGCATACATTATTTCTTCGACGTCTCTGGGTGCCAAATATCTTTAATTTATACTTCTTTACGTCATGACCCATATGTGATCCATTGGATTTGAATCGGAATATCTTCTTGTTCAATCCATCATTTACATCGACCAATAAATGCTCTTCAGACGTCTTCTACATACCTACATACATAAATTCACGCCTATATCCCAGAAGGGGTAGGCAGAGGTGCCAAGACACCCACATTTCGCCTTGTATGTTCCGTCCCACAATGTGATAGGTGGCGAGCCTATCGCCATATCGGGCACAAATTCCTGACTCTGGGCTGATAATGAATAGAAAAATCCAATATCACTTTGCCCAACCCGGGATTCGAAGCCGAGACCTCAGCTTTGTAACTGTACCTTTTTTTTTTATTTCTCGCGGGGAAAATCCCGTTACGGACCATCCCACCCCCAAAGGGGCGAGGGTGTGTCGGACTCACCGGCGCCTTCCGAGCCCACCGAGATGTAGTGTCGCCCGTGGATGTGGACGGGCGGCCACTGGGTCGGGTCCCTACCATAACCTCCTAGCGCCCAGAAATTTTTGGAGCTCGTAGTCATTATGACCCAAAGGTCCTTTTAGAAGAACCTAAATGTAAAACCCGTTACAGCCCAAGTTTTTTTTTCACGTAGTGTTATCCATTTAATTTACATACGAGTAAGAGTTTCAGTACTACGTTGTGATAGCTCATAGATATGTATTACAATTAAAATTATTTTATTGTAATCCGTAATGAAAATAGTACTTTGGTTTGTCCAAATATCAAATACTAATACTTTTTTAATATATCCTTTCAAAAGTTCCTTGGGTTGTAATCATAGTCGGGTCCCGAAAACGTTTGGGCGTTTATGATGAACTCGATTATGGGTGTTTCAAAGGCGCTTGGGCGCTAGGAGGATAAGCTACGCGCCGAAATACCGACTAAAAACCCCGCGTCAGCCACCATCGGTGCACTTGAGAGACGGCCCCGGGATACGATGAACAGACGCGCCAGGACCCCGATGAGAGCGCTGCGCTCCTCATTCCAGGCTGGGCACTCCTCCAGCGTGTGCTGGGCCGTGTCCTCATGGCAGTTGCCACAATGGTGGCACACGGCGGACTCCTCCGCTCCGACTATGCGACACAGGTACGCACCGAAGCAGCCGTGACCGGTTAGCACCTGCGTCAGCCGGTATGTCGGCGCACCGTGGCGCCTGTCCAGCCACTGCTCGAGGACAGGTCGCACTGCCGCGACGGTCCTCGTACCAGCACTAGGGTTCTCCAGCCTGGAACGCCACTCCTCCACAGCAAACCTGCGGAGGGAGGCCAACATGGCCTCAACCTCTCGGGGGACCAACCTCTGCCCACGCCCGGACGCCTCCTCTCGCCGGAAGAAGGCCGACGAGAGGGTCTTAGCGTCCAGCACCCAGGGCAGAGTTCCCGCCAATATGCAGGCCGCCTCGTGCGAGATTTGTAACCGTACCTTAGTACAACTACGCCACCGAGGCAGTGTTCTATAGTTCTTCTTAAGACGTCTTCTATAACAATTTAATTCGGTATAGCAATTTGACGATGATTTTGAAAAGTTTTCATCCCTATAAAAGGTCATCCAAGGCTTTAATTGTTTTTTTTTTATTGTTACCGCTTCCTCTGGTTAGATGTTATCCTGTTATAGAATTATCCATCCATCAGCCAAAGGAAGTCCACTGCTGAACATAGGCCTCCCCCAATGATTTCCACAGAGACCTGTTGGAGGCAGCCTGCATCCAGCGACGTCCCGCGACCTTTACCAGGTCGTCGGACCATCTTGTGGGTGGACGTCCTACGCTGCGCTTTCCGCTACGTGGCCTCCATTCGAGCACCTTCGGACCCCATCGGTCATCAGATCTCCGCGCTATGTGCCCTGCCCATTGCCACTTCAACTTGCTAATCCGGTGGGCTATTTTTTTATTTTTTTTATTTTTTTTTTTATTTTTTATTTATTAGAATCTCCAACGAAGACAACACATAACATATATATAAAACTACATATTTATCATTCTGCGTGCATCTTCAATTACAGGAGAGTACAGCTTGCATAGAGTTAGTTAACAACATAAACATCAGAACAATAATGACAATTCCAATATGAATAAGGATGAACAGTCTGCTACTGTTTGAGACTTATGGGCTCTTTAATAAAATAATTACATAAGAAAAAAGAAATATCTTTTACAGTAACAATAATTTTAAGAGTACTAAAAATTATACACAACAAAACAAAAATAGACTCTTATAAACGAAATTAAACAGAAAATATTATTAACCTTAATTTAGAGCTCTCAGTCTTTTATAGATATACTTACAAATTAGAACATAAAATTAATATGGGTTAACAAAAATGAACACTAAGCCAAACTAAATAAGAGATAACATGTTGAAAAACGAATTAAAAATAGAAGAAAAAAAAAACAAATCACAACACAATAATTAGGTTACTTTAAATTAAATTAAATGACATTGTTGTAGTGAGACTTAATTTTAGTTTTAAATTTGTGCAATTTATCATGAAATATATCTATTTCGAGCGATCGTGGCAGAAAATTATACAATTTTATAAAACGCGTTATTGGTGAGTTGGCACCCAAGTTCGTTCTATAATTTCGAGGTTTGAACAGTTTATAGACATTAGGGCGTGGTAAAGTTCTTGGGATGGATATATTAATTTTGCTTATAAGTTGGGGACAGTCAATCTTGTTATTAAGTACTTTATAAAAGTACATAAGGTCACTCAATTTACGTCTAGTATTAAGGGATGTCATTTGTACTGACGAAAATCTTTCAGCATATGATGTATTTTTTTTGCGACTCTTGTAGTTGAATGTAAGATAATTAATAAATCGTTTCTGCACTTTATGTCTGCTATGTCGGTTATTTTAGTTCTCCTACGGATCTCCTCATTTCTGATTCGATCTCGTAGGGAAACCCCGAGCATAGCCCTCTCCATAGCTCGTTGAGTGACTTTGAGCTTCCTAATAAGGCCCATAGTGAGAGGCCACGTCTCGGTGCCGTAAGTCATCACTGGCAACACACAACGATCGAAGACTTTCGATTTAAGGCACTGAGGTATTTTGGACGAGAAGACGTCGCGTAGTTTCCCGAACGCTGCCCAACCGAGTTGGATTCGACGATTGACCTCTCTCTCGAAGTTGGACCTGCCTAACCGGACCACTTGTCCTAAATAGACATATTCGTCAACAACTTCAAGAGTCGAGCCCCCAACATCGGTGTTGGGGGCACAACATGGACATTCGACATGATCTTCGGTTTTTCCATGTTCATTTTAAGACCCACCTGTTGGGAGACTCGATTGAGGTCTCCGAGCATAGTGCTAAGGTCTTCCAGCGATTCTGCCAAGACTACAATATCGTCGGCAAACCGAAGGTGAGTAATATACTCGCCGTTGATGTTGATGCCGAATCCTTTCCATTGCAAGAGCTTGAAGGCATTTTCCAGCGCGGCAGTGAACAGCTTCGGAGATATGACATCTCCCTGTCTCACGCCTCTCTGTAGTGGAATAGCCTTCGTACTCTGATCTTGTACTCGGACCGACATGGTGGCGTTGTTGTATATACACTTCAACACTTCGATGTACCGATAGTCGATATGGCACCGCTGGAGAGACTGTAGCACAGCCCAAGTCTCGATCGAATCAAAGGCTTTCTCATAGTCCACACGCTAAACAAAGCGGCAAGTTATATTCCCCGGTTTTTTGTTTAACTTGCCGAAGCGTATGGATATGATCTATGGTACTAAAGCCTTTTCGGAAACCGGCTTGTTCGGGAGGCTGGAAGTCATTAAACCTGCGTTCGAGACGATTTGTGATGACCCTCGAAAACAACTTATAGACATGGCTCAGGAGCGAGATGGGCCTGTAATTCTTCAGCAAAGTGTTATCACCTTTTTTGAAGAACAGTACCACCGCGCCCCTGCTCCATGCCTCTGGCGTTGAGCCCTCGAGGAGAACGGAATTGAAGAGCCTCTGAAGGACTTTCAGTATCGGCGTTCCGCCCGCTTTCAGAAGCTCTGAAGCTATTCCGTCCTCGCCCGGCGCCCTGTTGTTTTTAAGTTGCTTCAGGGCCATCTCAATCTCGCACAGGCTGATGTCCGGGATATCATCGCTAAAGTGTCGGATCAACTCGGCTCTCGGGTCTTCGGCCGAGCTAACAGCAGGTTTGGCAACCGAGGTGTAAAGCTGTCCGTAGAACCTCTAGATCTCCCTTAATACCTCTGCCCTCGTCGATACCACGCGGCCGTCTTCCGTCTTCAGCCTAGACAACTGGCTTTGCCCAATAGACAAGTCTCTTGCAAACACTTTGGAGCCTCCGTTCCGCTCAATTGTCTCCTTAATGCTCACAGTATTGTGAGCACGGACATCGTGTCGCAAGGACTTCCAGATTTGTCTATTGAGCCGCCGATATGCTTCGGCGTCATCGGAAGACTGCAGCGTTAAAGATCGACGTTCGGCCATGAGGTCAAGAGTGTGGATCGAGAGTTTTTGTGGTCTATCTCTACGGCGAGGTCTAAAATACTTAGATCCCACCATATGGACAGCTTCTACCAAACCGCTGTTTAGCTCGTCCACTGCAAGGTTTTCTCCTAGACAATCAAAGCGATTTGTCAGCTCGAGTTGAAAGCTCTCGGGGTTTTGGATATGGGCGCGAGTAGGTCGGAGCGTAGATTTCATCAAGCGACGCCTTTCCGATTGAACATTGATATTCAGTGTGCCCCTAACCATTCGGTGATCACTGCCGGTTTTCACCCTGTTGATCACAGAGACATCTCTGAACATCCGTCTATTCGTCGTCAAGATGAAATCTATCTCGTTTCTCGTAGAACCGTCAGGACTCAGCCAGGTCCATTTCCTGTGAGGCGGCTTCTGGAAAAAAGAGTTCATCGCAAAGAGTCCCTCTTTCTCCAGAAAGTCGGCCAGCCTCTGACCCCTGGGGTTCCGTTGCCCAGGTCCAAATTGCCCCACTTTCAACTCTGCATCGCTTCCCTTGCCCAACTTTGCGTTGAAGTCTCCCATAACAACATTGAAGCAGGTTTTGGAAGTATGTATGGCCCGACTTATGTCCTCATACATTTCCTCCACTTCTTCATCTGGGTGTGTCGAGGTCGGCGCGTATACCTGTATGACCTTCAACGAATATCTTTTAGATATTCTGAGTATAAGGTATACTACCCTGCTCGACACACTTTCGATGGATACGATGTTGTTGATGAGAGACTTGTGGACGAGAAATCCGACACCTCCTCGGGACTGTTGGTCGTCCCCCCGGTAGAAGAGCAGGTTACCAGACTTCAGGGTTATCGTATCCTCCCCGATTCTTCGGACTTCCGATAATCCCAGAATGTCCCAGTGTAACCTGCTCAATTCTTCTTCCAGTTCGACAATCTTCTCGTCTGTCCTTAATGTGCGTATGTTGTGTGTTACCAGGGCCAGTCGTCGTCGGGGGTGGTAGCCGGAGCCAACCCGGGGATTCTTAGCACCCCCTGCCCCACCGTAACCATGACCACTACCATAGCCAGGAATAGTGGGGCTGCCGGGGACTGGGGGCCTGGTCTCTATTTGTGTCGTCATTTTGGGGGTATTTGCCAATACTCGCCACGCTTGGCAGGCGGGTTGGCGAGCGCAGTAGGGGACTGGCGTTAATGATGCTGCTGCCCGCCATAAACCGGGGAAAGGAAATAAGATTTGTGGGTAGAGGATGTTATAGGAAAGGAGAGTATGGCCTGAGGGAGTGGATACTTCAGTCACGGACGGGAAGTTAAGGTGACTGCAGTAGCTCGGGGGCCGAGGTCGCGTACTCGTAGCACCTATACTAGGACCGGCCATGACCACTAGATAGGAGCATCCCTGACCTGTAACAATGGAAATGATGGAATTTTAGCCCCAGTTAAATATCTCACATATTTTAGACAATAAAGATACTCATCATCGCTTAATATTGAGTTAAACTTGATTTTCTACCAATGCTCGTTAACAAGGCTCATAACAGGAAAATGCCTTGAAATTCTTGAAATTGTGTTATTATTGCAAAAACGGATAAAATACCAAATTTTTGTCTCACTCTATTTTCTTAAGAAAGTTGAAATGCGAAAATAAAATATATTTTTTTAAAATCAAATCAATAAATGTGATTTTTATTTTTGTTCGCCTTATTCTGCCGGTGTGTACTATATGAATTATTCTAGCAAATGCGACACATGAGATGTGATGCCGTTATCCACAATAATTTTGAGCCACCGGGAAACTATTCCCTTTTCGATTTGAATAAGCCTCATTAACACGGGGAGAGTTCTTCTCCTCGTAGATACGATTCTGTATCTGTATCTGTGTATCAGCCCATATACGTCCCACTGCAGGGCACGGGCCTACTCTACAATCGAGAGTACGATTGAGAGTGGTTAGGCCATATAGTCCACCACGCTGGCCTAGTGCGGGTTGGCGGACTTACATACCATAGAATTTTTGAAGTGAAAACTTCTTTAGCGGCGTTGAGCACTTTTCTGTAATGGGTATAAAATCTTAAACTCGCGTCAGGACACGTGACCTGATCGAAAAAGCGTAGGACGGATGGAGAGTAGACAGCTATCCCCTCTCTACAGCGCGGCGAAAATGTATGCCTGGGCCTACTGTTTCGTTTTTTTTTCAGTTTCACCCACTTTTTCCAAAATTGTCCCATAGCCCCCCCCCTGCCTTCCCCCACCCTTATTCCGAAATAGTGCCTATTAGCCTCCCCACGAAACCTACCCCCCCTCCCCTACCGCCATCCCGAAAATTTACCTCACCCCCCCCAATCCTATCTCGGCCAACATAGGTCGTAGACCCACCGAGTTTGGTATCCTCGGAACCGTCTTGGTGAGGGCTACAAATTGACCCCGCCAGAAATCCCAAATTACGCAAAAAATTACCCCCCCAAAAAAAAATATTTTACCTCCAAAAAATTAATTTAAGTTAGCCTCTCCACGAAACCTTCCTCCCCCCCTCCCTTACCCCCACCCCGAAAATTTACCTCACCCCCCCAATCCTATCTCAGCCAATATAGATCGTAGACCCACCGAGTTTGGTATCGTTGGAACCGGCTCGGTGAGCTCTACAGATTGGCCCCAACCAAATCCCCAAATTCCTCCCTCTCTCCCCTAAAATATTTGTCCAGGCATAACTCCGTCATTTCTTAAAGTAAACCCCCCGTGTTTGGAGTCAGAGGAATCGTCTTGACGAGCTCGACAATCGAGAGCAGGCAAAATACGATTTTTCTTATTTTTACTATATACCGGTGGTAGGTCTCTCATATGCATGATCGTAGCCAGCCGTGGGATCAGGCTGGGGCAGCAGTCTAAAATTATATGTAATTTGCAATCTGTACCCACGGTCTTCCCCCGGTATTTTTGAAGTGAAAACATCTTTAGCGGCGTTGAGCACTTTTTCTGTAATGGGTATAAAATCTTAAACTCGCGTCAGGACACGTGACCTGATCGAAAAAGCGTAAGACGGATGGAGAGTAGACAGCTGTCAGTTAGCTGTCAGTTTATAAAGCTTTGATGAATTGCCAATGATTTTGAGTGGAGATTTCAACATAAACTTCGCAGACGATAAAAATCAACTATTAATTGAATTTTTAAATAATGAATTTGGTTTAACTATGTCGAATGATCGCAATCTTAGCACAACGAAATACAAAACTACTATTGATGCGGTCTTTATTAGACATTTAAATAGGTTCGAATCAAAACTGTTCGTTTCTTACTTCAGCTACCATAAACCTATCGTATCAGTTTTAGAGATTGGCGATGATAGTTCTTGTAATGATGATGGTGAAAAAGTCGTTGAAATTATGGATGAAAGTTGATTTTTCGGAGATATAAACTTTTTAATGTAAAATAATTGTAATAGTTTTAAAGTGTTAAATTTTTAATGTAATATAAATTGTCATGTTTGTGTACGATAGCGCAATAAATGAATATTGTATTCTACCACATAAATGATAGTACTTTTATACTGATAAAGCAATTGGTGCAAAATTATTCCCTAACCATTCCAAAATATCAAACATGCTCAACGTTAATAATCAAGTTTTCACTTCTGCCGGCACTCCCGGAGTGCAACCCGTCTTTTTTTTAAATCGCTATGGTATGCAGGTTTCCTCACGATGTTTTTCTTCACCGTTTTAGTGCGTGGTGATTGACTATCAATACACATATGACTCCGAAAAGTCAGAGGTGTGCCCTGGGATTCGAGCCCGCGACCACCGTGAACATGTTGGCAGCCTCGTCTAGTCCGTTTACCAACAGGCCACCACGCACTTACGATTATTACGCAGATACGATTATTACAAGAATATGTAAAAGTTGCATCGTGTAAACATTTGTCGGAACACAATAATCTATGGCAGTTATGTCATGCGAGAAACTCTTTCCGTGTGATTGGGATAGTAGACGACTTTGTAATTTTTCGCAGATGACAAGGAGTTTTGGTGTTAGGTGCTGATCAGTTTAGTTATGGCCACAAAGCTAAGTATTATGCTGCGGAATCGATAGTTATCTATTTATAATACTATAGCTCGGGAATTACGTTCTTTAGCGTGGTTTATATTTTCTTAGACCTTCTATATTCTCTTCATCCCGTCCAAACAGTAACGTATTATTCGATAAATAATAAATAACACTTTTAACAGTTAAAGAAACGATTTTTTGTATAAAAATACGTAACATTTAAGCATCTGTTTTTTAATTATTAATATGATAGAGAATAAAATTTCAGCAAACCTTATTACTATACTATATCAGCCCATATAAGTACCACTGCAAAACACGAGCCTCCTCTACAATAGGGAGTATGGATGTCATTTTTTTATATTTTTAATCAATTCTGTATGTTATTACATTACCGTAAAAAAATATAAGTCTTTGAAAATATCAATCAAAAAAGTACAAAAAAATAATCAAAACTGCTATCAGTTTCGAAGCATTTAAACGCCATGTTGGCGCGAACTTGCTGTGACGTCAGCGTAATCGATATCAACAACGTAGTTTTTGCATTAAGTTTCTCTCATTAATTGCAACAGAACTGTATTTCGTGACAAAATAATCCATTTTATTTAATAATATAAAAATAGCACAAAATAACTCATAAACAAGCGTAAAACAATACACTCAACAAGCTAAAACTTCATAAGATCGTGAACATTGTCGTCACTTCCCTTTTCAAGCGTTTCGAAAAAATTCCGCGGCAAATATGAAAAGTCATTTTTTAAGTATTTATTTTACCGATTTAGAGTTGATAAATTTAAAAAATATCTTTAAGGTATATATCAATAAAGATTACAAAAAAATATTTTGACTTATTCTGGAGTCTCGTGCATATTCCCTATTGAGAGGATCAGGAGAGGTGTTAGGCCATATAGTTCACCACGCTGGCCTAGTGCGGGTGGCGGACGTTATACAAGTTTCACGATGTTTTCCTTCACCTTTATAATACTTAATACTAAATATCTTTATTGCACATCACATGTTATATAGAGTTTACAATTGTATTAGTATGTACAATGTGGACCCTGTTGGGCACGGAAAACATTTAGGAGATTCTCTTGTTTTGGAGTCGATTAAAAATGCTTTACCTTTAAATTATCACATTTTAAGTTTCGAATTTTAATGGATTATTATATTTTAAAATTTACTTGTCATCAACATTGTTCTATTTCCTAATTGACCTGGTGAGCATAAAACTTTTTTCGCACGTACTCCCATGGTTTAAAACTAATTAAGTACCATTTTTTGCCAGAAGAGGAAGCCGTAGTATTAATATTATGTAATAGCATATTAAGAACATTAAATCATATAATGAGTGGTGATTGAATATCAATACATACATAAAAACAAAAAGTCAGAGGTGTGCCCTGGAACTTGAACCCGCGATGTGCGTGAACATTTAGGCAGTCACGTCTGGTCCGTTTATCAACGGGCCATAACACACTTTTTTATATAAAATATACCAATGTAGGTATGTATGTAAAGTAAATAAATAACACCCAACAGTCACACATATACATAGTCCTGACCCCATATTAAAATCGAGTCTTGTGTCGTGGGTATCAGGAACTACGAGAGATTTTTCGGTCTCACAATTACTCAGACCATAAATAAATATTTGTCGGCCGCACAAACATTTCGGTCGGTGCGGGGATCGAACCCGCGGCCTCTCATTTCACAGATGGTGTCTAACCGAGGAGGCTGTCTAGTGTCTAATGTAACTCTATAGTCTATAGTTACGTTTTCATTCATATGGTTTAATTTTGATTTCATATTATTATGTCAATTGAAAATGTTTATTAAATGAAATTCCATATACTAGGTATATCAAGACTGCTACCAAAAACGAAGCTGGGTGGTAGTTTTAGTGACTACAAACACAATGTAACTAAAAAATTCGCAAAGAAACGCGATAATTATATGTAATGATTTTTTAAATATCATCATTTTTGGGTGGTAAATCCATAGTTTTTGCTAAAATAATAATTTTAACTCTTTTATATCTCAGAGCATTTATAAATAAAAGGGTATACACTATTATTTTAGGATAAATATGTATTTACCACCCAAATACGACCATAGGAAAAAAATAATATTTTTTTTACAACATTTTCTGTTGCATTGTGTCTGAAGTCGCTTCAACTACCACCCGGCTTCGTTTTCGGTAGCAGTCTTGATATACCCTGTATAATATTATTATGTAAAATTATTCAAACTTAATATGTAGGTAACAGTTTAGGTCTTAATTGTGTGGAATAATAAAGTCTTGAGCTCATCATCGCACAATGCCCCCCAAGTCATTTCTTGCCCTTGAGGCGATGATTCAAATGGGATAATTAATAGCACACTCGTGACATACAAACATAACACCATTGTCTGCCCTTATTGCCATGTCGACATTCAAATATGATACCCTATAAAAACTTTGTGAACAGGATTAGATTTAGTATAAATAGCATTGCTGTGGTCCATTTCCATTCAAACATAGCGACCCAACATGTTGCGAGTAAGTTTTTACGGGATTTATATTTAATTTGATTTTCAGTTTATAATAATATAAAAAATACGTATTTTTACAAATAATCCTGTTATTCATGTAAACTCTAAATATCTAGACTAGACTTTAAATACTATTCATAGCGTAATTATGCTTAGCCTTCTTCATGCACGCTCTATATGACAGGTTTAATAAAATAAGTTGGAACACTGGTCAAAAAAACTCACTCACTGGTCGGTGTTTCCCTATGAGATCGAATCAGAAATGAGGAGATCCGTAGGAGAACAAAGGGTACCGAGATAGCCTATAGGATTGGCAAGTTGAAGTCGCAGTGGGCACATAGCTCGTAGAACCGATGGCCGTTGAGCCCGAAAGGTTCTGGAGTCGAGGCCACGTGCAGGCAAGCGAAATGTCGGATGCCCGCCTGCAAGGTGGACGGACGATCTGGCTACGGTTGCAGGAAGTCGCTGGATGCAGGCCGCTTCCAACAGGTCATTGTGGAGATCCTTGGGAGAGGCCTATATTCAGCAGTCGACTTCTTGTGGCTGATATGATGATGGTGATGATGATGATGACTGGTCATAATGATGTGCTTTAGGGTACTCTGTGTATTCGGTTTCGAGCCGACCACCTTAATGTGTCGAATGAAATAAGTAGACACGTAAGTTTATACTTTGGATTGCACTGAATTCATAATTAAAGCGCATTGTGGATCCCTTGTGGTGCCGGTAAAACGGTGAAGTTCCAATCGAACTGGCGCACCTAGGGCTCTACACCTCACAATGACCCTTCAATTCTTCAATTCTAGTGAGAATTGAAGACTACCCATTCTACACACTCAGGGAAATGACACTCCTGGAAGTCAAAAACCTGATTTAAATTTAGGGAACCCTAAAAAGGATTTCATTTCATTGAAATCGTTCTTATGTTAAAAAAGTTTGAAACACTTATTTAGTGTTATGCATTTATAATATAATTAATGCTAAAAAGTGTATGGTTTTAATTAAAAATTAAAATATTTAAAAAAGTAAACCATATATTTTAAAGGTGTTAATTAGGGTTACTCAACCAAAGTAAATTATATTTGGGTGCACAGCTCGATTAGTAAATAAGGAAAGTCAATATTAATATAATTTTGTTGTTTTACGGTAGGTCAGGAGTTTATTGATTCTACTCATCGTTGCTGGAGTAGCAATGGCCGGTCGAGACGCACGTTCTCCAGGTAACAACATTTTTTTGTTATGTTCTATATTTAAGATATATCTAGACTCCGACCGATAACGAAGTCAGGCGGTAGTTTTAGTGAATTTAGACACGATGCCACTATAATTTTCGCAAAAAAGCGATGAATTTATTTTGTAATTTTTTATAGTCGTGTTTGGGTGGTAATACGTAGTTTTTCCTAAAATAATAATTTACACCCATTTATATTTAAAGACGCAATGATATATAATGGTTTAAAATTATCACTTTAGCAAAAACTATATAGTCGTATTTACCTTCCAAACACGATGATACCTACTTAAAAAAATCGTCGCTTTTGTTTGCGAATTTTTTTGTTGCATTGTGTCTTAAGTCACAACTCTCCCATTAAGAATGGCATTCAAATATTTGCAGTGATTAGTCTCTACTATAGGTACCAAATCATTAGATAAAGTTTTTTTCATGAGTGTTATCAGTCTGAACTCTAAAGTTTATTTATATTTTTATAGATTACAGATTGTTATAAATGTAATTTTTATTGGATGGATGTTTTATATGAAATAAGTACGTATATTATTATTAGACTAAGAGCAATCTAACTACCAGAATTCACTGATCCATTAAGTGCTAACTTATAATTATTTAAATATTTTATTTTATCACTCATTTAAATGTTTTATTTAAGGTGGTAGTGGCTGGCAAAGCAGTAGCGGTTTTGGGCAACCATCCATTGGTGGGAGTAGACCTTTTGGTTGGTCCAATTCTGGATCTGGTATAGGGCAAGAGGAATATGGTGCCAGGTCAAATGGATGGAGCCGAACCTACGGTGCATCGGCCCGAAGCAAGAGCTCTCCTGGCACTGGTTGGGACGCGCGTGGTCGAAACACGGGATCTACGTTCGGCGCAAATATCTACAAATCTAATGGATGGTCAACCAATTCGGGAGGCTGGCCCGGTTCCGGCAGTTCTTCAAATAGTTGGGCAGACTCCAGTTTAGCTCGTTCCAATGAATGGCAATCATCGCCTTGGTGAAAATACACATATTTTGTCCTATTGTAATGGCTAATGACCTACGTTTTGTTTGCTTATAACAATGTTATTTGAATATACTTTATGTTTATTAACTAAATATATATTATGTTGATGCAGTATTTTGTATTTTATTGAGCATTGTTTATAATTATACATACATATATAAATTCACGCCTTTTTCCCAAAAGGGGTAGGCAGAGGTGCTACCAGGTCACAAACATTTTGCCTTGTATGTTCCGTCCCACGATGTGGGGGTGATCCTATCGCCATATCGGGCACTAAATATTTCCGGAACCTGAGACCTCAGCTGTGTAACCGTATCGTAGTACAACTATGCCACCGAGGTAGTCAGTCAGTTTATAATTAAACCCGTTGGTACTTGGTACTATACCATTTTACTCCGTCTATACTGTATTTTTCACTATATTTAGTCTCCTTTTATATACGCTAGCCATAGCTTACCTATCACATAGACGCTAAAAGGCATGCGGTAGTAGGTTCTAGTAATGGAAATTATTTTTATTTTAAATTAACATCACCACAGAACAGATGAATATGATTAGAAGCGAAATAGAAGAAGAAGAAGAAAAACGCTTTATTATCGCGCAAATTAGCCGCATACAACACAGTACAATAATTATAAAAATTTAACAGTACAATAAATTAAACAAAGAGAGACTAAATATAAAAAATAACAAGAAGAAAATAACAGGTAAGGATGTTGCGCAGCTCACTCGCGATAACAGGTTAACATCTCAGCATGATGCTGTGTGATAACAGAAGCAACCACACAGCGCTGGTTTTCAGATGTAACCTTAGGCGATGCGACGTACAGAAGCAAATACGTTAGAAATACGTTTTGAAACTAATCATAACTCCACCAACTTGAGAACAACATTATGTTTGTGTCTGAATATACTTTATAATATATGTAGTAACTCATTCGTTTATAGGTTTCCATGGGTGCGTCGATAAAGGCAACAGGTAGAGACAACTGGATTCCTACAAAATCCAATACGATTTGTTCTAAGTATTCATTTTCGTAAAACAGAAGACGATAAATAAATCTGTACCATAAGTAATATACAAAACAAAAATAATTACGTGCAACGCTTATGGAAGAACTGTATCATGGGGGTGAAACTTTGGTGAAATAATGAATTATTGTATGAAAAATCAAAAGCACTGAATATATTAACGTAAAAAAATCATAATTTGATTATAATAATTGCATATAATATGTGCCTTTCCAATAATAAACATTTTAATACCTCATACACAGCGGAAAATCTTTAAAATCCTGTACATATAAATTTGTAAAATAGTACACAAACTAAAATTAATTTTCAATATTAGATGTCTGATTTATTTTCCGTCTATCAACATAATACTAATTAAATAACTGTATCAGGAAAAACCATTAAGCATATCGATAAAATAAATGCCAGTTTTATAACAAATACATATTTCCATAATTTTATCGATACTTTAAATCGACTATTTCAAGCTTTCCATATTGGAGTTCTTGAGGTTTTGTGTTTCGAATACTACTACAGGCAACGAAGCAACGGTTTACTCTTGTCCGCAATGCATAATTTGCCAGGAGTTTTTTGTTTACATGAAGAGGTGGCATATGACCCCACTAAGTTAAAAACCCAAAATACTTACAAAAATGGCGTCCGCTAGAGCCGCCATTTTGGAAAACGCGTTTGAAGCCATATCTCCGGAACCGTTCACTTTAGGCCCATCATGCTAAGGACCTTTTTTGTAGATAATTAAATTTCTAATCTTTTTTGTTCAATATTTTTTTTTGTACCATTAACCGTTCGCGATTTACAAGGTTATTAATATTCGTTTCTTGCCTTTGAAAACGATATTGAAGTGACGATATTTAAAAAATCATAAAAAATTGTTGTCGCGTTTCTATGCAAAATTTTTAGTTGCATTGTGTTTGTAGTCACTAAAACTACCACCCGGCTTCGTTTTCAGTAGCAGTCTTGAGATACCCGGTATAACTTGTGAGATGTTATTATCGACTTCGCTTGCTATTTGTGATTACTATTGCTATTTATTCCAATACTAGTAGGTACTGAAATCGACTTGTTCATTGATATTTTAAATCTAGAAGAAGAAGGAGTATAGGCAAGAGTCTTTAATAGCAATTTACTAAGAAATCCCGTAACATATCAAAATAATATGTGAAAAACAACTTCCGCTGAATATAACGGCCACAGTGCGTATCTATCCAAAAAGAATACTCCAATTCTGAGACGAATATGATGTTAAGACGGGTTCGGAGGGGCTGCGCTCAATAGTTTCGTTCAGGCGCCACGTACCTTACAGGCGACCTCATTGGTCACGGGCTCGAGTCCAGCAACCCCAAGGAACCTCTTTTGGTCGACTTTTATCACTACTAAGTTTAGTAGTTTGCATTGAAGAACCGAAGAAAAGGTATAAGACATTGTAGTCAGAGTAACTGGACATATTAAGACTTAGCATCTGTATGTCTCAAAATGGCGAACACAGTGGAATACCATTGCATCGTAATTCATGATGTTGCTTGACTTTGCTAATGTTCATGAGCGGTCGTATTGCTTACCATCAAGCGAATGGCATACTCGTCTTGCCATTTATCGCAATAAAAAAAAGTTTCCTGACCAAAAATCGATTGACCAGAGCTGCGCTTTACTTGAAGAAAAAAATTACAATGATAATTATTAATTTATATAGTATATCTGAAAAAAAGTGTGGGTGACCCACATTTGGGTCTGCTTTCATCACACACATCAGGAGTCAAATTGCATTAACAACTATACTATAAATAGCTCCGTCTTATTCTTACGTGCGTATAATAGGTACATAAAGATATTGCAAAATATGTATAAATTGATTTTATAAGACACGAAAAGGTGTTGAATTTAATTGTTTGTTTTATAACGTTACCTATAAAAGGTGGAACCCGCAGAATAAATAATCACAAAATTGTCTTCAATTATGACCAAGTTACCGGAATGATAGTTATCGGTCATTATTTAACTTCTCATATACAAAGGCACAAAAAGTAATTATAACTAAATAATTACTGGAATGTGTCATTAAACAGTTACAAATTATGTCTAAACTTGGTTTGTTTTAACCCTTAATTTGGCAAGATATATTTTTCTTCAAATTCTTTGTTTTTCTTAAATAATCGTTATATTATATTCCATTAGAGACAGAAAAAAATAGGAAAAAAATTATTCATCCGTTATTTTTTTTTATACCCATAGTATAATATACTATACATAATCTTATGCTTAGAATTGTACATATCGGATTGTTTGTATAATATACTATACATTTGCAACTTAAAACCATTATGTAGGAAATATTAACACAGCAAAAAAACATTGTTTATTATGATAATTGTAAAAAAAATATCTCTTATTCGGTATACCAAGCAATAACTGATATTAATTGCAAAATAAGGTAAAAGGTCTGATTTTCAAACATGGATTATGTGTCTACGAGCGACTTATCTATGCAAAATGTAGAAATCTACAAACTTGTTGGTATCTTCTTAGAGTTATTATTCCGGCAATGAACCCACATCTCTTTGTAGAAGAATATGACGATATCTAAATATGGCGGCACGTATTTTTGCGCTATTAACATTAATACCACCTGTCTCTTGTCCTGAGTATTGATTAGAATTATGAACAATGTCATTAATTATTTAATCTGAGAAGCAATCAAGAACGTAGTTCAAAGAAGGTTTATTTAGATACATTTCTGCTTAAACGTTATCATCGAAAACAATAGCACATTAGAGGTATCCTATATTTTTCCTAAATATGGACAGGATAGACTTAAGTGATGTGGCAAACATTCGTTTAAATATTTTAGTGGGGGGTTTTATTGACTGGCGGGATTAATTTACAATTAAGTTTTACTGTGTAGAAAAAAGATAAGAAGGAAGAGAAGAAATATTGGTGGAATAGACGGTAAATCTCCTCTCCTGGAAGAACACGAAGGCATTAATGTAATTGGTGAATAGGTCGCCTAATTTGTAGGGGCTGGTTCAACATTTTGTGAAATAATCGGAGGTGAAGTAACTACACAATACTACCAGATACTGACAATGAATGTTAGTATCTGGTAGTATTATATGGGATAATAGGGAAGTATATGGGGTTATACATTCTTGGGGTATATGCGGTGATAGATATTCTTCCTCTGAATTTGACTCCAGACCACGATAAGTTTGTTTACGTCAAAATATTGCAGTACTGTCTTCAGAAAACGAATTTAATCTTTCAAGAGACGAGTCAATATAGTTCAATGTAATAACCGCTGTCAGTCATGATTCAGCATGAATGAGTAGGCTGTCCGGGGTGGTACCGCTGTCTCACAGAAGATCGACATGAAAATGTCATCTTTGCCGTCGCATTTCAGTCGGTGAGTGAGATTGCCGGTTTGCCGTATTGGGCATCCCTTTCCTCTTCCCGCCCCGTTTTCCCGTTTCGATTTGTTGGGCCGACAACACATCTATGATCCAACGGTTGGGGACGTTCATGGGCGGCAGTGATCACTTACCATCAAGTGATCTGTATCCTCGTTTGCGGGGCCAATGCAAAAAAAATGACAATCGAAGGAGTATCAGAAGACGTAATATCACGTAATTTTTCAAAATATCAGTATCGTCCTTTTCTTCTCCTGAAAAATCACCACCAACGTCGGATCCACCATCTTCAGGCGGGATCAAAGCAAGGATGCGGAGCGATCTGGTTATGGATTTCCGCTGTTAAATAAAAAAAGACATAGGACATGCAAAAATCTGTAGTCTGAGTCATTAAAAATAATGAAAAATAAAAAAAGAACAAGTATTAAGAGATGATGCTAGATGCTTTTAGTTATAAATGTATAGTATAATATACAAATATTAGGGATATTTGTTACTTGATTATAGTGAAATGTATAGCCTACTATACTAATGTTAATAAGTTCACTTTGTACAATATAGCGAAATGTATAGCCTGCTATACGTTGACCTTTAGCGTCAATTATCACTGAAAATATTGCAAGAAAGTTAGTTATTAGTTAGTGATTCCATTTATCAATAATTTTGCAACATATGTCAAAGCAAAATCAATATGTTTTTACATAAAAAACAACAAAAATATGGTAATTACCGAGAACAGGCGCTGGGGATTCATTTTCAAAAACTTATACGTGTCAAATGTTAATGTCATTCTAACATTTAAACTAGAAAAATAGTTTTATTTGACAGATAAAATGTTGCCATATCGTATAGTAGAAATAAATTTATAATTTTTTCAAACGGAGTGACTCAGTATTTTTTTAAAGTATACGTATAATATAGTATACGCTATGAAATTAAGGGTTAATTACAGTTTTTTTTTATTACAAATGACAACAATTACGGTAGGTACATAGTTTTTCTGTATGCGCCAGTGTAACACAAATTTTGAAATATCCATTTTAATACAATAGTTAATGTTAATACGTTTGCAAAAAGCAAATTACTGGAGAAAAACAAATGAAGAAACTTAATTTATACACTCGTAGAACTAGAAGCAACAGCGACTTTATGAATTATTTTTTCCCAAGTGGTACTTATACCGGGTATATCCAGACTGCGATTGAAAACGACGCCTGGTGGTAGTTTTAGTGACAACAAACAATTTATATCTAAAATTTTTAGAAAAAAACAAAAGCGGCGATTTTATTTTTTAAGTATCATTTTATTTTGGTAGTAAATACGAGTACATAGTTTGTGCTATAATAATAATTTAAACCTTTGGGTATCATTGCATCTATAAAATATGAAAGGATGTACATTATTATTTTAGGATAAACTATGTGCTTACCACGAAAACACGACGATAGGTACAAAAATACAAAAAGTCACTCTTTTTTGTCAAAATTTTTAGTTGTGTTATGTCTTAAATCACTAATACTACCATCTGGCTTCGTTTTCGATCGCAGACTGGATAGTATGTACCTAAAAATATGTACAGGATTACAACAACCGTCACCAATAGCGTAAAATGCCCTCTGATACTATCTCTGGTTGTCGCCACATGCTCAAAACGATCTACGTTAAGTATTCTTCATGTTTTCATCAGGTAAAGAAAGTTTCTTAAACCGACGCTGCATGTCACGTGGTCTGAGCTCTAGACAACGAATGACAATGCGAAATTTTAACCACATTACTCTGTTCTGCTAACTGTCTTAGTAGAGTTAGTTTTTTTTTTTAAATTAAATCTAACAAGTTAAATAATATCGCGGATTAGACAAAAAGTTGCAAAGGCAAGAAGATGTTTTATTAATGGTAAAAAGTTATTATTGTTTAGATTCGATAAACACCTCATCCTTACCAAAGGCGCACATTTTTTTTCCGACTGCTTTGCTTATTAAAATACTTTATACTTCGACTACAACACAAGAATAGTTTCATAATTAGTTTGCTTTTACTGTCTTCATTGCTGTTTGTAGACTTGCAGGAGCAACTTGTTTCGAATAATAATTCTTGGATCTTTTCAATGATAGAGGTAATTAAATTCTTCAATAATGTTATAATAATATCCTTAACGTTTTAAATAATTATTTTATTTTAATTTAACAGATGCGGAGACATTCCGTTGGTAATGAAAATAGCAAAAACATTCCACACCGGAATATAGTAGTAACAGTAAAAGGATATATTAATGCAATAGGGTCGTGGTATGATTATGCATCTTGTAAACTGGGTTGGTGGTCGCATTTTGGTACAATTTGCTATATTGGAATGTACGTTTTTCAAGTGATTGAAGCATTTTTGGCAAAAGATGATAAAGAGCGGCTTTTCGAATGCTTTAGTGTCATATGTTTTTGCGGCATGGGACTTTTGAAATTAAATCTTCTAAGGTCCAAATATTCCCGTTGGGTGAGCCTTAACAACCAAATGGCCGCTTTAGAACAGCAACAATTGCAATATTACGAAAAAATTAAATCTAGTTTGGAATATGAGTCAGATGAAGAGAACGAAAGCAACGAATTCTCACCACACATTTTTAGATACAATGACAGATTCAGTAAAGCTTCAACCATTATTCTAAGAATTTACGTATCAACGATTATGTTCTATGTGCTATCTCCGTTTGTAGAGTACATATTTAGAACGGTATTCTTAAATGATATTTTGGGATACCCGCACATTTTACCTATTTGGGCGCCTTTAGATCGTGTAAGTTTCTGGGCATATCTACCAATGACAATCTGCGAAGCAGCCGCTGCGATGTATTGTGTTTTCGTTCACACAATGTTCGATTTAATCGCAGTAGGCATGATGATATTCATATGCGGTCAGTTTTATTTGCTGCGCCAATGCAGTGAGCGTATCGGCGGGAAAGGTAAAATATGTAATGTGAACAAAAAGAGAGACGCCCGAGCCCGTTACAGAATCAAAAAATACCATCGCATTCATATAATTCTCATCGAGTAAGTATTATCATCTTAATTAAAATGCACTTTTAGTATTTATGTTCACAATTCAAAGTTTTTTTGTTAGGACTGTATATATTAGTGTAATTTACATATTAATTTATGGTACGAAATATTACACCTGTATCAGTTTCGCCTGGGTGCATACCTGAATCAAGTAGTAGGTACCTACACCTAAATTCGACGTGGCTATCCTTCCATCCCCTTTTCTTCTCATCGTACCCACCCTGCTCAATCCAGTCCCTACTCCCGTCCCATCTATCCTGTCACTTCTCGCTCTGTACCGTCCTTTCTCATCATAAACTATCCCGTTTCAGCCAGTGCCTTTATATTCCGTCCTATCCCACCAAATTAATTATGTCAACTATCTCAGTCCTATCTCTCGACACCTAATTAGAGTGCGTTATGAACCATGCAAAGTTAGGCTTTGTTATTAATGGAGTGGTTTGTTTTTACTACTGTGAACGAGCGGTCATATCACTGACCATCACGGGAATGATATGCTCGTCTCGCCATTCATAATAATAAAAACATAATACTTTTTATACAAATTATGTATAGGTGGATTTCGTTCCCAACTAATTCTTTATCTGTATGAATTTAAGATGATTCCTTTAATTATAGTACTTCAAAATGCCTTCTCGACTTCAACCTCAACGATCAACCTCATTAGCTTTGTTACTATATAAGGCTATATAGCCACACTGTAGTTACCATGTACTATAATTATAATGGGAATGAGCTAGTTCAAAGAAGTTAGTACGTTTTAATCACAGGGAACCTAAGTGAAGTTATGGTTTTGCTGTCGTACTTACTTGTGTAAACGAGATTGCCAGAGCACCAATACACCGTTTCTCTTCTTGTGCTTTCTCTTTCTTTAGCCTCCTTCCATTTTCATGGCAGCACCGTATACCTATAATTATCCAAGTAGGGTGAGTGGGGCCAACATTGAAAATAGGGTAACACAAATTGGTCCATAACAAAAGTCTTACCGCATATTTTGAACGGCTGACAACATTGTTAAGATCGCTATTATATAATATTGTTCTACAGGGTTTTAAATCAAACCCTATTCATCTCATCAAAAACCGTTCAATATTACACACCCTATAAATATTAACAAAATTACCAGTAGACAATTATTTTCAGTATTGTTACCGAATTTAACAAACTGGTCATGGATATTTTGGGCGTGTATTTCTTCTTGGCAACCTTTAGTCTATGTTCCATCGCTGTTCGGATTAAGACGGTAAGAATATTAAGTCGCCGACTTATTGCAATAAAATATGCTTTATGGAATCTTGTATTTTATTTTTAGGAAACCATGAGCAAACTGCAGCTTGCAACTTTAATACAATACATGAGTGCAAGTCTCGTACAATTATTCTTGTTATGTTATTATGGGGATGCTGTATATAACGAGGTAATAATATAAATAGACATATTATTATTAACACGGATGCGCACAATCATTTTTATTGCTTCCATAGGCGGAATGAGCATTCGCACTGCTTGTAAATGTCATGAACATTTCCATTATACAACACTACCAGCTTCATACGGCTTCGCTTGCAACCCATTTTTTTGACTATGCTCTTTCACCCTCTTTACTCCATCTCCCTTTTAACTCCCACTCAACTGTCAACGATCATTTTGTTTGCAATGTCCCTCTAGTAGGTATACTATCTCAATAGTTATATATGAAATCATTCAAACCGCCGCTCATGGTCAGAAGTAAAACCAAATAACAGCGTGAATTATAATGCAATGTTTGGAATTCTACTGTGCTCGCCATCCTGAGACATAAAGATATGTCTCAATATGTCCAGTAATTACTCTGGCCACACTGTCCTTCAATCTGGAACACCACAGGAACAGCCACAGGAAGTCCACTGCTGAACATAGGCCTCGCCCAAGGATCTCTACATCGACTTGTTGAAAGCGGCCTGCATTGTAACTTAGAGGATTGGCGTTGTTTAATTTTATTCTTGTTTCCAGAGTTCAGTTGTGATGGGTCAGGGTCCTTTCGGCGCCGCTGTGTGGTGTCTCAGCCCCACAGTGCGTCGCGACGTGCAATCGTTTGGTGCGGGCATGTCGCGCTCCCACGCACTGCAAGCGGGCCCATTCAACCTGCTCAACCTACCTTCCTTTGTACAGGTTTGCGTATATTTGGACAGCCTACGTGGCGCAGTTGGCTGGACACCGGCTATGAAACAAGAGGTCACGGGTTCGATCCCCAGACCGAAATAAATATTTGTGTGCTCTAAAGATATTTGTTTCGAGTCTTTGTTTGTGAGACCCGAAAACCTTTCGTGGTTCCTGATACCCATGCAAGACTCGAATATACTCGACTGTTGAGTGTATTTATTTAATTTATTTGGTCTAAATTAAAATTATAATGAGAAACAACCACATCTTACGCATCTTACGCATGATTGTAGTGAAGGCTCGGCCCTATAGAAGGATGTACATAGACTCAGAGATGATATGGTATAGTACCTACAAATATATCTAGTTGAAACCACAGAGTGTATTTTACATACTAAGATTACAAACGATTTAATTATAAAAGCTTTTGCCTTTAATATAAAAGTAGGGTCGACTAAATTACATTTACATTAAGGGTTTAGCTGTTTTTTTTATACTTTTGATTGTAGTAATACGTGCAGCATTTGATATAAATCTACGATTGATTTGATAGATATGTTTATTTATCTTTCTTTACAGATCGTTCGTACGGCGTACAGCTGTTATGCGATGATTGGACAAAAATAAGCAATTCCTAAAATTGTATGAATTCAGTAGATACACTAAAATTATTTAAGTGCAATGTTTTTGTTGTTGCTGTAAATTTTTATGACACTTGCCACTTGCTATAAGCGCCATTATTGTAATTCACATTGCATAGAAAAAATGTTAAACTTTGACCACTACTTAAAATATATTGCAAGTAGGTACATATATTACACGCAAAATGTTAAAAAACAAATATGTAAACGTGTAACATTAAATTTAATTGTTGAATAAGTAAGTTAAATGTGCAATAAATTATTTGATCTGCGTTGTAAATTAATTACTACAAATTACCAAAATTAAAAAGACCACCACAATTGGTAAGTTTAAAGGCAAATTAACATAATTATACCTTCTCTCCATTAATATTTTCCAGTGACGTAAATGGAAATAATAAATCGCTTTTCAAAATAGGATATTCATACATTATGATGATAATAATACATGATATATTCGAACCCGCACTGGGCCAACGCGGCGTAGTGGGGTAAGAGTTATGGTTACTCATTAGACTCACCCGGCACCGCCTCGCCTCGCGCGGTCAATATTTTTTATATGAAATTGCATGGACATACACTCACTACATCAACTCCGTAACGTCACCGGATCGCCGCCGTCCATGCGTGGACCACTCGGTTACAACTTGTTACTCCCATGCTTGTCTTGCGTTGTTGCATTGACATTTTACTAGGAGCGAACGAAACGCGCGTTGCCACTGAGTGGACCACACGAGGTCCACTCAGATTTCACCTACGACAATAAGTGGGCCGCGAGCGATGAGGCGGTCTCGGTTGGGTCTAATCAGCGGTAATCTTTCTGAATTATGCCCCTCTTAATTATAGAGGTTGACTGCACCCTGCAGTAGGATATATTGTGTCGATTATTATTAATCAATAATGTGGTTATCTGTAATTTTAAATATAAGAAAAAAAATTGCCGAGTGGCTTCCACTGACAAGCGTAGTGTCGAGCTTCCACATCCACAAAATGAACAGACAACCTAATAAATAATGTAGGAAGTTTCTGGATGCAGACAAGTTCTAACACGTTGTTATAAAAAACCTCTAGAATAGATATTAATAAATGTATATTTTATTTTTTAAATTGAGGACCTCCAACGAAGGAAACACGACATATAATGAAGACAATGGTATAGCATTGTTATGGTTTACATTTCGACGTGATCTTCAATTATAAGAGACCACAGCATGCAAATATAACTATATATACTATATAAGGAGCGCTGCCATACAATTGCGTCTTCAAAAACATTTTATATGGAATATATTAATGTTTTTGAGCTTTCTGTGAAGTTCTGAATACTCAGTGAAAAGTAAATAATATTAGAGGAATCGAGGTCGAATTTCGATCACCAGGTGACCCCAATTAAAATGGATACCTGAACGGCAACATTTAAAACGACACTAACTAATAAAACGACTTTATTTATTTTGCACATTTTAATTTGTACTTTTATTTGGTATCTTACAATAACATTTCGCAATATTGTACCAAGATAAAAAACTTACGAATACTGGAACGCCATTCCAATTATAAGTTGCTCTTAACAGCCCACTTAGCCAGTACATTTAAGCGAGATAAAAGTAGTTAAGCGCAACTTATATTTAAGTTGGGTTCCAGAATTCGGGCGTTATTATAAATTAAAATAACCCTGTATAACAAAATGCCGTAGAGTACGCCAGTAGTATCATGCAAGGACGTGTTGCTTCAGCCATGTGGCGACGGATTGTTGGTGCGTAGCGCTCCAGCGGATGCTATTGCGTACTGTCTCCAACGACCTGGCACGCGCGGTCTCTCCCGCACCCGCCTCAGGATACTGAGAGAAAAACTCCTCCATCTGATAATACGAGGATTATTTATTAATAAATACTTTATTGTGAGTCATTGGTTATACGCCGCCTGTGAAACGAGAGGCCGCGGGTACGTTCTCCGCACCGAGACAAATAATGTTTGTGAGGCCTACAAGTTATCTCAGGTCTGGGTGGTTGTGATACCGAAACGTCTCTATTTTTATATATTTTTTATTTTTCTTATTGCGTAAAGAAAAAAAACTAACAGAGAAATATCATGTCAATTAAATAAATAAATACACTCAACAAACACATACATAGTCCTGACCCCATTCTAAGATCTAGTATTGTGTAGTGGAACTACGAGACATTTCGATCTAACCAACACCCAGACCCAAAACAAATAATACCTGTGGATCACACAAATATTTGTCTTGGTACGGGGATCGAACCCACGGTCTCACGTTTCACAGCCGGCGTCTAACCAACTGCACCACGGAGGCATAATATAATAATGATTAAATAATTACTAAGTGTAGATTTTACAAAGAGAAACTATACTAAGAAACAATTGAATTGATATAAAACATCTCAGAGCGTGGGCGTAAATGAGTTCGTAATTGATATAACACTACTAGAGAGACTAGAGAGACACTAGTATAGAGTACTGGCAAATTACCCCTCAATGGCGACACAAAAATGGACCAGGCCCCCAGTCCCCGGCAGCTGGATGCAGGCCGCTTCCAACAGGTCATTGTGGAGATCATTGGGGGAGGCCTATGTTCAGCAGTGGACTTCCTGTGGCTGATATGATGATGATGATGATGATGAATTGATATAAAAATTATCAATATAATGCAAGACGATTTTGATATTGCTAAAATTATTTATACTCACGAGCACGTTAATTCTCTACTTTCGCTTAAATTGGTACAAATGGTTCAGTAGACTGCCTCAGTGGCGTAGTTGTACTGCGGTAAGATTAGAAACTGAGGTTACGGGTTCGAATCCCGGTCAGGGCAAAGTGATGTAGGGTTTTTATATTCATTATAGACTCGGCCCATATCGTATCGTGTGACGGAACAAATAAAGCGAAAAATGTGTGTTCTGGTTTCTACCTAATCTATCCGGCAAAAGGCGTGACTTTATGAACTTCTTTATCGTATATGAAATTGGCTAAAATTCAGCAGTGACTTATTGTAACTGAAGATATTTCTGAGTATACACTTGTAAACTATGATTATCGCCCTACCTCTTTTAACTTCAACTCCGTGTTAAAAGTACTAGTGATGGCGGGTATTAAATTGCCTAGATATCGACTGTTGAGTGTGAATCTATCGACAAGCTGCGTCCATCGCTCTCGTACGTCGTCCCACACTAGCGCAGTGCCAGACGGATTCGCCGATATTTGATGCAGTACTGTCAAGTAATCTTGACTTCTAATGTTCTTCTCATCCCACGCTAGGAGAAGGTACCTGTAAAATAGAAACTGTTTAGGAAATAACCTTTATTGTGCAAAATCAACCCTCATCCACTATTTACTTATTTAAATATAAATAAATA
The DNA here is from genome assembly GCA_023078785.2 of Hyles euphorbiae. NCBI lineage: Eukaryota > Metazoa > Arthropoda > Insecta > Lepidoptera > Sphingidae > Hyles > Hyles euphorbiae. The sequence continues at coordinate 7,917,140 of CM041040.1, forward strand.
AAGATTCTTATTATTTGAGCAAATAAAGCATTTTATTCTTATCTTGAATAATCTAATTGTAAAAAATGGATATACCTGAAGTACTTGTAAAAATTGTATGTTACGTTGGCGATCCTAAATAAATAAAATAAAAACTTAGGCCAGTTGTTTATTTTGTTACATTTATTTGACAATCGAAATCAAAACAATTTAATTTTTTTTTATTGCATAATTAAACGAGCAAGCAGATCACCGCATGGTAAGTGATCATTGCCGCCCATGAAATTCACAACGCTGGGGTTATAGATATGTTACCGGCCCATCAAATCGGGATTTCAGCCGTGGTAGGTCTCTCATATGTGACAGTCCATCAGGGGTACCACCACATGTCTATTTCTCCCGCCAAACAGTAGTTGAAATGCACTGTTGTGTTTGAAGTTGAAGGACATTGCAGCCAGAGTAACTATTGGACATATTGAGACTTTAGATCTTATGTCTCATGATGGCGATCGCAGTGGAATGCCAAGCATTGCTTTGTAATTCGAGGTGTTGTTTGGTTTTAATTGTTATGAGCGGTCGAATCGCTTACCATCAGGCGAACGGCATACCCATCTCGCCCATCAAGACAATAAAAAAAAATCGGGAGTTGAGCAGAAGGAAAAATAATGTGAAAAGGAGTTATTGGGCTTCGGCAATCTCACACAGAAATATGCTAGCAAAACTGTCGCTTCACGTTGATCTCCTATGAGACCAGTCATGACTAATAACACCGTGGCTTTACTTCATAATCGCCTTATATAGACCACCAGAAAATGTCTGATCCAGTCATCAACATTTTTAATATCCCTATTATACAAATACTAAGTAAATAAAACGATCACCTTCTCAATATATTAGTGTTACGGGGTCCTGATAACGCATTCCTCAGTTTGGAACTCTCCTGAACATCAGTTTCATTCAAGTAAATATTCCACAGCTTGTCCCATTCTTCCTGCGATGCTGATTTCATTCCTGTGAACAACATTATCGATTTTTACGTATTTTAACTAAATATTTATTGTCTGGGAAAGGTCGACATGGCAATTTTCTAGTGATGTAGTAACACGTTTCAAATAGTTATATCGATATATATAATAATAATAATAAACTCTTTATTATAACACCATATACAAAAGATAAACAAAAGACAAAAACAAAAAGAAAAAAGAAGAAAACAATAGTTATAGAAACATAACGTTGGTGATATAACTGGCGGTCTTATCGCTTTAAGCGATCTCTTCCAGACAACCGGTTGGTAAAGGAAAGATCCAATGGTTATGGACGGTGCTTATTATTAACAATAAACTTACATACAATATAAATATATAAATACCGATATAAACAAATAAATCCAAGATATGATACACTTAAATACAATATAATACATAAACATACATATATACATAACAATAATAGTGAATGATGATAAATCTATTGCGAAAGGTAGAAAGCTTTCACCCTTGATTTAAATATTTCCAGCGAGGACGATCGCTTAATTGTAAGAGGCAAAGCGTTCCACAGCCGCACTGCCTCAACAGTAAAGGAACGGTCATAAAATGACGTCCTATGTGCTGGAAACTGCAACATCAGATTCTCTGATGACCTAAGACAATGTGAATTAGCAGTATGTAGGAAGTTAAAACGTTCCTGAAGGTAGCGCGGAGAAGAGGGATTAAACAGAACACTGTAGAGAAGAGACAGGATATGAGCATTTCGGCGACGACGTATAGGGAGCCACTTGAGCCTGTTACGATATTCAGAAACATGGTCATATTTGCGCAAACCAAATATAAACCTGATACAAAAATTTTGAAGGCGCTCAAGCTTATTTAGCTGGGCCTCAGTAAGATCGAGATAGCTGGTATCGGCATAGTCGAGAATAGGGAGCAAGAGAGCTTGTGCAAGCGCAATCTTAGTGGTAGTCGGAAGAAAATTACGCAATCTACGCAACGAACCAGCAGAGGCAAACAATTTACGACTAACTGCCACTATTTGAGGGCCCCAAGTTAAACTGCGATATATTTTTTTATATATTTTGCAACGCAATCACATAAGAGTAGTAACAATTAAGTCAAGCTTATTAAACGCAATATGATAAAATATTTTAAATACAATTGATATTGACCGATGTGTGCACATAGAAGATATATATTTTTATTATTATGAGGGTAACTTCATAAACGTAATCGAACCCTAGGAATGAGATGGAATTATTGGTTTTCTGTTAAGCTGTTCAAATTAAAAAAATCATTACACAATCACTGCATAATATAAAACAAAGTCGCTTTCTCTGTCCCTATGTCCCTTTGTGTGCTTAAATCTTTAAAACTACGCAACGGATTTTGATGTGGTTTTTTTTAATAGATAGAGTGATTCAAGAGGAAGGTTTATATGTATAATACGTACATATTATTGTACATAAATCTATTTGTACCCGGGCGAAGCTGGGCCGGGCCGCTAGTAATACAATAAATGAAATAATACTTTTACTGGTGGTAGGTCTCTCATATGTGAGAGGTCATCTGGGTAGGTACCACCGCAATGTCTATTTCTCCCGTGAAACAAAACTGCGTAAATGCACTGTTGTGTTTCGGATTGAAGGACATTGTAGCCAGAGTAACTACTGGACATATTGAGACCTAACATCTTATGTCTCAGGATGGCGAGCGCAGTGGAACATTTCTACTGTTTATGAGCGGTCGTATCGCTTACCATCAGGCGAACGGCTTCCTCGTCTCGCCATTCATTGCAATAAAAAAAAATACACCTAAGAGTCACATACATAGTCCTGACGCTGCACTAAGATCGAGTCTTGTGTTGTGGTTATCAGGAAATAGGAGAGACTTTTTGGTCTTAGAAACACCCAGACTCGAAACAAATACACTGTGGTTCACACATATATTTGTTTTGGTGCGGGGATCGAACCCGCAGCCTCTCGTTTCATAGCTGGCGTCTAACCAACTGCGCCAAGCTGTCAATATAATATAAGAAGAAAACGTGCGCGGGTTCGAAATCGATAAAAGCAATCAAAGTGGAATCGTGCAGCACTAAAACCATCTCGAACTGTCGCGTACTATACTTATGTATTTTACTAAAAATAATTAATTCACGGAGAAAAGGAGATTGTTATTGGTAAAACATAGCAATATTCGACTACACTAATAGGCTTGCGCCAAAATACTGGAACGCAACTTTAATATAAATGGCGCTTAACTACGTTAATCCCGATTAAATGTACTGGCTAAGTGGACAGTGCGCTGTTAAGAGTAACTTATTATTTGAATGGCGTTCCAGTATTCGGGCGTTGGTCTACCAATGTGGCATAACTGTCCCATCAATACAACAACCAAAAATATTGCATGGGGCCTCCTCGTCGTTTTTTTTTTTAAGTTATACTATAGTCAGTTTATTTTTAAAAAAGAATACCTAAAAAAATTAACATACAGTCGAATTGAGAACCTCCTCCTTTTTTGAAGTCGGTTAAATAGATTTACCGTAATAATAGACGAAGTCTCGCAGGTCGGGTTCTATGTCGAAAGCTTCGGGTGTGGCGTGGTTGTTGAGCCAGCTTACAAACAGACTGCGTACCTTCGCCTCCGCGTCGGGCAGTTCGAACCGAGTCGCCAGGGATAAAATCCTCGTACGAAGGAGACTGGAAGGAAATAATTATAAGATAATTCTCGTTAGTATTGGAATAAATAGCAGTAGCAATAGCAGTAGTAACACAAATATAAAGTGAAGCCGATAATAACATTTCACAAGTTATTATATAAGATAAATTTTGCAATTTGATATTGTGATTCACAAAGCCGAACGGGTAATATTTTTATACGATCTCGTGTAATATATGAAGAAGTGAGTTTTGTTTACGAATCCATTTAAAGAGGAAACTCAACAGTAAATTTTGTGTGTGTTTAATTTTAGGTGTGAAAACTGGATGATTGTTTTACATATTCTGTGGGGGGCGATTAGCAATAGCTGAAATATAGAGCATGATAAGGCTTCAAAATCAATAATATAGTGGTGATGTTAATTTGAGATATTAATAATTGTCATTGCTAATTTTCGTAGAAATGCATTTATTTTCAGATAATTATTAAAACCATTATAATATAATTTCATACCATAGGTTTGGGTCGTGTTGTGTTGTTTGGAGCGAACTGCAGCCTTACCATGAGCTCTTATTGCGACTCAATTTAGGACCTATTCTGAACCGCGTCGCGTTATCGTACCATGACATTGTTTAGCCGATCAAATAACGTGATCGCCTAAACTAAATAGCAAATCGTTCGCAAGTCGCGTTGTCATTCATTCAATTCGTACCATGACTGAACTTCAAGACCTCAACTGAGTCGCATATCTGTCAAAACTTGCGACTCAATAAAAGTTCCTTTATTTACTACCGAAACTGAATAGTTTCTGAATAAATGTGTTATTTCATGGTTATTTCAGTAAAATTAATTCATGACGAAGGTAGGTAACGTTCAATAGAGGTTTTTAAATGATATTCCTGAGTGAAGTGCATTGTATTAGCAGAATTTATATTTAATACTTTAGACGTCGCATAATGAACTCATGAACAGCAATTCCAAAGCAATGCTTGGCATTCCATTGCGCTTGTCAACCTGATACATAAGATGCTTCTCAGGCTACAATGTCGTTTAGTTCGAAATACAACAGTGCATTTACACTTCTGTTTGGCGGGAGAAAAGACACTGCGGTGATACCTACTCAGGCAGCCACATACGAGAGACCACTAGACCAGCAATAAGAGATTTTCAAAGTAATATTTAAATAAATTAATAAAATAAAAACTATTCAATATCACTTCAGCTTAATAATCAAAACAGCCGCGTTCTGAGAATGTTTACAATCTTGAATTTCATATAAACATAAATCTAGAGAAACGTTCATAAGTTTGAAACGCACTTCTGCAAGTTGATGCTACATGCGCATTGTAATCAATTAAACATAATGTAAATTGATATAACGTCAGCTTAATACTATTTAATGTCAATCTGCAAAATTCACATTGAAATAAATCTTAGCCAAATTTAATACATCGTACAATAATACAAATTATCAATTGTAAAAATTATCGTAACTTTTTCACGATTGAGTTTCAGAACGCCGCTTACAAGTCCAATAAGAAAGAAACAAAAATATGATTATTGTAGAGCGCTATCTCTTGCTAGCATTACGGATCATAGACTTTTGCGTTCACTCATTTGGTTAGCTTGCGACTCACTTGCGATTCAGTATAAACATGGTCATGGTACGAAACAAAATGACAACCTAATTTGAATTGCATCGGAATTGAATCGCTTAAACAACGGTCATGGTAAGGCTGCTGATCAAAGCCACAGAATACCGGGTGATATTGGCATATGGTATTTATTTAAACTACATGTTTCTTATCACCCTGGGAGGCATGGATTCCAAATTTGGAAAAGATTGGAGTGGATTTTTGTGTCAAAAGTCGTGTTTAGTTCACACGATTTAGGCCACCCGTATCTAAAAGTATTTTTATCGCTTAGCTGAAATTCAGTTCCTTTCGCAAAATTACCTGAGCTGTAAATAATCATGCATTGAAGACTAAAACCGCCATTATTGTCAAAACTGCCAGGCAGGTTTTTTTAAACTTGATAATGTTATCTCGGTTGGTTGGGAACTTGTGGCTTAAATTAATTATAATACGTCAATAACATAAGTATAACATTAAGAAAATAATAATAATCTATTAATACCCATCAATGACGTCGTAGTTTTTCTTTTCCCAGCTTTGTTTATCGTACAGTGGTTTCACCAATCCCTGGACGTATTTCTGTAAATCAAAGTTATTATTTATTTTTCTTAATCTTCTTCAATACTTAATTAACTGTTGGACATGTATGTGTATCGGCCCATATACGTCCCACATTGCACGGACCTCCCCTACAATCGACAATACGATTGAAAATGGTTAGGCCATATAGCCCCGCTGGCCTAGTGCGGGTTGGCGAAACATACCATAGATTTTTTTTATATATCGCTATGATAAGGTTTATTAGGAGTCTCTTATGAATAAGTGGGTTATGAAAATGTCGAGTCTATATTTACCTGAATGTGGTCATAAGCGAGGGAATTGAGTAACCGTCCGGCCAGCCCCACGAATATTGAGGCGGCGCTCTCCCACGGAACGTAGTCTCGCTCCACAGATAAGTACTGCGACAGGTCCAAAGCCACCGAATATGGCAGGATTTCCGCTTCCGACAATGCGAACGCGTCGTCTAGCAAATGCGACCGGTCAGATATTGAAAGCTGAAAAACAAAATATACACCAAATATGTATAATATTCAGTATTTTAATCGTTTATTTATTTATTTAACTCTTTATTGTACATAGTAAAAAGAAATAACAGTTTATGAGACTATACAAAACTTTAAGGTACAAAAGGCGGTCTTATCGCTCTAAGGCAATTTCTGCCAGAAAACCATAGGATGGATATATGAGTAAGAAAAAAGAAAGGGCACTCGTACGATGCGAATATGATCCTTCCTTCATTAAAAGTTGTATTTACCTGCGGCGAATTGGCCAGTAGCTGTTGTATCAAATTCTGCCACATTTCTTTGGTGTAATGAACTCTATAGTAGCCGACTTGGTCGTTATTCACTTTCAACCATTTAGCGTCATGGTCCAGAGTCAAACTCACTGAAAATATTCATAATTCACCTTTACTAATCTACAACCATTGATATAAGTTTATAGACAGGACGCAAAGCACATAAAGTGTTCCAATGTAAGTGGTGCGCGAGCTCCAGTACATCTCTAGTGGAGCATTACTGAAATTAGTCGTCGCTCTTGTATTAAAACAGAAAAAGTTTAATAAAAAGGAAGATAATGCTTCTTATGAGCGTTTAGACGAAATCTATTAAATTAATTTATTTTAGCGCGATTTTCACGGTCATCTTTTCGAAACTCCAAATGTACTGAATGGTCTATCCTTAGTTTTTAAATTAATGTAACTACACTTAGGATTCTAAGTACTTAAATTCATGCTCGTGTTCCTGACGGAGTAGGCAGAGATGCCACTTTGGTTACCTCCACAATAGTTTTTTGAGCTGATTTACCTCCGAAAGTATTGAATTGAAGCTCATAGCCATAAGCATCATGAGATTTTTCTAATTAAAGTCACACAGAGGGAACTGCCCGATATGTGAATTGAACCGAGGACCTCACAGATCATATCCTAATACACTCGCACTAGTGACTAGACTAATGATACTTATTCATATAGAATACAATAGCATTTATTCGTAAGTATGCTTACCCTTATCAGCTGTATCGGGGAACCAAAGCGTATTTTGAGTTGTCTTTTCGTTTGTCTTATACGTTATTGGTACAAACCATCGGTAGCTTAAAATATAAAAAAATAATTTATCACACCATATTGAAAAGAAAAAAAAATTACTTCTCATTAGAAAAATCGAAAAACCTTGCAATTTTATGTTTTATAAGAATTATCAGAAATATGTGTATATTTAGGAGAACATGTCAAAAGTCGTTTAATAGTGAATAATAAGAGGTTTTCAAATTCTAATGTTGAAAACGGTGAAGGAAAACATCGTGAGGAAACCTGCATACCATAGCGATTTATAAAAATTTCTATGGTATGTAAGTCCGCCAACCCGCACTAGGCCAGCGTGGTGGACTATATGGCCTAACCACTCTCAATCGTACTGTCGATTGTAGAGGAGGCCCGTGCCCTGCAGTAGGACGTATATGGGCTGATACATACATACATGTCTTAAATTTAAAATAAATTTATACACATTTCTTCTGAAAATCCTTACAAAACATAAGCTTCCAAGGTGTTTTTATTACACGCTTTATATTAGCTTCACTTGTATGTTTGTTTGTATGTTTGTAACCGACTCCTTAAGACGCGATTTTGACCCACTTTAAACGGACAGATTTCATTAAAATTTTGCACACCTGTCAAAGACCGATGACAATACAATAATTCGATTAAAATATATGATTATCCTGATTATTCGCCAGGATTCATTATTCTTATAATTGATGACCATTGCTACTGACCACTAGATGGCGTATAGATGAACATAATTTGCTACTGACTAGCAGATGGCGTGATAACGTCAATAATGAATGTTTGCACTATTCATCGCTAGATGGCGTTAACATTGTATTCTTCAAGTGTCAAATGTTACTACTGACCAACAGATAGCGTTATTGATTGGAAATACAGCCGTAGATGGATGTTTTTAGTCAAAACAATTAAATAATAGTTAAAAAAAAACTAAAATACACGCTTTAATAAGATATACAACTAAAAAAGTAAAAATAATTGATACTGAATTTAAGATAAGAAAATGGAGTAAAATACATATATTTTATTGTTACAAAGCGTGGGGTGTTTACAACAATTACTTATCCTCCTGCACCCCACGCTTTGTAACAATAAAATATATGTATTTTACTCCATTTTCTTATCTTAAATTCAGTATCAATTATTTTTACTTTTTTAGTTGTTTATCTTATTAAAGCGTGTATTTTAGTTTTTTTTAACTATTATTTATTTTTCTAATGAGAAGTATATAAGTTAAAAATCACTTACTTATATGGCGAATCGTTCGTGTATTTTGCTTCTTTGTCGTACACGAATCGAGTTTGTGTTATTTCATAAGTATTGGGCATGTCTTTAGGCCGGACGGTGAGCACGGGGTAACCCATTTGTCGAGTCCATGTGTCCATTATGTGCCTAAAACAGAATTTGTCATAGTATGGGTCGTGGCTCCTACAAGTGAGTGGCGAGAGAATATCAAGTGGGCCCATGAGCGTAGCCACGGTGGCTTTGACCTGTAAGGTACCTAATCAACTCTAAAAAATTAAATTATCTATGTAAAGTACTAGGCAGGTGAGCAATAAGAAAGTATTTAGGATAATTTGAATTATAAACACAGATACCGGGTGTTATAGGGTGTAACCTTTTTAAAGGAAAAAAAAATACCGGGGGAAGACTGTGGGTACAGATTGCTAATTACATATCATTTTAGACTGCTGCCCCAACCTGATCGCACGGATGACAACGATCATGAGTGGGCCCTGAATGTACATGGATAAAAGTGCTCCCCCCTTCAGTACCTCATACGAGGTATGACATTGACCAAAAATAATTGAACGAATCAAATTCACTGCTAGTAAATGTTACTAAAATTGAAACTGATGTTAAAGCTGTAATTACCAAAATTGGGGAAAAAATGCGCCCTCAATATAAAAATTACAATTGTTTTAGATGTTTAAGTACTAAACAATTTTAATGTATGTAAAAGTTGTTTTACTTTTATTCCCATACATGGTAAAAAGGTGAGTCCGGAATTTAGCAAGTTAGCTTGGTCGGAGCCCAGTCATCTTTGGGAGCCACTGGCAACATTGACATTTTTATACTCAGTAAAACAGCGAAAAAAAATATCGTGAGTAAACCTGCATAACATAGCGATTCCTATTTCTATGGTATGTTAAGTCCGTTAACCCGCAATTGTAGAGGAGACCTGTGCCCTGCAGTGGGACGTAAAAGGATTGATACAAATTTCCAACTAATAAGCACGTCAAAATACTTACGTTAAGTTTAAGTCTGGGTTGTTGTTTTTAAAGTACGGGGTTAGGGAACTGAGCAGGTCCTGTGTGACGGTGTTGCCGAATTCGTGCTTCTTAAGATAGTCTGATACACCGCGACGGAAGTTCTCCTCACCCACAAACCCTTCCAGCATCCTCAATACTGACGCACCCTGTATATAACAAGATTAAGTTAGAATGTTCGAACGTCCGAACTCAGATGTAAAATATAAGTTTCCCACTTCTAAAAATAAATACTATTCTCTATGTTCATTATTATTCACTCTGAACTTAGTCTATGGTTACGATGTACGATAGAGTATTCGAACATTTTATGGAGTACCAGCGGGCTACGCATATTCATACAGGTTTACGTAAGTTATCCCCGAGTACGTAATATAGGTAATATACAACATGTAACAGATTTAAATGTAAAAGCGGAAAGTAGTACGTTCAGAATCAGCTACTGAACCGATATCAACATTTTTTTTGGTAGGTATTTTTTTCAAAATAATTAGTTAAGACCAAGTAAATTACAGACACTTTCATTTACTACTCCGAACAAACGAAATTGAAACGTAACTCCAGGACATAAGATCATTTTTAAATGAATCACTAAACGAATACTCTAATAAACTAAATAATGAACAAAAATGAACTTTATTTCGATAGTCATAAAGTTTATTTAAGCAATCTATCATTAATCAAACGCACACAACGATAGGTCTCAATAAACGTAATAAGCTACCAAAATAAATAACTATCATATTCTCTTTTCCGCACATTTAACTACAACTAGATAGAGCAGGATGCAGCTATTGTTTAATGCAATTTGATCCATCCGACAAACGATGGCGCGCGCGGCGCGGCGGTACATCAAAAGGCAACCGGTATAGGGATGCGCCGCGATAAAAATTACTCCCGGTATTTGCAAGACCGGGCGATCTAAATCCCGCGCAATACATGCACTTAAATGAAACAAATTAAATTGTAACAAAATCACTATGAAATGAAACAACAAGTAGGTATTTCTATGAAAAATAATTTCGCGGGACGTTAAAATGGTGATTAAATTCGGTTTGTAATTTTGCTACAATGTATGCGGAATTCCGGTGTGTCTAATATCCCGTTATTGCAATCCCTAAATGGGCACCGACTATGTGAAAAAAATCCAGTCGTGCACCGCAGTTATCTGTGTTTACTTGTGTTTAAGTGTTTAGTAGATATTTCGATAACTTTCGCCCGCGATGTCTTTTCGGTATTCGAATATTGAATACACTGAAATGGTGAGAACTTTGGCACTGTGTGGTGATAATGTATCATTGGCATGCAGGACATTTAACAACAGGCACGGCCGCGGCACCAGTGTAGTGTCCGACAGTATCTCGATGCTGAGTTCGGAGAGCGCTGGATAGGTCGCGGCGAACCTGTGCAATGGCCTCCTAGGTCACCCGACTTGACGCCTCTTGACTTTTTTTGTGGGGACGTAATAAATCTCTGGTATAACTAGACTACTAAAAAGTAGAATAGTGGCAGCCTTCCTAAAAGTGAAAAGTGACACTGAAGTTTTACATAAATTACGTGAACAATTACGCAAATGTGCATCAAAGTGTATCAAGGTGGTGGACATTTCGAACATATTTTAAAAAGAAATCGCCGCATGAGTGCCATGTAACACGTAAGTTAATTTTGTTGTATTTTTTTGTGTTGTGATTCCCAATCTAGTCTTCATTGTTAGATATTGCGTTATCTAATTATCTTATTCATTAGTAATGCAAAATAAATGACGCCCGTATCCTGCCCGCCTGTAGGAACGAAGTTTAGCGGAAGTGAAATTAATAATATTTTATAGCCGATTCATGCAAAATATTGTCTTACGTTGGGTTCGTACGCATTATATCTAGTAAGTAAAATATTTAGATTTTATAGCTAAAACACAAATGTTATGCTTACAGATTAAATTAATAATAATTTGTTTACCAAACCACCCAGTAATCAGTTACGTACGTAATTTGTATTTCGTTTATTGTCAGCTGTTTCTGCCGGCGCGGCGCGTCGCAGCGTTCGGCGTTAGGTACTCGTGTGAATAGGTCTTGTGTAAATGTGTGCGTGTCCGCGAGCGTGTGTAGTAGTACTCTCTTATTTGTAACTCGTGAGGTGACCATGTTATGTGCCTACTTTTGGTATAACTAATTTCATAAATAAAATATTTTGTAATTATGGTAGTACGATTTCAAAGCATAAACTATGATTGCAATAATATTTTAAAGTTGGGGTGTCTGAGGTTGTGAATTAATCCTGTTACACGTTGTATATCTCGTACCTTGTTATACGATATTCCGTCGAAGATAGCAGTGATTTGGTCAGGCGTGGCCACAGTTTGCACTATGGGGTGGCTGGACAATTTCGCATCGCTCGCTAATACAGGATGTAGCGTTTTCGTTAGAAACTGGTCCAACTGAAAATCAATAGCGGGCTTGTTATTAAACTATAGCTATAACTTGCTACCTACTGTGCTAGTTACAATTAATAAAAAATGCGTAATAATTAGCAGTTACTATCTCTGTTATATCTATGTCGTACTTACGATTGTAGAGTAGGCCCGTGCCCTGCAGTGGGACGTATATGGGCTGATACAGATACAGATCTCTGTTATAAATGCTGGATATTATTGTTTTATCGATAAAATGTACAATGCAGTGGCAGTTTCACCCATTCAGCAAAAGTAGCAGCAGACTTCTTTTCAAATCTTTATCGGCCCATATACGTCCTACTGCAGGACACGGGCCTCCTCTACAATCGACATTACGATTGAGAGTGGTTAGGCCATATAGTCCAGTTCTTTTCAAATAATAATATCTAAATTTAAAAAAGTATTACCATAGTCCATGATGGCTCCAGCGCGTTCAATGACTTCACTTGCATATAAGAAGCAAATCCTTCATTCAACCACACTTCATCCCACCATTTCATTGTCACTGTAAAATTTATTACAATATTTAGGTTCTTAATTGTTATATGATAATTTTGTGTACCTAGGACTATAATATTAAGTAAAAATTGATTACGCCACATATTTCTGTTAATGAAATTATAAAAATAAGTGTCATTAAAGAAAAATCTTAGGAACCCCATGGGTTAAAGAATCATCTTTGAAAATCATTATATTATGCTAATGAAAATTATTAAGTGTCTTCCATTTTGTTTTACTTGTTCACTTCAATCCTAATTATAACAGTGTGACTTTTTAAATGATCCATTACTATCATTATTTAAAAAACTTACCCAGGTTACCAAACCACATGTGTGCCAATTCGTGAGCAATAGTGTTGGCTACACTTATTTTGTTTTTAGAAGATGCAGTTGCTTCGTCAACAAGGAATGATGTCTCACGATACGTGATGAGTCCCCAATGCTCCGTCGCTCCGGAGACATAGTCAGGGATTGCAATCATATCTGTAAGATATTGTCATATTATACAAAAAAAGAAAAATTACAGTATATTGATCTTGTCTGGTTGCCCTAAACATGAAACAAAATTTTTTAATCATTTTTTTTAATTACGGTTATCAAAAAGATTTTATTAATTAATTTAATTACACACTACTGACCCCACATTAAGGTCAAGTCTTGTGTTGTGGGAATCAGAAACTATAATTTATAGGAAATCGATAAAACACTTACCTAGTTTTGGCAGAGGGAAAGGCACTTCATAATATTTAATATAAAACTCAGTGGCCCTCTTTCCAATATCTTGAGCAAAATCAATCTTATGTGTTTCACCTTTTTGTGCAAAGGAGCGTAATGTGAAGTTCTTTCCAATTCCATTAGCATTTATTTCAGTCTCTTTGAAATCAAAGTCACATACAACAAAACATGCCAAATATGTTGACATTGGCACACTTGTTGCAAAAGTTACTGTCTCCATGTTGGTAACCGGATCAAACCTCTTAGACACTTCCTGCAGGAAATTAAATAAATGTTGTCACAAAATAAAAACCGATAAGACTAGGGTATAGCAGGGGTATAAGATTAATATCTTTATTATATTCTATATTAATAAGATAAAAAAAAATATTGTTGATCCTGATATTGATACTGCCTAAAATTCATTATAGACTTTTTTATAGTTTGTCCTTAAACTTTTCCCGTTTTATCGCGGGCAACAGATTTATGTAAAATAAAGTAATTATCATCACATTTTACATTTTTTTCACAGAGTCAAAGACATAAAAATATTTTTATTGGACTTCAAAATAATTTCTTGAAGAGCTCTGAGCCTGGGTCACAATGATGTTTATATTTATTGAAAATACATTGACTGAGGGTTCAGCTCATTATAATTGAAAATGAATCACCACAATATGTGATAGCTGCAATCAAATGGTTAAGGATAAACTATATTAGTAACATATTGTTCATAACATATGAAATTGAAAGTATAAATTATTATACAATGTCAATAAAACTTACATTCATATTTGATAGTGCTTTGTATGATGTTGGCTTCACAAGTGATATGTCATAAGTGGCTTTGAAGTCTGGCTCATCGAAACATGGAAATGCTTGCCGAGCATATGTGGGTTGAAACTTACTGGCAACCATTGTTCTGAAAATATTGAAAATTTATTAGATTTAAAAGTTTTGGAACATTAAGATCTGTCTATATAGGATCAGATTCCTTATGTAGTACCAAATTATTAACAAAATACAAATATTTACAGCCTTATTCAGATAGTTTTAAAAACTATTTTGGTATCAAATGTTTAGCCCTTTTTGAACAACTTTTGAATTCAATTTGAGCAAACATGACAAAACAGTTGATCACTACAATAGGTTTATACCTGTCTTTGAATAATACCATTGGTGTTCGGTTTATTTAAACTTTTAGATTTAACTTGGTTAAATCAAGAAAAGTAAACTAAGTCACACGAAATATTCACCTATCATCTCTGAAGCGAGACAAATAAAATCCGACGATATTACGAGTTAAATCACCATCAAAATCTATGTTTACGTCGTAATCTCCAGAGTGTAGCACGTCTTCAAAGCAAATACACAGCTGTTCCAATGGCTTCACTTCAAAGTACTTTGATATATTTACTACTTCACCGTCTTTATAAACTTTTACATTGTTTATATTCAAAAAGTTTGAATGCAAAGCGATGTGTTTTTTCTCTTCCTTAACAACAATTTTTATTTTAACATTTCCTTGAAAGAGTCCTTTATTTAAATCAGGGCATAATTTTAAATTATAGTGAACCGGACGGACTAACGATGATAATCGTTCGGAGAGAGTAAAGTTTAGATTTTCCATGTTTTTATTAGTCGCATACACCGAACTGTGTCGAAACCAATTTCGTAGTGAAATGAATACACTTTTTAGGTTAGATTTTAAATAATACATAGAAGACTTAATAAAAAACACAACAGAGGAGTTGAACTTATTTGAGTCCTGTATAAAAATTAATTTTAATATTTAATGTATCAACATAATAACATAAAACCGATATTTTTGTTTACATTATAAATTTCATGCAATGTCACTAATGTCAACTGTCAAATGTCAATAAACTTTTAAGAAAAAGGAATTGATATCATACAGCCGTTTTATTAACGTTTAACACTTGGTTTAACGTGATGTTTTTTTTATTATAAACAACAAGCGTTTATACTGGTAATTTAACAGTATTACTATTTTCATTATATTCATTTCGTAAAAGAAAAAAATCGTACCTAATATTTTAACACCGCGCATTCCCACTAAAACACCGTAAACGATTTATATTGCATTAACGTACCTGCCACTTTTCAGACGGCTTGAATAAAACCCAACTATTTTCTTGGTCAGATTTCCATCAAATTTTATTTCTAGTTGATAATATTCTGGAGAAATTTTATGGTATAGGTGGACATGGAGCATTTCTCTCTTATCAGATGTGATATTTGTATATCTAACAGGAACTATTGCATTATTAAATTTTCTTAAAGTAAGTTTCTGGATGCCTAATTTATTAGAATGCAATGTAATTGTTTCGACCGGCTCCAAAATACGTAAAGTGATGGTAAGAAGTCCTTCAAAAACGTCGCTGGTCATATTAGGTGATAATAACAACTTGTAATTCTTTGGTATGATGCTTCGTGGAAGTCTGTAATAATTATTCTGCAACTGAATAAAATAATACAAGTTTTTTAAAACATTAATCAAGTTTAATAACAATATTTCTCTGTGCAATTATTAGCAGGTACTTATTATAAACAAATTCATCCAATAATTACATACCTCCGTTGTTATGACCTCAAAATAAGATACGAATCTTGTGTACAGAGTATCAAAACTAGACTATTTGTAATTGGTCATACAAACACACAGACCTTAAAAAATACTTGTGTTACATACATACATACATGTGTGGCAGGATAAACTCAATTATTTTGGCACGGGGATCGAACCCTCGGCCTCTCGTTTCACAGCCGGTGTCATACCAATTGCCCATTATATTTATTTATTTATACACTTTATTGCACAAAAAAAAAATACAAATAAAATGAAAATCACAATAATAAAAGTACAGTTGGCGGTCTTATCGCTCAAAGGCAATGTCTTACAGACAACCATGGGATGGATTTGATAAAAGGATAATTAGAGGGCAGTCGTAAAGTGTAAAGAATAGGAGTTAAGACGGAAAAAATAATAATATAAGAAATACAAATAATTACTAAATAATAATAAAAAATATATATACATACATCAAAACACACATATATATAACTAATATACATACATAAATAAATACATATTTATATATAAGAGTATCAGTACATACATACAAACAGGAAAGTTATCCACATCAATGTGTAAATGTAGGAGACAGGTAGTGATCTTTGACCATTTTTTTTTAAACGATGATAGTGACCTCGCCCGTCTTACCACAACTGGTAGGGCGTTCCACAGTCGGACAGCTTTGACGGTGAACGACCCGTCCATAAAATTAGTGGAGTGCACAGGCATTCTTAATTCCAGTCTCTCTGACGACCTTAGGGATCTTGAATGGGAGTCATCGAGAAATACAAAACGATCTTCGATTATATCTAATTTATATAATTTTTCGGCTGTATTAATATGTTTTAAGTTATTGACCTAGGTAGGAAAGGTGCGTTGGAACTTGAAGTAACGCTCGTAGTAGTGCGTAAGTAGTAAAAATGAAAACTCATATACAATAGTATTGGAGCTTACGTTTTTACCCCTTCCATTCTTATATTACGGTGTAACCCCAACCCGCCTTAATGATACCATCAAATGAAAAATATTTTCAGGCAAATTGTTGCAATTTTCATTATCTACGGCCTTATTAAGAAACAGTTTATTAATTACAACACAAAAAGAAAGAAGTGGTGCGTATACACACCCAGACCCAATATAGAGAAAGAACGTAAGCATTAGCATATTTTCTCGCTCTTGAATCAATAAAAAGATCCTTCGGAAGGTTGCAAAAAGAGGAAAATTCGATTTGAATATTGTAAAATGCTGCTATAAAAAGTAAATAACCTTGTCTATTATCCCGAGACTGTCATTCAGCATGGCCAAGGCATCCAACAGCCAAGAGAAAGGCAACCTCATGCGGTATTTAATCTCATAATCGGTTTTACGGTTTCATGCTCGAAGGGTTCAATCGCGTGTAAGTCATTGCATCGAAACAGATAGCGAACAATTTCATTTATGTCTAAAATGATAATGACTTTCTAATCTAATTTTTAATGAATAGTGGCAGATGATACATGCTGTTCATGATATCTAAATAGTAATTACATTTATATTTAGTACTTATAATATAAAATAAATTCAACGTTATTTTAGGTACGGGCCTGTTTTTGTGCCAGAGTAAGTTATTAAGATCCCCCTTTCGGTACCCCCATGAAGGCCGAAAGGGGTATGTCGGTGTCACTGGCCTTCCAAACCGGCAACTAGCAGATGTGCCAAGCTGGGTTTCTATAATACCTATGCCAGCATACTACGAATAAATTCCCACGGTAACCATTGTGGGAGGCACTGAACATCCCAGAATACTTGCACCACATAGCAAGGGAGTTACGGTCTCGAGCAATAACTTTCGGATATATGATTCTTAAATTATAGCTATAAACTCTCAATGTATTTATTGTTCTTATTCCCTCAAGTTTTCAATAATTATACCATTCATTAAAACTAATTACATGCAAAAACAATATTATTACTTTCATACCATTTGATTTCGTTCCGTAGATGTCATCTCGTCGTTTTTGGCTAGGTTTTTAGCGGAATGGTTACATCTATCCTTCTCGAGAGAAAGAGTTATTGTGGAAATCAGTAAGCAGAATGTCAATAATCCTAATAAAACTGTTGTTTTGTTGGCCAGAATCCATTGGAGAAAGCTTCGAGGCATCTGAAATATGATAAATGAGTATCATTGGGAAAATTACGTAGAAAACTCGACCACTTCATCCGGTTTGGAAACTATGAACCCGCGTTGGGCTCATATAGCTAAAGCTCGAAGTACTTTATTAATCGGATAGTGATACATTAATATTCATTAAAGATACTGAATTAAATTTCCTTTATTTAGTAATGAGTATTTACTTAACAATTGAAAATAGGTACCTACTTAGTTCGTAATGCGAGGCGAATACTAGCATGTAGTAGCCCTTAGGTAATGTGTAAAGTGTGTCTTTGTGTCCATTCTATAAGTACTTACTGTCAGTATATACGGAGAATCCTTGTGCCGGATTTGAATGTTGGTACCTACATAGAACGTACATACTTTCTGGGCTATAAACTTAATAATCTGTTGACTATTGCCCATGTCCCGAGTACACGACTATATACGTACTTTATTTTTACTATAACTACAATTTATCCCTTAATTTGGCAGGATATGTTTATTAAAATTATATGTATTTCTTAAATAATCGTTATAGGTATTATATTTCATTAAGGGCGATTTTTTTTATACCCGTAGTAGGTATAATATACTATACATTTATAACTTAGAATCATATTGAAGGAAATATTAAGATAGCAATACTAATTATTCATTATGATAATTGTTAAAAAATTGTCTCTTATTCTTATTATAAAACAACGACCTACATGACATTAATTGCAAAGAACAGGGTAAAAGGACTGACTTTAAAACATGGATTATGTGTCTACGAGCTAATTATATGCAAAATGTAGAAATCTACGTACTTATTGATGTCTTTTTAGAGTCATTATATCGGCAATGAAGCCACATCTCAATGTAGACGCCCAATAATCTAAATATGACGGTGTAGAAAATAGATCAGAAGGAAAAGAAGAAATATTGGTAGAATAGACGTTAAATATTTAATCTAATCTCCTTTCCGGAAAGAACACGAAGGCATGACAGCAATTGGAGAATAGGTCCCCTATTCCATAGCGATTGATTCATTTTTTTTAAATAATCAGAAGTACTAATTTATTATCACTATCTAGTGTAATACATTCCAGGAGAAGATGCGGTGGTAGATATTATTCCTCTGAATTTCTTTTCAGAACGAGATAGGTTTGTTCAGGTCAGATTAATTCAGAATTGTCTTCAGAAAACTAATTTAATCTTTCAAGAGAAGAATCTGGAGTCAATATAGTTTAATGTGGTACACGCTGTCAGTCATGACCCAGCATGAATGGGCCGGCTCGTCCGTGCTAGTACCGCATCTCACACAAGATCGCTGACAAGCGACAACTTTGCCGTCGCGTTTAGTACGGTAAGTGAGATTGTATTGGGCATCCGGCATCCCTTTCCTCTTCCCATACCATTCCCCCACCGTCGACTTGTTGGGTCGGCAACACATCTATGATCCAACTATTATTGATGTTTATGGGCGGCATTTATCACTGATCATCAGAAGACCTGTTTGCTCGTTTGCCAGGCCTATGCAAAAAAAATGTCAATCGAAGGAGTATCGAAAAACGCGACGATATCACTTTATTTTGAAAATATGAGTTTCGTCCTTTACTTCTCCTGAAAAAATCACCACTAACGTCAGATTTACCATCGTCAGGCGGGATCAAAGCTGGGATGCAGAGCGATCTGGTTATGGCTGTGCTCTGTTAAATATTAAAAAAACTTGGACATGCAAAAATCCGCAGACCAAGCTATTAAATATAAACTACCTATACATATAAATAAAATTGAAGTGTCTGTTTGTAAAGTGAAAATAAAAGAAAATGTCCAACTTATATATCGTTATATACACGATACCTATAACGAAAATGACCTTAGATTTTTTGTCTGTCAGTCTATCCGTCTGTCTGTCTGTCTGTCTGTTTGTTTATTCCGGCTAATCTCTGAAATGGCTAGATCAATTTTGACGGGACTTTTATCGTCAGGTAGCTGATATAATAAAGAGTAACTCAGGCTACATTTATTTTAGGAAAATAAAGTAATGTTGCAATGCCCAAGTACTGTCCAGTACCGCGCGCAGCTCATGCGCATGCCATCACTGGGCCGTCACGTTGGGCACCTCCCACCACTTCTCCAACCAACGAATCAATAAATAAAAGTAAAATGCAAAACCCAAAAAAAGAACTAAATAAACTAATTAACTTTTTTGTTCAATTCCACGCGGACGAAGTCGCTGGCACAGCTAGTGAAAAATAAAAGAGGATAAGTATTAGTAAACCCATTAGCAGATCATGCTAGATTCTCTTAGTTAAAAATGTATCGGATTTTTGTTGAGTATAGTGAAACGTATAGTCCGCTATACTAATGTTAATAAGCTCACTTTGTTAACCACTGTCCTGTCGGTCATTCAAAATGGCGAAAAAAATGGGAAATCGCGAATGTCCTTGACTGTCCACTTTTCAAAATGGCGGAAATCGCAAATTTTCTTAATTGTCGCAGGCGTTTTTTGCGCGTCACCGAGTCGACCTGCGATTACTTAAAGCCATATTTCTCGACATTTTTATATTTCATTTGAATATAATATATATTTTTTATGGGCGGTAAACTCGAAAAAAGTGATTTTTTTCGTTCGTTGTTTCTTGAATATATATTTATTTATTAAATACATATAGTTTTGCTTTAAAATGCTTTTATTAGTAAACAGTATATAAGAAATAAGGAAAAAAAAACAAAGTCATATTTCACATCAAATATATTTTCGAATCAATCATCGAATAAGGCAAAATTTCTTTGAAAAAATCGAATTCGTTGTCTAGACTAATATGGATATGGCTTCGTTCGAGTAATGAAATATATATTAATTTTAAAATAAAATTAATAATAACGTTTAATATACAGTAGAATAGAAAAAAATATGGAATAAGCCCCGCCTAATCATGCACAGAGGAACGCTGCAGGCGGGCCATAATGTGTGCGTCCGTACCTTGCACACCACACATAGGCGCCGCAACTTACTCTTGCTAGCGACAGTGGCCGGATATTCGGCCGAAAATCGGATACGGCTCGAGCCCGCTTTGGGGCACAGAGGGTAAACAACCCGATCTTCTTTTTCTGGTGAACATAGGCCTCCCTCAAGGATCTCCACAATGACCTGATGGAAACGGCCTGCATCCAGCGACTTCCTGCAACCTTAGCTAGATCGTCCGTCTACCTTGTAGGCGGGCGTCCGACATTTCACTTGGCTGTACGTGGCCTCCACTCAAGACCCTTTCGGCTAAAACGGCCATTGGTTCTACGAGCTATATGCCCGGCCCACTGCCACTTCAACTTGCCAATCTTGTGGGCTATGTCGGTAACCTTTGTTCTCCTATGGATCTCCTTATTTCGATCTCGGAGGGTAACACCGAGCCTAGCCCTCTCCATGGCTCGTCGAGTGACTTTGAGTCTTTTAATGAGGCCCACAGTGAGAGGCCACGTCTCGGTGCCGTATTGCCGAGTTGGATTCGACGATTGACCTCTCACCCGAAGTTGGACCTGCCTAACCGGACCACTTAACCTAAATGGACATATTCGTCTACAACTTCGAGAGTTGAGCCCCAACTCCAATGGGGGTGGGCACAACATGGATATTCGACAAGATCTCCGTTTTGTCCATGTTCATTTTAAGATCCACCTGTTGGGAGATTCGATTAAGGTCTTCGAGCATAGTGCTAAGGTCTTCCAGCGATTCTGCCAAGACTACAATATCGTCGGCAAATCGAAGGTGAGTTATATACTCGCCGTCGATATTGATGCCAAATCTTTTCCACTGCAAGAGCTTGAAGGCGTTTTCTAGTGCGGTAGTGAACGGCAGTGTTTCGGAAATGTGACATCCCCTGTCTTACGCCTCTATGTAGTAGAATCGCCTTCGTGCTTTGATATTGTACTCCGGCCGACATAGTGGCGTTGTTGTATATACACCTCAACACTTCGATGTACTGATAGTCTATGTGGCACCGCTGAAGAGACTGTAGCACAGCCCAGGTCTCGATCGTATCGAAGGCTTTCTCATTGTCCACAAATGCTAAACAAAGCGGTAAGTTATATGCCTCGGGTTTTTGCATATATCATCAAACCTGCGTTCGAGATGATTTGTGATGACCCTCGAAAACAACTTATAGACATGGCTCAGGAGCGAAATGGGACTGTAGTTCTTCAGAAAAGTGTTATCACCCTTTTTGCAGAACAGAGGGCTGAACGCCAGAGGCATGGAGCAGGAGCGTGATTCTGGCGTTGAGCCTTCGAGGAGAACGAATTGAAGAGCCTCTGAAGGACTTTCAGTATCAGCGTTTCCCCCACTTTCAGAAGCTCTGAAGTGAATCCGTCCTCACCCGGCGTTTTTGTTTTTAAGTTGCTTGAGGGCTATCTCAATCTAACACAGGCTAATGTTCGGGATATCATCGCTAAAGTGTCGGATCAATTCGGCTCTCGGGTCTTCGGCCGAGCTAACAGTAGGTTCGGCAACCGAGGTGTAAAGCTGTCCGTAGAACCTCTCGATCTCTCTTAATACCTTTGCCCTTGCCGATAGTATGTGGCCATCGACCGTTCTCAGCCTAGACAACTGGCTTTGCCCAATAGACAAGTCTCTTGCAAACACTGGGGCTTCCGTTCCACTCAATTAATGTTCACAGTATTGTGAGCACGGATATTGTGTCGCAAGGACTTCTAGATCCCTCTATTGAGCCGCCGATATACTTCGGCGTGATCAGAGGACTGCAGCGTCAAAGATCGAGGTTCGGCCTTGAGGTCAAGAGTGTGGATCGAGAGTTTTTGTGGTCTATCTCTACGGCGAGGTCTAAAATACTTAGATCCCACTATATGGACAGCTTCTACGAAACCGCTGTTTAACTCGTCCACTGCAAGGTTTTCTTTTAGACAATCAAAGCGATTTGTCAACTCGAGTTGAAAGCTCTCGGGGTTTTGGATATGGGCGCGAGTAGATGTGTGTGAAGGTGTGGTGTGAAGAGGCACCTTATCAGGCCGGCATAATTGTTTCCATTGGCATGGGACTGCCGTCCGATGCCAATGTATACTCTGCCTGGGCGGCATTGACACTTACCATCAGGTGCAATGCCACCACTATGCCAGGCCATTATAAAAAAAAGGTCGGAACGTAGACTTCATCAAGCGACGACTTTCTAATTGGACGTTGATATTCAATGTGCCCCTAACCATTCGGTGATTATTACCGGTTTTCACCCTGTAGATCACAGAGACATCTCTGAACATCCGTCTATTCGTCGTCAAGATGAAATCTATCTCATTTCTCGTAGAACCGTCAGGACTCAGCCAGGTCCATTTCCTGTGAGGCGGCTTCTGGAAACATAAGTTCATCGCAAAGAGTCCCTCTTTTTCCAGAAAGTTAGCCAGCCTCTGACCCCTGGGGTTCCGTTACCCATATCCAAATTGCGCCATTTTCAACTCTGCATCGCTTCTCTTGCCCAACTTTGCGTTGAAGTTTCCCATAACAACATTGAAGTAGGTTTTGGAAGTATGTATGGCCTGACTTATGTCCTCATACATTTCCTATACTTCTTCATCTGGGTGTGTCGAGGTCGGCGCGTATACCTGTATGACCTTCAACGAATACCCTTTTGATATTCTGAGTACAAGGTACACTACCCTGCTCGACACACTTTCGATGGATACGATGTTGTTGATGAGAGACCTGTGGACGAGAGATCCGACACCTTCTCGGGACTGTTGGTTGTCCTCTCGGTAGAGGAGCAGGTTACCAGACTTCAGGGTTATCGTATCCTCTCCGATACTTCGAACTTCCGATAACCCCAGAATGTCCCAGTGTAACCTGCTCAATTCTTCTTCCAGTTCGACAATCTTCTCGTCTGTCCTCATAGTACGTATGTTGTGTGTTACCAGGGCCAGTCGTCGTCGGGGTCGTAGGCGGGGCCAACCCGGGGATTCTTACCATTATGGGGATTATACATACAAACATATATATGTTAACGGAAATGTATGTAATCCGTCATTGTATGCAATACCTAGGAAATCTATGTAATTCCTAAAATCACCCAGAAATATGTAAAATAAATAGCCTTAGACACATTTCCTAGGAAATCTATACATCTCCTAAATAGAAATCGGAAATGTGAGATATTTAAGATATCAAAGGGTAAGCGGGGATAGCGAAGCGAGGAGAGGGTATTGCATCATCTGATCTGGCGCTCGGTGCGCTCGCGCTAGTGCGGCGTAAAAAGTCAATGCGTGTAGGTTAGGTTAGGTTAGGTTAAAAAAAAAAAAAAAAACGAATAATCAGGGGCTACCGCACGGTCTCGCACGAGGCGGCCTGCGTATTGGCGGGAACTCTGCCCTGGGTGCTGGACGCGAAGACCCTCTCGTCGGCTTTCTTCCGGCGAGAGGAGGCGTCCGGGCGTGGGCAGAGGTTGGTCCCCCGAGAGGTCGAGGCCATGCTGATCTCCCTCCGCAGGACCGCCGTAGAGGAGTGGCGTTCCAGGCTGGAGAGCCCAAGTGCTGGTACGAGGACCGTCGCGGCAGTGCGACCTGTCCTCGAGCAGTGGCTGGACAGACGCCACGGCGCGCCGACATACCGGCTGACGCAGGTGCTCACCGGGCACGGCTGCTTCGGTGCGTACCTGTGTCGCATAGCCGGAGCGGAGGAGTCCGCCGTGTGCCACCATTGTGGCAACTGCCGTGAGGACACGGCCCAGCACACGCTAGAGGAGTGCCCAGCCTGGGACGAGGAGCGCAGCGCTCTCATCGCGGTCGTCGGAAGAGACCTTTCGCTGCCGGCCGTAGTCGCCGCCATGGTCGGCAGCCGGAGTTCGTGGCGAGCCATGCTCTCCTTCTGCGAACGTGTCATGTCGCAGAAGGAGAGCGCTGAGCGGGATCGGGAGCAGACCGATCCCGCTCGTCGCCACAGGAGACGTAGGAGGCGCCGGGACAACAACTAACCCGGCGCCGCAGAGGCCACGCGGGGCCGCCGTCCCTACCTTGGCGGCCCCCGAGACGTGACGCTACAAGCGTCTCATGCCGCGTCGCTAAGCGGCGGTGCACAAAGAGGCGGTCTTGGCGCGTCCGTTCATCGGTATCCCGGGGCCGTCTCTCAAGTGCACCCATGGTGGCCGACGCGGGGTTTTTAGTCGGTATTTCGGCGCGTATTGTGGTAGGGACCCGACCCAGCGGCCGCCCGTCCACAACCACGGGCGGCACAACATCTCGCTGGGCTCGGAAGGCGCCGGTGAGTCCGACACACCCTCGCCCCTTCGGGGGTGGGATGGTCCGTAAAGGGATTTTCCCCGCGAGGAAAAAAAAAAAAAAAAAAAAAAATGGGGTCGCTAAGCACACAGCGGGGGCTGTGCGCTCATGTCAGGAGTGGCTCTGAGATGGGTGGCAGAACGTGTGGCCTCGTATCTGTCGCGGACGCTCATCTCACCATGGGCGTCCGAAGTAGGGAAAGTGGGGGCATCTGCGCCGCCCCAAGCTGGGAGGAGCCATATTTGGCAGTGCGCCGGGTGGCACCGCGAGTTAAATGGGCGCCATTCGCCTGTCCACATCGCCTGTCATCCATTAAGCGCGTGACGGCCACCGAGAGGTTTTAGTCGGTATGCCGGCAAAAGATCTTCTTAGATCTCAGTAGGGACCCAGCCTGGACACAACATCTGTGCAGTGCGAACTACTGTCCCCGCGTCCCAGGCTGGAAGGCCGAAGACACCGACATGCCCTTTCCGGTCCACCCCCGAGTATGGGAAGGAAGTCTAAAGGAGCTTTCCTCTCATCAAAAAAAAAAAGGTTCGGTTAGGTATCATCGGAAGAGACCTCTCGCTGCCGGCCGTGGTCGTCGCCACGGTCAGCAGCCAGAGGTTGTGGCGAACAATGCTTTCCTTCTGCGAACACGTCATGTCGCAGAAGGAGAGCGCCGAGCGGGCGTCGCCACAGGAGACGTAGGAGCCGCCGGGACGCCAACTAACCAGGCGCCACAGAGGCCACATGGGGCCGCCGTCCCTACCTTGGCGGCCCCCGAGACGTGACACAACACGCGTCCAAAGTTGCGTCGCTAGATGCGGCAGTGGATGGAGAGGCAGTCCTGGCGCGTCTGTTGCACGGTATCCAAGGGTCGTCTCTGAAGTGCACCCGGTGGCTGACGCGGGGTTTTTAGTCGTTATGTCGGCGCGTATTGTGGTAGCGGCCGCCCGTCTACATCCACGGGCGGCACAACTTCTCACTGGGCTCGGAAGGCGTCGGTAAGTCCGACACACCCTCGCCCCATCGGGAGTGGGATGATCCGTAAAGGGATTTTCCCAGCGAGAAACAAAAATAAGTTAGGTTAAGTATTATAGAATTTAACGCTATGATTGTTACTTGTGATAAAAAATATTACTCTCATTTGAACAACGTGTTTTATTACAGAAACCATTATTCTTATACATTTCCTAAATAGCTTCGGAATTGTATACATTTCCTAGGAGCTGTATACAAATAAATAATAAAATAAAATAAATAACACCCCAACAGTCACATACATAGTCCTGACCCCACACTAAGATCGAGTCTTGTTTCGTGGATATCAGGAACTACGTGAGAGACTTTTCGGTCCCACAAACACCCGGACCCGAAAGAAATATTTGTGGGCCTCACAAACATTTCTCTCGGTGCGGGGATCGAACCCGTGGCCTCTCGTTTCACAGGCGGCGTCTAACCAACTGCGCCACGGAGGCTGTCATACAATTCCTAGACTTCATACATTTCCGGTAACATATAAATGTGTGTGTTAGTGCTAATCCTAATACCCAATTGGTTAAAACAAGAAAGCTAAATGCACTGAAATCTATACATATAAATAAAATTGAAAATAAAAAAAAATGACCAACTACATATCGTTATATACACGATACCTATAACGAAAATGATCTTAGATTTTTTTGTCTGTCTGTCTGTCTGTTTATTCCCGCTAATCCCTGAAATGGCTGAACCGATTTTGACGGGACTGTTACTGTCAGGTAGCTAATATAATAAGGAGTAACTTAGGCTACATTTATTTTAGAAAAATCCTTTTATTTTAGAAAAATAAAGTAATGTTGCAATGCCCAAGTGCTGTCCAGTAAGCAGCTCACGCGCATGCGCAATTTTTCAATAAACCTAATTAAAAAAACTGAAAATTAATGATAATTAAAATAAAAATGCTAAAACAAAAAATAAAAATTCACAAACAAAAAATAAAAATGTAAAAACAAAAAAAAAACAACGAAATAAACTAATTAACTTTTTTGTTAAATTCCAAGCGGACGAAGTCGCAGGCACAGATAGTTATCAAATATATCAAATTCTAGATACACGTATGTGGGAATATCCATCATAATATATCGGTTCAAATTTTAACACATAATGGCCGCCCGGTGACACGTACATTTTAACTTAAAAACACACCACACATCATGTATAACACTGAAATATGATAGATTACTTATTTTTCCATGATATTTTGTTCTTATCACGAACAATCCACCAGGTTTAATAATTTTATTTCAGAAATAAACAACAATTTCAAACTTCGCGGGTATTGTCGACTTCAATGACGTTTTATTAATTTTTTCACTATGGAACCCAATAAGATCAAAATAATAAATATCTGTGTAACTATCGAGAATATAAACTTTGTATACCCTGGACGCCACCTTACGGCTTCCGGAAAAATGTGACAGGTGACGTACTTTTTATTTTCCCGGATTTTCCGGGCGCGCGACCGTCTTACGGTCGCCCGACAGGGGAGACTTTAAGTAAAGCGAAATGTAAAACCCCTATAGGCTATACATAGGCCTTTAGCGTCAATTATACCATTAAAATTTTCCAAGAAAGTCAGTTATTCCATTTATCAATAATTTTGCAACATATATGTAAAAGTAAAAATCAATTTGTTTTTACATAAAAACAATAAAATATTATGGTAATTAACCAAGAACAGGCTTAATTTTCAAATACTTTGACACGCCAAATTTTTATGTCATTCCAAATTATTTATCCAAAAATATACTATAAAAATAGTTTTATTTGAAATAAATATATTATTTTTTCAAACAGAGCGGCTTTTTATTTTCTTAAGTATACTTATGTATAATATAGTGTATGTATCAGCCCATATACGTCCCACTGCAGGGCACGGGCCTACTCTACAATCGAGGGTACGATTGAGAGTGGTTAGGCCATATAATATAGTGTACGTAGTCAAATTAAGGGATAATCCATATGAGTAAAGAGAAAACATAATAAACTCATTTGCAAAAAAAACGGGCACCTAAGCAATGAACCATTTCAAATGTTCCTATTGGTTTGTTTGATAATTATAGGTAGTTTTACTTTCACAATTTTGTAAATTAATAAGCAAATAATCGTTTTCGTCAGTACTATCATAAAATTTTGATAAAATTTATGGGTTTTAATGCTAAAGTTCACTAGTAGTGTATGCTCGCTAGTAGTGCATATGCTCGTGAAGTAAAAGTTAACAAAGATTTTTGTTTGTTTTTTCTTTAATAAAGTAAAAGCAGATAAATGTTTAGTATCGAGTGTGACCCCCTCTAGCTGAAATCACAGCTTGAATTCGTCTGGGTATGCTAGCGAGGATATCCCGGATACTTGCTTGCGGAATACGTTCCCACTCCGCGGTAATCACATTCTTCAGCTCTCTGGTGGTCTGCGGAGCCGGTTGTACTGATCTCACGCGTCGTTTCAGAACGTCCCAGACATGCTCTATAGGATTGGGGTCGGGACTTCGAGCTGGCCAATCCAAACGACGAATGCCGACCTCTTGCACATACGCTTCCACATCGCCAGAGCGGTGGGCGCGAGCGTTGTCGTCCATAAAAATTGAGTCTTCGCCTAAAGCGGCGACTTCCGTTATGTATCGAGGTCCAGTCAGTGAGCCGTTTTCAATGAAGACTAACTCTGTACGGTCCATTGAATTTATTCCTGCCCAAAAAATAACAGAGCCCCCACCATAAGGTGTGATGTCTTCAAAACAAGCCTCTGCAAAGCGTTCTCCTCGTCTTCGTAGCACTCGCCGACGTCGATCTTCACCGAACAGAGATATCCTGGCTTTATCGGAGAACAATACCCTATTCCAGTCTTCTTGAGTCCATGACTCACAATTTCGAGCAAACCTAAGCCTGGCAACTCTGTGCTCACGGAGTAACTTAGGGCCGCGGGCCGGGCGATGACTGCGTATATTGGCCGCGAGAAGCCTCTTCCTGACCGTCAATAGACTAATATGCACATTTCTTACTTCTTCGAGGTTGTTCTTAAGGTCCACATACGAAGACTTGCGATTTCTCAATGCGCGACTCACAAGAAAACGATCATCCCGTGGTTAAGTACATGGTTTTCTTCCAGAACCAGGCTCAATCCTATAGAGCATGTCTGGAACGTTCTGAAACGACGCGTGAGATCAGTACAACCGGCTCCGCAGACCACCAGAGAGCTGAAGAATGTGATTACCGCGGAGTGGGAACGTATTCCGCAAGCAAGTATCCGGGATATCCTCGCTAGCATACCCAGACGAATTCAAGCTGTGATTTCAGCTAGAGGGGGTCACACTCGATACTAAACATTTATCTGCTTTTACTTTATTAAAGAAAAAACAAACAAAAATATTTGTTAACTTTTACTTCACGAGCATATGCACTACTAGCGAGCATACACTACTAGTGAACTTTAGCATTAAAAACCATAAATTTTATCAAAATATTATGATAATACTGACGTAAACGATTATTTGCTTATTAATTTACAAAACTGTGAAAGTAAAACTACTTATAATTATCAAACAAACCATTTGAAATGGTTCATTGCTTAGGTGCCCGTTTTTTTTGCAAATGAGTTTATATTAAATTGCTATTCGTTTAGAGGTTTCAAAAAATATTTTTCATATTAAGTAAGTAAATTGCCCAAATGTAACTGTTTGTTATTAAATGTCATTAAAATTGTTGATAACGAGTATTGTTTTCACAAATAGTTACCTGATAAAATATTACGCTACGCTACTATTTTGGTAGAGTCTACATTTTAAGTGCCGGCTTCATTTTTATTACAATAGATTTGGAAAGCAATAGTTCTAATTTCGACACGCTAGGCATCATGTTAGCAATTCTTCAACTAAATTATGTAGTATTAAAAATAAATATAAAAAAGAACCAAAGAGTTTCACTCACCGTACGCGAACTCCTTTCACTTTCAGCTCCTCAAAGGCTTTATGCAAACGTTAAATTAAAACACAATTTATGTAGCAACATGCAAAAACACTGGACATTAGTACTGTAGTGTTCACTTGAAACTTCGCCGTTAACGTGATTTCCTCTGATTAAAATATTCTCAACTTGCACTACGTTACGACATTAAGTTTCACTTCATAGTCCACTCGTAGACGCAACGCGTCCGATTGAGGTGACCAAAATAACTGGACAAAACATTTAGTATTTCTACGCCGACAAGTTGTTTACATCCAGATATCAAAACACCACTGATCGCGTACGTAATTTACTAATGTACTACGTATTTTGCAAATTATATGTGGGTCATAGTGCTGGATGTATTTGGGGCTCAAAAGAATGTAAATTCTTACGTCAGATACGGCAAAATATCAATGGGTTACAGCCACAAGTAGCAGGCATTATAATCGCGAGGTTTTGTAGGTTCAATATAAATACGAGTTACGCAGTATTATTAATGTTATCACGTGCACAATCTTTTGTCTCTGTCTATTTCATAATATATAGGTACGTACTCCAGATAATGAGATACAAAATTCAAATTGTTGTAAAGTTAAAAAATTTAATTACAATATATAAATACAATCATATGAAGAGTGTCTGCTATTCATACAATTTCTAGGTAAACGCCTACGCTGATAAATAATATTTCAAAGACTACTTCGTAGAAATATTCGGCGCCGCTATCAAGTTGTATTCTGTTTTATTAATTCTTGGATCTTTTTAATTTTTTTATGTTATTTAAAATTAAAATTAAATAATATTTACTACGAACTACAATGTCGTGTATAACTGATTCTCTCGCTTTAGAAAGACAAATCTTTATATAATGAACATATGCCTCCCCTAATAATTTTCTAGTTTAGCTAAGTCATGTTTTAAATTATTTTAATGGAACATTACTTTATTTTCTATGTGTATAGAAACAACAATTCCATTAAATCCGTATGGTTTTTTTTTCATGGTATTTTAATAAAATAAATAATCAAAAGTGATATTAAGTTCTTAGATATAATAAAAGCAGCTTGAAATATGTATTTAAAGCGCATAGAAATGAGACTACGGTTCTGAAGTGCCGAGATATTCGCCGAATCATAACAGTTACTTGCACTGGGAGACGGGAGTATTATATCGGTGCTAACTAAAAAAAAAATTGCGATTGATAATCTAGTAAAAAACATTCTTAAAGAAAGTGTTTGTAGTCACTCAAACTACCACCGGCTTCGTTTTTGGTAGCAGTTTTGATATAACCAGCATGTATATGCTCAGAAGGAAATCATTTTGTTCTTTAAAATACGCAAATATCCAGTGTTATTTATGGTGAACGTACAAGTATCCATTGACATTATTTTCATTACAAGAGGACGATAAGATTTATGTGTAGAGATAGCGTTAAAGATTGTTTGATCTTGGTTCACTGCATGACTATGATTGTGAATTTAATTACACTGTCGACAACTGAATGTGTTTATACTTAATAACACACGTTTGAGAAAGTCATAGTCAACAAGGAACCCAAGGAAGGAAATTATTGTATATATAGAAAGGAAAGTATATAGGTCTGTAGACTTATCTAAGTTAAGTCATTCTGAGATTAATTCAGTGATCTTTAGTACCGAAAAGTCGTTATTTCTTGAGAGCATTACACTAGTGAAGTGATAAAATATTTATAAAAAAAAAATATATTGGAAAGCGAAAAATAATTCTATGGTAAACTGGTTGTCCTCAGTTTTCGATTTAAGAATTATTTTGCGAGTTCTTATAATATATTGCTATTGCTTATTACATATTGAGAAATACAATAATTCTGTTAATTAAACAGCTGGAGTCCGATAAATCTAAACATCTTCTTAATATATAATACTCATCCCCCTGATATTTTTTATAGGTTTATGAACCGATTTTAAATATATGAAGCATGTCAAATTATAGAAAACTAAAATCATAGGCGACATCTTTATTAATAATTCCAAACTTAACAACAACGTTTACGTTATTTTATGTGAACTTAATTAATAATATCGTAGTATTTAACAAAAACAAACAAACAACATTTTGTTACGGGCTACTCCAGACCCATACATTGTGAGGCCTGACACGCACTCTGCCGGTTTTTCATACTACAAACAAATGAAATGTTAATGACATTTGAACAATATAATTAAAGAACTTTAATAATAAATAAATAAATAAATAACACATCTTAGCATACATTAATAAATTAATCTTAAATATCTAATAAAGAATATTTACACAGTAAATTGACACGAGTCGCATAAATATGCATACAAATAGTACAATTCCATTTTATTACTATGTACGTACTTATATACGAAAGGCAATGTATTTCGTATATAAGTACGTTACACTGTCTCTTGAAACAAACAAGTCACAAAATACGAATTCCTTTCTTACAATATATAAGTTCTGGAAATATTTAATACGCATTTGGTTGCTGTGTTTTATATAGTAGGTAACTGTTTGTTCCCAGTATCTGCAGAGAGATTTTTAATAATTTATTTCTAGTGAGTTTTTTAAACACAAAGAACTGCATACAAATTCGGTACAGTCTATATTGCGTATTCGCCGGTAAGAGAGAGCGTCTCATTAGTCAATACTGATTTGCCGACTTGCTCAAAACCAGATACATCGGGCTATCCACCGTCATATGTGGTGGCTCTTCGGACGTGCACCAATTAAATTGGGGATAATTATAATTACTTCAATTATAATACAAAATTGTAGATCTGAACCTTAGGAGTCATCTGTAAGACGTACATGTTTTACCCGATTTTCTGTTAAATAGTGATTAAAACCAACAATTATAACCGCCAAATAGAAGTGACATTTAAATATATTAGTTCGTCATGAGAATAAATAACTTAATTATTAATTTAATATCTTCATATTTTGCTGAACTTATGACTATAATGTAGGTAGTTGTATGTTATAATAAATAATAATAATGAATACACCCAATAGTCACGTACATAGTCCTGATCCCACACTAAGATCGAGTCTTGTCGGGTCGGTCTCACAAACACCCAGACCCAAAACAAACACCTGTGGTTCACACAAATATTGTTCCGGTGCGGGGATCGAACCCGCGGCCTCACGTTTCACAGCCAGTGCCTAACCAACTGCGCTACGGAGGCTGTCAAAACAATGTGTAATAACAGAATTAAATAAAAGTTATAAACACGAAACAAACAGAAAATATATCTAATGACTTAGAAATGGCGCAATAAATTTCACATTATTCTAGTTGACATAGGCCCCATACTCTTCCATCCCGTTTCCGTGGTAGCCGTAATGTATATGCGCCATTTCTGCGTCTCTTCCCTTGAATGAATTGTGGTTTTTGAAGGCATTAAGGATGATGAGTAACAATGCCAACTTCCCAACCATGAGGGATTTGAACAACATAAATTTCAGCATTCCCAAAAACAATGGAACAATGGCAGATTGCAGGACGAATGGCATGATGAATAACGGCAGCAGTCTTTCTAACAGTTTCTTCGACTTCTTACGTCCTGGAAAAGTCATAATTGCAAGTTAGTAACTAATCAAACGTAGAGAAATGTCGATATTAACCGACTCTTAATTTGCATAAAGGCTGTGGTACTGTTTTGCATGAGTATTTCGCGACTATATTTGCAGATACTATCATCATGTGTACAAAATATGGTCAGGATATGCTGTACAGATTTGTGTTTGTGTACAATGCCTAAAGGTATCTAATCATCTGTAGGTAAGCAATTTATTGCTAATGACTTCGATATTTTGTAACTTTATTGACCTAGGTCTTACGGCCGCACTGAGAGAGGTTCAATGTCAATTAAATAGCTTCTTAGTTAAGATTTTGTGCGCAAGTATATGTGAGAGGCTGCCTGGGTGGGTACCACCGCAATGTCTATTTCTCCCGTCAAACAGCAGTTTAAATGCACTGTTGTGTTTCGGATTGAAGGACATTGTAGCCAGAGTAACTACTGGACATATTGAGACTTAACATCTTGTGTCTCAGGATAGCGAGCGCAGTGGAATGCCAAGCATTGCTTTGTAATTCAAGGTGTTGTTTGGTTTTGCTACTATTCATGAGCGGTCGCATCGCTTACCATCAGGCGAACGGTACGCTCGTCTAGCCATTCAATGCAATAAAAAAAAAAAGTAATTATTTAATTGACATGACATGCCTATATGGTAGTTAGAGTGCTAAATATTATATTGTGCAATGCTCTCTACACATCTCTACTGGGTTCCGGCACATTTATAATAGCATCAATCGTGTGAAATCTTTGCGTTGAAATTAATAGCAAAATATTCTTAATAGCAGTGCTCTCATATTACAAATCACACGACATGTCATTAAGGTTACTAGCACAGAACAATACATAATGATTTTTTATAATAACAGTAAACACAATAGCCAATATTATAACCATCGCATTGTGTATTTTCCATCAAGTATTTGCCATTTAAGTGATGTCATTTATAGTATATTGGCCAAATACTTGTAAAAAAAAGCAAAATAAAATCTAAAATACGGTTAGAACGGATGAATAAAATAAATAAAAATAAACTACCAAACTGTATATTAGGAGTGTGGTAATTTTATGGAACAGTGAAAATGAAAGTTGTGGCCACTGACCATAATTATTATGATGTATAGTCTGATTAATGTGGACCCAGTGCAAACGCTGTGAACTGTGTTAAGTTGTGTTAATTTTTGGGTTTTTGTATACAATTTGGTGAAAATATTTCTTATTTTTTAATATCTACTAGTCTACGTTGGACGCTGAATTATTTTAAGTCGGATTTTTATACTGTATAGTGTAGACCTTATCTTAATGATAAATATATCCTATTAAATATCAATCAATATTGCTGTATAAATATAAAAAAATATAACTATTTTCTTGTAAGTATTAAAATTACTTTGGTGTGCCAGTTAGGAAATATTTTGGAATATGACATACTCAGTACAGAGTCAACGGGGTGATGTATATATAATTTTTAACTATGAAATACTTGAGTTTTTCGGAGTGTGCAGACTGTTGTTTACAAAAAATTACGTAAGAATTATAATGTATTTCTGGAAAAACAAACACACACATATAAGAAGTAGAGAAATGGTGTATAGTTACTCGTATATCGGATTTCAATCAGGAAGGAATGGTAGTTAATACTCTAGCATTTATAGTCATTAGTATTTAAAAAAATCGCTATGAGTAATGAAAGTAAAACATATCTATCTACCTTCTACAACTTAATGTTATTGCAAGAAGCAAATTAATAATACACATAATCATGGTATTGTAAATTGCTTTTGAAAAGAAACAACACTAGGTAGAGTTTCTTGCGCGTTATTTTCTAAAGAAAATCTATTAACCGGGAGAACAAGAACCGGGTGGTAAGACCAAAAAAATATATGATTATGGGTAAAATATTTTGAGCATTATATTTTTAATTTCATTCTAAACTAGCGGCCCGGCCCAGCTTCGCCCGGGTACAAATAGATTTCTGTACAATAATATGTACGTATTATATATATAAACCTTCCTCTTGAATCATTCTATCATTAAAAAAACCGCATCAAAATCCGTTACGTGGTTTTAAAGATTTAAGCATACAAAAGGACATAGGGACAGAGAAAGCGACTTTGTTTTATACTATGTAGCGATTAGCGGTCCGAACTAGCTCCAACCGAGTGCAGATACACTTTCCAAAACGGCGACCAAAATGCTCCATTCCAACTCTTAATTTAGAATATCGACCAATCACACTACGAGAAGCAAATAAAATTTCCTCGTTTCTGCTAGATTTTACACTACTGCTTACCTGACTTATAGGTGACTTTTAGCTTGTAGGATTGCTTGATAAATGACCTGTCCAGCACGATTTTTTTTAATTCGAACCAGTGATTACTGAGATTAGAGGAAACGAACAAACAAATTCTTCTGCTTTATATATTATTAGCGGTTCAGCCCAGCTCCGCCCGGGTATATACACTTTTCAAAATAGCGACCAAAATGTAAAATTTCTAAGATGACCATATATTTTTATAACAGTTGAAAAAAGGCATCCTATGTTACTTCTAATACATCCAAGAATATGTGTAAAAAGATTCGTGATGATCGGCTAAGTAATTTACGCGTGAAAGCGTAACCAACAAACTTACATTCACATTTGTAATATTAGTATGATTATAGAAAAGTATTAGCACAGGTTATTTTCAATTGCATTGTCAAAGTTGTAATATTTTGTTACCAGTAACAAGCAAGGCAAATGAAGCTATACAAAATACTGTTCTTTTAACCAAAAGAAATCTACCGTGGCGAATTTGTCTCCATTCACTTTCGATCTAGTTGGTTGGTTGAACTGATGGGTGTTCACCGATCGATGCCTTGCCTATCAACTCCAAGCCGCACTGCTCTGATTATTTAGTATGTTGTACACAACTTCGACTTTCTAGTAATGAATTTCTATTCACGAAAAGAGGATTTATGTTTGTTCACATTATAGACCACACAGAATAATGCTCTAGACCGGTGTCTTGTGAATATATATTGCCCTTCAAAATGTTACATTATAACCGACAGGGTTCCGTTTTAACCGTTTTCGAATATTGATTAGATGTTTCTTTTTTTTACGTATATGTTCTTCGTTTTTATTTGCGTGTGTGTTTTTTTGTAAGTTTAGTGTAGTTCTTTAATTAATAAACATCAAGAAGCCACTTGTAAAAATAGTATCAATTTTAATAATATGTATACTGTTTGAGGACCTTAATTAAATAAATAAACCCATTTTTTATTACGATGAAAACATTCCATAAATTACAGATGTATGAAGTGATCTACAATATAGACATTTATTGGCTTAGTTATTTGATATTATTTAGTTAGTTAACATTTTAATAAGTTTACTATATTTATATTATAATAAAAAATATTGCATGTGTAAATCTGTAACTTAAGAAAATAAATGAGTATTACCACAGACTCATCGTTACTAACAACGAGTGAAGTAAATGCTATGTGGTAGATTTAATTAACTCCTATTAACCCACAACGCTTTGAGAAAATAAACATAAATAAGCAATTATTAATTATTTAATTATGCATAGACACGAATCATTGAACGCGAATATTCTAAAATTATTCATTCGATACGTATATTTGTGCGTCAATATTTAGCACCGAGTTTTCATTCTCATTACTTATAATTGTTGTATAAATAATGTATTTAATGACTTCTTCTCTTAATTACTTATAGCATTTAAAGTGCGTGTGAAAAGTTAACAAAATAAATTACTAATATAAATATACAAATGGTTAAATATACGAGTACGGAAATAATATTTGTAGACTTTTAACACAGATCGCTGAAATATTCCCAGAAGATTGCAATTTGCAATTACTTCGATTTGTTTAAAACGTCTGTATGAATGCAGAATGAAATGGAAAATTTTCCACAAGGAAAATTATTTAGCATTTGCTTAAAAGCATACTTTTTCCACAATTCTGTTTTCTTTTTTCCTACATTACAAATCTTAAGTATCGTGCACACCCCGTTTAAAAGTTTCACATTATTTATTTTTCATCGATCAATCATATTTATTTTTATTTATTTATTTTTATTTTAAGTTGTTTCTGTATATCTTGTATTGGTTGGCCTATACTCATATTAAGTTTGTTGTGTATATTTTTTCAAGGAACCCCTTACAAAATGCGATTATCAAAAGTCAAAAGTGTAGAGTCATGTTATTTCAAAAATGGTGAAGTTATAGCTAAAATCAATACTCACACATATCTGGAGCTTATTTCGATAATATTATATATCAATACACTAAAATGTATCCTGTATGTAAAATTAATTGTTTCTAAATAAAAAAGTAATCTAAAGGCTGCAAAAAAATGCGTCATGTATTGTAAATTGCATGACATGGCAACAGAAAAACACAAGTTTTTTAAGCACCTTGTCTAAATGGCATATAATTTCAATGCGAGGACCAGATAACACGACGCTGCAAGTGCCAGTTCCCATAGTGTATATGAAATGATAGTCGTTAGCAGCCACTTTCTTACGCACGCCGCGTCACACATAATGCAATTTAAATTTACTCTACAGCAATAATCTTGTATAAGGCTGCTGTTTTTATCGAAATAAGTGCTTCTGCAGACAAACGCAAAAAAAATATACTAATTTCATACTCTATTCCATTCTTAATCTTTTCTTTTTCAAAAACATTACACTTTTTGAATTTTTTTTTTGGTGTTCCAAAATTAATTTAATAAAAATAGGATTTTGTTTCAAGTCTATCTAATTAAAATCGTAAACACAGCTTATGTATGAAACAAAATAAGTAAGTGCGTAAGCAGAACTTTATTGCTATGTATAGGTTTTAATTAAGTTCAAGTAATTAAAATAAGATCTGTTTGTTACTATTAAAGCAGTTTTTCGAAAAAACTAATATTACAGCACGAAATGCAGGAAAAATACCTTCTTCTAATCCTCTTCCCGTGGCAATTTCAAAAGACAGCAGACGTGATGTGTCATTCCCTCGAGGTATTTTCACGGACACTCCGTCGAAGAGTTCCACTTTTTTCGTTTCCAAGTCATGATTAACAGTGTTTTGCACACTCGCCGAACAGTTAGCGATTACAATCGCGAAGACACAGAACACAAGCGGTGCGTACATTCTGCCGGCCGTTTTGGCAGTGCAACCGTGCGCCGGCGCCCCTCTCTGGTGATCATACGGCCGGACTATTTGACGCATGCTCAGACGGGTTATCGACACTGAACATAATGTAGTCATCATATTAATTCGTTTTATGTAATAATGTAACATAAATAAATTCAGGTTGGTTCTTATAATATGC
Organism: Hyles euphorbiae; assembly: GCA_023078785.2. Classification (NCBI taxonomy): domain Eukaryota; kingdom Metazoa; phylum Arthropoda; class Insecta; order Lepidoptera; family Sphingidae; genus Hyles; species Hyles euphorbiae. The sequence goes on from CM041040.1 coordinate 7,956,330, forward strand.
TTTTATGGCATTCTATAAACACCGGTGTATCTACAGTATAGAAAAACTGTTTATTTGTCAGTTGTGAACAAAACGACGTAAATTTACCTACAGATGTAAAAATACTTAAAAATAAATTAAAATTAAAAAGAAGGAAGATTTTTGCTAGTCATGGCTGTGACTACTAGGTAATCACTCAGCAAATGTTGTGCTGCGGAATCACAGAACGAACACATACAAATATACCTCAATTATATTTCACACCTATAGTATTTGGACTATATTTATGATTTTCTTGAACAATTAACATAGCGTTCCATGCTTCTTCTGTCTATGAATCGTGCTATTTTGTTAATTGGAGCATATCGGTATGCTTCATCGACTTCAGGAAAAACACTCACGTGACTTCTAGCAATGCGATTCATTTTTTTTTATTAGGGTCAAATGAGCATACGGTTCACCTAAAGTAAGTTCAGTAAGTCATCACTATAGTTCATAAACCACCACATATACGGGGAATAGAGATGCAAAGGAAATACTCCCTATTTTATCATAACTTGGTGGTATTGTAGCGTAATAATTGTTTCAGAAATGTAAATAAGATATGACCAATGAATTTGATTAAATTCTTGCTTAGATGAGGAAATTTTTAATTCAATGTTGTACCATTTTTATTAAACATAAAATGTGATGGTAAGGTATATTTCAAAATTATAATTATTACAAATGTTTAAACAAAGAATGGTCGCCTACAAATATGAATTGTATTTATTTACCGATAAATAAAATAATATATTTCATGTTCTAAGTTAAATAATCAAAATATAATGTATTCATACTTTACAATTATAAGTATTACTTAATTTAATAGAACATTCAACTTTTGTGTTGCGTGGTGGCCTGTTGGTAAACGGACTAGACGCGACTGCCAACATGTTCACGGTGGTCGCGGGTTCGAATCCCAGGGCACACCTCTGACTTTTCGGAGTCATGTGTGTATTGATAGTCAATCACCACGCACTAAAACGGTGAAGGAAAACATCGTGAGGAAACCTGCATACCATAGCGATTTATATAAATTTCTATGGTATGTAAGTCCGCCAACCCGCACTAGGCCAGCGTGGTGGACTATATGGCCTAACCACTCTCAATCGTACTGTCGATTGTAGAGGAGGCCCGTGCCCTGCAGTGGGACGTATATGGGCTGATACAGACACAGATTCAACTTTTGTACCAAATTGTCAAATGTGATCAAACACAAATAGTAATGTAATTATACTTACCCTTGTAAAATGTTATGTAGCTAAACATAAATGTATCGAGTACATCGAGTATAAAACTGGTTGGAAACTATCGGATCGAAGCCGGGAGTCGATATAGCCTGTGTAGTTTGACCTCGTTTATATATTTTCTCTACAACTTTATTTTATACTAACTAGTAAGTACCTCATCCATTTTTACACGCTTTATATTAGCTTCACTTGTATGTTTGTATATTTGTATGTTTGTTTGTAACCGACTTCTTTGGGCGTGATTTTGACCCACTTTAAACGGCCAGATTTCGTTCAAATTTTGCACACCTGTCAAAGACCGATGACAATACAATAATTCGATTAAAATATATAATTATCCTGATTAGATTCGCCAGGATTAATTATTCTTATAATTGATGACCATTGCTACATTCATCGCTAGATGGCGTTAACATTGTATTCTTCCAAGAAGCTTATACCCAAATGGAGATTGCATTCCGTATAAAACACTGAAGCACAAAAATTTGACCTTGAATGCAATCGCTGTTGCCTGCTATCCTTTTCTTTAGAGTGACAATGAATGAAGTTCACGTGAAGTTCATTCATTGTTACGCTAAAGAAAAGGATAGCAGGCATCAGCGACGTCATTCAAGGTAAAATTTTTGTGCTTCACTTTTATATACGGAATGCAATCTCCATTTGGGTATAAGCTTCTTGTATTCTTCAAGTGTCAAATGTTACTACTGACCAACAGATGGCGTTATTGATTGGAAATACAGCCGTAGATGGATGTTTTTAGTCAAAACAATTATATAATAGTTAAAAAAAACTAAAATACACGCTTTAATAAGATATACAACTAAAAAAGTAAAAATAATTGATACTGAATTTAAGATAAGAAAATGGAGTAAAATACATTATATATTTTATTGTTACAAAGCGTGGGGTGCAGGAGGATAAGTAATTGTTGTAAACACCCCACGCTTTGTAACAATAAAATATATAATGTATTTTACTCCATTTTCTTATCTTAAATTCAGTATCAATTATTTTTACTTTTTTAGTTTTATATCTTATTAAAGCGTGTATTTTAGTTTTTTTTAACTATTATATAATTATTATGATTTTCCGACCACCCACCTAGTTAATGTATTATATTATTATTAAAATTAATGTTCGCTTGGTCAATGTGTATAAAACGTTATCACTGTGAGTTCGTTCAACGATTTTTTACACGCTTTTTATTAGCTTCACCTGTATGTTTGTATGTTTGTATATTTGTATGTTTGTATGTTTGTTTGTAACCGACTTCTTTGGGCGCGATTTTGACCCACTTTAAACGGCCAGATTTCGTTCAAATTTTGCACACCTGTCAAAGACCGATGACAATACAATAATTCGATTAAAATATATAATTATCCTGATTAAATTCGCCAGGATTAATTATTCTTATAATTGATGACCATTGCTACTGACCACTAGGTGGCGTATAGATGAACATAATTTGCTACTGACTAATAGATGGCGTGATCACGTCAATAATGCATGTTTGCACTATTCATCGCTAGATGGCGTTAACATTGTATTCTTCAAGTGTCAAATGTTACTATGATGGCGTTATTGACTGGAAATACATCCGCAAATGGATGTTTTTAGTCAAAACAATTAAATAATAGTTAAAAAAAACTAAAATACACGCTTTAATAAGATATACAACTAAAAAAGTAAAAATAATTGATACTGAATTTAAGATAAGAAAATGGAGTAAAATACATATATTTTATTGTTACAAAGCGTGGGGTGCAGGAGGATAAGTAATTGTAGTAAACACCCCACGCTTTGTAACAATAAAATATATGTATTTTACTCCATTTTCTTATCTTAAATTCAGTATCAATTATTTTTACTTTTTTAGTTGTATATCTTATTAAAGCGTGTATTTTAGTTTTTTTTAACTATTATTTATTTTCTTTCATTAAACATCGATTTTGCGAAGAACGAAATCATAGCAAGTAGCACGATTGAATTTCATAAATCTTTAAAAAGAAGAGTTTGTTTGTTTGATTGTTACCTTTAATCTCAGGAATTGCTGGTTAAAATTGAAAAACTATTTTTGTTTTGGATAGATCATTTTTCGAGGAATAATATAGGATATATCATCACGCTATGACTATAGGAGGGAAGCAAACACGTTTTCGTTTTCCAATTGGTCAATATTCTAAATTCATAGTTAGAATTGAAAATTTTGGCCGCTATTTGGAAAAGTGTACCTACTCTCGAGCGGAGTACCGGTAGTTCTGAATAATAACACAGCCAGTTATTGTCTTTTATTACAGAGAAGCGATAAGAGAGCAACCCAGTTATTTGGTGGCAAGTGATCGCTGCCTCTCAGTCGACCAAGTAACGTTTCTGAGAGAACCATAATATTCATTGTGTTTATGTGAAGTCGCCAAATGCTCCACTGGTTTAGTTAATTGAAGCACCGAAATTACTTCTTGTTAGTATTCCTTATGATGGGTGCACCGCCTTTGAGGCGGCTCCTTTTATATGAAGTTACAAGTGGTTAGTCTGTAGCTTTCCACTTTATAAATGTTTCCATAATGATAATACGTAAGTAACTGGTTGTATTTATGGGAAATTATATGTTATTTAAGTTTGTTAATTGTCCAATTAGTAAAGTTTTCAAAGGTCTGTCAAGGGACTTACATATTAATAAACTCGGATTTATTTAAAAGATTTAAATATTGTTAACCTGAGACTAACAAAAAATAAATAACAGGAAAAAATCGTACAAAGGGCGGTCGTATTGCTCGAGGCGATCTCAACCAACCATGGTATGGATATTAGAGGGAACGACATTTTCGGTACCATGATGTGTACGAAAAGATAAATAGACATATATCTATTATGTTTAGCCCATTCTAGATTCTGGATTATCGTTAGCCTAGGGCATTGTCCACCAACACGCATTAGGCCAGCTTGGTGGACTATATGGCCTAACTACTCTCAATCATACTCTCGATTGTAGAGAAGGCCCAGGCCCTGCAGTGGGACATATATGGGCTGATAAAGAAGAAGAAAACGAATAAGAAGGGCTTTATTATAATAAACTGAATTAATTTGTTCTTTCTTTTTATTATTTTTAAAATCATTGTGTTGCCACAGGATTGTCATGTTAAGCTGAAGCACATCCGTGTTTATAAAGTAGTGAATACCTCACTATTTCATAAAGAACAAGTTATTTACAAAGCCTTGGGCTACAGTTATTCCCTCGCTCATCCGAATTTAAAAATAAGGATACAAGAAATTATTAGCGTGAGGGACAGAATGTTATAATATAAACGTTAAACATGGTGTAGACTAATTGTACTATTAATAACGTTACTAGGGAAAATGATACAATTAATTTGTTCACAGGCGGACAAAGTTGGCAGGTCTTGGTTAGACGCTGGAGTTCTTGTTTCTATGTAAACCTCTCGCTTTAGAGTTTGTAGACAAACTTCACTGTAGATAAACATGTAGATGTTTATAATATAATAACTTTGTCTAGTCAACTAGTTTTATAGTGCTATTAAAAAAAAATGTTTTGTATTTTGTGTATTTTGTTGATGTTATGATATGGAAAAATGTAGCTTTCTCAAGCCGTATACGTTACGCCCTCCTGTATAGGCTATAGCATGAGTTTCCTCTACAATCGAGAGTATGATCCAGGGGGTTACTGTATAAAAACTATACGAACTTCGAATGTTCGGACACATTACGTAAAACTTCACTCATGTGCCTAGATACTACCTAAAATGTTGGATTCCTCAATCGTACGACGCAACCATAGACTAAGTTCGGAGAATAGAGTTCGTGATTTAAGAAATGGAAATCTTATATCTTACTCCGGACGTCGAACATCCGAACATTCGAAATTCGTATCGTTTTTATAGACTAACCTCCCAGAGGCGTTACGTATACTAGGGCCTAGAGCGTGTGGCGGACATCACGTACCATAGATATATTTACAAATACCTATGATTTGCAGGTATCCTCACGATGTTTTACTTTACCGTTATAGTGCCTCGGGATACACACACGACTCCGGAAGTCAGGTGTTCTCTGGAAATCGAACCCACGACCACCTTGAAAATATTGGCTGCCATCTAGTCCGTTTCTTCAGGCTGCCATGCGCTCTATAGTTTATGTGTTTTATTATTTCTTTGTTAATATACATAAATCATAAGGCAGAAAAAACTAGTTCGTGTAACTTTTGGTAGAGATAGTACAATAGAGTTATAATAAGTATGAGAAGTTCACAAATATTCCGCGCATGCTGGGCTCTCTCAAGTATGAAACAATGTTGCAGCTAAAGGAAAATATGAGTATTAAAAAACTTCCTGATCGAATAATGAAGTCTGTGGTATTAAATATGAATACAGGGACGCTACTGGAGATATCTTACTTATATTGTACAAATGCAATATAAGTAATAGTTCAATATTTACTTGTGGTAGGTCTCTCATATGTGAGAGGTCGCTTTGGTAGGTACAACGGCAATATCTGTTTCTTCCGCTAAGCAGCAGTGTAAATGACCTGTTGTGTTTTAGGTTAAAGAACAGCTACAACAAGGGTAACAATTGAACATATTGAGACTTAACATCTTATGTATCAGGATGGCGTGTGCAGATTGTGAAGCACTGTTTTGCAATTCAAGGTGTTGTTTGGTTTTGCTTCTGTTCATGAGCCTTTGTATCGCTTAATACCAAGCGAACGGCATGCTCGTCTCGTCATTCATTGCAACAAAAAGACACATTAAAATGAAGTTCAAATAGTCCTATGATTATTATCAAGAGGTAAATGAAATTATGCATTCTGTGCAGATTTATCTTGGTATAATATTGTATTCTAAAGCAGTAGAGCATAAAATGCAAACAAATATTATGATCTGTGCAGGTAGGGATATAAATCGGTGCTCCTATTAACATTATGTTTTACAAGCAATTTTCTAAAATACTATTTGTAGAAAACCAATTTTATTGTCAAAAACAAATGTTGTGCCCATGGTTGTGCCTGATTGTTCGCAATCTATTTGTTTGACGTTTGAGATAGAAAATAAGATAAGTAATGTATTTTTTATATTACTATACAAATCAGAAACAATAATAAGAATGAAATTTGATTTTATATATATTCATTACTTTGGGCCGGCCCAAGTCCAGTTCACATTCGCAATCGTATGTATTTCTCGTAATAACTGTTTTATTGAAGGTATCTAAACTTAATAAACTTAATGTCTGCTCCCTATACGGTTTTACCCAACCCGTCCTAATTATCCCGTCTTGTCACGTCTCATTCTTCGTCCCATCACTCAAGGCATGTTATTCTATCCCCTTCTCTCCCGACCCATTAATTTGAGTTCGAAAGAGCAACAAATATATATGTTTTCCTTGCTCGTCCCACGCTAACACAGCATTAATCGGGATTAGTAGCCTATGCGTCAATGCAGGGTGTTATCATTTCCACATAAAATTTTGGCGAAATTGGTTCATCTGTCACTTAGATTGTTGATTGAATGTTGTGCGTGCTAACATCGGCAAATAAAATAGACAAAGTGACAAAAAATTTACTATGATTGTTTTAGGTTACACACATTATTACACAGTCCTTTCATAACAGTTTTTGTCATATATATTCCATGTACAAACATCGATTAGTAAAATAAATTATATATGAATAGATTCATGTAATCCATCAGCGCAAGTTGATAATCAACTTTCAGAAGGTGTGTACAATTGTAACTAAAATTGTAACTAGTTCTGAAAGTAGTAAATGCTTTATTTACTGGTGGTAGGTCGCCCATACAGGAGAGGCCGCGTGGGTAAGCACCAGTGTTACATCTATTTCTCACGCCAAACAGCAGAGTAAATGCACTGTTATTTTCGGTGTGAAGGGTATGGTAGCCAGAGTAACTACTGGACATAACGAGACTTAATATCTTATGTCTCAGGATGGCAAGCACTGTGTAATTCATTGCCTTATAATTCAAGGTGTTTGGTTTGGGTACTATCCATGAGCGTTTGTATCGCTTACCATCAGGCGGATGGTATGCTCGTCTCGCAATTAAATAAAAAAATAAAGAAACTAGTACAACGACCAGTGTACTATTAGAAAGGAATACCCATGGTTAAGATTGCACGATAATGTGTAGCTGTTCAAATTACTTCGGATCTAAGCAAAACTTAATAATCAGGTGTTCTTAGTTATATTTATATTCGCTTTATGAAATTGTTGCATATTGGGACATGCCTATTAGATTTAGATTAAGATGATTGTACATGGACATCACTAGAGTGTTAAGTAAGATGATGATTAATAAATATGATGATTAATAAAACCTACTAAATGGAAGACTCCTGTGTTTGATATAAACCCAGCCTTGCCCGAGCCTGAACACCAAAATATAAAGATATAACATGGCGCTGAGGACCGGATAATGAAAATACGGAGGTATAAAAATATAATGGAGAGAAACAAGAAAAATAAGATACACGTGTTTCTTCCAAGATGCAACAGGCACAAGGTGTTTACGGATTAAAAACCCCAAACCCTTTGGAAAACCTAACGGCGGAGACATATAAGAAATGGAAGCAATAGTTCGAGTTGTACAGAATAGCTTCGGGCGCAAACGCTTATACAGGGCAGGTACAAGTTGCATTATTGTTACATTGCATGAGTGAAGCTTGCATTGATATTTACAATACATTTGATTTATCAACGGAAGAGGAAAATAATTACAATAAAGTAATAGCATGTTTCGACGAGTATTTTAAGCCGAGTGACAATGAAAGCATTAACACACATATATTTTTTAAAAGAGATCAATACCCAGAAGAACCCATAGATAAATATGTAACAGAATTAAGGAAATTAAGCTCAGGTTGTAACTTTGGCGAATTAAAAGATAGGGTTATAAAGGACAGAATTGTAGCAGGAGTATATGAAGGCAGATTAAAGGAAAGATTGTTAAGGGAGCAAAATTTAACTTTACAAAAAGCTATAGGAATATGTAAAGCTGCAGAGATATCCAAAGAACAATTGAAACAATCAGAAAGCCAGCATATTTGTCAGATTATATTACAAATTAAAATTAGTTAAGTATGTGTAGGAATTAAAAAAATAATAATAAATAACTAGGTTGTAATTTTATTTTTAAAAGAAGGGAGATGTTGCATATTGGGACATCCTTATTAGATTTAGATTAAGATGATTGTACATGGACATCACTAGAGTGTTAAGTAAGATGGCTGATTAATAAAACCTACTAAATGGAAGACTCCTGTGTTTGATATAAACCCAGCCTTGCCCGAGCTTGAACACCAAAATATAAAAATATAACAGAAATTTACCATTTATGGACCTAAAATAATAACCCGTATAATATACTTTTTTAAGTTACCATTAAGTTTCTAATAGCTAAGTTTTTATTAATTACGAGACCAGGCCATTTCAGAACGATATTTATGTACGTGCTCGTAGACCTATGAATTACTTAATTGCTCAAGAGCTGGCCACTACACCTTCGTAATTTTATAAAAACTGAAAGATTGCCTCTGCATACCTCTTAATAAACATCACACAATCAGAAATTATGAATTTCGGATCGAAAGCTTTGGAAGTTATCAGCTACAATATATCTGGCTATAAGTTGAATGAGCCATCAACAGTGCCTGGCTACCAAGTTAACAAAAACATTTGATAATTGCTTAAATAACTAATATAAACTTCAGCTTTTATACACCAAGTATAACGCTTGTAAAATTAAATTGTATTGAAGTTTGAAGATATCGTAATATTTATTAATACATGTAACTTTGCCAGCGTTATACTTGAAATGCTATATTCTTTTTTTTTTTTATTGCAATTAATGACGACACGAGCAAGCCGTTCGCCTGATGGTAAGCGATAAGACCGCTCATAAACAGTAGCAACATTCCACTGCGCTCGCCATCCTGAGACATAAGATGTTAAGTCTCAATATGTCCAGTAGTTACTCTGGCTGCCATGTCCTTCAATCCGAAACACAACAGTGCATTTAGGCAGTGTTGTTTCACGGGAGAAATAGACATTGCGGTGGTACCTACCCAGATGGCCTCTCACATATGAGAGACCTACCACCAGTAATTCGGTATTGGATTGGATAAGTGGGATTGGACTTCACGTTGCTTTTTTTTCGTTTATATATTATATGAGTAATTACTGCCTGTCTCGGTGACGTAGTTGAACTATGGCATGATTGCAAAGCTGAGGTCTCAGGTTCGGATCCTGGGTCAGGCAAAGTGATAGTGGATTTTTCAATTAATTATCAGGCCGGAATCAGAAATTTGCGCTTGATATGGCTATATCGCTCCTAACACATCTTGGGGCGAAAAATTCAAGGCAAAACGTGGGTTGCCTTGGTTGCAACTCTGCCTACCCCTTCCAGGGAAAAGGCGTGAGTTTATGTATGTATCATGTATGTATGTAAATCGAGCCAAGGTGTTAATACAAGATCATAACAATTATTGTGAGGCCCACAAATATTTGTCTCGGGTCTGGGCGTTTGTGAGACCGAAAAGTCCAACCTATTATGTCCACAAAAACATCCAGTGAGTTATCTTAAAGGAAATGCATCTTAAAGTTATGAATATCGTACGGGAATGAAAAATTTGCATCATGTAGGTAAACATATTTTGTTAAACACGATAATCTATGCAGTTATGTTATGCTATAATGGCATACGATTCTCGCCGCGAGAAGCTCTCTCTGTGTAAATGAGGTTTTACTGGGTCATTATGGCGGTTTCCTACCATTATATAAGAATTAAAAATGGCGTCTCTAGCAAACCTAATCTCTGAATGATTCGCAACAGTAAAGCTGTTATTCCACGTCGGCTTTCTATAAGAAGCCACCAGGCAAGCCTTGATATTATAGGAAAACAATCCATGGCATTTCATTTGTGCAGAGAATGAGTAGCACAATACTCGATGAAATATATAGTATATAACACAGGGTATTCTATGCTAGATAAACAGTACTGGTACAGTTTAAGAACACATATAGTGATAAAATAACATCACATTGAGAAAATAACTATACACTGATTATATGTTGCCGCCAATATTTTATTTATTTATTTCTTTATTTAAACACTTTATTGCATACAAAAAACTATTACAAAACTATTATAAAACGTTAATCACAAATACCTAGTCAGGTCATAAATTCTGTCACATGTTTAATATAAAATAATTGAAACAAGTTTATTCATTATGTAACCATTTATATACCAAAATAAACTTAACAAAACATAGCTTCTTATGACACTAAAGTTTATTCAAAATGACCTCCGTAATTTTGAATACAGGCCTTCAATCTGCGCGGCCAGTTGTTTATCGCAGCACGAACGAGGTCCATGTAAATATCGGCGGCTGCTTTAATCAAGGATGTCTTGAGTGACTCCAAATTGGGATGAGGCTTTGAGCACGCCTTTTCCTCCAAGTGTTGCCATATCTTGTAATCTAACGGATTCAAATCTGGACTGGAAGAGGGCCAGTCTTCGTGCCGGATGAAGTCGATTTCACGCTCCGCCAGCCAGTCTTGTGTGCTCTTCGCTCTATGAGCTGGCCCCTAATCTTGTTGGAATATCCAGTGCCTGTTATTGAACATGGTATGAGAAACAGGTTCCTCAAGGTTCGTCAGAACTGTATTTTGATACACAACTGCATTCGTTTTTACACCTTTCTTACAAAAATGTACCTCTGTTAAGCCCCAATAAGAAACTCCCAACCATACCATGAGCGAGGATGGAAAATGACCTCGTTGGACACGCGGAATACGGTTGCTCGCTTCTTCACTACTGTGTGCGTACACCTTATCATTTTGTTTCTTCTACGATAATTTTTTTTTTATTTGAAAAAATAATTTCCCGATATTTTTTTCCCGCGTACCGCTTTAACAAAGCGCGGCATCTCTTCAGTCTCAGGTCCATTAGACAAGCATTCAAACGATGTCCTGTTTTTCTTCGATATGCCCGAAGCCCTAAGTCTTCATTTAACACCCTTTTCACCGTGGTTCTGCTTAACCCCATCTGAAGGGCCAACAGTTTCTGCTTACGTTTGGGATTTCTTTGAATTCGCGCCTTCACAGCTTTTATTACTGCTGGAGTCCTAACAGACCGAGGGCGACCACATCTTGACCTGTCATCTACACTAGAGTCTTCATTGTATCGTTTGATGGTACGATAAACGAATCTTTTGGTTATATTCACATTTTTCAGTATGTCAAAAATTTGAATTGGCGCGTAACCGCAACGATGCAACGCAATAAACAACACGGTCTTCTTTAAGCGTCCACTCCATATTTATAAAATGAGTAAAATTCAATCGAATCGAATCGGTTCGAATCCCGGGTTGGGCAAAGTGATATTGGATTTTTCTATTCATTATCAGCCCAGAGTCAGGAATTTGTGCCCGATATGGCGATAGGCTCGCCACCTATCACATCATGGGACGGAACATACAAGGCGAAATGTGGGTGCCCTGGCACCTATGCCTACCCCTTCTGGGAAAAAGGCGTGAGTTTATGTATGTATGTAAAATTCAAAAAAGTATACATTTTTATTTTCATGCACAATTCGAAATTCGAAATTGAAAGCATTCAAATGCCAAATATTGCTTTGTAAGTCGTGGTGTTGTTCGGTTTTGCTACAGTCATATGGCTTACCACCAGACAAATCGCACGGTTGTCTCGCCATTAATTGAAATAAAATAAAACCGACTAGCGACTGTATCACCTGATAATTATCGTCGAGTGCCGAGCATTAGTCTCTTCTTCAATTGACAGTTCGAATGAGGGAGTACCAGCCATTTTCCACCAGGCTAGCGTAGGTTTTTATAAATTATAGTATGGCATAATAACTACATTGCACCTAATGGTAAGCATAAATATCGACCACATAGAGTATCGAAACTCGAAAGACAGCAGGAATTTGGGGCCCTACTATATTCAACGAAACGAAGTTCGAAACTTCGGATGATCGAAGTTTATATACGATACGAATGTACCTACATATACTTATGGTCGTTATTGACTTATGGTCGTAACCATAGACTTATAGTTATGATGTACGTTACATAAATACGAACTTCTATAGAGTAGATACATTCATATTGTATAAAAATTTTCATCGTCCGAAGTTTCGAACTTCGTTTCGGATTTATATAGTAGGGCCCTTGGTTCTATGCCATTCAATACAAACAAGCCCGGGATGGTGGACTGTGAATTTAAAACCACCTGACTTATGATACAGAGAAGCCGATCTTGACACATATCATATTATCTTATGCTTTGTCGCCAGTACCATGAATGCTGAACACGCTTTGCTCTCCTACACATATGTACATTCTGAATGTGATTTGTTTGCTGATAAATGGGCGAAGATATTGTATTAAACGAGTGCTTGAGGTTCTCGGAGCGAGATGCTTGACTGAGTACTTTAATTTTATGTAATTAATATAAATGTTGTTAACCGTATTAATTAAATAAATATTTATCGGATTAAATTAATTAAAACATTATAATATATAATTAAATATTTTCGTGCAATGTTAAAGCTATTAAGGCAACAACCTACCTTAACAATTGAGGATATAATGACTATGATTAACATTTATAAATTACATAATATGGAATAATGAAAGCGCCTATAAATAAAGACTAATTCTTAATCTTATTACGTCCATCGTAGTAAAAGTTAAGTTATAGCAATGAAAGAGAAACCGAATAACATGGTGTTGTATGTGGTAACCATTGATTTGACGGAATAAATTAGAAAGATGGATGTTTAATAGCTACGAAGTGTAATTAATGTTCCCACGTTAAATAACGTAAGTCAACATGACGTTTTTCCGGGCTTCTGCACGTGAATTTTCTGTTCGAATCATTATCATTCTGAATAAAGCATTTTAGTTGAAAGCTAAAAATAAGAATAAAATCTTTTATCATGTTTTAAGTGATAATTTTAGTAGTTTTATTACTGGTGGTATGTCTCTCATATGTTAGAGGCCAACTGGGTAGGTACCACCGCAATGTCTACTTCCCCGCCAAACAGCAGTGTAAATCCACTGTTGTGTTTCGGTTTGAAGGACATTGTAGCCAGACTAACTACTTATTGAGTCTGATCTTTTGTCTCAGGATGCCGAGCGCAGTAGAATGACACGCATTGCATTGTAATTCAAGGTGTTGTTTTGTATTACTACTGTTCATGAGCGGTCGTATCGCTTACTATGCGAAAGGCATGCTCGTCTCGCTATTCCAAAAAAAAAACATCTTATTACTATATTTCATATGGCAACAAGGAGATTTTTTAAATTATCATAAAGTCTACCTACCATTATTACGACGATGCTTGCCTAAAGACAAAGTAACATAACAATTAAGATAAAAGCTATAAATATAAATAATAAAAAAATAACTATAAACAACATAATATCAACTTAACAAAATATTTTATTGTTTAAATTATAATTTATATTAGGCTTATAGAACCGCTTACAAACTGAAAACTAACCCTTTGTTTAGGTCGCTCAAACTAGAGTTTATCTTATTTCACATTAATAATTCATATAATAATAACCGTTAGATTCTAAAATAGAAGGTAACTCGGCCTTAAATAACGATCAAATTCTAATAATTTATAAGGATGAGTATGTAGCATGTTGGCGATGAATATTCATAATTAGGTACAGTCAGCAACATAAGTCGCTGAACACTTCACATTTTTTGATAATCTTTTTATGAATTAAAATTTGTACGTACTACTCTGTAGTCGTAAAATATAACCAAGTAAAGTCATCTATGCCGAGAAGTGCCATACAATATTGAAAATAATTATTATTTTGGATGATAAGACGATTCCAAATCTCGTAAATGTATAGCGACTTATGTTGCTGACTGTACTTCCTAAGTAATTTACGTATTACGTGGCGTATGTTGAATAGTGTGGCTGTTGATATTTGATGGCTTGGGGCTTCTCGTTCATTTATTGTGTAAGAATGGCGTCAGAATGGCGTTGAAAAGCTAGATTTGAGATATTTTAACAAATAATTCTCTTTCGTTATATAAAGAAATTCATTAAACTGCCTATGTTACTTCTTATACCTCCAAGAATATATTTGCAAAGTATCATAATGATCGGTTAAGTAGTTTTCGCGTGAAAGCATAACAAACAAACTAACATTCATATTTAAGAATATTATTAGAGATGTAATTCAGGTGCGATGGTTTAGCTGCAAAAATAATTCTTTCTTTAAAACTAATAAACTTCATAACAAAGATATTTAACAATCAGCAGAACAGATTCCAATCTAGAATTTCATTTTCAACCACAGCATTTTCTCATGAACTCCGAGAAATGTTAGAATTTCAACGTCTGAATGTTATCACTCATATCAGATGATATGCTTTTCTTGAAATCCCTGCGAAAATTTATTTCCGTTATTAAAGGTCAGCCGTGCGATTCTGAAACATATTCTGTGAATTTAACAGAAATCATTTGTTTGAGTGCGGAGATCAAACTGGCGCCCGCTTATTTCACACTACACAGCTGATATATCATTATAAGCAAAATATGTCATATTAATATTATATAGTGGTGTGACCGGCGTACCAATCCAAAAATATTCTCATGAAGCAATTGGGTCTCCTTTATTCAGCTCTTTTTGGTGATTATTGAATTAATAAACTTATAATCCTCCTTATTGCAAATCTGACACGAAATACTTTATAATATATATCCGCATTAAATGTCCCACAATACTTTGGAAATGTGCATTGATATTGTATACTCTGTATATTTTTATCGCACAAGTCATGTTGTGGTCCAATAAAATTACATATATGTATACATCAAATCACGCCTTTTACCAAAAAGAGGTCGGCCGAGGTGTTACCCCTTATGTGTTCCGTCCCACGAAGTCATAGCATATCGGGCACAAATACATAATTCTGCGATGATAATTATAGACACTGTCCCACCCTCACACCCACCAAGGTAACTCCTGTAAGCCATGGTCAACAGTGCAAGGGTAAAAGCAATGTAGTGACACCGAGCATTGAAGCTCGGCGAGTCTTCGATTGTCTAACTTGTCTTTAATCCGCATGGAAATTATGTAATTAGAAAGTGAAATTAATTGGAGGAGTTGGAAATAAATTATTGTCCACTTCCCTCCGTGCAAAGCGCCAGGATAGGCAAAGCTTCGTTACTAACAGTTCTATATGCCTTGCACAAGAATACCAAGGCCAAACGTTGGCTCTGAAGCAGTTTTCATCGCACAGCACCGATAGTGACCCTATCAGCCCATAAGGGAGATCTGTAACAAATACATCCTAAGTAAGTTGCCCCATAGATTATATTTTGTGTATTGAAAGATAGCCCCCGCATTGATTTTGATATTCTTATCAAAACAAAAAAGTTCCTTTACGACTTTTCCCCGACGTTTTTATTATGTTCAAGAAAGGAAAAAACGTCTTTCCAAAATTAAACTAAGTTAACAAACCGACTCTTTTTTCTTAACAGTGACATTATTAAGTTTCATTTTCGGCGGTGATTTTAAACTTCTTTTTAAAAGTTCCAATTACATTTTATGTGGTGCAAACTTTAAGCAAATTCGATGGCCCAATCACGTATTAATGTTAAACACGCTTCTGCACTATTTTCTGATAATTAATTGAAAAATCCACTTACACTTGCCTGATCCGGGATTGGAACTTAAGACCTCAGTGCTTCGATCAAATATACACTAAATACAACATGAGCGCTTAGAAAATGGCACCAAAAAAGAGTGCTTTAAGCACTCTTTCGCCTTCAGTCACGCACCGACCGTTGCTTCTAAAACGTCGCAGACCTTTAGACAATATTATGTGAAAAGCTACTTTAAGCTGCA
Source organism: Hyles euphorbiae (assembly GCA_023078785.2). Taxonomy (NCBI): domain Eukaryota; kingdom Metazoa; phylum Arthropoda; class Insecta; order Lepidoptera; family Sphingidae; genus Hyles; species Hyles euphorbiae. Next base: position 7,972,528 of record CM041040.1, read on the forward strand.
GGAATAAGGTGGAATTTGTGTTAATATATTTGGAATATGTGGATCTTTTTGTTTACTTTTTTTCATGTCATGCATCGGTGACACTTTTTAACAGAACTTTTACAGGGAACTGTGTATCTAGTGTATATTTGATCAAAGCCCCAGGGTTGTAATTGTACCGTAGTACACCTGATGCCCCGAGGAAGTGGTCCAATAATGTAATCGTATTACAGTATTTATTTTTAGGGTCCCGTACCTCAAAATGAAATAAACGGAACTTTGATCACTGTGTTGTCCGTCTGTCTGTCTGTCATGACTGTTACCAGCGTACCCACTTTGCATAATGTAAATATTTGTTAAAATGTATAAATGAATTTGTCCAATATCAATTCTTTTTATCATACATTCAATTGATAGAAAATTAGATTTAAAGAAAGATTTTTAGATTGATAAAAAGTCTTTCAGCAGAAACATTGGATCTCGGATAAATAACAGTATGGTTGAGCGGTCGTAAGCGACTTTTTGAAATTACTACGGTTTATTTTAATTAAATTTATTTATTTATATTTATATAAGCTTTATTGTACACCATAAATAAAACAAAAGGAAACAATTCAAACTAGAAAAAAAAAGTACAATTGGCGGTCTTATCGCATAAGGCAATTTCTGACAGACAACCATTTGATGGATATAAGAGAAAAGGACGAAAGTTGGGGCAGCATCAGGTGTACGAATAATACCTGTAGATATTGTAGTAGTGTCTATATTCAACACATATACATAAACATACATACATAAGTAAATATCCCATGTAAATATACTTACACAATATACACATATACATACCAACATACATACATATAATATATATATATACATATCTATACAACATAAAGGTCATATAATTAAGTATAAGTACACAAAGGAAAAAGTATACAATTACTAATGTCCTCATTCAGCCAGGGAGTAATGTTCTTTAACCATTCTTTTAAAGATGGGTAGAGATTTGGCCCTTCTTACTGTTACCGGTAAAGCATTCCACAACCGTGCAGCTTGTACTGTGAAAGATAAAAGATTAGTATTTTATTTTAGCATATGGAGATTTATTTTACTTAAATAAGAACTTAGGTTACTTATACCACATCAGTCTAGTATTATTGGCCTTTAGTGCTAGAATAAAGTTAATTTAAATTATAAAATGTGTTTTTTCTATAGAACATTCTATAATCTTTTAAGATTATGAGAAAAATAATTGATTAAAGTTTCTATATTGCGTAATGTAATAATACGGTGTTTGTTACCTTGTTTCGTAGTTGAAACAACTCAGTTGATTCTATCATCTGAACTGGTTCTGGTCAATTTCAACTTTCATTCTCATATCGGGCGAAATCCCACTACTTTGAAATTTTTCATTCCTTAGAAAAACCATCCAATTTATGAGTAATTGCACTTGTTAATTTTTGTTTGAAGTTATTTGAATGCAATTAGTTACGCTTGGTGTAGCTGTCACAAATTGGGACTATATTTCAATCAGAGAATAATTAGTCAACATGTTGTCTTTTAATCGGTAATTGCGTCGATATAATTGCGCCTAAGATATAATATAATATAAAATATTATAATAAGATATAAAATTACATTTTTATATAGTAATTTTTCATAATACTGGATGAAATTGCTACAAGCTTCGATTACTTAAAAAACTGATTTGAGTATACAATGCCACGATAATAAAATGAAATTGTATATGTAGAAAAACATACCTAACCAGACTGTAATTTTATGTAAATGACGAATATTTTATTTCCATAACCTGTTGGTGCACTGTGTATTCCAACTACACAAGAAACGAACCAAACATAGGCAATATCAGAAAAGAGAATGGATGAAAATAGTTTATTGGCCAATAAACATTAAAGAACAATTACTAAATGAATACGTAATAGTTATGCGAATTAAAATAAATTCTATAAAAAAATAATTGTCAATTTTCAATTAAGTTTTGAAATTAGTTATTATTTTATAATCATATAAATATAAATACAAATCGACATTATGACATCATCATCGTTTCACTCATGTCTATCTGTTATCTAACTGCTTAAATATTTATAACTTCTGGTACTCACCATTCACCAATCCATTTTAGTGGAAAAAACATAGATTTGTTAACTAAGGATAGGCCTAGTGTTGGAATAAATTGCAATAGCAGTCACAAATAGCAATTGAAGTCGACAATAACATTTCACAAGTTATATAAATTTATATTTATACTTATATACAGGGTTACAGGTTAAGTCGGCCTAGATCCTTTAAGAGGTTGTAGTTTCCATCATTCCTGACTGATTTGATTATGAGACCATGTACCCATAACTTAGCCGTTTCCACGAAATTTGACATTGAAGTTTTTTCTTTAAAATATCGTTTTTTTTGTCTACTGGTCCATTTTTTTTTGTTTTCTTGCCTTAAATATTATTTGTATTTGCATTTTTTTTTGTAGTGTATAAGTTACTTTATCAACACTTAAATTACACTTTACTAAACCGGCTGGATCGTTGGAGACTATTGAAGTTGTAACATAAAATAAATTCGTTAAAAATATTTATTTCTTTCCTAAATATTTCAAAAAAAAATCTATGACAATTATGCTACAGATATGATTAATAATATTTACGTTTTATTGGCTATCCAGCAAGGTATAACAAGCTAGGGTATAGTGAGCAATCTTTTTAACCCTGTATATTATTAATGCGATTGTGATTTACAAAGCTGATTGTTTAATAATTTTATACGATCTCGTGTAATCTATGAAGGAGTGAGTGAGTTTTTTTTTATTGAACCCATATAAACAAGAAACTGAATAGTGAATTTTGTGTGTGTAATTTTACATGTGAAAAATTGTTATAATATATGGTCAGATTTTTGTTTACAAATTCTGAGAGAGGGTAATCAGCAATTGCAGAAATATAGTATAAGTACATGCTAAGGCTTCAATAATAACAAGGTTAATTTGAATTTGAATATTGTGCGCTCTCCACCATGTCCAAATAATTTGTTAATAGGAAAAATACATTATAATTTGTGAGGTCATTCTCTATAAAGGTAACCAATCAATATTTACCCTAGTAATGATTTCATTAAATTGTGGGAAAGTGCGTAACGACCCAATTTGACTACTAAATAGCCCAATTACACGGCTAAAGTTTCTCGCGGCCAGAAATCGTATGCCATTATCACATGACATAACCGCCATAGATAAATTTTGTTTTGAAAAATGTTTACAGTTTAAACGATGCAACTTTTTTATATCTTCGAGGCAAGAAACGATCCTCTTGTAAATGGGGATTAGAGGACGATGTTTTATTATATGTTTATATAATTATCAATATATAAGAGTAAAAAAAGGTATAACAGAAAACTAAACGAAGGATCTGTCTGGTTTGGGTTTATTTTTTGGTTGCATAGGAAAAGCTGACGCGGTTATTTTGGCCAGAGTTGTATTGAGTTACTTTGGCCAGAATGAAGAAAAGAACGTGAGTTACTTGCTAGTTGAATATAGAAAATTATACTATTTTATCGACTGAGTATGCTTTTGAAATTACTATCAAACTATTTTGAATCCTAATAGTATTATTCTCTTAATTGGAGCGCTCCGTTGAGAAACTAGAGCGCAGTTGGCAAACAATCCAAATACAGTAGGTACGATTCACGTAATTAAATAAGTTTAGTTGCGGCGCAATTGCAGTTACGTTTCGATCAAAACAGCCCTTTTCGTATTCTCGTAATACGCTCGCGTCAAGTTCGCGTCACGCATTCTACTTCTACGATTCTACTTCTGCGCGTATGTCAATGTCAAACAAATTTCATACGTCTGACGTACGGTTGACGCGCAGTTCACGCGCAGCTAAACATTTACAAGAATACCATTTTGTACCAAAACGTCAACTTAATTGTAACCGAATCGCAACTTGATCGGCGCATCAAGAAATTACGTGAATCGCCCTACTGATTTAATTTAATACGGCAAAGACGAAAGGATGACAAAATTGTATCAGTAAAAGTGATTCAACCACTTTTGCGTGTGTCAGTATGCGATGAACAAAAAGTTCGCCGAACACGCTCGTTTTAACTTCACTTTCATTTTCGCTTGTAAACCTCGTCAATTTGCAAAAAAGACAATGTAATCATTCTGGATCGTGTGAGAAAGCGACTAGACGCAGATGTGAAACTATTTTAATGTCAGTTAAAGTAATGAGTCGCACGCATAAATATTAACAACAATATAATTTTAATTTTAATAATCTGTGTATAGGCAGTCTTATGATAAAAGAGGCTTTAATTGGGAACTAGGTATTAGAAATCAGGACGTCGACTACCCGTGGCAGGTTTAAAATGAAGTTTCGTAAAATAATGGATCAAAGAAGTTGCAGAAACCTGTCAATTTATCAAGTTATTTATTTATTTAAATATATACTATTTATTTAAGTCTTTATTGTACACATTAAAAAATATAATATACAGAAATGTATTAATAAAGTGTGTAATATAATTATTTAATTACTTGAATTAGTATCTAGTAGTTAGAAATAATGTCACTGGCATTATGTCTGTCTTTTAAACTTTGTACATGAAGCATAATGAAAAAAAATTTTAATAAAAAAATAAAAACCGACTTCAAAACAAAAATCCACTAAAAACCAAAAATAAATAAAATAATAACTACCACTCCAAAGCAAAAAAATAATATTTATTTCATGGAGCTCGTGCATGTTGATTAATTTGCTTAATGACTTGACTAGCCAACAAATCAAAATATATGCGTAACATATTGAAGGCGGGCCGCCCAGTACCAAACATATAGGACCTATGCCTTATATTAATTTAAATATCTATTTAATCAACATGCACGAGCTCCATGAAATAAATATTATTTTTTTGCTTTGGAGTGGTAGTTATTATTTTATTTATTTTTGGTTTTTAGTGGATTTTTGTTTTGAAGTCGGTTTTTATTTTTTTATTAAAAATTTTAGTTATTTTTATCTTTTTAGTGTTGATAGGCATTTAAATGTAAAAGATTTGGTCTCCACAAGGAATATGTTCTTTCCGATGACAATAAAATCGCTAAAATCGGCTAAAAGCTGCCAAAGATATGGAAATATTCACATGTTTATTATTTGTCCCTCAACTACTGTAGCCTAGCTTTTATACTGAACTCAATGCAAAAAGAACCGTTGAAATCCTATTAAATTTTGAGGAGTTCTACTCTCCAGGTCCGAACATGATAATAAGATCTTAATGTTGTGTTCCTGGGATCAACCTGTTAATACGTTCTTTCCAATGAAAAAGAAATCACTAAAATCGGTTAAAAGCTGCTGAAGATATTAGTATTTACGTGTATTTTAATTTTATCACCCCCCCCCCTCACCCATACCCCTTTTTCCCTCCCTTAATGTAGCTTAACTTTTATAATGAACTTAATGCAAAAAGAACCATTGGAATCCTACTAAATTTTGAAGAGTTCTATTCTCCAGGTCCGAACATAATCATCATATCTTCATGTCGTATTCCTGGGATCAACCTGTCAATACGTTTTTTCCAATGAAAAAGAAATCACTATAATCGCTTAAAAGCTGCCGAAGATATTAGAATTTACGTGTATTTTAATTTTATCACCCACCCCCCCTCACCCCCACCCCCTTTTCCCTCTCTTACTGTATCTTAACTTTTCTAATGAACGTAATGCAAAAAGAACCATTGCAATTCTCCTTAATTTTAAGGAGTTCCCCTCTCCAGGTCCGAAGATATTCATCAGATCTTCACCATATTTTTATGGGACCAAACGACAAGCATCAGCTTTCAATCAAAGAAAGAATGATCGAAATCGGTTCACACAGTACAGAGAAACGAGGTAACAAACATAAAAAAAAAAAGCAACATACAGTCGAATTGAGAACCTCCTCCTTTTTTTGAAGTCGGTTAAAAATCATATATAAATATTAGCAACAAAGTAACTTTTTAATGATATGTCTATGATCATGGGATGGAATTTGTGCTCTTTTTTACAGGTGGGAAACTATTAGGTGTGGTAGATTATTGTATATTATTATTGGGTATTATTTAGGGGAAAGAATAATAAAGCTATTCACCATGTCTCATTAAGACACGTTCTCTTATTATTATGTAATGCGTGTAAGTAAATAATATTCATGACGTATTTAATATGCGTTTATTAAATAAATAATTAAAACTAAGATTTCGTCATCTACCTTTCACGAATTAACGTGTTCGCGAGAGGCAGACGAAGTAAGTGTTCCGTACGAAACATTTTTAATTTAAATAAATACTTACGAGAATATAAATTATACACATTAATTAAAATAAATTAAATGCAATTTTTATGACTCATTTCTAGTCACTGAGGTAGCCAAAGTTTTACAATATGTTCGTTCAGATCGTTTGCGTACCACTTTGTCAAGTTCGATTTACATTAGTCAGATATGGTGGCTTCGTTGTCGGATCTCGCCCAGGGTGAGAGGAGAGGCCCGGAGGCGGGCCAGGGCGCAGGCACCACAGGGGCCGGGAGAACTTCGGTGCGTGGGTGTAGCACCAGGGGAGACGCAGTCGCCGCAGTGAACAGACGAGATACAGCCTGCACAAACACAACTCTTTTATAAACATCCACGTAAAAACATGTTATTATTCAGGCAAATAAAACATTAACAATTTTATTTAAAAAAAATCTAAAGTAACTTAATTGGAAGTACAAAATTCGGCCAATCGTATATTCGACTAATAAGACAGCAATGAGCAAGGTATAATGTACAGGTAACATCAGGGTATTTTTGTTATACGTATACAATTGTTGCATATTAACTGCATCGCTCAATCAGAACAATATAAAAGTATTATTCACTGGCAGCCTCCCTGGCGCTGTTGGTTAGACGCCGGCTGTGAAACGAGATGCCGCGGGTTCGATCCCCACACCGAAACAAATATTTTTGAAACCCACCATTAATTGGCTTGAGTCTGGGTTTTTATGAGATCGAAAAGTCTCTCGTAGTTTGTGATACCCACGACACATATTAATTGTTCTTAATGTGGAGTCAGGAGTATGTACATATGTGACTGTTGGGTGTACTTATTTATTTAATACTGGAATAACTTAAAACATTCATTGTAGTTATAATTTTTAAAAATCTATTAAGAAAGCACCATGACAAAATTAATGTTCTAAAAAATATGAAATAAAAAATAAAGATTTGTAACATGATAAGTAAAATTCACACTGCCCGATATTTCGTATAATACAAACTTTGTTACTGATTACTTTCTTTCCTTATTGCGCTCTAGTGAAATTCTATGCGGTAGAATATATTATGGCATTAAGTAAACTTTCAAGAATTTCAAAGCAATTTGAATTTTGCGAGGGTTGATATAATAAAAGTTATTTATCTATTCTACGCCAAGTTTACCTTGTGTATCTAGAGTTACAGATTGTTGTTCTGCAATATACTTCGCTTTTACAACCATACTTTTTGAAAATTCTTATCCTATAACCTATTTTCATCAAGGACAATGTAGGATTCTAAAAGTGAAAGAATTTTTTAAATCGGTCCAGTAGTTTTAGAGGCAAATGGAAACAAACCATCAAATATATATTCTTTATAGTATTAGTTTAGATAAGAACTGTATTGACCATTGTATAATTTGTGTTGCGCGTTGCAGGTGAAATCCAGACGCTTTTTTTAGATAATTATAATTTAGAAACGCAGCTGCAACGGAGATGCAACGGACACATGCATTCAAGTGGATTAAATGATGTCTGCAAAACAACTTTCATCCTTACATGATTCAATAAATATATTATTAGAAGTTAAGTCTGACGACTAAACATAGTATTGGAAAGTAACTTCAATTTATAATGTACGTAATGAATCGACGTAGTTAACTGTGATGCCAAAGGAATGCCCATTCATACATAGTATTAGTTAAAATTTGTATATACCGATAGATTATCGACACTGTTAAAAATTTACTATAGCATTTTTTATGGTTTGTCCTTCAACGTTTTCATGTTTTATTCCGGGTGACAGATTTTTTTAAAATACAGTAACTATCATCATATTTTACTTTTTGTTCACAGAGCCGGATACTTCATAGTGAATATGTCCGCGGAGAAAATCTGACGCCGAATTTATTACTTAGAAGCTTAGGATATTATTAAATTATCGATCGTGCACAAGCTGGCCCAGAAACCGCAATATGTATATTTAAGAGAGTTATCACAGTGATATTTAAGATTTGTTTCTGATGATCCTCACCTAGGTTCATACTAAAAACAATCAGCAATTAAACTAAGTAAAGTTTTCAATTCAACCGCAATAAATAAATATGTTATTATCAAAACTTGTTTATATTTATATAGAGATGACAGGGCACTTTTGCATTTCGCTGGGTCTTTTTTTATAACATTATAATTCCATTTAATGATGCTCTGAAACGTAGGTGAGTAATTCGAAAGTCAGCCCATTAACTGGATGCCTTTATGATGCCTTCTCACCTGGCTGACGGCGACTATCAGGAGTACCACTCCTATAGCCAGGTTCTTGACTGAGATGACAGCTAGTGCCATGAGCAGCGTGGAGATCACGCCCAGCGTGAACATTACAGGTAGGAAGATAAAAGACAGCCGCTTGAGGGCGTTGTGCCCAAACGTGCGCCCGACTCCGACATCTGGAATAAATTTTAAATTATTTAGCACTTTCTGAAGTTAATTTCATTTAATTACGTATTATAATGCTTTAGAATTGGCAAAACATTTGCATTACCTTGAGTTAATTTGAAATACTACTGAATCAACCATTAATATTTGACCTATGTACTTTAAAATATGATAGGAAATGACACTTTTAGTAGTGATTGATTTAAGTTTATTTGTTGATAATATTAATTTTTACAGGGACAGTTAGTTTTAACTGGCTGACACTGTCTTCGCCCACATTTCTAGAAGCTCTTAGTTGGCTTTTGGTTTAGAGACATTATAGAAGGCAGTAAATGTACTCTGTGGCAGTATTATTGCTCTCATGACGAGGTAGTATCTCATCCTAGACCCTAACCACTAAGTCTTGTGTCTCGAGCTTCGCTATCAGATGTTTCATTATTTTTATATGTTTTTAGATTACGTGCAATTTCAGCTCAATCGGTAACCGGGAAGTAGTTCAATTTGCAAGATTTGATAATAAACATCGTGACAGGTGAAACTAAATAAAAGCTAATAAAATAGAATACCTACACAAATACCTATAAGGGAATCATTCACCATCTTTAGATACATCATTAATGAGTTTCTTTTTGACTAACGTTAATTACCGAGTAAAAGTGCTGAGTATCTTTCGTCGATTTTAGAAGTGAAAACAAAGTATCGAATAACAACGTTCTGATTAAGTGAATGACATAAGAAATTGAATGAATAAGTAAGTAATTATTTATAACAAGCTTTTACCCGCAGCTTCTGCATGATTAATTTCAATACATTTTATATGCCTAAAAAAATCGAGAGTTATTTTATTTCATTCTAAATCTTATTTCACCCCTTACCCAACCTTAGTTCATCGCACACAACCGCATAGCACAATCTTTGTTTTAGATTTTATTACATTTATACAGTCCCGCATATTCGTTCTTCTCATTTATGTTCCATTTACAGGCATCTATCGGTTACATAATAGATAATTCCATAGTAAAATGTCCCCCATCCCGTCTACCGCTGAAGTGACAACGTATTTTTTCAAAATCAAGACTAGGTTGAGATTTTAACCTTATTTTACCCATCAAGTACATAAGCTAAAAGTATTTTTTTTTTTCAATTCCATTAACACCCTGAAAGAAAAGGAAACTATTAACAACTGGGTTTCGCAACTAATTCAATGCGAGGTGCTTTAGGAATTACTTAGTGGTGACAGTTCAACAACAAATTATTAATGACCTGCTCTGATTTAAACCACTTGTAACTTTTGTAACAATTACAAAATTGAAAACTGGTTTTGAAAAGAGCAACACTAGAGTTTTTCCCGTTTTTCTTTAGTGAAACCCGCTTTTCAAACCGGGTGGTGGATAAAAAAATGGCTGAATTTAAATGAGTTAGAACATCCTAATGGATTCAATAAATTATTATCATTTCATTTCATTTTCATCATAGTACATATTATCATAATAATCTTTTTTTTTCATTTTTATATACGTATACAATTTTTACGCATTTAAATAATACTTTATATTTTATTCCTCTGCCTGCCTTGGTGGCGTAGTTGTATTACGGTACGGTTACAATGTGGAGGTCTCGGGTTTGAACCCCGAGTCGGAGAAAGTGATATTGGATTTTTATATCTATTAATTATCAGCCCGGAGTCTGGAATTTGTGCCCGATATGGCATGGCGTTAGGCTCGCGCCCTATCACATCGCGGGACGGAATATACAAGGCGAAATGTGATTATCCTGGCACCTTTGGTTTGGCCTTGCCCTTTTGGGAAAAGGGCGTGAGTTTATATATGTATGCGGGTATATTTTACTCTTGTATTTAATATATACCCTATTTTACAGCTAAATAGATGACAATATCTTGTGCTTTTGAAGATTGCTTCATATTACAACTGCCACTATTCTTTTACTTAAGTGAGTGTGCGCTACAGAACATCATACATAATACATGTAGTATGTATTTGAATTTGGTAAAATGCTTTACGAATATTCAACGACTACTAAATTGAATTTTACCTAATTGCTTTTAATTATCTACTTCATAGCAACTATTACTTTGAATGCAATGATGTTAGCTGCATACACAACTGAAAGGCTGCTTTTAACCATTTAATTCATTATGTACAACACGCATTGAAACGTTTTGTAATTTATTCATTGATTTAATACTCTGTCCTAACTAATAATTTTGTTTAATTTTCACTATAATTAACAGAAATTACATAATGCATTTAAGTGTTTATAAATTTTATAATACATAAACTTAATTCATCGGAATGAAAACGACTTAAATAAATACGTTATGATATTAGGAGAGCCCAAATTGTGGTTTTATCTCCAAATCATTGTCAACTTGGTAAAAAATAAAAGCTGTCGAATTTAGCTAGGTTGTTGTAGGGTTAAGCCGAATTAGGCATGTGACTTAGGTATTTGCATTCCGGTAATTATATCCTTGATTAATTTCGCTTATTTTATATTTATTATTATCTTTGTAATATTTGGATGATAGTGCGCAACCTTACACTCATATCACCTAAGTACAGCAACATTAGTGCGTTAAGAAAAGACAAAATTACCTTTGCTTAGATAATCTCCGAAGTTCACTTGATCATCACACTTCACAACCGAGATGAAAATGACCACGTAGGCCAAGGTGAGCACTGTGAATTTGTTGCACATTTTGGGTGTTGGTAATGGCGATGATTTGCTGGCGCCTGCCTGATAATGACTGATGGGTTCTGTGCTTGCCTGCCAGGATATAAAGTGTCATCCGAAAGACAATGGTCGGCGGGACCAAAAAGTGACGACAAAAAGAAAGCGCAGGACAACGTGACCGATCGGTAGAAATGTTCGGCCTCAATACCACCGTCCGCTTAAGGACCAATGTAGAATCATTAACGGAATATGATCATGATTCCCTGTGGACAGTTTCTGATCGTAATCGAGGCAAATTAGTCGAAAGTGATATGACGTATCACTTGCCCATTATATATTACGTGACGTGCACATTACAGTCCTGTTGATAAACATTCCAATAGTTTCAATTCTATGGCAATTAAAACTTAGGCCATGTCGTTAATGACATTTAGATATAAAATTTATGTACACGAAATTCATTACGGCTTTTGTGAATTCATTTTACTTAGCAGAGCGTGGCATAGAAAGCTGTGTTAGCCTCTTTATGCCATACAATTGCAACGCTGCTTTACGCTTGCGATAAATTAGCTAAACTAATTGAATCTGGGTCAAGTATAAGGACCAAGATACATATTTTTTGGGTTAAAGAGCATTTCATTCTAAAATATCAGTACGATAGATCACTAATCTTTTGAAAAGTATATGTATATGTTGAAAAGTATAGAAGTAATATGTACAACATGCAATAGTGTTAAAAACTTTAAATCGAGCACATTATTGTATGACACTTCAACATGCTATCAAGGCTTTAACGATCTCGTACACACGTCTCGTGTTTGCGATACATATCTCGATGAATATTTAGCTCTATTACCGTAGTAATCTGAAATACCAGTATAATTATTACTCTCGCTAACAGTATGATTATATTATTTTCCAACTAGCAGCTACAAAATTATTATTTAAAAGTTATATTAAGAAAGTAGTTTTAGACTTATTTAATGGGTATTTAAAAAGGCGTAAAATTATATACAAACAGAAAAAGAATAATTGAAATAATATGGAAGAGAATGTAAAGGGGGATTATTTTGCAAATCAGTCAATTATATATATTTTTTTTTCTTTATTTATTTCAACACTAAAATAATAATACAATGTTTGTTAGTATTGCACCATATAAACTTAGTTGTTTGTGCTGGTGCTCACATTCATTTAAAGTAAGTTATAAATAAGTAACTATTAATACATCTTCCGTTAAATAAAATCAGTTCGGCAATATATTCTTCAATATTGAGTGTTAATAGTTAGTACATACATAAACTCACGCCTTTTTCCCAGAAGGGGTAGGCAGAGGTGCTATGATACCCATATTTTGCCTCGTATGTTCCGTCCCAAGATGTGATAGGTGGCGAGCCTATCACCATATCGGGCACAAATTCCTGACTGGGCTGATAATGAATAGAAAAAACCAATATCACTTTGCCCAATCCGGGATTCGAACTCGATACCTCAGCTTTCTAACCGTACCCTAGTATAACTACGCCACCGAAGCAGTCGAGTCAATAGTTATTGAAACGTAACTATTGTATTTTTACAAGCTGTGTATATAAAAGCAGAAAACAAGTATTTCAGTAAAAAGTGTATGAATAATAAATGATAAATAATTTCAAAGCAGCAGACCATATTGATAACCGCGAGGGGGCATATTATAAGACACGCAAGTTGGACAGAAGAAACTGCGCATTATACATGTGATGCGTCAATAAATCGCACCGTGACATATCGTGACGTTCCGCTTTGCTTTCCGACATAAGTGGTCCAAGTCATGTGAGAGTAATTAGTGAAATTATGATTTGCGTGTATATCGAATACAATTAATCGGCGTATTAACAGTTGCGGCACGTGTGGAGAAACTCGATCAGATGGTTGTCGGCATGTCCGTGACCGCGAGTATGCTAATACCATACACTTTGTTCGGCAATATGGGCCATTTCCTGCCAACACGGAACGCCGAAAAACCATTGACATTACAACGCCGTGTTTGGTGTGGACCTAGAATATGAAACAAAGTCTAGATTGATTTCTTTATTTCTTTTCACATTCTTTCATAAATATACGTACCTATTATACTATACATGCTACATTTCGTTTGGACAGCTGCCATTTTTTTTTATTGCCGTTAATGTCGAGACGGTCCTGCCGTTCGTCTGATGGTACGCGATAAGCTCATAGACAGTTGCAAAACCATGAATTACAAAGTAATGCTTGGCGTTCCCTTGGGCTCACCATACTTAGGTGAGATAGTAAGTCTCAATATGTCCCTATGGTACAATGTGCTTCAATCTGAAATACAATATTGTATTTAGACTGCTGTTTGGCTGGAGGAATAGACATTGCGGTGGTACCTACCCAGATGGCCGTCAAGAAATAAGAAATCTACTACCATTAGGTTAACGCTAATAATATAAAATGTATAAATTATTATTATGTGTAATAGTTTATACGTGACGCGTGTAGATGTTTTAATAACTGAATTCATTAACAATTAGGTTTGTATGACGACGTAACGGACGTCTTTCTTTATAAGTCATAGGACCTCGGCTACTAGACAAAGGTCCCTCATAAAATAGTTGTCCACAGACTGTACTACAAATAATTAACACGATAATATTATCATAGAATAATAAAATAAACTGGAATATGTGGTAATAGTTGTTAATGTGGCCGTTTCCAAAAGATTAATGTAGAGATTTTTGGAGGCCTGTTTCAGCAGTGGAGTGGAAGGAGAGAGAGCGAATGGGTCACGTTGAACTAGTTGAACATTTCTTCATAAACTTAGTGTTTTGTTTTATCACACTACAAATAGATTAAAATGCACCTAACCTGGTTCCACCTACATAAACACAGATTGAAGCCGACATATTCGTGTGGTTGACTAAGACAGATTCTCTACACATGTTGGTGCTGGCAGAAGGTTTGAACTACATTGTAGCAAGAGTAGCCACTGGGCATAGTGAGATTTAAAATCTTATGTCTCAAGATGGTAAGTGCAGTGAAATGCCAAGCATTGCTTCTGTTCATGAGCGGTCGTATCGCTTACCATCAGGCGAATGGTATTCTCGTCTCGCCATTCATAGCAATAAAAAACCCGATACGCGACATTCTTCCTTGGGTCAACAATAATAATAATAATGGATCAATATTTCCAATGCACGCGATCGGTCTGCAGGTCTATATAAATATTCTACCAACAGCTGTAGGGTTCATAGTTAAGCTGCTTTACTCGCCTTTCTTCGCCAAAGGGGGTTACTGTATAAAAATGATACAAACTTTGAATGTTCGAATGTTCGTCGTCCGGAGTAAAATATAAGATTTCCACTTCTACAAATCAATAGTATTCTCTATTACGAGTATACTTACCATTTACTAAGAGATTAGTCTATGGTTGTGACGTACGATAGAGGACTCCAACATTTTGTGGAGTATCTAGGCTCATTAGTGAAGTTTTAGTTCAGCGTCCGAAAATTCGAAGTTTGTATTGTTTTTATAGAGTAACTTCCCTAGTGAGGTACAGTCTCGGTCGAGCCTACCCATTTGTAGTATAACTATAATAAAATGCAGCAAGGGTCTCTACTGTGAGATAAATGTATTTATAACTCTCTACCAGCTATTTTTTTTTCTTTATTCAACAAAATCCACAGCCCTTAATACTATAATACAACTGGTGTGCTTATCTTACGGCCAATCATGGATTTACATTTTAAAAATATAACTTATATAATCATAACTGATATCATTCAAATCAGCCTATAAATAGTATCAACTTTCCAATACTTCGACATCGGTCAAGTCAAACAATCTAAATAGATTCACAAGTTTCGAAACTCCCAAAAGTAGTATTCAATATTGCTATAGGAGAATTTGTTACCAATAAAATTATATTTTTGTATCTATGGTCTTTGTATAACGTATATATAAAAAGCTTTCCTAATCCTCATTTACTTTATATGCTTTCCTTATGTTTTGTCTTTTTTTTTCTCTTTAATGTATCCTTTACTTTTTTTTCGGTTTTATTTTAAAATGAATGCCACGAATAGCTTGTCGTATATTATTATAATTCTAATATTGTTGTGGTGCTTTTATTCAGCTAAGGCGTATTAATCAGTGTTTAATTTGCATTATTGACAAGCCTACTCAGATCTATGTATACAATCAAAATGTAGATCGGCAGTAGAATTATAATTTTTGGGTACAGTAATTGACTGGTTAAATTAAATTATAATTATATGAAATTAGTAGAACTAAAACAAGGCTCTATCCATAAAAAAACTTATTAAAAACTTTGAAACTATTATACATGTTTGATTAGCTAATTCAGATAAACAATAACAAAGCCCGAAGCTAGCTATCGTAAAAACATTAGTATCACAGCATTAGTTGTTTAGGTAATTCGAAATCAATTCGCTTTCGCTGCGAGCCGCAATGTCAATGTCCCTACCATGAATGGTAGCGCGTGGTGAGGGGCGGAATGGGCAGCTCGGCGCGCAGTCCAACGATAGCAATGCGCGTGCTCGCCGCCCTCCTCATTGCCGCGTGCTCGTGCCTACACGTGCAACCTTCACCACTCGCACACTCCATACTCGGCACTCACCGACTGCAACGCGTCCTCACCTGCGCCACACAACTCGGCCCGATCAAATGTCTCAACGCATTCACAGTGTGGCGAGCCAAACGCGCCCTCAACGATGTTACGCCGAAACCACAATTCAATTGGATATCAGATATAGAACAGTTCCCGTGGAAGCAGTACAGCAATGTGTCGGATGAACAATTGTACTCTCAACTGTGTGATGGAACGGAGAGCCTATTACAACGGCGCCCGCTGACGCTGTCGATGCCGGGGTACCGGTTTGAGTTGGAATCTAAAGGAAATGGAACTCTTAACGTTGACCTGCTGCGGAGTGAGTATTAATGTTGTGTTTCTTATACGCTGGTCGACTAGCTCAGTGTTATAATATCATTGATGACTGCACATTCAACTAACGGTGAAACTAGCTACTTATTATGGCATGGACTATTGTACGAGTAGAAAGTCGTTACGTTCTATCGCTCTATATAAGTTATAGCCCATTATTATGGTTGAGTACGAATAAAACAAGTGTCACGTATCTTGTAATAATAAAAGTGATTGTTATAATTATTATATTCTATTATTATTATCAAGATAATTGCATGGTAGGCAGAGTTGTTCTTGTGAAGTAGACAGAGCATGTAAGCATTGTTTGTAATCAAAGTACCTCTTCATTTCATTGCATTCACATATATGAGTATGCAATAAAGATATAAGGCGACACGCTCGGTCCATAAATAACAAATTCCTTTGGTATTTTACGTTTTAAGAAAGATATGTACGTTTATGTTATTTTTTATCACATCATAATATGACCGGACACTGAAAGATATCTGATTATACATAACTAGGTGAAAATAGGTAACAGAAAGTGTAATAATTCAATAATAATTCGGTTTCACTTTTTTCTGACTACTTTTTCTTTTATTTACAGACACTGAGGTGGAATCGGGTCGTGGCAGCAAGAAAAAGTTGAAAAAAATGTTTTATCAAATAGTACCTCTTTTGGTGTTGCCCGGACTGCTTATGGCAGCCGTCTTGCCTTTCATCTTGCCAGCTTTGAAAATGATGACGATAGGAGCAGGACTCCTCAACAACATGGCTCTAACAGGAGCGGTTTTCACACTTCTCAGAAATAATGCCTTTAATGACAAGTATGAACATAAAATTTTGTATGTCAACGCAGGATACAAGAATGAAAAACATGCACCTCTGCATTACGAAGAAGGACATCCCACAAATGAAAATTACGATGTAGTGTATGCCGAAGCAAATGTAGACGAACATAATAACATCAAGGGCAGCCACATATTTAGTGACAATATTGATACTATTGAAGAAGCACCCTTAAAATGGGTGGATGTCTATGGCGGAAGTAAATTCTATAAAATCATTGGTCCGAAAACAGAAAGAAAAGATGGAAAACTATAATTTGCCTATGGTCTTTTGCCAAAACGTATGCACAAAGTGCTTATTTATTTATTAGTTATGCTAGTCTGTCTCTAAAATATAATTTAATTCAAGTAGAATGTCTTTCATGATAATAATTTATTGTACTGTAACTTTAAATAATATAATTGACCTTAAATAATATAATTGTAGACGAAAAGGTCCTTGCTTAAACTTATTCCGCCGGATTAAACATAATATGTAATTTATTTCGTATTAAATGTTATGTAAATATATGTAATAATTCGCTGTTATTACGAATAATTCCTTTGTAACCAATTTTCCCCCAATAAAAAAATATCGGACACACATATAGGCCTGAACCCTAACAGAAATCTAAGTCGTAATTCATGAATATCATGAATGACAAAAATATATTTGCGGATCAAACTAATAGTTATGTATGTAATAAAATAAGATAAACAGAATGGAATTTAATAATTAAAATAGTTTAACAGTAGGCACACATTACCCAACTACGCCACGTAGGCTACGGAGTCAAATAATATAAAACAAATTTTAAAAAATTGACCACGTTTTGAATAAAGAGCATGAAAAATATAAGTAGGTAGTTAATTCTATGCTTTGTTACAACTTGGTGTTACATTCCTCTCTAAACTATATTAATACTGAATTTAGGAGAAAACAACATTAATTTATGAATGTGCAACCGCATGAAGTTCTAGGATAAGGTCAAATTAACGATGCTTTCTGTTAGCGATTATAACAACCGGTGGTGAGCAAATTTTCCATATAAACTTTTTCTTTGACATTTGTAAATTTTCCATCTATACACTAGCTGACCCGGCCGCGCTTCGCCTTAGTTATTATATTCAGACTAATATTATATTCAATTATTTGGCATAGCGAAATAGCCCTCCTTTGCCTGGATGCAAATATTTTTTGATTTCACTCCACACCAAATACATGTTATTTGTCATAAGAGTTCTTGTACACCTAAACTTGACGTAGCTATCCTACTGTCCTGCTCAATTCAGTCCCATCCCCTCTGTTCAGTCACTTCCCGATATGTCCCGTCCTTTCTCTTCATTATCCATCCCGTCTTATAACGTGCATTTACATTTCGTCCTATTAATTCTGTCAGCTAGTCCAGTCCTCTCCCGTACCTCCCACTCTATTATATCTCGTTTCTCCATATCCAAATAGTGTGCCTTATGAATTTTTGACCTTAAAACTTTAACGATTTTGATTATCCACTCAATCCCCCTATTTTACCCCACACTACGCTGTTTTTCCAAAAATATTACGCTATTACTTTTTGATAGTAATAATGATATGAAATATTAATTTTCATATAAATAACCTCATTATATTCTATCTTCTTCATATTCATGTGGGAATAGTTCCCTCTCGGGTCAAATGAAACAAAGATTATTCAGATATTCATCAATTTAATTTCGTCTTATAGGTTCGTCTTCATTTCATCTTCAGTGCACGTCTTCCGCGTCTTTCAGCTCTTCCAGATTATTTTCTCTACTATTCCGTCCTTCCGTACTTCAACATGTTAATCATTCATCCTCTTACTCGTTCCATCTTAAATACTTTCATTAATCATCTCTTTCACACAAACCACGTTCCATATCAGTCATTCGCCTAACGTTCCATTCTACTCATCTTTCATCATAACATTCAAATCCTATTTTCATAACATTTCAAAATATAATATAGCTCACTCAGAGACTATATACATTTCCATCAGTGAATTATAACAAAGGAAAGCCACTGTAAAAATTCGGGATAAAAGTGACATTCTATCTTGAAAACAAGTAAAACTTCTTACGAGCTATATAATATGTAGCTTGATTTATCCTCTTTAGTTCACACAAAATAAATTTCTGAACACATCATAAATATTTTACAACCAATTTAAATTTTAATCCCTTGGGTAATTACTTTAAGCTTTACAATCCAAAATACGCCATTAATCGAATATAGTGAATATATGTATGTTGTCGATTCAAAACCTGAATTTAAATACGTTCTTTAATTTGAGGGAAGAGTTTACCATATCGATGGTATGAACATCAAATGTTTAACAGTTACAAACCCGCGTTTTGTTATTCCATATCTGTAACGTTTTGCTATACCACGTTTTATATCACGTCCCATGGGAACGTGATAAAAAATATTCTATTACCTTCTCCTGGTTTTAAACTACCTCACCGCCAATTTTCAGCTGAATCAGTTCAGCTGTTCTTGATTTATAAATAGTGTAACTAACACGACTTTCTTTTATATATATAGATATAATAAACTAGCGGTCCGTCCCGGCTCCGCCCGGGTGCAGATACACTTTTCAAATTTTCCAAAATGTTCAATTTGAATTACTATCAGTAAAATGTTAAATGTAGTGGGACTCTAACAGTTGTTAAGAATATTTTAATTTATTATTGGAAAGAGAAATATTAAAACACAGTTTTAATTTTATTGAATTTGGCATAATATCCTTAATTTATTTCACCGGCCAGCTACAATTTTATGTCATCTACAAATATCATTGTTTAAAAACTTATTCTAACCTATTCTATATTAATACTAATGGAAATAAATAAGACAGCAAAATTTATGTGTTCAGCGTTCAGCGCTTATATTAAAATAATATAAAAATGTATATATATTAAAATAATATTATAATAACTACCACTTCTTTCTCATTTTTTGTTCATAATGTAAACGCTGACATATTTATAGGTATTGTCACCGCTATCACACCACAGAGAATCATTATAATACACCCAACAACAATGAATAAACCATAAACCTAATAAAGAAGCATTAAGCCATTGACTTAAATATATGGATAGGGTGGAAAACGCGTAGTGTTCCGACGTAAGTGGTGCGCGCGCTCCAGTTCATCTCTGGTGTGTAGGTAGCGTTACTGAAATTGGTCGCAACTCGAAGGTTCAATAAAAATGATGCTAATATTTTTATAATTTACATGGCCTACTGCCAACCAAATGTACTGAAGGGCCTATCCTTAGTTATTAAATCAATGCATTAAGCTAATAAAACACTCAACACTTTATTTTAAATCAGTCAATCAGGTAAAGTTTACAAAATGCAAAATTAATCCTTTTGCAAACACCATCTATTCAATTTTGTATCGAATACTTAGTAATTTATTACTCGCCTATTCGTCATTTTATTGATTAGAACAGTTCAGATATCGTCGTTAAATTATTTGAATCTAACCAGATTTATCAAATTAATAATCTAGAAGAGAAGATCATGATCAAGCTACGAATAATCTTAGCAAAATCAATGGTAGGTAATAACGACTCGTGAAATTAATAATAATCGAATAAAGATGAAACTACTATTCTTTAAACCTCTATCGCCATCATACAAACGCAACAAATATATTACATTATACCATAGTGGCGCACTTTCAAGACGATTTTCTCTGGTATCTATGAGAGGTTTGTATAATAAAGCCTACATTGTAGACAGCGAATATTAATGTTGACGAATAAAGTATTATTCCTCTTTTCTATGAACAATGTGTGCCAGTTGTTTTTCTTCGTCAGTCATGTCCTGGTCGCCCCAGCCCCAAATAGGGTTGTCTGGGTGATGGTGGTTCTCGATACAATCCAGTGCTTGCTTGGACAATGGATGGGTCCCGTCACCAGTCCTCGCAACTCGTTTCCTGATCATTTCATCAGACACTGTTTTCAAATCGTACGCCAAACCTGTAACAAAAAATATACATACATATAACTATACTTTTGTCAAGAAGGAGTAGACAGGGGTACTAACAGGGCACCCAGGTGTCGCCTTGTTTGTTCCGTCCCACGATGTGATAGGCGAATGAATAGAAGAACCCAATGTCACTTTGCTCGATTGGGGACTCAAACCTCCGCTCAAACCTCAATTTTGTAACATTACCGTAGTACAACTACGCCACCGACACAGTAATAAAAAATATTATCTTATAGAAACGAATTCTAGAGTGTAAAAACAAGTTTTTAAGATCTGAACTAAATATAAGTAGATATCTTATTATCATTGTGCTCAGTCACAGGCGTTCCAGTGCTGGTCACAGACCTCCCCGAAAAATATCATACTGGCTTGTTTAAAGTGACCAATATTCAGCATCTTCTTACATTTACAAGGTCCAACGTGATGAGTGAAGAAAGATATTTAAAAAAGTATGAAGAAGCAAGTATTATTTTTTAGAAAAAAATATTAATCACGCAAAATGAAGAAATTTTAAAAATCATTTCACAACCTCTTTCGGACGCCCGCACTATTTTTGCGGTTACAACATCCAGCACATTCCGTTCTGTGCGTCCATGTTCTGCTAACAATAATCATCTACCAAGTTAGAAATATTTCTTTTTTGGATATTTCTGGATGATAGATAACGTCATTCTTTAAAACGTTATTAAAAAATATATATCGTGGTCTCAAAGTTTCAACTCACCATATTTCGCAGCATAGTCAATGAAAGCTGTGGATAAGTTAGTTTTATAGTTTCCGAGTTCCGCTGCTTTGTAGTCCCAGGGGAACACGTGGTGGTAGTTGTGCCAGCCTTCACCGCCTGCAAAGATGGCCACTAGTTTGTTGTCCGTAGCGCCTATGTATCTGCAATAGCAAATATTTCATTGACTTGGTAATCATCACTATGGAGTGAAGTAGTTCTTTAGAAACTAAAATCAATTGCTCGATTTACGATAATTATTTTAGAGAGCAATTGAAGGAGTGAACATATACATATGCCTTTACGGTACGGTTATAAAATTAATTATGACATGTTTGTATATTAGAAGTTAAATAGTGAAAAGTATAAATTAAATTATTACTTTCACTAATGACATTAACAATTAACACGTAACAAAATTAAACATTCTACGTTCAACATATTATGATATTGTCGTCAAATATTATAAATAGGCTTCAAATCAGTCGCCTTTGACGTATACTCATAGTTACTTCTCACTAATTAAAAATTAATTCTTTCATTAATCACTATAAATTAGTCATTCATGAATACGCAATTTATTTAAAAGTATAAATATATATTTTCTAAGAAAGGAAGACCTTTGATATAAGAATCAAAAGTAATTAATTTTATTTTAAGTATGCCAATTTTACTCTTGAAAACTTATTCCATAAGTTTATGTTTACAAATTATGTGAAATGATAACTAGCTGATTTTTAATTAAAATCTTAAGGTTATACAGCGTACTTGTTTTAAAAATAGATGCTTCATGTCATAAGTGATAAAAGTGATGTAATGATCGTCTTCGGTATTTTAACGTGCGATTGCTCGATTGTCATATTGTTGTCAAAATATTAGGAACAGTTTTTCTCAAGAAGCTTATATCCAAATGGAGATTGCATTCCGTATATAAAAGTGAAGCACAAAAATTTGACCTTGAATGAAGTTGCTGTTGCCTGCTATCCTTTTCTTTAGAGTGACAATGAATGAAGTTCACATGAAGTTAGATAAAAAAAATTAGATAAAAGAAAATATGACATTAAAAGGAAAAATATTTTTTTCATGTTGTTTATAATATCATTTACTTTATTATTTTTACACTTATTTTATTGCATAGCAAAAAAATATATCTGTTATGTCGATATTTTATCGATATGTTAGTACATATCGATAAAATATCGATATTTTATCGATATGTTAGTACATATCGATAAAATATCGATATAACGGATGTAGTCATCACGGACGGATGTAGTCATCACTAGAAAATTGCCATGCTGACTTGTCGTCTACAATAGAAAGTTGATAAGGATGGAACTATTACTTTAGTTGGATTACAACAACATAAATAATCAAGCCGCTTATTTAAATTTCACTAGACATAATTTTTACTGGTTGTAATTTTTTCACCATTAACATACTAAACTTACTTGTCGTAAGGCTTGTTGCCCCATATGTGTGCTGCGGAGTTGACGAGCCAAGTGAAGTGTAGGCTGAGCGTGTATCTCAAAATCGATGCGACGTACCAAGAGTTCCACGCGTTCTCGCCCCAACAATACACTGGTACGTAGGTAGGTATGACGAAGCACAAAAGCGGCATCACCACCAAATATGTCCTGAAAAGGACGCGGTAAAACTTAGCAATGTAATGACAATTTAATCGTTCGTTGAGCAGGCGTTCGTTATTCAATTTCGAGGGCTACTTGAAATCCCGAATAGCTCATATTACATTCCTGAAGGTGGAAACTCACGCAGAAAGTGTACCCGGGAATTGAATTCGAAACCTGACGTGTCACAGTCCATACACGTTGCCATTACTGGCACCCTAAACTAACGAGGCGATGTACTCATAATTTATTCATAAAATGGGTTGTCAAACAAATTGCTCACTATAGTAGGGGAACACCTGAACAACACTCCTATTTGATTGACAAGTAATAAAAAAGTGCGTGTTGAAAACTTACTTCTTCTGAAACATCACAATGGGATCTTTTTCAAGGTCGGACATATCAACAGTGGCGCCCTTTTCGAATACATCTTTGTGTTTCCTGACCATCAGCCAGCCGATGTGAGAAAAGAAGAAGCCTCGGTTGGCGTTGTGGGGATCTGCGTCCGTTTCAGTGAATTTGTGATGTACCCTGGAGAAACCACAAAAGTAAATAAATAAAATAAATAACGCCCAACAGTAACATACATAGTCCTGACCCCACACTAAGATCGAGTCTTGTGTCGTGGGTATCAGGAACTACGAGAAACATTTCAGTCTCATGTTTGCTGTACAAACATTTCTGTAAGTACGGGGATCGAACCCGCGGCCTCTACGTTCACAGGCGGCATGTAACCGCCTGCGCTATGAATGCTATCAAAGTTTGTTAATAACTCGTCTAAAGTGCTTTAGGTAAGTACTGTACTTTATCAGCCCATGTACGTATTAGTACAATTGAGAGGGGTTAGGCCATATAGTCCTTCACGCTGACTTAGTGCGAGTTGGTGAACCTTAAATACCACATGAATTCTGACAAATGTCTATGGTATGCAGGTTTCCTCACGATTTTTTCCTTCACCGTTATACTCGTAGTGCACAGTGATGAATTATCAATACGAACATGACTCGGAATAGTCAGATGTGTGCTTTGGGATTCGAACCCGCGACCACCGTAAACATGATGGCAGCTGCGTCTGGTCCGCTTACGTACAGTAAATTAGGTGTACCAGTGAATTCAAATTTTAATCGATATCAAAAAAAGAAGTGCGTGGTGGCCTGTTGGTAAACGGACTAGACGCGACTGCCAACATGGTCACGGTGGTCGCGGGTTCGAATCCCAGGGCACACCTCTGACTTTTCGGAGTCATGTGTGTATTGATAGTCAATCACCACGCACTTAAACGGTGAAGGAAAACATCGTGAGGAAACCTGCATACCATAGCGATGTATAAAAAAAAAACTATGGTATGTAAGTCCGCCAACCCGCACTAGGCCAGCGTGGTGGACTATATGGCCTAACCACTCTCAATCGTACTGTCGATTGTAGAGGAGGCCCGTGCCCTGCAGTGGGACGTATATGGGTTGATACATACATACATAAAAAAAAGGAGGGGGTTTCCAACTCGACTGTATATTCTGTTTTATTAACTGTTACTGCTTTTTGAATAGTACCAGTCTTCCTAAATGTTTCATATTATAATATTTGAAATCACGATGTACTGGAAAGTTACTCCCTATCTCATAATAAATATGTCTAAAATTTGTTTCGTGATACGCCAATTAATTTTAACAAATATTACGCCCATTATAATTGTAAATTGAAAGCAGGATGGTCTAATTAATATAACTAATTTTATTTATTATAAGTAATTATGTAGTGCAAAAATCAAACTACAGCCTTGGCCAAAAGTATTAGGCACCCCTATAAAACAAGTGTATCTCATAAAATATTTAAAAAACAACTAATTTGTTTAGCAATAGAGTGGACGCGAATACTAAACGTTCATTTTAAAACATTGACAGGGTAATTTAAGGTACCTAAAACATCTGGTCCCCAAAAGTAGCTCAGGAGATTTTTTTACGAATGCTTTAGGCAACTTGTTAGCCTATTTTTCACCTCGGTCGTGTTAAGTAGCTGCTATGTGTGTATTATTTTTGTGAAGTAGAGAAAGTTAATCGTTCAAAATGCCGAAAAATCGCGATCTTGATATTGAAGAAAGAATAAAAATCCAGGTTTTTCACTAAGAGGGAAATATCAAGGTGGAAATTGCCAAACAATTAAAATGTTCCCGCTATGCTGTGCAATCTACACTGAAAACGTTTGCTGCAACTGGCTCTAACACAAATAAGAAAAGAACGGCCCGAAAACTGCCCGCCAGGGCAGAAAACTAATACACGACTCTCTCAAGGACCGTAAAAAAACATCTTCCGAGCTCGCTGCTGCTTTGTCACAAGAAATTCGGAAACAAATAAGTTTGCGATCAGCAAGAAAAAGACTCACAAAAGCAGGCCTAAGAGGCTGTATAGCCAGAAAGAAGCCATGGCTCTCCCACGACAGCAAAAAGTACCGACTAATATGGGCTCTAAAGTACAAATATTACACTGAAGATGATTCGTATCTTCTGGTATGCTTCGATGAACCAAACTTTGAGGTAAGTTTTATACCACACCTCGCATAGGAAAATAACAAAAATTACGCCATAATTAATCATCATCTTGTAAAATTCATAAAATATCCAACACAAGTGTTTTGTCTCCATTTTACGTGTTTAAAACGCCGGCTGTGACTCTTGTGAGGCGTCGTATCAGCGAGGAATACCATCCCAATTGTGTGGTGTCTACTGTAAAACACGGAGGCGGCAGCATTACGATTTGGAGCTCCATGGCTGCCTATGGCATCGGCGAAATGTTCGTTTGTGAAGGCCGCACGAGCAGTCAAAAGTACATAAATGTGCTTGAAACTGTTCTGATGCCGTTTTTAATGGGTATGTTTGGTGACACCAACTCAGATGAAGTGAAATTCCAATAAGGCAATGCTCGCTGTCATAAATTGGCAATCAATATGTGGTGGTTAAGGCACAATAACGTGGTCCTTCTAAAATAGCTTGCACAGTCACCAGACGTTAACCCAATCGAACATCTTTTAGGTGTACTGAAGCGCAAGATACGGGAGCATAGCCTAACATCAAAAACAGTATTAAAAAACGCTTGAAGAGACAAGTGGTATGCTATATCCACAACCAAATCCGCAAGGCTAGAGCGCAGCATACCGCAAAGGATGGCTGCGGTGATAAAGGCCAAGGAAGGGCCCACTAAGTATTAATTTAATTTGTTGTTCTTATAATTATATAACTGTAAACAACAAAATAAGTTTTATTTTTCGCCCTAATAATGCGTAATTCCAAAAATGTTAAGGTGCCTAATACTTTTGGCCAAGGCTGTATATTAATTAGAAAACGTTCAAACTATTTTAGTTGTAATACTTTTAATAACAACGCTAGAATTCTTTCGACCTAATTCAAGCAGTTTTAAAAACTAATTTAGTTATTGGATGTTTTGTAGCTTTCGAATGTCATTTGAATTCAATTTGAGAGAAGAAAGTAAATTGGAATCTAAAATAGTTGTTAAATGTGTTTGTAAATCAGGCCGTTTATGTCTAATAGCTCTATCTTAGTCACAATTTCTTGATAATTAAGTTTTAAATAAGTTTTACTACTCTCAATCGTACTTTCCATTGTAGAGGAAGCCCTTGTCCCGTAGTGGGCATAACATATATGTATGAGCTGATACAAAAGACTACCATTAAATATTTATTTTCTGTTTTAGTAATTTAGTTTATCTCAAATATATGATGTAATGTACGCCGTTAGATCTTGCCATGTTTGACAAAAAAAATAATTTGAATGCAAAATTATTAGTTACAGGGCTACACTTTTTCCGTAACTACAGACATATAAATAGTAAATACACACAACAGTCACATACATAGGACCCCACACTAAGATCGAATCCTATGTCGTGAGTATCGGAAACTACGAGAGACTTTTCACAAACATCCAGATCCGAAACAAATACCTGTGTTTCACACAAATATTGTTTTCGATGCGGGGGTCGAACCTGCAACCTCTGGTTTCGCTTGCGGCGTCTGAAAAATAACACCACGAAAGCTGTCTCAATAATAGATACTGACCTGTGGTCACGAACCCATTCGTATATGTGGTTTTGGAAAGCCATCGTCTGCATAAACGCTAAATAGAGTCTGAGAGGCCACTTCGCTTTATACGCTCTGTGGGCCCACAGTCGATGTGCTCCAGCCGTCACACCCATAGCTGACATCACCGCGAACAGCAACCCTGGAAATCAATACATACAAAGGTCAATAGCCAGTTCATTATTACAATGGAGTCCTCACACATTCAAATACTTTGAGCTTTTCACAGAAAATAGTTTAATTTAGCCGTATTTAGCATTTCAAAAGGCATCACATTATTTGCATATCGAATTTTACCCGTCATCATTATAAGCAGTGGTCGTAATTAGCAACGTATCAAATACATCTTACAATAGTTTGCGCCCAATTTAATTAGTTATTATTTTGATTTTCCACTAGTTTCATTTACGTCTATTATGATAAATACCTACCTAATAGTACAGGAAGTTGAAATCCACAAACAGAGTGGCAAACGAGAATACAATTAAACTTAAGATAAGATCTTAATAAGAAATAAGAATTTCAATAAGATGAACCTGAATTAATTGAATAATCTTTGTAATAATATATTTTCGCACGACATAGTAATTTATTTGTAAAACAAAAGCAATTCAAATCTATGGTCGGAAATTAAGTTATAATTATAGATGTAAATGAAACTACGTTTACAAAATAACATGTAACCAATTATTTATTTTTTCAATCCACTGGAAAACACATAATAACAGGGATTGCAATATCTTGATTTGATAGGCGCGACTTTTTACTGAACCCATTCTCATAGAATTCAGCTTAAATCTGTGCTTTAACCAAATCTAAATTTAACTCGAACTAAATAAACAAAAACAACAAAGCAACGATCCCAGTCGTCACGATTCGCAGCTTATGATGCCATTAGATAAATAAAATATGAATATTCATAGGCTTACCGAATAATACAGTCCACAGTTTTACTCTGCCAGTCAGCATAAGGAAGATGCCATACGCTGCGGCAATGTGCAAATATATGAAGGCGAACACGTTTCTCCACACCACTTGCCATCTGTAAATAAAGGATTTCCCTTGAGTACACCTTGTTAAACACTTCCTTGGAAATAATTCAATATAAGTTGTCTGTATTTATGCAAAAAGGAACCATTCATGGAAATCTATTTACGGATTTTATCAACAACATTCTTGTAAATCTAAAAAACCATTATAGGAAACATCCAACAAACATGACCTTCTCAGACCTTTTCATGAATTCCTGTCGATTCAGGGTACTTTTGACCAGACCTTTTAATAGTAATATTTAAAATATTTATATTTGAACGAGTTTACAAGGCCTGTATGGCTAAACATGGAGCTTATAATATTTGTTTAAGATGATTGATATATCTAGTTTTTAGAAATAAATTATACTTATTATTATGTCGGATCTATCGGAAATTACAAGAGATGTTTTGTCCCATGACGCCTATACCCAAAATAAATAGTTCTACCAAACTTTTTTGTTGTTTTTGGTTTGTGCTCGTAACCATTCGTTTCACAGTCGGCTCCGAACCAACTCCGCCAATAAAACTTGCTAATATAACTCTTTTTACTAGACTTGCATATTATTACTGAAGGAACCTTCCATACGGCTAATATAAGATATCCACCACAGCGTGAAATGGAAAGTGGCAAAGCCAACCAGCGGAAAAATCACATTCTACGTTTACTATATAATCCATTTCAAAGTCATTGCTCGGTTATGCACAGAAAATGATTTGCAGATGCAAATAATTTTAAATATAATTAAATATTTTATTGCCTTTTAGGCAGACGAGTCACTAGACCCACCTGATGGTAAGCGACTACCGCTGCTCATGGACCTCCACACTGCCAGGGGACCAGCACATCAAAGTCGCTGCCTACATTAAGGAGAGTACTCTCTTTAAACCTCGTTTAAAGGACTGATCATAGCGCTCAGGAAACCTTATCAAAGTATAGCGACACCCTTATCACACACAAGCTGAAATGTGGGAGCCATAGTAGTGAAAACAACGTAGGAAACCGGGTGGTTGAGAAAAAAAGTTAATCTAAATGATATATCATTTTAAAGATTCAATAAGTATTTTCATTTTCACCTCTGCCTACCTTTTCTGGGGAAAAGGCGAGATATATATATATATGTGTTTGTTATCAAAGTTAAACCTAAACAGCTCTTGTTTGTAAAATTGTTGGTTTTTAGTTGTATTTGTTCAAATATTACTATAGGCTTAGTAAAGTGAGCAAAAGCCTGGTTTGGAGCGGGCTGGATTATATATGTTTTTACACAAGATTTGCAATGGAAAAATTGATTGCCCTGAACTAGTTCAGAAAACAGTAACTATTAACGCTCCATCTAGACTACCAAGACCTAGCTCTTATGAACTGTTCCATTGTAGATCCTGGAAGACTAACTTGGGACGCAACTCTCCTATGATACGGCTCAAAATGTTGTATAATTTCCTTCCAAAGGACTTTGATATTATGAACTCCCGAAGCCATAATAATTTAAAATTTAACACAGTACTTAGCTCCCTGGTGGAGAAATAAAGCCAAACAATTTCACACAGAGAGTATAAACTGAAGCTGTCTCTGTTTTTGTTATGTTAATGCGTATTAAATTATTTTTCACATTAATACTTTCCCCTAACACAATATACAATTGACTGTAAAATAATTCAATGAGAAAAAATGTAACCTCACTGCACCTGCACTATTTATTTGATTTGTCATTCTTTTTATTGTCTGCTTTTTAGTTGTTTAATGTAGATGGGTCCACCTTTAACTAGGTGAACAATACAATTTGATCTGTAAATCACTGTATACTGTAGTTAATTATTGTATCATCTGTTGGTGGATCATGTAAAATTTTTTCAATAAAATAAAATAAAATAAAGACATCTATTTTGGTAATAATGTGAGATTTCACTGGTGGTAGGTCTCTCATACGTGAGAGGTCGCCTGGGTAGGTACCACCGCTATATTAATTTCTTCCGCCAAACAGCAGTGTTAATGCACTGTTGCATTTCGGATTGAAGGACTTTGTAGCCAGTAACTACTGGACATATTGAGACTTAACACCTTATGTTTCAGGATGGCGAGCGCAGTGGAATGTCAAGCATTTCTTTGTCATTCAAGGCGTTGTTTGGTTTTTACTGTTCATTGGCGTTCGTATCTCTTGCCATCAGGCGAATGGCACGATCTTCTTTCCATTCATTGCAATAAAAAAAATATGTAAGATAAATGATACTCACTCATAATCTCTGTTTTTCCTCGGGGCTCCATTAGTGGTGACTCCTGGCATGTCTTCATTGTCCAGCTTCTTGATAGTAGTTTGTGTGAGGTACATAGACATTGGCATTATGGTGGTTCTGTACCTGAAAAAGATATCTGTATCAGCCCATATACGTCCCACTGCAGGGCACGGGCCTCCTCTACAATCGACAGTACGATTGAGAGTGGTTAGGCCATATAGTCCACCACGCTGGCCTAGTGCGGGTTGGCGGACTTACATACCATAGAAATTTTTATAAATCGCTATGGTATGCAGGTTTCCTCACGATGTTTTCCTTCACCGTTTTAGTGCGTGGTGATTGACTATCAATACACACATGACTCTGAAAAGTCAGAGGTGTGCCCTGGGATTCGAACCCGCGACCACCGTGAACATATTGGCAGTCGCGTCTAGTCCGTTTACCAACAGGCCACCACGCACTAAAAAGAAAAAGAAAAAGATATAGTTTATATAAATCAAATGATGTAGTAAATCTAGAAAATATCACGCCAAATCATTTATACTTCTTACATTCTTTTTTTTTGACATAGTAGGTTATGTGACTTATTGGGGCCAATTTGGTTAGAAAAAAACATGATTTGCTCAGAAGTGGGTAATTTATTCAATGAATCACCATCAGATTATAATTAGTCTTAAAACCAAAAGTAAAATATCTCAGTTGCACAAGGTACATTAATGTTTCATCTGCTCTAATATAAAAGTTAGCAAGTAAAACTTCATGCATCCTTCTTTGTAAATAAAATCGAAAGAAATTAATGTTTAGTCGTAATAAAAATGATTTAAATTATGAAAATTCATAATTGAAAATTGTGGCCGCCATTTCGATTTATTGATGTGTAACTCTCCTCTCGATTGCTGGTTTTGTGGTAGTAATAACGGGAAAGAATGCGAAAATTAATTGCAATTGCAAACCACAACCACCGAGTCAGTCAACAGATGCTAAGTGATCACGAGAATGTTTAATTTAAAGCACGTGTAAAACTTGTCACCTTTTCTTTTCAAAAGGAACATTATTAATCTCCCTATTCGGTACCCTGGGCGTGGTCTGAAGGGGTATGTCAGAGTTACTAGCCTTCCAGCCCGGCACAATGTGAATTTTATGGTTGGGCTGACTACATAACAAAACTACGCCAGCATACTGACTAAAACCCCTCGATGACCGTCACACGTATTATGGGCGGCACCAGACCTCCCAGGGCAGAAAGCGCCGCGATTTACGTTCGCGTAACCGCCCACGTGTAAAACACGTCACCTAAACACTATCATCTGGATAGATGCAAGAATGATGACGAAGATTGCTGAACACATCGTATCCCATCATAGTATGGAGGGGAAATTTCATTTAAACAAATATAAACTAGTAATTTAAGGTAAAAGAATGAAACATTTCAAGCGCCAGATGCTCTGGCGGCTTATTTATTTATTTAATATTTTTAGAAGTCATCCTAACATACTATTAAAAATATATATAGAACTTAAAATATAATGTAACAATATTGCAAATAACAAATATCCACATATAATTAACAACTTAGAGCACCGTTTATAATAATAATAATAAAAGAAAATAACAAATTAAATTAAAAACAAAAACTATATAATAACAAAGATGTTAAAAAATAGATGAACGGTATTGGGCAGTGAACAGGCATTTTGTTATTTAATAATGTCGAATATTTAAAAAAAATACTTTTATGTATAAAGACCTATTTATTTATAAATTTGGCCTAAAAACCTTCTGTATCTGTATCAGCCCATATACGTCCCACTGCAAGGCACGGGCCTCCTCTACAATCGACAGTACGATTGAGAGTGGTTAGGCTATATAGTCCTAGTGCGGGTCGGCGGACTTAAAACTAAAATCTTACTACAGTAAAATAGTAGGGCTAAAGTATTAAATAAAATAAAATCCCGCAAAGTTTTTGGTTAAAAACGTACAGGGTCTCACGAATTGAAGTCATTGGACGTAATGAAAATTTATAATTAAATTTAGGTTCAAGAGAATATAAATTTACGAACATCCGGAGTGACAGGTTGTTAAAAATAAAATCGTTGAGAAAATAAAGTCCTTATTATAGTACGAAGGTCATTTAGTATTATTTGTGCAATTGCACAGGAATAAGTACGTCCTAATTAGGCGATAGTATAAATAAAACTTATTTTTATTAACCTATTTGATCCCACTGCTGGGCAAATGTCTCCCCCATGTATCTCCAATTCGCGCGCTAAGGAAATTTCGGGCCACATGGTCTCGAAAGTACGAGTATATAGTACGCCTCGTAAGCGTTTTTTAGGTCTGCGGCGGCGTCGTCGACTATCAAGTATCTATTGGGTGACGATATTTACCCAGCGATCTGGATGCATTCGAGTCTCATGGACCGCCCAGTTCCATTTAAGTAATGCTGTTTTGTTATCAAAATATAAAACTTAATTTGAAAATATTTAACTAAAATATAGGTCTCTCGATCTCACACACACCCAGTCCCGAAACAAATAGTTGTCGTCACATTGACTTAACATCGATATCAAGTGTAGTTCACACAAATATTTGTTTTGGTGCGGGGATCGAACCCGAGGCCTCTCATTTCACAGCTGGCGTCTAAACAACTGCGCTACGGAAGCTTAATACACGAAATACAATAGGGCGTTCAGAAAGTTCTATATACTAAGTACGTACTTATGTATGTTTTTAATATTGTTAATTGCCGAATGAATCAACAAGAATTAACCTGACATTCTCCGTAGCGAGTGGTCAAGAACACGATTGTGAATAATCAAGAGGTGCAAAATGTAGACGTTCCGGTTACCGCAAACCTATGACGGTACGTACTGCGTGGTTAATAGTACATTATATGATATTACAATATCAAGGTTTTCGGAGTTGTGAGATCAAAAAGTAACCTAAAGTATTCTGTAATGTTTTCGTATTAAAATAAACCAATTACTAAAGAAACATCAGTAAAAATTTTTTTTTACAAACACTAGAACAATTTTGTGCAGTCCGTTGAATAACTAACTCTTGTAAAAGTCTAGAGAAATTCTATTATAGTGAACTCTACAGTGCGTCTTTATTAGTTATTTTCTCTTTCTTTTATGTCTTTTTTGTTTAATTTACTTGCGCATACGTCTCATGGTATATATAATAAGGGGCGAGTGTGTCGCCATATAAGGCACAAATGCCTGACTCGGGCTCGTAATAATAAATAAAATAAATACACACAACAATCACATATATAGTCCTGACCCCACACTAATATCGAGTCTTGAGTCGTGGGTATCAGGAACTACGAGACATTTTTTGGTCTTAAAAACACTCAGACCCGAAACAAATACCAGTGAACCATTGAGGTATTATACTAGAGCGGACATCAGGAACAAAATTTGTGCATATGGTGCGTGCACAAGGGTACACATTAAAGTGAGAGGGAAGATATGTTACTTCGTAGGCGTGACAGAGACGGAAATAGAATGTACCCTTCATTTTGTTACAAACATTTTGTTTGCAGTGTCCCCTCTAGTATATTATGTCAATGCAGTGAACACACAAATATTTATTTCGGTCCGGGGAGTCCGGGGAGGAGTCCATGTACGTTCCACTGCAGGGCTCGGGCCTCCTCTTCTATCAAGATTACGACTTAAAGTGGAAAATCTAAAATCGCTTCTAAATGAAAAATTATATCCAACGAATTAACATTTTAAATCAAATGAAAGTTATGTGCGTGGTGGACTGTTGGTATCTGACCAGACGTGATAGCCAACATGCTCACGGTGGTCACGAATTTACATTCCAGGGCTCACTTCTGACATTTCGGAGTCATGTGTGCATCGATCGGGTTTGTTAAGTCGGCTAACCCATGATAGGCCAACGTGGTGGGCTATGTGTGTTAACCACTCTTAATCGCATTCTCGATTGTAGAGTAGGCCCGTGTCCTGCAGTGGGACGTATACGGACGGCTTTAAATAATACAAAAAAGGTATAATTAGAGATTGTGTAAAGATAATATAAAGTGCCATTGAACTTGACTTATACCGAATGTCATAACTATGCCGCAACAAGACTTTTAGTAGTTGTCCAACTAAACCAACTGGTTCTCTTTCAAATGCACTGACGAGGGCTACCGCGGACTTCGGCTTTATGCCTGTGTTAGAATACTGTCACAAAATACTGCAACAATTTTTATAAATTTCATTGAAACTACCCATCGTATGATTCACAAGTAGTGGGGAATCGGTAATATAAAGCGTTGTCTCGCTTGGATCGTGACTTTTCGAGTGACAACGACAGAGGAAGGACCTTATCCTCGCCGGTAGCAACATAAGTTTGAGAAAGGAGACATATTTCGATCGTGAGTCGTTACACTGAGCGGAAGCTCTGAGATTGAGCAGTGAGGAGTACCAGGATTGGCAAGTTAAGTTATTAATATGATGTTTTGTTTGCTTATTGTTCAGAATATTTAAATATTATTTTGTATCATTGTAATTGTCGATTGTGGTTGAATTAAACCATATTATTTTATAAATATAAATAACATTTAATATAATTGATAATTTTGTAACATTATAATAATTATTGACTATTATGTTAAGTGATAAAAGTTAAATTATGTGGTTAAAAAATATAATTATAGATAAATCTATTGAAATACCCATGTTTATATTATTTTGTATACCTTTTCCTTGTATTCTAACACCTGCATAGCTACAATAATAATTCATAACTTACATTTAGTTTCTTCTGTCTAATAACGCGTTTCCAACTGTTACTAATCTTTTTATGAAAGATTGCTGGGGACATCCACCAGTTCTAGCCTTTTTTTAAAACATCAGCAGCCTTTTAATGCAGTCGGAATTGGGGGAATTAATTTATCTATGCACATTTTTATATAAAACATGCTTTTAAATTTGCGTGAGGAAATCTGCACACCATGTCGATTTGCAAATATTATTGTGGTATGTAAAGTCCTCCAACACACATTAAGCCAGCGTGTTGGACTATACTGGGTATATCAAGACTGCTTCCAAATACGAAGCCGAATGGTAGTTTTAGTGACTACAAACACAATTTAATAAAAAATACTTAAACTACCACCCGGCTTCGTTTTCGGTAGCAGTCTTGATATACCCTGTATGATAGTCCATATAAACCACTCTCAATCGTACTAACGATTGTAGACGAGATCCGTGGCATGTAATGGGACGTATAAGGGCTGGTACATGATATGATACATGTTACCGGAAACTTATAATTTTTTTGATTATAAACAGAGTTGCTTCTCCGTAATTTCCTCATTAACAGTAATTGTAAGTTATTATTGTTTTATCTTTCAAATTAAATGCCTACACCAAATGATTATAAAAATATCTTATGATATTAACCAAAATATTGCTGTTTTTTTTTATTGCAATGAGTGGCGAGACGAGCAAGCCGTTCGCCCGATGGTAAGCGACACGACCGCTCATAAACAGTAGCAACGTTCTATTGCGCTCGCCATCCTGAGACATAAGATGTTAAGTCTCAATATGTCCAGTAGTTACTCTGGCTACAATGTTCTTCAATCCGAAACACAACAGTGCATTTACGCAGTGTTGTTTCACGGGAGAAATAGACATTGCGGTGGTACCTACCCAGATGGCCTCTCACATATGAGAGACCTACCACCAGTGCTGTTTATTGTTTATCATTTTCATGATTATGAGTCATTAAATGTAAATACTTGAATGACAAAAACTGGGTCTTTACTCCGTAGCACATGATATCTACTCATGTGCTCCGTAGGCTATGAGATGTACTCTTATTTTACCTTTTATTTAGTTTATTTATTTTAATGTTGAATTAAACAACTTGATACTTTTTTGTTGTTGTAGCTTACTGCGAGACGTGTAAAGTACACAGTATGTAGGTCAATTGGTTTGTAATACTCTGTTATTAATTAACATAATGCCAGTTACTCCATATTAGGTACATACGTATATTGCGCATACAATATAAACCAAGAGTCTTATGCCTCCTATTTACGTCAACAGATGCATCTGCAGACGTTGTCTTCGGGTAGGTGTTGCGATCGTCAAGTGGAACGCAAGGTTTAGATATAATAATAATAATAATTAAAATCAATTAAATGACATAAACAGATCGTTTCACTTCACTGAAAACTGAAACTGTTTCCACTGAAAACCAGCGTTGCGCTGTGGCTCGCGCCGCAGTGCACGTGAGGTGTACGTGTCACTTGTTTGCGACGTACAAACTTTTTTATTTTTAAGCTATTACATCTAAGATGTTTATAAAGCATAGATGCGTTGTCCGAGCTTTATAATGGCAAGACGTTTGGTAGGTAATTGCCTCCCATGCAATTAGTCACGCTTCAACCAGTGTCGCGGATACACGTTTCTCTGACTATTTGTATTCTCAAAACCAAATGCGGAAAAATAGATTAGAGTGATTTAAAATAATGTACAAATGATTCTGAAACTGTGAAACAAAAAAAAATATTTTATTTAGTGCGTAAGTACACACTAATTTATTTTTTTATTAAATAAAATTAATAAATTCGCTCTCATGGCGACGTTTGAATGCTCTCGCCACGTCACCCCGTACTTCATGCTTGGTGCTACGTCACACGCGCTTTGGCCAATAACCGTGCGGCACTTATTGTTACGTAACTAGCGATGTCTATTCATCTTCTTCTAACATATGTTTCTTGCTTTTTTACTCTTTCTTCGAACTAATTTCAAATTACAATACGCATCGCGCCATTTTTTTGTGCCATTATGTTAGTGTATGACGTGTCTATTTGTAAAACGTCATTGTATTACATAGCTTCTATCCCGGGGCTTGAGCGTGGAGACCGAATCCAGAAATTCCGTAACGAAAATAACCTAAGTCCGACCGAAATTTAAATTTAATATTTTTATTTTGATTCAAATATGTGCCAGTACTTTTAAATGCGAATTGCAAAGCTATTGCGTGATTAATTGTAATCTAACTTTTTTCAATATTTAGTTTTGCCATCTATCGATGAATAGCAGAACTTTTAAAGACTTTTTGAAATATTACGCTTGTCTCTTTAGTTTTTTATTTTGATTCAAATATGTGCCAGTACTTTTAAATGCGAATTGCAAAGCTATTGCGTGATTAATTGTAATCTAACTTCTTTCGATATTTAGTTTTGCCATCTATCGATGAATAGCAGAACTTTTAATGACTTTTTGAAATATCACGCTTGTCTCTTTAGTTCAGCAACTTGCCTCTAGGTGGCATTGGTTGTATCGGTGTTACTGCGCATGCGTAATCCCCCTCTTTGCCCCGCAATCTGGTGACTCATGCCTGCTTAGAGTTTGAGCGTTCCTCCTCTTTATATTTACTTCATGTCATGAAGTTCATGGTACGACTTTACGAAGCTCGCACGTACAACAGTGAATATCTGTACAATTAATATCAAAGAAAAACAAAGGAAAAAAAATACTGCATAAATAAAAAAAATAATTATAATTACATAAGTTAATAAAAAATGCTATGCCATAGCTTAATCCGGTCAAGGATTGCTCCATGTTCAGGGGATCACGACCCTCAGCAATGAGGAAAACGATGCGAGGAGGAGGAGCTTTACCGCGGCCGTCTCCGAGTGCCTCACGTCTTTTTTTTATATTCTGTCTGGTCTATGTAAATTTATGTATTTTTTTATTTATTTATTTATATAAGACATAAAACAGAATACAATCAGACACACATACAATCATTTTATCATAATAGTTAAAAACTAGATTGCATTCCCAAGCTTATGTCCTAATCTAATAATTATAACATGCTTAAATAGTTCAGATTATTTTCCTTTACATAATTTATGCAAAGAAAACTAAGACGACTCGCTTACAAAATAAAATAAAATTCAGAATATATATAAAAGAAAAATTTCGTAAAAATAAATATTAAAACTTAAAACTATAACGTACTCAATCTGGATATATCTCGCTTGAATCTTCTAGATCTATTATCCATAATATCGAGGATTTTATACGATGTATGTTATACGAGTGTGTGCGTTGTGATAAGTGACAAATAAATGTGTTTTCTCTCTTCTCTCACTCTCTTTCACTAAAGGATCGCAACACCCATTCGAAGACGACATCTGCAGAGACATCTGTTGACGTGTAGAGGAGGCATTAGATGACTCTTTGAAGCCAAACCATAAATAATTAACGAATTTTCGATGGAGTGGTACCAAAAACAAACTACATTTCCTGTCTGAGTTTCACAGACTTGGACTTGGACAGACGGCATAATGGAAACGTTAAACGAAGGCTGGAATGTAATGAGTTTCATAATATTCTTATAACACGATTTTCAATCTGGCGTATTACTAATTGAATATAATTTTATTTTTATTAATTAATTTTTAGTCGAGGTATTTATATACAATGTGGTTAATACAAAGAAACCAAGTTCGACGATGGTGAGAATTCTATTCAGTCACAGGAAGACCACTGCTGAACATAGAACTCTCCCTATATATATTTTTATTGCCTGAATGGGAAGACGAGCAAGTTGTTCTGATAGTAAGAGATACGACCGCTCAGTATAAACAGTAGCAAAACCAAACACCTTGATTTACAAAACAATGTCTGTATCTGTATCAGCCCATATACGTCCCACTGCAGGGCACGGGCCTACTCTACAATCGAGAATACGATTGAGAGTGGTTAGGCCATATAGTCCACCACGCTGGCCTAGTGCAGGTTGGCGGACTTACATACCATAGAAATTCTTATGAATCACTATGGTATGCAGGTTTCCTCACGATGTTTTCCTTCACCGTTTTAGTGCGTGGTGATTGATTATCAATACACATATGACTCCGAAAAGTCAGAGGTGTGCCCTGGGATTCGAACCCGCGACCACCGTGAACATGTTGGCAGCTGCGTCTAGTCCGTTCACCAACAGGCCACCACGCAAAACAATGTACTTTAACGATAAAAATAACTTTCAGGCGCAAATCGCATTGAATTTAGTCATATCACTTATGCAGTGTGACCATGTTGTGCCATACGCCACCACTTTGTTGTTTAAAATTGTTAGAATGTAATAATTTTCTGTGTATTAAATAAACTCTATGGAACATTGTTTACGATGGTTCTTAGTTTAAAATGATAAAATAATTGTTTGTTAAGAGGTTTTACAGAAACACGTCATTTTATTTATCTCGCTAAATATATTCCCGTTATATTAAAAATAATAGCAAATAATTCAAAGTCACGGGCATAAGCTTAATAAAAGAGACCAAATAAATTAAAATCAAGTAATATAAGACCCAATATTGTAAAAAATTTTCAATAGTCAATTGAAGCCGGATTTCCCTTTCCTTCTCCTGGAATCTAGGTGAAGTGTTATCGATATTAAAACAAACGTACTGCCAAAACAAAGTTATCTTTTTTAGAGTGAGTATACACTAATGACGGATATTTATAACTTAAACTAATCTAATGCATATGAAATATCTTAGGCTTAAAAATACATAGTTAATTAATTGATGCGCACGTACGTATCAATTATGTACAATTTGTTTAGTACAACTGAGTTAGGCCATATAATTATATAATTACTAAAATAAAAAAAAATGAAAAAAAAATTATTATTTAACCTCGAAACGTCAACGTCGGAAATATACTAAGCTAAAACAAAGCAATTAGGTTAAAAATGTTAAATTTTTCAAAGGCAACATACAGTTATAACCTCATTCCTCATATTTATAATAATAATGTATAGGTCCCGCAAACGAGCAAGCAGGTCACCTGATGTTAAGTAATCACTGCCGCCCATGAAGATCCACGAAGCTTGGATCATGTATGTGTTGCCACCCAAATCGGGAGGAGAGTGGGAAAGAAAAGGATGGAAAGATTAAAAGAGTATAGAGCATCCGGTAATCTCACTCGCCGAACGAAATACAGCACAATAACTGCACGTCGATTTCCTGTGAAACAGTAGTACCACCCCGCATGAGTATACCTACAAAATTATATCCTTATTTGTGGGAGCCTACACTTTCATACTGAGTCATGACTAACGACTACTGGTGTTAGGTCTCTCGTATCATCTCTCACATATACCCACTGCAATGTCTATTACTCTGCTCTACCACTTTTAGTGAGATAATGCACGTTTATATGTACAAACAGCGATCTGTAAAATATAGGGTATGCCCAGATTGCGACCGAAAACGAAGCCATGTTGTTTCAGTTAGGTTTTAGTGACTACAATAAAATGCAACTAAAATTTTCGGAAAATATTCGGCAATATTTTTCTGGAATTTTTGCTTGCACAATAACATGCATCTACGAATCATAAATAAATATGTGACTCGTGGGTATACACAATATACATACTTAAATAAATTTACGCCTTTTTCAAAAATAGCGTAGTTTAGAACATAGGGTTAGAAGGAGTAGGCAAACGTGCCAGGATGGGGCAGGGGGGTTGGCTATCGCCATATCGGGACAAGTTTTTGACTTCGGGCTGATAATGAATAGAAAAATCCAATATGTATCACATTACCCGACCCGGAATTCGAACCCGAGCCCTCTGCTTTGTAACCGTAGTATAACTACGCCACCTAGGTAGTCTGAGGGGAGAAATAAGGTATTGTTGAGTAAAATTCGGATTTTATGTAAATTAGTCATATTTCAACATTTCAAATGAAGTTCATCTTTATGTAACGTATACAAACATTTTTAATTACATAACTTGTAGTATATTTCCTAGAAATCATAAAATTCAAATAGTTAGTGATTATTGACATGTTATGTATTTGTCCATCGAAATGAAAAACATAATTTTAACCGATAACCAAAAAGAAGTATATTCGATTGAATGTATTTTATGTGTATTCACAGAATCCCCGTAATTTCTGCTCCAATTTATTTATTATTAAAGTACAGCACTTAGTAC
Source organism: Hyles euphorbiae (assembly GCA_023078785.2). Classification (NCBI taxonomy): domain Eukaryota; kingdom Metazoa; phylum Arthropoda; class Insecta; order Lepidoptera; family Sphingidae; genus Hyles; species Hyles euphorbiae. The sequence continues at coordinate 8,014,382 of CM041040.1, forward strand.
ATAATACATGAAATTGTTTAATCCCTGTTAATTTGTCTTACCTTAGGGAGGAAGTAATTAAGTATTCGGCTTACAAGTATTTATAGAACACACGGCTATCGTTTATCCAAACAGATACAATAAGGGTCTAATGGAATCATAACATTGAGCCTCCTCAAGTTGCCAAATTACTTATTATGTCAACAGTTTAACTCAACTCGATTATCTCTGTATTTAAACCAATGTTTGTGGTGTTTAGAATAAAATTATTTTTATTAAACTTGTTAGAGCCATGCTGTTGTGAGTCATGAATGAGTGGTACCATTGTCACACAGATTTTGGTGAGTGCGATTGTCGGATGCCCAATACTTCTTCCCTCTTTCCATCCTTTTTACTGACCGCTCCCCTACAGATTTGATGGGCTGGTGTATCAAATCGCCAATCAACTTCCATGACCCAAGCTTTATGGATGTTTATAGACGGCAGTGACAACTTCCATCAGGTGACCTGCTTGTTCGTTTGACGAACTTATCAAATAAAAATTAAAAATCCAAACCAATTAATTTAATTATATAATTACTATGCATATTATGACCTTCATTTTTGACGAAATTATATACCAAGTACGGTTAAATGCAAGACTCATATAACGCTCAAGCATCATAACAGCTGACGGTCCTTAAAGGCGATCAGCCTGTCTCTCTGCTCAACAATAGGGATATATCAACATTTTTTAACAGTGTTTAATTATCACTGTAAAATATCATCCTTTATGTCAATCATTAACTTAAAACAGTATTAAAACTAGTCGTTGAATGACAGAAACATAAATATTTATAATATTCAAGTGCGTAAACTCAGTTACTCCTTCGCACTAGTAATGGGAATTATTGCTATTTCAAATTAACATCACCACCTAGCTATTTTTGAAGCCTTAGCATGTTTCTGCTATTGCTAATAGCGTTCCACAGAATTTGCAAAAAAACTAACCATATGTTATAACTATTTTTTCCATCTAAAATTACAGACACAAAATTGACTATTCAGTTTCTCCTTTAAATAGGTTCATAAAAATGACTCACAAAACTCATAGATTACACGACATCGTATGAAATTTTAATCGATCGGCTTTATGAATCACAATCGCATATCGCAGAATTTTGCTTATTTATATAACTTGTGACACGTTATTAACGACTTCATTTGCTATTTCTGACTGCTATTGCTACTATCGCATATACGCGCCTTACGAAAGATGACATCAAATCACGGTTTTTGCACCCTTTTATGTTCCTGTAGCCACAAAATTTGAAATTATTGACGGATTATCGTATTTGGAATGTTCTTTCTATTTACGATTCAATGAACCAAATAAGGCATATAGGCAGCTTAATAGACGGATCTGGAAGTCCTTGCGACACGATATCCGTGCTCACAATACTGTGAGCATTAAAGAGACAATTGAGCAGAACGGACGCTCCAAAGTGTTTGCAAGAGACTTGTCTATTAGGCAAAGCCAGTTTAGGCTGAAGACGGACGATGGCCGCGTGATATCGACGAGGGCAGAGGTATTAAGAGAGATCAAGAGGTTCTACGGACAGCTTTACACCTCGGTTGCCGAACCTACTGTCAGCTCGGCCAAAGACCCGAGAGCCGAGTTGATCCGACACTTTAGCGATGATATTCCGGATATCAGCCTGTGTGAAATTGAGATGGCCCTGAAGCAACTTAAAAACAACAAGGCGCCGGGTGAGGACGAAATCACTTCAGCGCTTCCGAAAGCGGGCGGAACGCCAATACTGAAAGTCCTTCAGAAGCTCTTCAACTCTGTTTTCCTCGAGGGCTCAACGCCGGAGGCATGGAGCAGGAGCGTGGTTGTCCTGTTCTTCAAAAAAGGTGATAACACTTTGCTGAAGAACTACAGGCCCATCTCGCTCCTGAGCCATGTCTATAAGTTGTTTTCGAGGGTCATCACAAATCGTGTCGAACGCAGGTTTGATGACTTCCAGCCTCCCGAACAAGCCGGTTTCCGAAAAGGCTTTAGTACCATAGACCACATACATACGCTTCGGCAAGTTATACAAAAAACCGAGGAATATAACTTGCCGCTTTGTTTAGCGTTTGTGGACCATGAGAAAGCCTTTGATTCGATCGAGACCTGGGCTGTGCTATAGTCTCTCCAGCGATGCCACATCGATTAATATCGGTACATTGAAGTGTTGAAGTGTATATACAACAACGCCACCATGTCGGTCTGAGTACAAGATCAGAGTACGAAGGCTATTCCACTACAAAGAGACGCGAAACAGGGAGATGTCATATCTCCGAAACTGTTCACTGCCGCGCTGGAAAACGCCTTCAAGCTCTTGCAGTGGAAAGGATTCGGCATCAACATCAACGGCGAGTATATCACTCACCTTCGGTTTGCCGACGATATTGTAGTCTTGGCAGAATCGCTGGAAAAATTTAGCACTATGCTCGAAGACCTCAATTGAGTCTCCCAACAGGTGGGTCTTAAAATTAACATGGACAAAACGAAGATCATGTCGAATGTCCATGTTGTGCCCACCCCCATCGGCGTTGGGGGCTCGACTCTTGAAGTTGTTGACGAATATGTCTACTTAAGACAAGTGGTCCGGTTAGGCAGGTCTAACTTGGAGAGAGAGGTCAATCGTCGAATCCAACTAGGTTGGGCAGCGTTCGGAAAACTTCGCGACGTCCTTATTTTTTTTTATTTTATTCTTCGCGACGTCTTCTTGTCCAAAATACCTCAGTGCCTAAAATCGAAAGTCTTCGATAGTTGTGTGTTACTGTGGGCCTCATTAGAAGGCTCAAAGTTACTCAACGAGCGATGGAGAGGGCTATGCTCGGTATTTCCCTACGACAGTGATTCTCAACCTTTTTTTTGTTGCGGCACATATTTAATGATTTCAAAATTTGGCGGCACACATTTAACGATTTCAAAATTTGGCGGCACACAAAGAAAAAGATAAAAGTTATTTACTTACTACAACACACTGCATAAATAGTTTATGCCAAAATATTTAAATATACGAAATAAACTAATATATACTACAATAATAACTAAACGTTTATTAAGGGATTAATTACAAGCTAATAATAAAAATATTTTTAATGCGAAATTTGAGCTTGATTTTTTTTTGATAATTTGATTTATATTTGGTCGTAAAAATGACAATGCTACTCTCATATCGTAATCACTAAAACTAAAACAACACGTTTTGTACGCAGAAGTGGCAAGTGTGCGCCGACTTGAGACATATTCCTATTGCTATGCACGCCGCTTCATCATAATTTGGCACTAAGAAAAAACGCGTTGCAAAGCAAATAATAAAATAATTGACTTTTATGTGGATTTAAATATATATTCATGTTAAAAATATTTTTCTTTTTAAACGATATAATTTAATAATATTAACATTATTATATATTTGCAAAATTTGGCGGCACACTTTTGAAATTTGGCGGCACACAAAAGTGCCGCGGCACAGTGGTTGAGAATCACTGCCCTACGAGATCGAATCAGAAATGAGGAGATCCGTAGGAGAACAAAGGTTACCGACATAGCCCAAAGGATTAGCAAGATGAAGTGGCAGTGGGCCGGGAACATAGCTCGCAGAACCGATGGGCGTTGGGGCCGAAAGGTTCTAGAGTAGAGGCCACGTACAGGCAAGCGAAATGTCGGACGCCCGCCTACAAGGTGGACGGACGACCTGGCTAAGTTTGCAGGAAGTCGATGGATGCAGGCCGCTTCCAACAGGTGGATTTGGAGATCGTTGGGGGAGGCCTATGTTCAGCAGTGGACTTCCTGTGGCTGAGATGATGATGATGATGATGAAACCAAATAAGCGAAAAAATAAATTGTTTTCTATCTAGAAGCGGATATTTAAATATTTGGTATTTGTAAATTTTCAAATGTAATGAATTTACTATTTAGGCGGTACGAAGTTCACCGCGACTGCTAGTATATAATAAATTTTAATATCAATATATACTTATACCTAATAAAATTTAACGGTATCCATGGCTTTGAATACTTTATCGGCTAACAAAACAATAAAACTGTTCTCATTGAGCACGATTTCCCCTCATAACCGGGAGTTTATAAACGCGTAGAAGAAAAGATTGAAACAACAAAAGATCACGGGGTCACGTGACATTCATCCATATATAGAAAGTTACAATTATTATTGAAGAAACATTGCTCAGAGAAATGGTGACACGAGTTGAACTTTCACATATCATTGTCATAAGACAGCAGAATCCATTAGGATTTAGCACAAGCCATTGTATTATTGCTTACATCTAAATATGTTGCTAACGCCCATGCCAAATAGGTATGTCTTCTGCTCAATTTTCTACATTTTATGATTTTACATTCATGATAAGTAAGTGTCTGTAAGTGTGAGTAGGTGATAATTTTAGAATTAGTGACAGACTCCGTGGCGCAATTATTTAGACGCCGGCTGTGAAACGAGAGGCTGCGGGTTCGATCCCCGCACCGAGATAAATGTTTGTGAGGCCCACAAGCATTTGTATGGAGACTGGCTGTTTGTGAGATCGAAAATTATCTCGAAGTATTTACTTTCATATGTGGATATATACACACTTAATTGATCTCAATGTTTGGTAAGTGCCCCACATTGGAAATTACATTTGGTAGTAACGTGACTTCTGTCATTTCAATACATTTGATTCCGCAACCGTTCACACTACCAGAAAAGTGACATTTGTCTTGGCACCCTGGACTATGTATGTGATTGGCCGTATTTATTTATTAGTGGGAAATAAAAGTGTAGTGTCCATTTGTCAAATTACCTGCATGGATTATTTCAGTAAGTAGGTAATCCTATTACAAAACGTATTGTTGCCTATTTGTGTAATGTGTAATATTTACAAATCCGCATTGTAAGTAGTCTTCCTTATAAAAAGAAACCGTAACTACTGATAAAACGCTGTACGAAATCCAGACGCGTCTCATAAAAATATTTACTTCCTCTGAAAAAATAAACTTATTTATTTAGGCCAAGGTGAAAAATAAGGCGGGTTAAATATATTAAGCACGTGATAGGGGCCCATAAAAACGAGATCGAATGTTCTGGACCTTGTCGTTTATGAATAAATAGTACATAATTGAGTATATGGTTGACGATTTTAGGCTTTATACCCATAAACTTCCTGTGACCCAGTGTATCGAAGGTATCAATATGAAACAAATGATTGTCTATTACCTATTTCTTGATGGATTTAATTAATTGGAACAAATATTTGTGTTGTGTGTGAGTGTTGTGGTCAAGAACCCCCATTCATGAAATAACTTTCTCATACCCGCGACACAAAATATGGCGAATATTAATGCGATCGGGACTATGAGTGCGATTTGATTCACTATATTTATTTTATTAATAATTATTTGTCTGCCCTTAGGCAATTAGTAAAATATGTAGAAAGACTTATAAGAGGCAGATGATAACTAAAATCTGAACAGTTAACATACGTCATTGCGAACTTTTACTTCCTTACAAAAAAGTGTATGATTACAACGAAACTTGTTCCGCACTTGACCTCAGCGGTGGGCTGCAGTGAATGAGATGGCGGATTGTAACTCACTTTCACCGACAACGGCACTCGGTAGAGAGTAAGCGCGGTGCGGGGCCGACCAACCATTACCCGGCCCTCATCAGGGTTCCCACCCAGCTCACCGATTATTTATCGCTTGACATTAATATTATCGGACAAACTGCCACTCTAATAATCACCGCAAATTAGCTTTACGTTACACACTTACCTACAGCACTACAGCAAACAAAAAACTTCCAAGCGTTTTTGCAAAGAAATTACATGAATACCAACTTATTTTTTTTTGGAAATACTGAGAGCTAAATAACAATTGAAATGAATATTATTCCTGATGTTTCGATTACTTTACAGCTTTCGTGGTCATGGGGTGGACTAAATAAATAACAATGTCAAGAGACAAAGAATATGGACTAGCAAATATTTCATATGTTCACAAGAGTCTTTTTGCGATGTTTATTGATTTAACACGGCAAACATAGCATTCGTGTGACGGATATTCGTCTTCCTGTAGTGACAAATATGTTGTTTTCTCAAAATACCTCTTTGCGTACTATTCGTATTAAATGGCTCTTAAAATGAAACGTATATATCTGAGAGAACATATACCTATTTCTATATGCTTTCGGTAAAACTTATGCGGATTTATATCGCAACACTGGTCACATCGACGCTTTGTCTTTTTCTAAAGACCAAGAAAATGATATGAGGCTTTAACAGTTTCGTATTATTTGTCATAAAGTAGCCTAGAGTTTTTGTGCAACCCTAACTGGTCACTGCTGGCAATGGCCGTGAAGTTACTGTTGATAAAACACCAAGAAAGTATTTTGTTTAAGGCATAAGTGCGTAATTTGTGCTTTCTTTTATTTTACACTCTAAACTATAATAAAATTAAGATATAGGTATATAAGAAAGTACGAATTACACAAATTAAATGTCTCTTTGTATATTATTATTTTATTTTTGAAACATTATGACAATACAATTTGATTTCAAAGTTTTTAACGTATTAAAGAATAATACGTAAATTGTAGTAAAAATACAGACACTCTCGAGTAGATATTATTCATTGGAAATTTAACAGTACTCCAGATGACATCATCATTCACTTAAAATGACAAATTATATATTAGATGCATATTAACGACTAATAACATAAAATATTAACACACATGAAAAACCAGAAAATATGCACCGAATTCAGAGCCGCCGCCTTTTTAAAGTCCAAGGTATTTCGGAACGTCCCTATAAATTATGCGATATCATTATTTATTCGACGTGATATTTATCCATATCCGCTTTCAAAATGTACGCCTCAGGGCTGCAATCCCGAACTTTCTTCGAAGTGATTCACGCCACTTCAAAGATTTCACACGAGCAAAACACACATCTATGTATAACGACAATCTATGGAAACTTCGAGACAACACGTTGTACATAATTTAGAAGGAAATGTACTTAACGTTGTATTAACAGGTACTGACTTAGATGAATAAAATACACAGATTAACCAGAAAAAGACTGTTCGAATTCAAAACATTATTCTTTAACCTTTATACTTCATTCCTGATATTTTCATTTGCAATCACTTTTTCTCTGAATTCGGTTTAAATCTAACCCCACTGTTCATTACTATTTTACTGGTAATTAAATTAATACTTGCTGTAGTATCCACAATTCTCGGTAGGATGCATTGTAATACATTTTATTACAATAAAAATATAATGCAATACGTTCTTTAATAGTTTCAATAAAATAAAATAAAAAAGAAGTATCTATTTTTAGAAGGACATTATATTCTGATTTAAATAGAGCGCCAATAATAATACCTTACAATCAAGTTTATTTATTTTCTATATTATGCATAAATAACGTGACCATACGTCCCGCTTTGGGCGGGACAGTCCCGCTTTCAGGAAATCTGTCCCGGTGTCCCCAGCAAGACCGACATCGTCCCGCTCTTGCAAAAAGACCAAATAATAATTAAAATGTATTCCTCGCTCGAAATGCTTTACCGAACTACTACTGAAAACCGTGGGGTCGTATTATACCAACATTTTCGTAAAAATAACTTAGTAAACTTTTCTACAATTATTATTGAGTACGTCATGTATCTGCCTGAAAGTAACGCACCTATCGAAAGAGTTTTTTCTCACATTGTCAAAATATGGACAAGTGATAAAATACAGGTGAGTGTCGCCATAATGAAATTTATTTTGATTACGAATATAAATATAAATTAATCATCTACTGAGTTTCACACATCTAAAAACTAAACTCGATGGTTTGAAACAATTAGTTCAGTCGACAAATACAAAAATATGATTTTGATTATTATTTTATGTTATTCAGTCATCTATGGTAAAAACTTGTAAAACACTAAAAACTTTATTATTATTAGGTATTATTTAATTCCACTGATGTCCCGCTCTGCCACAAAAAATAAATGGTCTCGTTATGCATAAATGAAGAGCTTATGAATAGTCTATCATAAAGTCATTTAACAGTAACAAATTATTTTCATAACAATAGTTTATATCGATTTAGTAAAACTTTGACACGCGCTTCACAGAACATGCAATGCAAACTTCCAGTTACAAGAATTCATTATACACATACAACTGAGGTACATGAGAAACACAAACTAATGACAACGAGAAAAGGATTTGTGAAAATCTATTCTCTAACGAGGTTAAACTCATCAGCGGTGAAAACTTGTTCAAAATAAGTTATATTCATAGTTACAAATATAAATAGGTTTTGCTGGAGATTCCCAAATCGTATGATGTGAAATATCATCAGACATGCGGCTAATATTATAATACCTACCTAAATACAGTTGAGTTATATCTGTATCTGTAACAGCCCATAATATATTCCACTGCAGGTTACGGGCCTCCTTAACAATCGAGAGTACGATTGAGAGTAGTAATGCCATATAGTTCTCGTTCTGAGTTTCATCAGTTTTTTATTTAGTATACACAGATGTAACTTCACTATATTGCATTGCATTCCGTTCTGAAGAGTTAATATAGGATTCCTAAGCGTATCCGAATATAACCACCGTGTCCTAGAAACAGTTGGTCGTAAAATTTCAACCAACACAAAGAGGTTGGCACAAAGCTAGCTTAACGTTTAGCAATAGTATTCATAAACTACACACAGCTCTACAACCAATGCTTATTATGTAAATGCTGCAAAATCTACAAAAACGTAAAAGTAATCTAGAATATATATTTTATCCATTATATCCAATATTATCGTACACCTCGCGTCAGCATGGTGACCTCAGTCCAGCAAACAAAATTTAAATTAAAAAAAAAACATTAAACCAAACAATTACATAAGAGTTTTTAAAGCAAAATTAATTAAGATGTCAGTAAACCCGCTTATTTTGCATAGTATTTATGAACTTCTACAACATTTGCATTTCGTCAATGCCAGTACATCAAAAGGCAACAAAACTGTAGTTTTTTAACTCGCTAGCAAACAATAGATTTTGTGATAAGTCAACGTTTTATACGACAAAGCGTATGACAATACCTTACACGCAAAAGAAATAATTATAATCACATATTATTAACGTGAAAGGTAACACCATTAATTACCTATTTTCTTTTTCCATTGCCCTCAACTATTAATTTTATTTGATTGTTTGATTCTTTATTTTTTCTATTGTATAAATGATACCAATTGCAACATCTAATGCTAAAATTAGACTGAATTATTTCCAAAAACGGAACTCGTGGTAACAGCATTAACATACATCAAAATCGAGTTGTAACTACGCTCATTGCTCATAAAAGTAAAACCTCAAGATGACCCTATAGCCGCGGCTCGGCGCGGTTAGACACTTTTAACCGTCTTGTGGATGTGGGTCATATGTTTTTTTGTAGAGCATGAAATTTGAACATTAGAAACGCGAGAAACAGTGCAATTAGCATAGTAACAAATCCCGCATAATTTTGTTTAATGTAATTAAGTCTTGTTAATTAAATACCATCAGCGTCTTTTATTTAAATATTTGTTGCTTTGATGCTGATGATTTGTAATACGACTTTCACTTAACCAGAAGCGCTAACTGTGATTAACCACTCAATCAAACTGTCGATTGTAGTAGGGTTCTGTGCCTCGCAGCGGACCGTATATATGGCCTACATTATTTACATCAATTGACTTTGAAATATGTTTTATTATAAATACAGTAGTACTGTTATACCACTTGAATATACCAAGGAAAAACAGCTTTCACTTACATATTTATTTTTATTTTATTACAATTTCAATTTATTCAGGTTATTTATTTTATATATCTTTGTAATGTAATGTAAGTAATTATGCATGTTTAATATCATGCTTCTTGATGCGATCATTTTTTTTTCGAGATGCATGTTAAAATTTATGCTTTAGGCGTATAAACACACAGAGTAAATTTTCAAACTAGACACCTGGGTACACAGATCACTCCCAAGGGGAGTGGGAGTGATCTGTGCCTGGGTATGAATACAACTCAAGGCACCAGGGCACTCTAAAAAAACGATACGAGCTTTGAATGTTCGGACGCTGTACGTAAAACTTCACTGAAGTGCCTAGATACTCCACAAAATGTTGGATTTCTCTATCATACGTCGCAACCACAGACTAAGTTCGGAGAAAATGATAAGTATAATAGAGAAGACATCTATCTATTCTATTGATTTTAGAAATAGTTTAGGAACTCTTATATCTGACTCCAGACGCCAATCATTCGAACATTCGAAGTTCGTATCGTTTTTATAGATGCATGTCTACAAAATCGTGCTGTTTCCAAGCCACTGCCGCTAGTTCGTGCATCTGTGTAGTAAACATTGCGCTTCTGCGGTTACGTTGTCATTGATAGCATTTCATTGTGACGTGGCCTTCAACACGTAGTACAACGCAAATACCCGTCAGTGAGTTCATTGATAGAAAACAAAAAAAAAAAACACTAGACTACGCCTGACTTCATTGATAAGTTTCTAATATTAAACTGACATCTTTAATATCTTATTGGAAAATAGAAAGCAGTTGCGTTCATTGCACTAGTGTTATTTCAACCTATAATTGCTTATAACGTAAATGGGAACATCATCTAAAGCTCATAAGTTTGGCATATTGAAATGTGCCTCAAATTGCAATAACACTAAATAACTATAGCCCTCTAGTATTAAGATGTTTCCGGTATAATATTAAAAATTAATTTATCAAACTTTAACAGAGTTAAATCATTAAAAAACCGGCTGAGTGGCAAGTTCGAAATAAGTTCGCGCATCAAGAGTACATAATGCAAAATACCGGTCATCATTTAAAAATATGTTGCCCATACACTCCCCTCTACAACATCTGCAAACCCATATTAGCAGCTACACCAGAAATAAACGAAATGATAAATAAATAGATACACTCAACAGTCACACACATAGTCCCCACACTAAGATCGAGTCTTGTGTCGTGGCTATCAGAAACTACGAGAGACTTTTCGGTCCCGCAATCACCCAGACCCCAAACAAATACCAGTGGATCACACAAATGTTTTGGTGCGGGGATCGAACTCGTGGTTTCTCGTTTCACAGCCGGCGTCTAATCAATGCGCCACGGAGGTTTTCATGGATGTTATGGCTATCATGTGATGGAGGCATTTAGCAATAGGATTCTTATTGTTAAAGATTCAGTCTTGTGGCTGGAATCGCGCTTATGTGTATTACCAAGAAAAATATTGAGCTTTAGTACTGTACATATTAATATACATATAATATACAGGGTATATCAAGACTGCTACCGAAAACGAAGCCGGGTGGTAGTTTAAGCTACTTCAGACACAATGCAACAGAAAAAGTTGCAAAAAATGTGACAATTTTTTTTTTGTTATTTTTTTCCTATGGCCATATTTGGGTGGTAAATACATTTTTTCCTAAAATAATAGTGTATATCCTTTTATTTATAAATACTCTAAGGTATAAAGGAGATTAAATTATTATTTTAGCAAAAACTATGGATTTACCACCCAAAAATGACGATATTTAAAAATTCATAAAAAATAATTGTCGCGTTTCTTTGCGAAATTTTTAGTTGCATTGTGTTTGTAGTCACTAAAACTACCACCCGGCTTCGTTTTCGGTAGCAGTCTTGAGATACCCGGTATGCTAGTTTATATTATAAACTCAAGCCTTGTCCCCAGAAAGGGTAGGCAGAGGCGCAACCAGGACGCCTACAGTTCCCCTTGTATGCACCGTCCCACGATGTGATAAAGAGCGAGCCTGTTGTCATATCGGGCACAAATTTCAGACTCCGTACTGATAATGAATAGAAAAATCCAATATCACTTTGCCCGAACCGGGATTCGAACTCGAGACCTCACCTTTGTAACCGTACCGTAATGCAACTACGCCACCGGGGCTGGCAAATATGAATATAATATGGGTATACTGTTTTAATTCAGGTCTTGATGTAATCGATTTTAGTTTAAAGTCTGTATGTATCTTGGATTTTATTATAGGTATAACAAAAATAAAACTTCAAAAATAACAAATTTAATCCGGATTCACAGCACAAGTTTAACTTCGCCATTGGAAAACAAATCTCTGATACAATATTTCACGTATCAATCTATTTCCAACTGAAGGTGTGAGTTTGTTATGGCAAAAAAATATTTTTCATATGCATATATTTTCGTTTTGTTTCCGTTTATTTATGCTGTGAGAGTGACTACTAGCCAAAATTCATAATTCTAGTTCAATGGCTATCATTGAGCAGTCGGCTTTTTATTAATTTGGCAGAAACTTTACAAGGTTTGCTTTTAACTGGTTATTTTTTTATAATATAGTGTTCATAATGATGAAAAACTAGCAGTGCCCGCGACTTCGTCTGCGTGGAATTTAACAAAAAATTTAATTAGTTTATTTTGTTTTTTTTTTTGGTTTTTGCATTTTTATTTTAATTATCAACTTTGTAACGAAACCCTACCGCGATCTATTTCTACGGTGGTGCCATCTCTTAGCGAGCGGTGGTAAACTTCCATTACACGTTTATTTTCAGTTTTTTGTATTATCTTTTTCTAAAATAAATGTAACCTAAGTTACTCCTTATTATATCAGCTACCTGACAAAAAAGTCCCGTCAAAATCGGTCTAGCCACTTCAGAGATTAGCCGGAACAAACAGACAGACAAAAAAAAATTAAATATCATTTTCGGCACATGTATCGTGTATATAACGATATGTAGTTGGACATTTATTTTATTTTCACTTTTAATACAGACACTTCAATTTTATTTATATGTATACTTAGATAATAAAAACTTGTTCCCCAGCGAAGCCGGAACTTATCATTAATGTACATAACATACAATAAGTGGGAATATGTTTTAATGTTGAATTAAAATATATTTTAACATATTAAATACTTTAAAAAAAGAATTAATTTACAATGAGTTGGATTGAGGTTTTAATTACTCAGATTAAATAATCTGTAGTCATGATCTAAGTTTTAATCCTAATCGTGGCATACGAAATTAATATTTGGGAGAAACAATACATAACACTAATACCTAGGCTAGTCAAGCACTTAATAGCAGTTTCCCGAGACATCTCCATCTATATCTGAATCTGTATCAGACCATATACATCCTACTGTAAGACGCGGGTCTCCTCTACAACCGACAGTACGATTGAGAGTAGTTAGGCCATATAATCCATGCCGTCCAGACGTCTTAATACCAGCGGCCATTTGCAAAGTTCATTCTCACTCACCACACAGAACTTTTTTTATAATTTTTAACCGACTATAAAATAGTAATTCCTTAATTCGACTGAATGACTGAAAAATCCATTTTTATATTTTTTATATCATAAATATCTACTGGGTGACCCGATTTTGATCATTTATTGTTGTCAATAAACACAACCGAATTTCCTGAATCCGAACTTTTTGAAGCAACCGGACTCCTAATCTTTTGATGAATTTCAAATCTGTAAATCTCATTTAAGGTTTAAGGTGAACGTGTGAATACCGACTGGCATGCGTAAGAATTGATGTTAGGCAGGTATTTGATTGAAAAAATGTATTTTCGCAAACTATGTCATGTTATACCGACCTCATGTAAATGTGACCAGTTTACTTCAACCATACTACTACAATAACTACAATAGAAACCCTATTGTAGTTATTAATTATCTGTCCCTTTCGAACGACATTTGAATCCAGTTTGATCGAAGAAGTCAAATCATTAACTAAACTAGGTTTTAAAACTGTATATGAATAAGGCCGTAAACATCGCGTAAATAAAATTGTATTGTATCAGCCCATATACGTCCCACTGCAGGGCACGGGCCTACTCTACAATCGAAAGTACGATTGAGAGTGTTTAGGCCATATAGTCCACCACGCTGGCCTAGTGCGGGTTGGCGGATTTACATACCATATAAATTCTTATAAATCGCTATGGTATGCAGGTTTCCTCACGATGTTTTCCTCCACCGTTTTAGTGCGTGGTGATTGACTGTCAATACACACATGACTCCGAAAAGTCAGAGGTGTGCCCTGGGATTTGAACCTGCGACCACCGTGAACATGTTGGCAGCCGCGTCTGGTCCGTTTACCAACAGGCCACCACGCATTTAAAAATAAAATGCAATAACATTTAATTCGATTTTCGCCTTTAATAAGTGGAAGTAGACAAATAGACAGAAAGACTCTATCTACCAGAAAACCATTGTTATAGTATTAACCATATTATGACAATGATTTTATAATTGCATGTGAGGAACTTGTCTTCATTATATTAAAATTATTAATGAGCTTCAATACAAAACAATGATGAGTCAATGATGCTATTTTTACGACTTGTAAAAATAGCATTATTTTTATTTTTTTATTCTTATACTTGTGTAAATTAATAGTATGGAAGACTAAAAATAGTAATGTCATTATTTTCCTCCTTCTTTTTAGTGTAGTTTTACTTAATACAACTTTAATTGTTTAACATCACCACATAATTAAGTCATAGTTATAGTTATATTTTGTTTTAGCCAAAGTTGTATACGCCTATTCATTTAATATTGATATTAATAAATACTGCTTTATCTTAAAATAAGTGATCTCATGTCTCATATTCTTGGTGTACCATTTATTGAATAATAAATAAATTAGTTTGCCATTATCAAAACATAATAACATGTTAATACCTTGTCGCTCATCCAATACTGTGGCATAGTCTTTTATTTACCGCTTTTATAGAACATTAATTAATTATATCGCTTCAAGAATATGATTTCAGATTTAAAATTATCGCGAATACTAATCGCCTTCTGACAATACAATATTTATTATTTAGATTAATGATTTTTGAATTACCTCAAATTATACACTTAAATACAAACTAGGTATATAGATTTATAATATAAAAATATTTTGCATAATGAGTTAGTTATTTTTAATTACCTTTATCAGTGATGCAGGTTATTTAGTATCCAACAAGAGGCACTCACTGCTACACAATACAATTTAGCAAGGCGACCGGCGCTCGAGACGCCGCGCAAAACTCAAAGCTTTGAGCAACGCGTGCGCAACCACCTCTTACTTATAGTTTCAGACGATGTAACACTTTCCCCACCCATCATCTCTTTATAAACGCAGAAGATATTCGAGTTTCTCTTTCATTTTCGAAAATCATCCGCTTGTACTTTTTTTGTTAAACGTTATCCATACGAGGCGTGTAAGTTTACTTGGCCAAATTAAACAATTATTTTTACAGTAGCCGTGGTTTCAAATACTTTGATGAAACTAAACATTATCTTCTGAAACGAAAAAGTATATGAGAATACAGACGTATTTGTAAAGCTGGTTAAATAAGATTATACTTTACATGCTTTCTATGCTTTCATATTTTTCAGAATTTGTTTTTTTTTTTCACATTCGCTTTCTTTTTTTCTGCATCTATAGGTTTATTTTTCTATTCCGGCAAAGCACCGACAACTCCCAGCGAAGAACTGTACCATTGCACTTTATAATATTATAGGCGCTTCTAGATATCCCGGAGGATATCAAATAATAAATTCATAGCAACCAAACATTAAAACGTGGCGTAATTGCACTATGGTATAATTACAACGCGTGAGGTCTTAGGTTCAAATCCCCGGGCGGGCAACGTAGATTTTCCTATTAAATTATCAACCTGGTTCTGGAATTTGTGTTCGATATGGCGATAGGCTTGCCCCTATTACACTATGGTGCGGAACACACAAGGCAAAACATATTATGTAGATCCCTTCTTAGCACTTCTGCCTACCCTTACTGGGAATACGGTGTGAATTAAGCAATTCAAACATGTGCATATATTTGACACTCTTTCAAATTCATAGGGATGGTTTGTGATATAAGATTTTATTGAATACTAGCTGTACCCGCGACTTCGTCCGCGTGGAATTTAACAAAAACTTTTTTTTCTAAAATACTAAAAGAACTTTCCTAAAATAAATGTAGCCTAAGTTACTCTTTATTATATCAGCTACCTAACAAAAAAAGTCCCGTCGAAACAAACAGACAGACAGACAGACAAAAAAAATTCTAAGGTCATTTTCGTTATAGGTATCGTGATTATAACGATATGTAGATGGACATTTTTTTTATTTTCACTTTACAAACAGACAATTCAATTTTATTTATATCTATAGATGAAGGCAGGGTCGCATCCCTTAAGTCCTTATAGAATGAAATGGGTCAGGAAGGAATTAAAAATGAAAATTAAATGAAAAAAACGTAGATACTTAAATAAGTATCTACGTTTTTCAACGTTTCAACAAATATGTTTACATTAAAGAAATCGTAAAATTGGTCAATTTCAAAGGAGTTTAAATACAAACACCGTGGCACAATATTTTTGTATGTTAGACTTATATTATCGCTGTATATTAATTTTCCCCAAATTGCGCGCATGGCGGAGCATGAAATTCAGTACTGTTGAAGATTATGTGGAGGAGTGCAGAAACCTAATATTTCAGTAAAATATGTACTGCAAATTCACGGAATTGAATCGTTAAAACATGAGACGACGGGCACGTATAAAATGGTCTATTGTTTGTAAATACTGGACGAAAAGAAGTTCAAGCTTGAAGGATTACCAACGTTAGCTGATCTGTCATATATATATATATATATATATATATATATATATATATATATATATATATATACCGGGTATCTCAAGACTGCTATCGAAAACGAAGCCGGGTGGTAGTTTTAGTGACTACAGACACAATGCAACTAAAAATTTCGCGAAGAAACGCGACAGTTATTTTTTATGATTTTTTAAATATCGTCATTTTTGGGTGGTAAATCTACAGTTTTTGCTAAAATAATAATTAAAACTATTTTATACCTTAGATTATTTATAAATAAAAGGGTATACGTATACACTATTATTTTAGGAAAAAATGCATTTACCACCCAAATATGGTCATAGGAAAAAAATAACAAAAAAAAATGTCGCTTTTTTTGCAACTTTTTCTGTCGCATTGTGTCTGAAGTCGCTTAAACTACCACCCAGCTTCGTTTTCGGTAGCAGTCTTGATATACCCTGTATATATATATAGATATTATGTTATTTCTATTTTTATTTCTTTAAAATGTATATTTATTGAATATAAATATTTGTAAATATTTTTTACGGCACCAATAAATTAAAGATTAGCTAACGTTAGTAATTCTCATCACGGTGTATTTTGCTTAATTGTATTCTTCAAAGAAAACGTGCGGTCGTCATGACCTAATGATAACGCAGACTGATAACATGTTTAAGGTGGGCGCAGGTTCAAATCCCAAAGCACTCGTCTTACTTTTCGGAGCTTTTTGTGCAGTAATAACAAAACACCACGCACTATTACGGTGATAGAAAATATCGTGAGCAAACCTGTATACCACAGCGATTCTAAGATTTTTTATGGTATATAAAGTTTGCCATCCCGCACTAGACCAGCGTGGTGGATATTACCCATTCCTAACCCCTCTCAGTCGTATTTTCGGTTGCAGAGAAAGGCCGTGAATATGACGTATATTACTGATACAAGATATTACTGATACAAAGAAAAATATGACCGCGTATAAAAAAATGGCCCACTGATTTTTGACATTATGGTTGCAAGAATAATATCTCTACATAGCTATATATATGTGTCAATAACATGATCATCATCATTTCAGCCACAGAAAGTCCCCTGCTGAACATAGGCCTCCTTAAAGGATCTCCACGTCGACCACAAGGAATAAACCCCGCTAATTGGTAATGCGCCAGGACTTTGTCACATATAACGTCCCTGTGACGTCAGTAGCTTAATGTCAATCAGATAAGGCTACGTTAAAAGTATAAATGATATTTTTTCTCCTTTATATTAAAATTTTTTTTTATTGAAATTGATGTTAGTGATACATAAGTTTACATTTTACATAAATAATTTTAAGTAAAATACCAAAATTTCAATTACAAGGAATTTACTAATTTCGCCAAAAGAATGTTACTTCCTTAAACAATAAAATCTCCCTCAACTTCATGCATGATTTAAAACTTAAACCGCATAAACAATGGTATAGTCAAAAAAATGGCATAGTCCGAACTATTTAGTTTCGGTACGCACGGCTAGAGCTCGGCTCTTCCAACGTATACCCAGCTTAACTGAACTTGTCTGAACGTCACTCTGACGTCACGAGCATGGTCTCATTTGCAATGATATATTTTTAAATGTTGTTCTTCTACTAACGTCATATGTAAAGGCAGTACGTTATTGTATAGCAGTAGGTTTTATTGCACTGGAGGGTGAGACGAGCATGCTGATAGCCTGATAGTAAGCGATACGACCGCTCATGAATAGTAGCAGAATCAAACAACACCTTGAAATACAAAGCGATGAGACATATGATGGTATATAAGTCTCAATACGTCCAGTAGTTACTCTGGCTACAATATCCTTCAAACTAAAACACAATAGTGCATCCACACTGCTGTTTGGTGGGAGAAATAGATATTGCGGTCGCACCCACCCAGGCGGCTTCCCACATTTGAGAGACCTACCACCAATAAAGTTTGGTTTGAAGTTTTATTTATTTGTATACATGTACTTTTTATAATTAAATAATGAATTAAGGTAGAATTTCAATCGCCGGGTGACCGCTATACCACAGCTATACTTAGACGTAATTACTTATGTATATCGGTTATTTATATACAAATGTAAATAAAACTACTTTCATGGTCAGTCCACCTTGCGACCACGAAAGCCGTAAAGTACAGACTTGTGGACTAACTACTGGGCAATAAAATCCTTATAATAGTTATCTGCCAAATAGCAGTGTAAATGCACAATTGGTTTGAGGGACATAGTAGCCAGAGTAACGACTGAATATATTGAGACTTAGCTTCTTGTGTCTCAGGACGGCGAGCGCAGTGGAGTACCAAGCATTACTTTGTGATTCAAGGTGTTGTTTGGTTTTGCTACTGTCCATGAGCGGTCGTATTGCTTACCATCATGCGAACAGTATGCTCGTCTTGCCATTCATTTCATTCAATTCATATGGTTGTAAGTGCATGGTGGCCTGTTGGTAAACGGACTAGACGCGACTGCCAACATGTTCACGGTGGTCGCGGGTTCAAATCCCAGGGCACACCTCTGACTTTTCGGAGTCATGTGTGTATTGATAGTCAATCATTGAATCACCACGCACTAAAAAACGGTGAAGGAAAACATCGTGAGGAAACCTACATACCATAGGGATTCATAAGAATTTCTATGGTATGTAAGTCCGCCAACCCGCACTAGGCCAGCGTGGTGGACTATATGGCCTAACCACTCTCAATCGTATTCTCGATTGTAGAGTAGGCCCGTGCCCTGCAGTGGGACGTATATGGGCTGATACAGATACAGATACAGATATGGTTGTAAAAAAGTCCGTCAATCCGCACTAGGCCGGCGTGGTGGACTATACGGCCTAACTCCTCTCAAGCTCAACCGTACTATTGATTGTAAAGGAGGCCCGTGGCTTGCAGTGGGACGTATGTGGGCTGATATAGATAACGATTAGCGTAATGAAGTTTTTAAGTAGAAAGCGTTACAAAAAGATTACATTCATAACATTTACTGATTATTTATATAATTAATAAAGACAAAGCCTTAGTAAATATATTTTTTTCACTTCCTTTTAAATCTAGTACATACCTTGCGCAAAAGTAAAGGCGTAAAAGGCGACATCTCCTTAACTTTGTTCTAAACTTGGTGGTTGGACTAAATTAATCAGAGGAGATGTATTTTTAACCAACTTCAAAAAAAGGAGGAGGTTCTCAATTCGACTGTATGTTGCTTTTTTATGTTTGTTACCTTGTTTCTCTGTACTGTGTGAACCGATTTCGACCATTCTTTCTTTGATTTAAAGCTGGTGCTTGTCATTTGGTCCCATAAAATATGGTGAAAATCTGATGAATATCTTCGGACCTGGAGAGGGGAACTCCTTAAAATTAAGTAGGATTCCAATAGTTCTTTTTGCATTAGGTTCATTATAAAAGTTAAGTTACAGTGAGAGACGGAACAAGGGGTGGGGGTGAGGGGGGATAGGTGATAAAATTGAAATACACGTAAATTCTAATATCTTCGGCAGCTTTTAACCGATTTTAGTGATTTCTTTTTCATTGGAAAGAATGTATTAACAGGTTGAACCCAGGAAAACCAAAACCATAATTAAGTCTACGTATAAGGTATTATTAACACATGTTGTTTGATATCATCCTTAAGAGGAGTGGTAAAATCAGTCACCCTAGAGGGGAGGGAGGGGTAAAATCAGTCACCCATAGATCTTAGGGGTAACGGACCTAAAAAGGTTAGAAACCACGGGGCTAGGAAGAGGGAAGTAGGGCTAGATAAACTTTCTAAATATCCCAAATGGTGCGACCTACAACGAGCATATGAAGAGACGAGACTCCTAAATATATTTAATTTTAATGTATTGAACATATGCCTAGTAGCTAGAATGGATAAAAAAAATGTAAAATTTGGTACTTACATTCTAAAAATAACAGTACTTCAAAATATTATTGATAGCGCAAAAATAATATCTTCGTGCTCATTTTGCTATCAGACTCCAGCAGGGGTGAATTCCTGTTCTTGAAATAAAAGATGTAAAGTATTTTTGATACTAAATATTTGTAACCGATTTGTGGGTAGGATGGAAAATCTGGTTTCAAAACAAGATAGAATAGTTGTTTTGAGCAATTATCTTTTTAGATGGTCGTCAAATAGACAAGTTAAAGCAATTGAGATTCTTGCACTAAAGAAACGATTTAGATTGTTACATTTTAATCTAAAATAATTAAACTCACTGTCGAATAAATATAAAGTCCTGTCAAAACTTTACATTGAAAAATCTACCTAGGTATCAACAAGCATGAGCACAATGGATTGGGTACACTTTTATGTTTAAACTAGCGGCCCGGCCCAGCTTCGCCCGGGTACAAATAGATTTCTGTATAATAATATGTACGTATTATACATATAAACCTTCCTCTTGAATCACTCTATCTATTAAAAAAAAACCATCAAAATACGTTGCATAGTTTTAAAGATTTAAGCATACAAAGGGACATAGGGACAGAGAAAGCGACTTTGTTTTATACTGTGTAGTGATTTAGCACTTATACAAAAGCTGGTAAATGATTATGAAAAATGGCAAATTTTCCCGTTAGGTCTCACATGTCATCACCATCGCATTTTCTGTTTTGCCATCCAAGCAGCAGTGTAACTACACTGTTGTGTTCCGGTTTGAAGGACATTGTTGCCAGAGGAGCTACTGGACATATTGAGACTGAAAAATATAGGTCTCAGGATTGCCAGCGCAGTCAAATGCTAAGCATTGTGTTTCGGTTTGCTTGGTATCGCTTATCATGAGGCCATTCAATGCCATAAAAAATGAGTCCTTTGTAAAATGAAGGGATATCCTATAAATTCCTAACTTAGAATTTAACTTCATGAGGTAAATTACTGAGATAGGCTACCTGTACAATTTTAACACTAGTTTTATATTTCCAGTAGATATACTTTTTTGTTTCAACTACGCTTAACATCACTTTGTATTGAAATAACATTTTCTTTTATAAATTAAGGAGACAAGATATCTCTCCCCATAATAAAATGTGTAATTTGAAATTATTGTACAGTAATAATTTTAAAAATCTTCGATGGAAATATTTAATTTAATACTTTTTCTATATTTGTGCGTACATGACGTTTTCTTGAAAGAGTCCTCTTAAACAAACAAGCTCAGAGGAAGTAAATGTCTTTTCAAACGAGCAAATGTATTTACATAGTCTCCGAGTTCGTTTTGACAACGGAGACGTAAGTACCTACTATACATAATTTAAAAGGAATTTTAAAATATGTATTTATTACTTGCTATTAAGTATTTACTTTGCACGCCACTGAATAAATCATGTCGTTTAAGAAGCTCTTAAACCTTTAACATATTAAATATACAAGTTAATAGGATGTTGTAGGAGGCTCAAAATACACTACAATATTGATACTTTAGTTTAGAGTTATATTACACTCTGGAAGGCCGTCAGCCCACTCGGGTCTCAATCCGACAACATTGCACTAATAATATTTTCCGCCATTACATTCGACTTTAGAAGCACTCTTTAACTCTATATAAATATATAGTGGATATTAGGCATTACTAAACTCAATATTCAAAAAGTCAGAATACTGAGTGCAGTGGAATGGCACGTGAAAAAGCAACTTGCTCGTCTTGGCTAAAAGTCATCTGTTGAATAAAATGGCAGGCGCCTTCTAACCTTATTTCATGCTATATTTTAACAACGTATACATTTGGTTAAGGTCTTAACTTACAGTAAAACAATTGTTGGGCACTTATAGTAAACCAATTGTATTTATATTGTCAAATTTTATGTAATTAGGAAATGACTCGGGGGACCCGTTTTAATGGGTTCGTAGAAGCTTCATTTATTTGATATTAAATTACATACCATACATATAATAGTTTGTACAAAATTAAACAGGTTGTACTCTTAAAGCAAGGTACACTTGGTTGATGGAAAGTGCGTGCCGTGTGATGGCCTGTTGGTAAACGGACTAGACGCGGCTGCCAACATGTTGACGGTGGTTGCGGGTTCGAATCCCAGGGTACACCACTGACTTTTCGGAGTCATGTGTGTATTGAGAGTCAATCACCACGCACTAAAACGGTGAAGGAAAACATCGTGAGGAAACCTGCATACCATAGCGATTTATAAAAAAAAATCTATGCTATGTAAGTCCGCCAACCCGCACTGGGTCAGCGTGGTGGACTATATGACCTAACCACTCTCAATCGTACTCTCGATTGTAGAGTAGGCCCGTGCCCTGCAGTGGGACGCATATGGGCTGATACAGTACAGTACAGTACACTTGGTAAGACAGCTATCAACTCTATGATATTTATTCCTCTTGTAATATTAATACAATAAATTAAAAAAAAATGTTTTTTACCATAATTTTTTGCTTCTCGGCCTTTTGGCTAAAATCAAATCTTAAAAACATTTTTTCTGCCGCTTGATATAATCACATAAGGTACATTTTGTCAGTGGCTTCTCCAAGTTGTCCAGTTATTTTCCTTCGTTATACAGACTGTCCTGCCTTCGCACCCGCCTCTGCTTTTTGGGAGCCAGGATCCACCGCGGAACAAATTAATTCCACCAAGTATTGAGGCTCAGTAACTGTCTGGAATTGATCACACAAATTATAAATGACAGCGCCGGATCTAGGTTTTTTTCGAGGCGGGGCAAAAACTGAAAAATGCCGCCCCCCTTGCCTATATTTTTATCTTAATCATCATCATCATTTTTAGCAATCAGACGCCCACTCAACACAGGACATCGGGAAAGAACGTCATTTTACCACCACGTTAAGCATTTTTACACGCTTTATATTAGCGTCACTTTTGAGGGTTAACGTCACACACGTCTGTAACCTTTAACTCTAGTTTTCTTACACGTAACCCCTGGGTAATGCCAAATGAGTGACACAGTTCGTGGTGGTAGGACTTAAGTGTCCGTCTGGGTAGCGATCACCGTCCACGGAGCGTAAAGACCGTAATAGTGATCTGATAGTGATTTTGTACGTAGTTTTGATCGCTCTCGAAGGAGGAGTGTTGACCCGCCGGCCAAAGAGACAGTACAGTACAAGAGCCCAATCGTGACTAACCACCACGAGGGGCTGCCTAACCATGTCGCACATAATCTTTGGCGGGTACGTCGTGCCGGTTGGTGACCGGATGTGGCCGACATTTAGCGACATGCCGACCCTTTCATGCCGGTGCCCATTCGGCCTACTTAATGCCCGGACTTTGGCTTCTCAATGCCTCTTCATCAAACCCATCCCTTCAACTTCATGACAGCGCAATTAAACAAAGCAGGTCTTTCAGCGGTACATAACCCATTCACCAACATCCGCGAACTCCAAACGACCTTAATGCCGTCCACCACCATCTCGAGACGGCCTAGTCTGCTTTGCTCTTCTTGATGGAGACGCGGATTCGTTGTCCGGCCGAATATTCGTACCTGCTGTACCCCGGTTATTCGCTTGAAGAAAGCTTCAAGCCTAAAGTCGGGGTATGCTTGTATGTATATTCGGTTGGACATCTACTGTCACCGTTTAAGCTGCATGGAGGGCCCCTCCTTCTCCGCTTTGTGTTTGCACGTGAATCTTGGTTGCCTGAGCCGCATCGACGTGTGCCTTTACAGGTCTCACAACGGGGAAGATGAGACGACTCGGCTGTTCAGGTATCTCAGCCATGTGGCTGATGACGGGCGGACGCAGTTCCCGTCGGCTGAAATGGTCGTGGGAGATTTCAATGCACATCACAAACCGTCGCTGGGCTCCTCCAAGACTGGTTCAGTTGTACATATATCCTGGGCTGTTTAAAAATAACAATGGTGGTTGTATCATTGAGATAAAACGATGTATGGTGATGGCTAGAGGGGCAATGGAGAAACTCAGGAAAATATGGAGGAATCGTACTACTACAAAAGCTAATAAAGATCAGGCTTGTCCGAGCACTTTCTCGTATTTCTGTATGAAACATGGACGTTACGGGAGAAGAAAAATGTAGCTTCCCTAGAGATGAGGTGTTGGAATGCTTGGAATATCAGGTCCGAATTCCACACAAACGTTCCAAGAACTCGGCATCAAGTAGCGCCTTTCCGAGATAGTACGGCCCCGTATACTACGAATATTCGGTAATTTCTCACGACGAATTAACGACTCCATAGAACGTCTTATGGTTAATAGGGCAGAGTAGACTGAAATAGACCTCGTGGTATGACACCATACACATACATTTATATACATTATACATACGTACAGCGGCACAGATATTATGGCGGATATTATAAGGATAGCCTTGTCAGGCCTCAAAACTTCCAGGTCTGATTCAAACTCAATTTCCTAAAAACGGAGTGAATACAATACCTTTTTTTTTAATGGATATCTACGGGGAGATCATAAAGTGCATGACGAGGTCTCCAGCCTTCCAATCTGACGCACGGGGACAATTATTGTCCGTACCGCATAGATTTTGCAGCCAGGTTGGATGTATTACGGACAAATAGGTGATGCGGATGAGCGAGTAACACCTAGTTGACTCGCCGTGCCACCCGGTGCACTTCCTAATATGGCTCCTCACAACTCAGGTTTTTTTTATTATTGCATTTAATGGCGAGACGAGCATGCCGTTCGCCTGATGGTAAGCGATGCGACCGCTCATGAACAGTAGCAAAACCAAACAACACCTTGAATTACAAAGCAATGCTTGGCATTCCACTGCGCTCGCCATCCTGAGACACAAGATGTTAAGTCTCAATATGTCCAGTAGTTACTCTGGCTACAATGTCCTTCAATCCGAAACACAATAGTGCATTTAAACTGCTGTTTGACGGGAGAAATAGACATTCAGGTAGGCGTAGATTTTCTCTGCAACGGACGCCCTAACCGTGGGCGTCCGCTATGAAGCCACGAGTTCTGCCGCACATCTTAGAGTTTGCCAGCGACCCCAATGACCTCTATTAATCACCTCTTACGCCAGGCAAAGGAAACCGTGAATTTTGCCGCCCCTTGACCACGGGGTGCGTGAAAACAATAAATAACCAATTTGAAAAAAAAAAAACTATATTCTTAGCAAGGAACTCTAAAGACTATAATCAATGTTAATAGGTGTTTTTTCACATTTAAGCAAGATTTTTTTATAATGTATCACTATTGGAATATTTTATAATATCCAAGTATAGATATTTACTTGGGAGTGTTCTACCCCGAATTGCCCCCGAACCAAGGTCTTGTTGCACCTGTTGCACCTGAAGAAGTTCTCTATAGTCTTCGTCGCATGAAGAACCGGAAAGCGGTAGGGCCTGACTATATTCCGATAGAGGCGTGGAAGTCGTTGGGGCTTCATGGTAAGGAGCTTCTTGCTGCGTTATTTAACCGCATCCTAAATACCAAAAACATGCCTGACTCATGGCGGTTGAGTGTGATAACTCCCGTGTACAAGGGTAAAGGCTGTGTTCAGGAATGCGGTAATTATCGTGGCATTAAGGTCATGAGTCATACCATGAAGCTTTTCGAACGCGTCATCGAGTCTAGGCTCCGCCAAGAATGTGCTATCTCTGAGTGTCAATACGGCTTCCGTCCTGGCAGTGGCACTACCGACCCGATATTTGCACTCAGGATGCTTGGCGAGGCATACAGAGCGAAGAAGACGCCACTGCACATGGCTTTCTTGGACCTGCTGAAGGCCTTCAACTGTGTGCCGCGACAGGCAATCTGGTGGGCGAGGGCGGTGAAAGGCATACCGAAAGCCTATGTGGACATTATCAGAGACATGTACCTCCAATCCGAGTCCTTCGTTCAAACCGCCGTTGGCGATACGAATCCTTTCCCGATTGATGTCGGTGTGCACCAAGGCTCGGCGCTGAGTCCATTCCTCTTCAGTGTTGTGCTCGACGCCATTACGTCTCACATCCAGGACCCTGCGCCCTGGTTGTTGGATGTATGCCGATGACATTGCATTGGTGGAGGAGGACCGGCGACTTTTGGAGCGCAAGGTTAACCGGTGGAAGGAACGCTTGAGAGCGGTGGTCTGAAGTTAAATGTGGCGAAGACCGAGTACATGGCTTGCGGGAGTACGGACCCCCAAAGCATCGTGATAGGGAACGAACTTGCCGTGAAGACGGACAAGTTCAAGTACCTTGGGTCCGTACTGCATGAGTCCGGTGACATCGCCCTTGACGTCAAAGCCCGTATAAGCGCTGCTTGGGCTAAGTGGAGGGAGATGTCGGGCATACTCTGCGACCGCAGGATACCGATGAGGCTCAAGGGTCTCACCTATAAAAGCATCGTGCGGCCGGTGCTCCTGTTTGGGTCTGAGACGTGGCCTGCCCTCAAGCGGCACGTCCAGGAGGTCCACGTCGCGGAGATGAAGATACTGCGGTGGATGTGTAACGTTACGCGTTTGGACAAAATCCGTAACGAGCACATCCATTGCAGTCTTGGTGTCCGCGATGTGGCTGATAAACTCCAGGAATCCCGCTTGAGATGGTATGGTCACGTCCTAAGGAATCCGCAGGAGTGCGTCGGTAATGTGTGCCTGAGCCTCAATATTCCGACCGCGGTGTAGACCAAAGAAGCGCTGGCTCGATGTCGTCAAGGAAGATATGAGGATCAATGGCCTTACTATTGAGGATGCCGAAGATCGGGCGAAATGGAGGAGAATTTGCCGGAAGGCGGATCCTGGCACCGGCCGGGATAACGCCAGGTAGAAGAAGAAGATCCAAGTATAGATATTTAATAAAGTGTTTATTATTAAATTGTCAACGTGTGGAACATATTACTGAAATATTTTAACTATTCTTAATTTTCAAACCCCATTTTTTCAGTGTGTAAAATATTGCATTTTACTATTTCAGTAAATCAAAACAAAATAAATTGGCCCAGATTTTAAAACCCGCCCCTTTAAATTTACCGTCCTAGGCTCCAGCCTACTCAGCTTACTAGTAAATTCGCCACTGCCTGTACCACATAAAAGACGTTCGATGGTTAAACAACTAAAACTAACTACTAAACACAAATTGGATATTTGAAACTAAACGTAATTGTTGAGATGGATAAATTATTATACATTCCAAATACTAAGTTTTCATGTCTTTTTCACGCGCCCCTATCGCATAATCACAAATTCGCTCACGGGAAAAAAAAGTGTAAGTGGTGCATTGATATAAAAAGTGGTGTTACGTTATTGATGAGTTTTGTAGTTGTGTCCCAAGATTCAATATGCCGCCCCCTGAACTTGCCGCCCGGGGCACGCACCCCGACTTGCCCCCCCCTAGATCCGGGCCTGATAAATGAGACTAATTGAGAATAATTTCACACATTATTACTCATAAGCATCAAAAAAATATACGCCTTAAAAATGATAACTCACCCAAGAATTGTACATTGCCATAACAAAAAAAATAGGCGCTGGAATTATAAATTGATAAGCGGTATCTATAAGTTTCACTGTGGAAATCATTGGGGGAGGCCTATGTTCAGCAGTGGACTTCCTTTGGCTGATGGATGGATGATAAGTTTATAAATAGAATTAGGCTACAACTAATATTTTATACATGATTTCAGGTGCAGAAATCGAAGGACAAGTGACAAGTGTCGTTGGTCGGGCAAAGTGAGATTGTATTTTTCTCTTCAAGATCAGCTCGCAGTCAGAAATTAGTGCACGATATGGCGAAAGGCTCGCCCTATAATATCCTGGGACGGAACAAACCAGATGAATCTTGGGTGTTCTGGTAGCTCATCTGCATGCCCCTTGTGGAAAAATGGCATCAATTTATGTACGTATAATATATGTATGATAACCGCATAGCTTGCCTGGATTTTAATATTCGTAAAATTGAATTGTGTCATAATAAATATTGTCAGTATATAATCTACAGCAAAACTGCCTTGCTATTACTTGCTAAGTAGTCTTTTGGTACGGAAGTCAACATACGGTACTTACACCGAAATAACAAACCTGTGTGCTTTCTTACAATGTGCATATGGTATAACACAACATCAAACATCCGGCCGATACCCTAGACTGTACTTAGCCTTGAGTTGTTATCTTTAGACTTATAACCGAGATAACGTTTATACTAACTCGGCTGGTGTATTTTTTTTATTCTGGCCCAGCATAGTGACCACACTGCGCCTGATGGTAAGCGCAAATGCCGTCCAGGCAGAGTATTAATTGGCATCAGACGGCAGTCCCATGCCAATAGATACAATAATGCCGCCTGCTAAAATGCCTCCTCACACTGCGGTGGGAGGACACTTCCTAGGATTATAGGAAGGAGGGAACACGCGTGATGGCAAACATTTCCACAGCCTGACGGTGCGGTTTTTGTTCACAAAACTGGACTTACACAAAAAGCAACATGAAATCAACTATTGTTTCTAAATGACAAATGTGTGTACAATGTACATCCTACTCGATGTGAACACGACTAACTTCTAGTCAAATAAGTGCTAGATAGGTCCTAAAAAAACAGATTTTTATAAACTTCTAATGACATAGATATATTTTTTATCTCTTGCCTAGAATATATTTGCGTGGCTCGTGGTGGTAATGCTTAAACGGACCAGACGCACCTGCCATTATGTTCATGGTGGTCGTGGTTTCAACTCCCAGATCACACATCAGTCTTTTCGCAGTTATGTATGTATTGATAGTCAATCATCTCGCACTATAGCGGTAAAGGAAAACATTGTTAAGAGACCTGCATTCCATGGCGATTTGTAACCCAAACAACCCGCGCTAGGCTAGTTAAGCAACACTAGGCCAGAGTGGCTAAATGGCCTATGGCCTGATTTTGGAGGAGGTCCATGCCTTACAGTGGGACGTATATGGGCTGATACAGCATAATACAGAATGTATTTAATTTAATTCTAACGCCTGGCATGAATATAAAAATGTTACTAAAAATAAGTACCTAAGTGCCTTTGATCATTCTGTAAAAGTTATATATCAACGCACAGCACAACCTTAAAATTAAATTGTTGATAATACTGAACTCGTAGGCGTTATGGGCAATGTTTAAAAAAAGCTACAACTTTTTTTCAATTAGTATTAATTCTCTGGATATTTCCACATGATGGTAAAACTTTCTCTTATGTCTCTAAACTCTTTTGCCAAGCAAATAGCGACCTTCTACAAAAGATACCACAGTTTAACAAGCAAGTTTGTCGTGTTAAGCCCTTTTTTAACCAGTGGAAAGCTTACTATAGTTCCCTTACCGCAACCTCAGTGGGAGGGGGAAAAAAGGGAATGTCAGGGTCATCGACTCTCAGGGCTCAATCTGTGTATATTCGGTTTCGAGTCCGACATTATTTTGTTACTTGAGGAGAGATATGTATCGCACTGGTCGATATTCTATTTGGAATTCATTGCCTTGATCATCAAGTATAATGTAATCGTTTTGTCGTCAGTATAAAAATAACAATAGCATTTACCATTTCCAACGGAATAATTCTATTATTATACATATGCTAACTACTTATTTCATTATACAGGGTGTGTCCAGACTACGACTGAAAACGAAGCCAGGTGGTTTTAGTGACTTCACACAAAAAGAAACTAAAAATTTCGCAAAAAAAAAACTACCTTTATTTTTATTATTTTTTTATCTAACGTCGTGTTGAGGTGGTAAATACATAAACTCATTTGTATAAAGACGCAATGGTACGCAAGGGCTTAAAATATAATTTTAGTAACAACTATGTATTTATTTTTGCAGGAATTACTTGGCAAAGAAAAGCACAAGATCGTGCACTGTGAAAATTTTTAGGAGAGGCCTATACTAAACAGCAAGACAATTTTCTTAATACCGGTGTCAAATAATTATCATGATAATAGATCAAATTAATATTGTAAAATGCTCAATAAAGGCTTATTATTATGTATTTACCACCCAAACACGGCGATAGTTAAAAAATTGTAAAAAACAATTGTCGCAATTATTTACGATTTTTTTGTTGCATTATGTTTGTAGTCGCTAAAACTACCACCTGGCTTCGCTGTTGTATTGATATACCTTGTATTACTTATTTTACTCATATGATAAATTGCACGCCAACACAGTAGGGAAAACCGAGAATATCGCGGAAAATAAACCATATGAGTATCAACCATTTCATAAAACAGTAACTAAACTTTCTAATAGTGAAAGGCCTATACATACAACCAGTCTTGATTTAAAGATCACAGCGCTTAGAAAAGTATTTGGCTCAATTGCTTCTAATAATTTTTAAATAAACATTTATATAAGGTATTGGATTGTTGTTGGAACTTTGCTTATTTAAGACTAAATATTACTAGTGTTGATTCTTTTCATAATTTATTTTTATCGCTATTTAAAATTTATTTCCGCGAAGATCTTAATATAGATAGAAGGTGAACGTTATCGTGGATTTTAAATCCTCGGAATGTTGTAAGTCGAAAAAAAATTAGTTAATATTCCAAATATTTTAATACAAGATATGAATCTCCTAATATTTATTCAAATTAATGCTAAGTTTTACAGACATATCTATATTTACATAAAATAGACATGCAAGGAGTTTTTATAGCCAGTAAAAGTTTTATTATTTTAACCGCGAGTGTAGAATCGTTAACAATCTGTATCAGATCCGTATACGAGCTAATACAATACAGCATACAGAATATAAGTGCTGCTGCAGGGCCCGGGCACTCCTCCACAATCGAGACTACGATTAAGAGTGGTTAAGCCATATAGTGCGTGGTGGCCTGTTGGTAAGTGCGTGGTGGCCTGTTGGTAAACGGACTAGATGCGGCTGCCAACATGTTCACGGTGGTCGCGGGTTCGAATCCCAGGGCACACCTCTGACTTTTCAGAGTCATGTGTGTATTGATAGTTAATCACCACACACTAAAACGGTGAAGGAAAACATCGTGAGGAAACCTGCATACCATAGCGATTTATAAGAATTTCTATGGTATGTAAGTCCGCCAACCCGCACTGGGCCAGCGTGGTGGACTATATGGCCTAACCACTCTCAATCGTACATTGGATTGTAGAGTAGGCCCGTGCCCTGCAGTGGGACGTATATGGGCTGATACAATACAATGACAACAAGCCATATAGTGCACCACGCTGGCCTATTGCGAGTTGGCAGACTTTACTTACCATATAAATTCTTACAAATTGGTATGTTATACAGGTTTCATCGCGATGTTTTCCTTCACCGCCATAGTGAATGGTAATTGACTATCAATACATCATGACTCCGAAAAGTCAGAGGTGTGCCCTGGGATTCGAACTCGCGACAACCATGAATATATTGGCAGACGCGTCTTTTCGACGCATCCTTTTACCAACAGGCAACAATACAACGTAACGTGTATAATACAAATAGAATATTACCAAATGTTTAACAATACATCTGAATAAACATTAGTGAGACAGGATTTTTAAAATTATAATTTGGTCCATAAAATGTATGCATTTCTAAATTCATCCGGTTCTAATAAACTGAAGTAGATTAGAATTAACAAGTCGAATGCATGGGGTATTACGTAGTTCAGAACCTTGACGAGTGACCAGCATGGAGATTGTTTTTCACGTAGCTTCGTAATCAGACTATATTTTTTTCCTTTTTTTAATTTAATGAATGCCGACTAAAGCATGCCGTACTGATGGTAAGCGTTGCGACTGCTCATGGACAGTAGCAAAATCAAACAGCACCTTGAATAACAAAGCAATGCTTAATGTTTCACTACGCTCGCCACTCTGAGACATATCTGAGATGTTAAGTCTCTATGTCCAGTAGTTACTCTGGCTACAATATCCTTCAAACCGAAACACAACAGTGCATTTACACTGCTGTTTGACGGAAGAAATAGACACTGCGGTGGTACCTACCCTGGCGACCTCTAACATATGAGAGACCTACCACCAGTAAAATTCTTTCACTTGAATCTTCTATTACACAATACCACGAGCAAACTTATTTTTACAGGTGTTAAACACACTCAGCGAGGTTCTACCACCTCAACCTGTGGAATATAAGTAAAATTAACCAATTTAGATTAAATAATAAGTAAACGCTCTTTGTACATCATTTAGATATTTTATTGAATTGAAAGATTTAAAAACATAATATATTGTAATTATTTTGTATTGCAATATTTGATTTCTACTAATGTCGGAATAAAAATGTTAAAATATATAAATATTAAACTATGCTCAAGACAATGGGCATTGTCTGACATCAATATAATTATAGTACTAAGGAGGCCAACGCATGAGTGTAGCACAGTGTGACCGAAAGATTGGCCGCGTGAACTCTTCCATAAAATTGACCCACTTCGAGCAGTCAGTGCCGATGTTTCGACTGAATCCTCTGTAATGTATTGTTTATTTTATAACTATTACGCGCTGCCTAATTAGTTTTAATGTTAAATTACATCGTTTTAATTTGTAATTATATAAACAAATATTGTATATTTTGTAATTTTGTTTAAATATTGTAATTTATTACCATTTTTTAACTATTTACGCACCTACCTCTTATCATCTCTGCTTCACCCTGGGTTAACTGGTAGAGAATGCCTCAGGCCTTAAGTAAGGCCGTAAGTTCACCTATTCATCATTTGTATGAAGTGTAAAAAAATATAATATTATATAAATTATTTGCTTACGTCGATTTGATCAAATAAATTAATTGTATGTTTACAAAAAGGTGCGAAATTACATAACGCCAATCAAAGTAAAAAAGTTCTCGCTTAAATGATTATTTAGCGATAATAAAAACTACTATTGAAAATCTAAACGTAAATAAGGTAAATTTAATATTACAAATGTTGCGAATTCGACCCAAACAAAAAGTCGTTGCATCAATATACATTTCTTTATTTTATGGTTCAAACTTCATACAATCCATTGAAAAAGATTAGATTAGAAAAAGAGAAAGATTTTTTATAAAATAAAGTAATTCTCATCACATTTTAAATTTGGTCCACAGAACCGAAGACAATTTTTTTTTATTGGACTTTAAGTTCATTAGTCATATTTAATGAAAATATATTTTTTCCCTAATCATAAAATTAGGTTTCATAAAGGCACAAAAATCTTTAAACCAATACTAAGATTCTTATTAAAATGGGCATTCTCTTTTCTATGTTTGTCTAATCTATTACACCTGTGCCACCTATTAATCACTAAAGGTGTTACGTCATACACTCGTATGTGTACTACTTACTCAATCTGATAAACCAACGAACGAACACGAAACATTAATTTAGAGCTTGGTCTTCATTAAAGTGAATGAACATGATTGTTGAAAATTAAAATTAAAATATTTATTGAATCCATAAAATGTCACACTATTTAGATTCAGTCACTTTTTTTTTCCACTACCACCCGGTTCACAAGGCTGTTTTCGCCAGAGAAGAACGGGCAAGAAACTCTAGCGTTGAAAATTAGAAACAGCTTCTCTAGTAATCAAATTTTCTTAATTGTTTGTAGTATGGTTAAAGCAACTGGACTATATGGCCTAACCACTCTCAACTGTACTCTTGATTGTAGAGGCGAGTTCCCTGCGGACGTCTATGGACTGATACAGTACAGAATAGTTCGAACATCGAACCCTAGTAACATTCAATGTCGTTAGCATGTACAAACTCTATTAATATATTTCATACTGCCATGATAAAAAACACTAAATATAGTAAACCGCAATGTCACAATAATATCTCTTACGATTTTTCGGCCTTCAATTTTATTGCAGTTCCTTTTCTAGTATGTATGATAAACGTAAACGCCATCAAAAACAATGAGACATTACCTAGGAAACAGACCTACCAGCATACCTGGAAGAAATTACGTTGAGTGATAAGGCCGGATCTTGTACTATTATTATTGTGTTGTTTCTTCGCTGTATTTTTATTTTTGTTTGTGAAATAAAGGAATAAATAAATATATAAATAAATAATGACGTAATATTAAAAAGTAAAGTCAATTAATTTTGTGAATCCTTGTCACTCGGGCAAATATAATGTGTGTCAAACACGCGCTGAAAAGAAAATGACGTAGCCGGCGCAGTATACACGAGGTTATGTTATATAGATAGCGATAGAAATGATGTAGCGTCAGCTCGTGGGATGTGGCCGCGCCCCGCTGCCGCCACGGTGACGCATCGGCGCCTTCGCATCCACACCTGCTTCCAAACACGGGTCTCAAGATAACATACCACCCGAATATTTATATGAATTCCCAGTAAAATACGAAATTATTTAATAAATTATATTTCAATGTCAATTTAAACATTAGTCGATAATTAAAACAATTTGAAACATCGTCACTACAACACAAGATTTAAATATATATACGTATATGTCGTACACTACAACAATTTAAATAAATATTATTTATAAAAAAAAACTGTTATTAATTAAAAATATATATGTCTCCAGAAGTGTCTTTAATTCCATCTCCCAGTGTAGAGCAGTCGCCGAGGCGTACCTACTATTTGGAATAGGTAGTACAGTGTTTGGATGGCCCCGACCCCGTCCCATCAGTAGCGTTGGCCGTTGAGTACGAGCCATACCAGTCTACCATAGAACGCGGCACCGGCTGCCGGCATTCTCCTACCACGCCACCACTCTGTGGCTCGCGGCCCGCGTTGTATCGTGACTAATTTTTCGTGGATACAGAAAATCGACAAGGTCTTCGACGCTTGACAATTGCGTAAATATAGTCGTCTATCTAGAGAAATTTTTATTTGGAACGCTTGCGATATCGCGCGCAGTGCTAATATTACGTGAATGCAGTTATCAATTATAGTGTATAGAGATTTTTAGTTGGTTCGTCGATATTGCCGCCAAAACATAAACGGTTTGTTCTCTTAAATATTATTGTACTTTAAAAAAATAATAATTGGAATGTATTGAAACAATCTGACATTAAAACAACCTTACAGAGATACAGTTGCTCTTGCGCAACTTGTATTTTGCTAATATGTTTAAGGAAATATAATGTTTAAATATTAAAGAACGCCACGTGAATATTTACATACGATAAGGATTTCGAAGTGTTCACTTTTAATCCAAAGGAATTTGAAACTTTACAAAAAATTAAGGAAATATTTTATAAAATTGATATTCAATGTTTACAAATGCGTGAAAAGGTATCCAAAAACATTTAACAAATAAAAGAGGCATTTGGATCGGATTTATTATTTTTCTTCACCGAAATTTTATAACATCTAGGCTTAGGAGTAATTCACATATTTATTTAGTTTAATAAATTTTACCTCGTTGTTACGCTTTATCGTCATTTATTAGCATATAGTTTGCAAAGACTTTTACACGCTGTGAATTATATTACAACAGTACTAGGTCGGTATATAGAACAATGAATTCCGTGACATTCAATTGGACACTTCAGATATTTATTTAAAGACATCTAATAGTAACGTTTTCCCTGAGTTTCTCGAATTCAACATGTAGGCAACTGAATGGCGCCGCGCCGTTAACGTATTTAAACATCATTGACATTTTTGCCAGTCCAGCGTGCATTCTCGCCGAAATTTTCCAAGATGATAAATTGTACTGGACATTCGCAACCTTGGTATTTTATGTATTTGTGATGACACAATCTGGTGAGTGATGTCATTTCAGTAAGAAGATGTTATGTGCGAACGTATAGCACGTATAGAGCGTAGCATTATATGACGTGTGCATGTAATATAAATGAAACTTATGTAGGTAAATATTTATACAACTTTTTCAGTTGTACGAACACAAGCCGCATAACAGAAATAGATTTTGATAAAATTGCAGATTCGTGGTGATTATTGCATGCAATTTTTTAATAAATATTTGTGGTGCTGTGGCAAGTTATATTAATATGTACCTGTAAAATGTTAAATTAACATTCGTAGCGGCAAAACGAGTACAAATTGTTTACAATCTTTTGGCGTTGGAATGCGTGGTTGTCATGTTGTTGTCAAAGTACTAGGAACAGTTTTTCTCTTTTCACATTTAATTATATTGGACCTGTTAATAGTGTTGGATTACGATTATTAAGTAAACATATCTTAAACAATGCGTTAAATAGTAAAGCTAATATTTTGACAACATGGCAACCACGCATTTGCACGATAAAAGGAGATTTTTTTAAATGCCTTTATAGGCAGATGAGCAAATCATTTATACATGCATTAACCATGAAGTGATTTTGATATTAGAACCTTTACTCGTTTAGAAAGAAAATCAGACTAATGTCCGTATTTAAAAAAAATGTTACACCCAGCAGTGACATACATAGTCATACCACCACACCACATCAGATCAATTAAGTCATGTGTCGTGGGTATCAGAAACTACGAGACTTTTCGGTCTCACAAACACCCAGACCCGAAACAAATATTTATGGGCCTCAAATACACATACACACATCCACATCACACAGACAAATGGAAGGTATGGAATTACTCGGAATATAGAAGGTAAAATAAATAGGAGCATTCATTTAAATGTAATTAGTTATATTATTTTACATAACGATTGCTTTAATGGCGCAGCTGTACTACGGTACGATTACAACGCTGAGGTCTCAGGTACACATCCTGGGTCGGGAAAAGACTTTTTTTTCTGGCAAGAATTTAGGAAGTTGATGTTTTTGTAGCACATCTGTCTACCTAGGAAAAGGGCGTAAGTTAATGTTTTTTTTTATCGGTTTGAATGGGGAGACGAGCATGCCGGTCGCCTGATGGTAAGCGATGCGACCGCTCATGGACAGTAGCAAAATCAAACACCTTGAATTACAAAGCAATGCTTGGCATTCCACTGCGCTCGCCATCCTGAGACATAAGATGCTAAGTCTCAATATGTCCAGTAGTTATTCTGGCTACAATGTCCTTCAATCCGAAACACAACAGTGCATTTAAACTGCTGTTTGACGGGAGAAATAGACATTGCGGTGGTACCCACCCAGGCAGCCTCTCACATATGAGAGACCTACCACCAGTAAAATATATGTGTGTATTTTACAATATTCAACCTTTACCGGAGAGGTAAAAATGAAAATATATAGTTTGATATAGTTCGCGTCACGTAAAAAGAACGCTGTAAAAATGTGGAGGGGGTCTGTTTGTGCAGGATAACTCGCGCGCGAAAGTACTAGGCCCCCTTTTTTTTAAACTAGTCTTGGCTTCGTTTATTGTTTACTGGATGGTACATTGAAAAATTGATATAATATCATGTAATAGAATTAAAAACATAAATCGCCTACTGCGCAGCTTTACCGCCAGCGTTCTTTTTACGTGACGTGAACTATACTAGACTGGAATTTATGTAAAAGGTATGACATTGTCACACCTTCATCACACAGCCTTCATCTTTAATCATTTTATATGTATAATGTACTATAAGGCTCTCTAAAAGGTTTTTTAAAGGAATTTATCGATAGTTGATTAGAAAGTCAATTTTTATATCTTTTTCTTTGTATTTGGCTTTATTCTGGCCAGTCAGTCTCTCTCCATCTATCTTCAGCTAAAGGAAGTTCACTGCTGAACATAGGCCTCTCCCAAGAATTGGTACCTAGACCTGTTGGAAGCGGCCTGCAACCAGTGACTTCGTTCCTTAATTATGTCGTCCACCTCGTGGGTGGGCGTCCAACACTTAGAATGCGTGTACGTGGTCTCTAATCCAGAATCTTTCGATCCCAGCAGCAGTTCTACATTGTATGTGCCCAGCCCACTGCCACTTCAACTTGCTAATCCTAAGCTTAAGCCCTTAGGCTATGTCGGTAACCTGGCCAGTACCATGCTCCATCTTCTCCACTTCTTGCATTTACCCACATACCTTTATTTCTTGTCGACATTATTACCTAGTTTTTCTTTGTGACCTTTCGTCGCGTCTCCGGGCTTGGTATTGAAAATATTTCCAATTAATTTAAGTATTTAGTTACAAGCAATCGCTCTTAACCAGGAAATTCGATTCATTAAGTTCTCGGTACCAATTTAATGGTTTTCCTCCTTATTCATTAGTTGTTGCTCTTTCATTTTACAGAAGATCAATTTTATGTTATTTATATTTAGTCGTACTAATATAAACATTCAATGTTGAACGTCTTATAAATAAATAATTATTATTAAGTACGAGTTATTTCTATAAAACATAGTGGAAAGCTGATGATACATTACTATTAATTATTACATACATTATTACATTTACTTAGATAGATAGATAGATAGATAGATAAAACGTTTATTTTGGCTACAATAAAACACAAAAACAAACTTAAAGAGTTACATCAACATTAATATTAATTACAGATAAAAAACTTATGTTACATATTGTAGCCGCAATCAGGCCCCAGCTCAGCAATATGCAATGCTCCAAGGAGCAAAGCGCTGGTAATTCTGCTGGTACCTGGTATGCAGTACCAAGTGAATATTATATATTATGCTCCAAGTGGCGTAAAACTAAAGAAAGAACACAAGCAAAAAAAAAAATAAAAAAAAATAATCACAAAATAGGAAACTAAACAACATAATAATATGTCTTATCACACTAGTCTTAGTTACAAATAGGTACTAATAATTAAATTGAGTTACAATGGCTTAAATTAACTTATTAAAAATTAAACTTACTTAAAAAATCTAAAAAATACTTATGGCAGTCTTCGCTACGGTAAAGTGATACAAATACTACAAATAAAATGCTTTCAGTTTTTGTTTAAAAGACCTGTAAGAGATAATATCACGTATGGGAGGGGGGATTATATTCCAGCATTTAGTAGCACGGTAACGAAAACTGCCCTTGAACGCTGCAGTCTTGTGTGCATAAGTGAGTAGTCTGATACCATGTCGGGAATTCACATCTGATCTAGACCAGTTGAGTTTACTGAAAAGATATTTAGGTTGCTTATATCTAATAATATTAAAAAGTAAACAAGAGAAATGTAGATCACGGCGAGAACTCATTTTTAACATATTTGCAGTATCCAGAAAAGGTGTAACATGCGCTCGAGGAGGAACATGAAAACAAAAACGTACACATGCATTTTGCACTCTTTGTAAACATCTTGCCGAGGATGACAACATGCAAGGACCATAGACAACATCACCATAGTTGGCCATTGATAATACTAGGGTTTCACAAAGCAACTTTCGCATAACCACATTAAGATAGTCGCGTATTCTATAGAGAATTTTTAACCTATAAAAACAATACTTTACTAAGTTCAGTACATGTTGACGAAAATGCAAGTGGCTATCCATTGTAATTCCTAGGTTTTTCGCTTCATTTACCCTCACGATCCTGCAGCCATTTATGAGGACACATGGATCAAACTGAGCGATATCGTATACTTGTTTCTTTGATCCAAGTAGCATATATTTAGATTTAATAGGATTGAGGACCAAACAATTTCGATTAGACCAATCATATATATTATGTAAGTCATCGTTTATAAGACTAACAGCAGACAAGGTATGCTTAGGATGAAAAGATGCATAGAGTTGGGTATCATCAGCATAGAGATGGAATCGACAATGTTTAATCTGCTTAGTGATATCAGCGCTATAAATTATAAATAACAAGGGGCCTAATATAGAACCTTGCGGTACACCCCGAACGACTGGCTTAGTGTCAGAGACAAGAAAAGACCCATCCTCCCTACGTATCCGTACATATTGCATGCGACCAGTCAAGTAATTTTTAAGCCACAACAAACAATGCATATCAACTCCATAATAATGTAATTTTGCCAATAACAGAGGAATATGGATGCAATCAAAAGCCCGCGAGAAATCAAGCAGGGTTAGTAAGGTCCCCTTGCCGTCATCTTGCGCCGCTAAAATGTTATCAGTAACATCAAGCAATGCAGTAGTAGTTCCCCTACCTCGCCTAAAACCTGATTGAAGTTCCGGTAAGATGTTATTTCTCTCGAAGAAATTGTTTAATTGTAAAAATACAACTTTTTCGATTACCTTTGAGAGGAAAGGCAAAATACTAATAGGTCTTAGTTCTGTCACATCTACAGGTGTATCCGTTTTCGGTATAGGATGAACTTGTGCTAATTTCCATATATTTGGAAACACAGAGGTCATAATAGATTTATTAATGATTGACGTTATAGTTCCAAGTGTGTGTGTAAGCGTTAAAAGAATTAAATCTCTGGATATCCCATCTGAACCTTGAGCATTAGTATTAATTTAGAGTATTACTTTGGCGACTTCAGTATCAGAAACAGTTTTAAGGGTGAAAATTTCATCAGTGAACTTATTATTGTTAAAGTATATCAAATCTGAGGAATTGACAGAGTTATTGCCTGGAATGTTGAGGAAGTGGTCATTAATAGTGTTAGGGTTATTAAAATTACTGGGCAATGTTTGGTTCTTTTTCGGATTCTGAGAAGTATTATTATGGATTGTTTTTACTTGTGGTAGGTCTCTCATATGTAAGAGACCATCTGGGTAGGTACCACCGCAATGTCTGTTTCTTCCGCCAAGCAACAGTGTAAATGTATTGTGTTTCGGTTTGAAGGACGTGGTAGCCAGAGTTATTACTGGACATATTAAAACTTAACATATTATGTCTCAAAATGGCGAGCGCAGTGGAATACCAAGCATTGCTTTGTAATTAAAGATGTTTGGTTTTGCTACTGTCAATCAGCTGTCGTATCGTTTATCATCTGGCGAAATCCATGCTCGTCTTGCGCCCATTGCAAAAAAAACATGTGAGAAATGTTGGACTTGTACATCAGTATGTGCATAACAAACCAATAACTTCAATGAGTCTTAGATATGGATTTCAGTGAAGTTGGTCTCACTTTAATTCCGTAATTCATTTTTAATAGCTTTAAAAGCTATTGAGTAATGGAATGTTTTGTCCCTTATGACGTATTATCAGCCCATATACCTCCCACTGCAGGGCACGGGCCTACTCTACAATCGACACTACGATTGAGAGTGGTTAGGCCATATAGTCCACCACGCTGCCCTAGTGCGGGTTGGCGGACTTACATACCATAGATTTTTTTTTATAAATCGCTATGGTATGCAGGTTTCCTCACGATGTTTTCCTTCACCGTTTTAGTGCGTGGTGATTGACTATCAATACACACATGACTCCGAAAAGTCAGAGGTGTGCCCTGGGATTCGAAACCGCGACCACCGTGAATATGTTGGCAGTCGCGTCTAGTCCGTTTACCA
This sequence comes from Hyles euphorbiae, assembly GCA_023078785.2. Lineage (NCBI taxonomy): Eukaryota > Metazoa > Arthropoda > Insecta > Lepidoptera > Sphingidae > Hyles > Hyles euphorbiae. The sequence goes on from CM041040.1 coordinate 8,056,275, forward strand.
ACAGGCTACCACGCACTGCTGCTTACTATTAGTACTAATTGGTTAATCTCCATACATACGCCCGAATACTGAAACGCCATTCAAAAAATAAGTTGCTCTTAACAGAGCACGGCCCACTAAGCCAGTACATTTAAGCGGAATTAAAGTAGTTAAGCACAACTTATATTTTAGTTGCGTTCCAGTATTCGGGCGATAGTATATTAAATATTTGCGTGCATCCATTAGGGCTCGTAAAACTTTTGACTGAGGCCAATGTATTATCGAGACGATGGCTCCCAGCTATTCGGAAAACCGGCCAAGTGCGAGTCGGACTCGCACACGAAGGGTTCTGGACTATCATCTATAGAAGAAACCCTAAAAATCTCGATGTTCCTGTTTATTAAGATCCAGGGAAAAATTGCTTAAAAATTACGTTTGTGGCATGCGAGCGGGGGGCTTCCATGTCCCATTTAATGTTTACTTTATTTTTATTGGATTATTATTTTGAAAGGTAATTCAAATAAATATTTTGTGATAATTTGAAGCGTCTATCGTTATTAATATTAGTGAGAAAAAAATACAAAAAAAAAACATGTTTATTGTATGGGGAACCCCTTAACTTTTTATTTTTAGTGTTTGTTTTTATACAGGCAATGGAAATTCATCATTTGTGAATAGCCATCACAGTTTATGAGATACAGCCTGGTGACAAACAGACATGCAGACAGCGGAGGCTTACTAATAGGGTCCCGTTTTTACTTTTTAGGTACGGAACCCTAAAAATCGATTAGTAGCGCCTAGATTCAGTTACATTAGTCTGTCGTTCTCCATAATACCGTGGAATTTTCCGATTCAGATAGTTAGTGTATTTTTTACGAGTCCAAATTTTTGAAATAAAACTATTATTTGGATTTTGTCGCGAATTTAGTTTAATTTTTTACATTTTTGACTTCCCGATGTTTCGATTACTTTACAGCTTTCGTGGTCACGGGGCGGACTGAGGTATTAGACGTCCGCTCTGTGACTGTTACAATTCAACTACCCTTATTTTACAATTATTAATTAATTAATTAATTCAAAAATGGGAAGTCAAAAATGTAAAATATTAAACTAAATTCGCGATAAAATCCGTAAATAATAGTTTTATTTCAATGTGTAACATTCGCGTAAATCTAAGAAACCATTATGAGTCCAAATTTTTATTAGCATTACGAAGTCGATTGTCAGTATTTCTACACACCTGGTGTTGTTGAGTCACTTTATCTATCTATAATAGTATGTTATCTCCCGATACGTATATTTTTAAAGTGTTTACTAAACATTATTATCAAAACGTGAGTCAGCGGACACTTCACCTGATGGCAAATGCAATTCAGATAGAATACCTACTGACGAGGAAGAGTTGTCTATCGCAAGTCGTTATACTAGTAACTAGAGTATTTATATTATTATACAAACAAACACAAAGTACAATATAACATATTTCAGTCAAAACAGTGATCAAATAGCTTCTAACATAAGGCAGATATAAGTACTTTAAATGCAAGAGTGGGAGCGTAGTGGGGAGAGCGTCCCGTCTCTTTCACACGCACACACTGAAATGCATGTTAAGTCTAGTGACGTCAGCAGTTTAGTCCCATCCTTTTCTTTTACTCCCACTACAAGATTAAAACGTTTCTAACTTGTTTAATTCTGAACGGATTTACATAATTTGTTGTTTGCAGGATTATGTATATGAATGGGATACCATTTGATCAATACAAAAAAAATATTTAATCATTTACCGAATGACGTCATCCTGGATTACCTCTAAATTGTCGGTTTGAAACTGAAACGTGGCAGACTTTCGTGGTATACATATCGGACTTTCCATCATTGTGTAAAATGATATTCGAACACTAGCTTTTGACTCTCTATGTCACGCACCGAACGAAAAGCAACAGCCAAACTGCTATATCATGGCGATTTTCTATGAGAACCAACATATACAGCCCGTAAAATCAACTTTTAGTGTTCTTTGAAAAAATATGGTTGTTCAGTTGTATCAATACGAGGAAATTTTGTTATCTGGGTTTAACTTTAACAGTTATCGACACGATGATAAGCAGAACAGAGTACTACAGTATGCGTAAGCATGTTAGCTTAACCTACTGACGTTTAATCGATATTTTTGAATAAACTTTGTAACGCCATGAATATTTAATACTAATTATCCTTCTCATGAACACATATTGAGTGCCATTAACATAGTTTTCATATTTATATCCGCATCGTCAATGAGACAGAAATTACAAGCAAACTTACAAACAACAAATTCACGGATTATGATATTTATTTAAGATTATAATAGTATGGTGTAACCGTGAAACCCTTGTCAGTAAGATGATACAAGTAAAGTGCCAAATAATTTCGACTCCTCTTCATATCATTTTGTCTCTCAGAACACAACTGTACTTACAAACTTGTACACAAATAAGGCGGAAACAAACTGCTGAAACGCCACGCGACTCTACCCGACTTAACACGCGTCGCGTCGCGTACGGGTCGCGTGGCGTTTCAGCAGTATTTTCTCGGCCTTAGTTTGTAATGCATTAAAAATCAAAGCCGCCGGCAGGCATCTTGCAAATCTGAAAATATCGTCGACGACATGACAGCAACCCAACATGACATGCGGAACATTTATGACGTTGAGTGTCGCCGGGCAATTGAGCACAGCAATCGCTGGCGCTTGCGTCACTATCAGTCACTATCATGTCGGCGGGTAACACGTGCGGGCGCTTATCGCCCATGATTCTTTTTTTATAAGCCGTCGGATTTGTCGGCAGGCTGTGGCGCTAGACCGGCTTGGCTTTGGTGTGTAGTGCGCTTTACAGTCACAATTTTTTTCACTACATTTAATTAGCACCTCAAGATAGTGGTAAAGAAGAGATAAAGTATTAAAGAATGGCGGAAAGGGTTGATATAGCTATCATACACAGAACTGCTGCCCGACCTATTATTTTTAGTCGCAAGGAGATCTTATTGGTAGGTATTTTTTTTTTCTGAATCAGATTTACTTACGGCCAAATTCTTACTTAATTAAAATCCTCCTTTATCTTTTCTCCCTCCAGCCGTTGATTCACCAGTAATTTGATCATTGCTGACAACTTGACACAAAATGAACCGCTCGCTTAAAGAAAGGGAATTAAAATATATCAATAGTATAGCAAATGGCTAACTCTTGACCTTGACTAACATGTTATCGGTATAATGGCCATTAGGAAGGCAATATTTTTAAAACAAAATGTGGAACCTCGCAATATTAATTAACCATGTTCATGAGATTATTTTATGTATAGAAAAAAGTGATTCTTTTTGTCGTATTGAGTTTTCTCAAGATACTAAAGTGGTTTTAGTATTATGATTTCATTTAAAAAGTTATGTACATTTCGCTGCAGTTATTACCAATATGAACATAAGACTCAATTTATAATTTTAATATTGCTAAACTCTGAACCGAAATAGATATCAATAAAATCAGATACATAGGAGTACATCAATGGTACACAAACTGTATGAAATCGGCCTGTTGATAACTATTTTTAACTCTAAATCCCAATTCGAAGACTGCAGCTCTCTATCACCAAATGTGTATACATGATGCCTTATAAATTCAAAAAGCCTTTTTATTTTATTTCAATGAATCGCGAGACGAGCATGCCATTTGCCTGATGGTAAGCTATGCGACCACTCATGTACAGTGGCAATACCAAATAACACCATGAATTACAAAGCAATGCTTGGCATTCTACTGCGCTCGCCATCTTGGCACATAAAGATGCAGAAAAAGATCGTTTATTCGTTTGAACATGAGTATATATGTTATGGGCCAAGTGATTAATGCAAGCAGTATTCACAATGCCCGGGCAGTATGAATATGGCCGAGCCATATTGGGCCAAGTGATTAATTACAATCTAAACTCACCTATTTATCACATTGCCAGGGCATTATGAATATGGCTACATGATGATCGGGCAGTGTGATTAATAGGTGATTTTTTACGTGGTGCGCTGCCGCATTGTCGCATCTGCGATGGACCCGTGAATTAGAAAGGTTGAATTGATCTGCTTATGTTTAGTTGCTTTTAAACGTCCGAAACATTATCTTCAGAAGAAAATTAGTGTACCCACTTTATGAATCAGTTAGGTCGACTGTGCCCCAAAACCGATTCGGAACATCCCGACTTCACGTAGTCTTTTGGCTACCGACCCTAGAGTGTATATAAAAAGCCGGAGGCGCGGAGGGAGAGCAGCCCCCGCCCGCTGTAACGAAGGATAGGCAACCGTGCGAGCCGTAGCGGCTGAGGCTGGTCGCCGGAGGCGACCAGCAAGCCGAAGCTGCAGAGGTGAGCATGGTTGCCTATCTTTCGTTACGCAAGAGCGAAGGGGCTGAACTTCCCGTAGCGCCGGAGACGATGCAGAAGCTAATTTGTATTGACAACAAGTGTTTTAAGGGTTAGGTTGCTATAATAGATATTTCTCAGTAATGGTGCGTTACCTTTTCATGGGAGTGGTACCAGCGGAGGTGCGACACTCCCTCCACTCCTCCCAACCCACCCCCTCGTGCTGCCCTATTCTAAATTCTACTACTTCGGCTCATTGTTTTGATTTTGATTCGCTTTACATCACTCTGCCCAATAGGCACTTGGCATTATTCATAATGCCCGGGCAATGTGATAAATTGATTGGTTATAATCACATTGCCCGCTCTTATTGGGCATTATTCATATTGCCCGGGCATGATGAATAATGCCCGATTAATCACTTGGCCCATAACATATACACACACAAGTATGCAAGGTGTTAATAACGAAATAGTTACAGTCATATCCAGCCATAGAGGCGTACTAACACAAAATAATTAACAATAAAGCTATATTATTATACACATTTACGCGCACATAGGATGTTAACCTATGATGTTAACTCTCAATATGTTCAGTAGCAACTCAGGCTCGAGGCTCGAAAAGCGATTATTCAGAATTCTAAGTGTTAGAGCCACGCTGTTGTAAGTTCGACAAGTTTATGAAACGGGAAATCAACATCCAGTGGGTTTGCTACATAAGCGTTCACGTGTTACCGTACTCCGTCAGATGTATTCTGTATCTATGATCAGAACCTATCTAGAGGTGTTCTTGTAAATTTTGTTATTATTGCTCTGACAAGACTCCATGTGCAGGCCACGATGACCCAATACCTCACAATCCGTCGTCTGAGTTCTGGAGAATTATTAATTAATTATTCTGAATCGTACTTTTACGGGTTTATCCAAAGCCTTCGAACTAAAATCGCGTTTTCTGACAAAACTACCGGGCCGTTTCTTTTTTATAACATGATAGAACGTTGCCTGGACTGGTTAGAAACACGTGTTTTTAATACCATATGTCATTATCACTTCGTATTTACATACGCAAAAATGATTATCCGAATTCCTCGTATACCGACAACACATATGCGCTAAACACATTATTTACTTAGTGGATTAGATAACGTTGGCACATAGTACATACTATGTACACACACTAATTATGCAATAAACTTCACGTTACTTCATAGTTGTGCTCACGTTTACAGATAGTGTTACAATACCTGGACCACCTTGTCGATGAGTAACTGATATGTTCCGTTCATTTAAGAATGTTTATTAAGACATTGTAGCCAAAGTAATTACTGGACATATTGAGACATAACATCTTATGTATCAGGATGCGCGAACGCAGTGGCAGCCATGCTTTATATAGTAGCGTTTGGTTTTGCTACTGTCCTTGAGCGGTCATATCGCTTACCATCAGGGGAGTGGCATGTTCATCTCGCCGTAAACGAAATAATAGAAATTTTTTAATCAATTCTATTTTGAGAACTGAAGAAGCTTTTATGTCGTGATGTTATGGATTTGTGTTTAAATTAGAATATTATTATAATTCATTATAGCAACAGACGTTATCACTCATTTAAATATTAGTCACCAATACCCAACTGATAATTAATCGGCATTATACAAATTCTGTTTTAACATAATTAATCAGTTATCTAAAATCGTTTTTATTATATATGTACCTATTTCACTTTCTAATTTTATTACTTACAATGTGTTTTTTTTCACAACGTAGAACTTACTTCAAACTTGTTTTAACTAATCTATTCTAAATAAATCTATAGCTGATTAAAATCTATTACTTGTTCATCTTAGATCAATTATGTCAATTTCTTCCGCCAAACAGTAGTGTTAATGCACTGTTGTGTTCTGATTTAAAGGACATTGCAGCCAGAGTATCTACTGGACATAATGAGACTGAACATCTTACGTCTCAGGATGACGAGCGCAGTGGAATGCCAAGCATGTCTTTTCAATTCGTGGTTTTATTTGATTTTGCTGCTGTCCCTAATTTGCCGTATCGCCTACCATCTTACGCAAATGAAACAAAGTAAATGAAAGTAAAAATAAATCAAGAAATAAACAGTTTATTTGACAATATCTTCAAGTCCGCTTCATTCATTTGGTTTAATCATGCATTGTTATCGGGAACGTTGCGTAGCCACGTACAAGTGCATTAATGAAACAATCATTGTTTTATGATCATCGGTCGTACGGTCCGTTGTAAATATTAATAAGGACAACGAAGTGCATGGACATTCATTACATTGTCGCTCTTTATGAAAATACTATGTAATTGAAAATTGCAAACATAATAATATATAAATATACACCTGAAACCGTTCTAGAAAATGCCAGCTACAAACTTTATTTCGATCGAGCCATATTAACTGATAAAACAGTACATTACAATAGACCGGACATAACTTTAGTTGACAAAATGAATAAAACTGCGACTGTAATTGATATAGCCATACCCAACACCCATAATATGCAAAACACAATATCTGATAAGCTCACGAAATACATAGACCTAAAAGACGAAATCGCCCGCATGTGGCAGCTAAAAAACGTTTCAATAGTTCCCATAGTAGTATCTACCACAGGGGTTATCCCTAAACAGTTGTCCCAGGCGCTAGGACTACTAGATTTACCTCAACAGACTTACATCCAAATTCAAAAAGCAGTTATTTTAAACACTTGTAGGATAGTCCGAAAATTTTTACAGTCCGAAATATCACCTGAACCTACCCCCAACGTAATCACGAACCAACTCAACAATCATTTGGCCTAGGCCCGTGACTGTTGTTTTTGTTTTACCGGTTAAATTAAACCGAGTTGTGAAGCAAATTGGACTAAATAATAATAATAAGAAGGTTTTATAATAGCTATCCAAGATCAGATTATTAATACCCGAAACTATAGGAAATATATAATTAAAGACCCCAATACTACAGACGATAAATGCCGCAAATGCCATAGAGACTCAGAAACCATTCAGCACATCACAGGAGCTTGCCCTACACTTACTCAAACCGATTACACTCACAGACATAATCAAGTTGTTAATATAATACATCAGAAGTTAGCCACAAAATATAATTTAATCCCAGATAATAACACGTATACGCCATATTATAAATACACACCAAATCCCGTGTTAGAGAATAACAATTATAAAATGTACTACGACCGCGCAATACTTACCGATAAAACTATCCATTACAATAGACCGGACATAACACTGCAGGATAAACTTAATAAAATCACATATATTGTAGACATAGCGATCCCAAATACCCATAATCTTTTAAAAACTATAACCGAAAAAATTAGTAAATACACCGAACTTAAGGAGGAAATAGCCAGGATATGGCGAAAAGGTATACATAGTGCCTATAGTAATATCTTCCACAGGAGTCATCCCTAATTTCTTACACCATAGCCTGAAGTTACTTGACCTATCCCCACACACCTACAATCTGCTACAAAAGGCGGCAACCTTAAATACCTGCCGGATAGTCAGGAAGTTTATGCAATGTGACAACCCGGAACCTGACGTCACATTACAAGCCCAGTCTTAAGTAATGGTTACTTGGCTATGGCCCGTAACCATTACAAACAACCAGGTAAAACTGAGTTATCCTCAGGGTACAAAAAATAATAATAATAACACCCAACAGTCACATACATAGTCCTGACCCCACACTAAGATCGAGTCTTGTGTCGTGGGTATCAGGAACTACGAGAGACTTTTCGGTCTCACAAACACCCAGACCCGGAAGAAATATTTGTGGGCCGCACAAACATTTCTCTCGGTGCGGGGATCGAACCCGCGGCCTCTCGTTTCACAGTCGGCGTCTAAACAACTGCGCCACGGAGGCTGTCATGTCATGAACATGTTTCTGTAATAACTAGATCACATATCTGTTTAAAGATAGTGGTTATAATTTGGTTTCTTTATTCAACAATGGCCTAACCACTCTGAATCGTATCCTCGATTGTAGAGTAGGCCCGTGCCCTGCAGTGGGACGTATATGGGCTGATACACATTCAACAATATTCAGATGCCAGATCAAATGAAGAAAGTACTCTATGGAGTATTTCATGGGTGTTCGCACCACATTTACATTTTCGTGTCAAAAAAGTGCGTGTAATTAGTAAATGGACCGGACCTGTCTGCCGTGGGTTTAACCCCACGGTACACCTCGTGACTTTTTGGAGTCTTGTCACCACGTGATATAACGGTACACGGAAACATCCTAAGAAAACCTGCATACCATAGGGATTTGTAAGAATTTCAATGGTATGTTAAGTCCACCAACCCGCCCTAGGCCAGCGTGGTGGATTATACGGCCTAATCCCCCTGAATCGGTCTCGCGTTTATAAAGGAGGTTCGTGCATTGCAGTGGGGCGTAAATGAGCTGATACAAAACATTACAACTATCTATTAACTTTATTTAGATCCTTAGAATTAATACTTAGTTTTCTGATGAAAAGTGCGCTATGTTCTTTTCTGTAAAACGTGTATGCTAATCATCATTCGTTAAGAAGTCAAGGCGTGAGAAAAAACACACCGCACGCAAAAAAATGAGTCTATTTTTATCGATGGTATAGTTAATAAAATATTTTATACTACTAAGTATTTTTTATTTATTACATATTTTTTACTTTTTTAAGAATAATTTTATTTTAAACACTATTTCGAAATAGGCTCATACATTCAATTTCTAATTCTATGATCCTGCTACATAACTGTTAGGCTTTCATGGCTATTCACCTGGAGTACCAGTTGCGTAAACAATGACTTCCTGAGATCAGTACAACGAGTTTAAACATGGTATCTTACCTATAAAATGACAGGATATATAATTGTATTTCCATGAAAACCTACAATAGCCGGCAACTATTGTAGTTTTTAAGAATCATCATCAATATGTCACAGCTATTGTTGCACTGGCCGAGTCGACTTCCCTCAGGCAGATAAAACTGTATGTTGTTACACGTTCGCGTCTACTTCTCTCGATCTATACTTCTGTACTAATATTAGAAGGAGGAAAGATTTATTTGTTTGTAGTGAATAGGCTCTGAAACTATTGAACTGATTTGAAAAATCTTTCACCATTAAAATCCAATAATATTCCTCATGAATATAGGCGGCAGAATATTTTCAAAAAAGTGTATCTGTAATGGCGTAGCCGGGCTGGACCGTAATTCATATAAAAATAATCGTTCGTCATCATACAGTTTCAGGCGTAAGCACCAATATTGTATTATTTATCTCTCCAGCAATCAATCAATGACAAAATATATCGAAGTCATTACAAAATTTACGACCTATCGCTCACTATATTTTATACGGATTTGTCAATGACTTCACAGTGTCACGAATGCACGTAAAAAGACTGATTTGTTACTTCATACTTGAATGGCATAAACCTTGAAACATCAAAGAGTCGGAGAGATAAACACGTCATAATACCAGAGCATCATTTTTAATGATCGGTGTTAACTGTAAACGAATAGGAGGACAATCTATCCTCTACGCCTGTAATGAGTAAGCTTTATAAAAAAAAAGGATATACGGACCATTTGAGTATACTGGTGGTATACTCTTATGTAAGAGGCCGCCTGGGTAGATACCACTGCAATGTCTAGTTCTCCCGCCAAACAGTAGTATAAATGCACTGGTGCGTTCCGGTTTGAAGTACATGGTAGCCAGAGTAACTGTAGGACATATTGAGACTTAACATCAGCTTTTGTATCAGGATGTGGAAGCGCAATCGATTGCCAAGCATTGCTTTGTGTTTCATGTGTTGTTTGGTTTTGCTACCATACATGAGTAACCGAATCGCTAATATCAGGCAACTAGCATGCTCGTCGCGTTATTATTTGCTACAAAAAAATTATTACCTAATAAATAAACAGTTACGTTACAAAAACAATAAACAAATTGTATCAACATTCAACATGGTTTACACAGATTCCAGTACAATTATGAATTCCAATCTTTTTTATTGATTACCTCCTTACGAGAAGCAGAGACTTGGCTGTGCTAGCCCCTGGCATTGCGTAAGTCCATGAGCGACATTGACCGCTTGTCGTCGGTTTACTAAATTCCAATAAAAAGAAACTCAATCGTTGGGTAATTTATAAATATTAAAATTCATTAAGACGGTACGCACGATTGTGTTTATGATTGTTCAAGTGTAAATGTTGCAAGGTCAGATGCGCTCCGTCGTCGGCATAAATATTGGCATTGAAGTAGTCCAAGGCCACCGAAATGCCACGTTATTTGTAATATCAAGTTAATCTTATATTTTAATAGTTATTATCTTCTTAAAAATGTGATTGGTGGCCTGTTGGTAAACGGCAGACGCGGCTGCCAACATAATCACGGTGGTTGCGAGTTCGAATCCCAGGGTACACCTCTGACTTTTCGGAGTCATGTATGTATTGATAGTCAATCATCACTCACTATACAGGCGAAGGAAAACATCGTGTCGAAACCTGCATACCATAGTGATTAGTAAGAATTTCTATGGTATGTAAAGTCGGCCAACTCGCACTAGACCAGCGTGGTGGACTACATGACCTAACCACTTTGAATTGTACTGTCGATTGTAGAGGGGGCCTGTCCTCTGCAATGGAACGTACACACATGAACTGATACAGAATCGCAATAGTTGATTTTTTTGAATGATGCTCTATTGATTAGATACCTGATAAAACAGATTACATGCATGAATGTGCATGAATCATGAAAATGATACAAATACGGCATGTGCGATAATGATAAAATATACCTAAGTCATATACAGTACATAATTATTATTCGAGTCAATTGATGACTTACAACTGCGTAGTAGGGCTTTAGTCATACACCAGGAATAAATGTAACTTTCCAAGGATTTAGTAATACGCATTTGTTAATTCTTGATTTAAGAATCTGCAAAAGTTTTATGAGAAGACTTAAGTACTTTTATAGTCTATCTTTGCGTAATTGAGATTAATTAACCGATGGTAACAAACTGTAGGCTGTGTTTGCCATCTTTAACCAATTTGAATAAGGAAAGAGTTTGTCAAACGATCATTTTATACGTAGGTATGTTATGCGACGTGACGACGTGCTTGCCTAAAGATGTTGACGTTGATACAAGATTATGAAGTTTGATTATTATTATTTTTAATTGCATTAAAATTAATTAATGAAGTAGTCATTATAACACACCTTAACAAAGTTAGACTAATATTTATATTTAAAACATTACTAATATTATAATTTATAATTATGAAAGTTTGTAAGTTTGCATGTTTAGACGCATCAATGTTTGTTACTGTTTCACGCAAAAACGGCTTGACCGATTTAGATGAAATATTGGTATAGGGGTATAAAATGTAGTGGTCCTAGAACTAGAATTTCAAAATCGACAGCGTTGAAGGCGTTGCTGAAGCATTGCTAGGACTATCAGCTGACCTTGACCCATACCCGATCTGATGCTATCCATAATATGAGTCAGGGTGGTGGCAGTTCTACGACAAGGACTAACTCCGGACTGGAGAGGAGGTTAGGAGGTTGTTATTGGAAAGAATATCATTAAGTTGGGTATGGATGAGATGTGCAAAGACTTGAAAGAATCGGTAAAATGGAAGTAGGACGTAATGCAGACAGCACAGAGGCCTTAGGTTTTTGGGATTGGTGATTTTAGGGTTAACATTGTCGTTATTGTTAAAAAGTAAATAAAGATAACCATCGTTTCCATATAATTTAAGGACGCATTTAGATAAATATGTTTATACGTATAAACACAACGTTACTGTGTTAACATTTACAGTTACGACTTTTTAAATAATAGCTTCTTGGGAATGCGCCTGCCACACAATAAGATTCTCGTAGTTTCATAAAAACTTCTCACGTCAACTCACAACATTGCTCGTCAAAAGTCAACAGGTAAACATGTTTCAACACCTTTTGGTACTTTTGTACCTACTAATTTTAATAAAGTCTGGGGAAATTGCTCAAAAACTGTCATTTTTGTCTTGAACGAGCTCAAATGTCTGTTCTGAAGGTAATGACTATGTGGACTAATCGATCCATTTTATTTTCTTATCTTAACTTTATCGGTATTGTAAAGTGTTGACTATTCGTCAACTGTTTATTTATCGCACTGTTCTTCGTAAGCATCTGCAGACTCCGTTTGATCCTGAACACTGCAAAAACAAATGTAGGTCAGATAAGGTCTTCCGGTCTGAGCGCAGTAAAACAATGATCTCTGGTCGTAATTTGAGCCCCAGATTGTACAACAACATCAATAAAGTCCTTAATATATATGACACACTAAAAATGTAAAATGACCCTCTGTAATTGGCTCATGACCTTTTCATATGACGCCACGGAAAATCTTCGGTGACACACTCACACGTGCACGCGTGCGCACACACAAATATACACACACACAAACAAAAGGCGCGCGCGCCCCCGCGATCGCACATAAACAAAACACTTAAATATACTCACACAAATACAGGTTCAATAGTATTAGCACGATAATAATATCTAAATTAATTAAAAAAATTAAAGAGAGGATGCATGATGTGAGAAGTATATAAATCCCCATACGTATTTATTCTCTCTCTCCCCATCCCTTTTCTGTTCTCTTTTTGTTGTTTAATTATTAAATTTTTTGATTAATTCTTTTTTTTTATTTCTAGCTTTAATTTTTTATCATATATTTATTTTTATTTCTTTTTTATTGTCATTGTTTTTTAAAGTTTAAATTATAAATATTGTTTTTGTTTTGTTTTTTTTAAGTACTTTTGTATGTCTGGAGATGGGCGTTGATAGCTGCGACACAGTTATATACACACACACAATTGTACTCGGGGCTTGTAAAGTTTTTTTTATTGATCAAATTAAAAATATTATTATTATTTCAATAGTCGTTATCCTTCACTTTCATAGGTACAAGTGTCTTGGGTAAGGAAACCTACAAAACACTTAACAGTATCATAACAAACATAATATTATCCCATCAAAAACATCCTGTAAAAAGTTCCAAGTCTCGCAGCTCAGTTTTTCTACCGCAAAAAGTTGTGAGATCCATGTAATACCAAGTCGATTAATTTATATAGTCCTTGCTTAAGAGACCTTCTGTGTAAAGTTAAATTTACGTAAGTTATTATCATATCAATATTAAAAATTCTTTACGTTTTAAATAAATAGATCGACTTTCTGCTAGAAATGCCTTAGACTTTTGATGATCGGTCAGTCAGTCAGTGAGAGCCAAAATTACGAAAGTTTGACAAGTTATAATTCTTAAACTACTGGTTCAAATTGAATGAAATTTTAAATATACCGTATTTACATAATTCCTGCTTATTAACTGAAAATTCTGGCTTCTTGCTTTAACCACAACGAAGTTATGGGGGTTGAAGATGGTCTGAATTGCTTCGAGAAAAGGATGGTACGACTGTGCCGCTTGTTAGCTCGACTTGGAGGGGGCACTGCCGTGCCCCCAGATCATCTCTTGTTACGGGTATCGAACCCACTAGTGACTAGACGATAGTACACACTAGATAATACTAATTATATATCTAATGAAATTCAGCATAGTGCTTTAATCCAACATTTTAAGCTCTAAATAATGCTTCACTTATTTAAGTACATAGAGATATTTAATGTCAAATAAATAAATACACCCAACAGTCGCATACATAGTCCTGACCCCACACTAAGATCGAGTCTTGTGTCGTGGGTATCAGGAACTACGAGAGACTTTTCTGTCTCACAAACACCCAGACAGGTTCACACAAATATTTGTTTTGGTGCGGGGATCGAACCCGCAGCCTCTCGTTTCATAGCCGGCGTCTAGCCAACTGCGCCACGGAGGTTGTCAATTCATTGCAATCATTACTTTATGTTGATTTTACGAAGATAATCCTCAGAACAATAACCAAAGCAAGATAATCTACACTAATTAACAATTTAATTAACATGCAACGTATCGAGTCCGGCCGATACGTGCGATACTATGAAGGATGACAGCGTTTTATGAGAAGCGCAAGAACTGTACCCCAAGCAGGAACATTTTGAAGTATCGTGTAGTAATAGTATCGTGACAACGATTACTATACTATTACTACAACGATACTATACGTCAAAAATTATTCCTGCTACTTTACATACATTTGTATAGTAAAACTATCGCTAGACTATACGATTACCATACTATAGTGTCGTAAACGTTTCCCGCTGCCATATTTTAGTTCCAAATACGCTCACGATGGCGCTGTTCAAATTCCCATACAAAATTTTACTATTACGATTACTATACTATAGAGCCAAATGTTCCTGCTTGGGGCACTGATGTGTTCGATAAAAACAAAAATGATAACGCATAAAAACGCCTAGATTACACGTTGAAATTTTATCGCAGTTCAAATATTCGGTAAGGTATTCTTATGACTCATTATTTCCGTAGCAGTGTTTATAAATACCCAAATAATAGTTATAAAAGATTACTTTACTCATTTTATATGTAGCAACTGACGTACATAATATTTACTATATATTTTAATATTTAATATTTTTATGTTATGAACAATCGAGCAGATTAAGTGAGAGTGAGTAAATAATTTTGCGTTAATTCATATCATCAATTTAAGTCGCATCGTTTTTGTGAGCTAAAGAAAAAATTAAATTCAAGTGAACAACACTTCTTAAAGTCCGTGGCAACTACATGGGCTCTGTGTGAAAATAGTTTAAATAAAAAACTTAAATAAAAACATCTTCTGCATCGTCGTTTGCACGATACAGTCTTAATTTTTTTAAATCGAATGCAATATACCAGTACAAAAACAATACTTGATCGAAAGTACAGTCAGCAACATAAGTCGCTACACATTCACGAGATTTTGAATGGTCTTATCATCCAAAATAATTATTATTTTAAATATCTTATGGCACTTCTCGACACAGATGACTTTACTTGTATTAAATTTTACGACTACAGAGTAGTTATTATAAATTTTTAAAAAAAGGTTATCAAAAAATATGAAGTGTGTAGCGACATGTGGACATATTGAGACTTAAGAGCGTTTATACCCTGCACGCGCTTTTTGGCGTAAAAACAGGACTTTTCAAATGAGTTAATAGCCACCAATAAACAAATTAAAGGAAAAATAATTATTACCAATTTTAGAAAAGGTTGTCATCTAGGGATTTTGGTGGAAAACATTATAGATTGATGGATAATTTGTGAGTACTATACAGATTACTGAACACAAGTTTCGTTATTTAGGCTTTAAATGGCAATTTAGAAGCTTAAGATATCCGAAACCACTAAATATAAGATGAAAATAAAAATATTATCAGACTAATAAGACCCTTATGGAGGGATTTTGCTGAGAAAAATAATCTTTTTGTGTTTAGTTCCTGAAAAATAAAAATTTAAACAATGCGAAATTATCCAGAAACTCTCGTCAAGAACATATTTTTTTTCACCAACTTATCGTACATAATTTTTTATAGCAATTGCATATTATAATAGAAGAACATCTTATCTATAAATTACCATTTTTATATTTCAACAAAATTAGTTTTCATGTTTTCTACAAATATTTTAAAAACCACTATAAAACACGCTGTCCGACGTGGATCAAATCAGACCGCCGCAAGGCCTTCTAGAGGGAGGACGTATCGCTCGTCGCTCCGGCCTGGCTGCAGTCGATTATGCCGCGCGTAGTTAAAATAGCCACGCGCGGAATGCGATTACCACATCTTAGTACTTTGGTAGTAAAATATTTAATTATTTTTATTACCTACAATGATTTTGTAGTGAGTATAAATTATGTTTCAGGTAATATAATGGGATGTAATTCCGAGGCTAAATTATGTTATGTATTGTAATATAAAATTAAATATATTTCGTAATTGTAAGGGGTTGTAAGGCCCCTAACACTATTTATGTGTTCGAACACGAAATGATTAATAAAACGTCCGTAGTGTCTACTGATTGAACCACAGAACAGTTGAATATGGTTAGAAAGGCAATAGCCGTCAAATTGTATGAAAACCAGCGTCGTCGTTTTCGAAACAAAAAACCTCAACAAATCTAATATAGAGCTTGCAATAGTCGATTTAAAGTATCGATAAAATTATGAAAATATGTTTTTGTTATATGAGCGGAATTTATTTTATCGATAGGCTTAATGTTTTTTTCCTGATACACTTATTTAATTAGTATTATGTAGATAAACGGAAAATAAATAATAATAATAAATAACACCCAACAGTCACATACATAGTCCTGACCCCACACTAAGATCGAGTCTTGTGTCGTGGGTATCAGGAACTACGAGAGACTTTTCGGTCTCACAAACACCCAGACCCGGAAGAAATATTTGTGGGCCGCACAAACATTTCTCTCGGTGCGGGGATCGAACCCGCGGCCTCTCGTTTCACAGGCAGCGTCTAACCAACTGCGCCACGGAGGCTGTCATGAGGCTACAATACCTAATATTGAAAGTTAATTTTAATTTGTATACTATTTTACAAATCTATATGTACAGGATTTTCAAGATGTTCAGTTTGTGTGAGATATTAACATTTTTATTATTGGAAAAGCACATACATGCAATTATTACATTAAAATTATGATTTCTTTTCGGCAATAGCTTCAGTGGTTTTGATTTTTCATACAATTATTCATTATTTCACCCCCATGATACAGTTTTTCCATAACCATTGACCGTAATTATTTTTGGTTAGTATATAACTTATGATACAGTTTTTTTTTATCGTCTTCTATTTCACGAAAATAAATACTTAGAACAAATCATGCTGGATTTTGTAAGAAATCAGTTGTCTCTATGTGTTTCCTTTATCTACTCACTCTCGGAAACGGGAAACCTAAAAACGAATTAATGAATATTATAAAGTATATTTAGACACAAATATATGTTATTTTCAAGTTGGCTGAGTTATAACATTAAAATATAAGGATAGTCGTCAACGTTATTAAACATTACGATTACTACAATTTCAAATTACTATAGGATTTGATTTAATTTTCTTTGTTTAATGCCTATGAAAATTGATTGACGAGTATACGAAATAACTACATCGATATAGTAACTATGTACATGACTACAACACTGCGTGACATGTGACAAATTTCGAAGTTGAAATAACAAAACTGAGTCGTATGCATTGCGTAGGAACTTGCAATTCGAGCACATTGTATGTACGCGTAATCAGCAATGTATATTTTTGTTATGTCGTCGATCATATTATCGAATTTTTCAAAATGTCGTAATTATAAACCGCAATTTTTGAAAATAAAGGTAAAAATCAATGAAATCGGTATTAATAGTGGTATAAAATTCTTCCTCTTTTGATATTCGACGCTTTAGTATTGAAACTGCAAGATAAAATAGCTCTAAAAATTGATTTTTACTCTATTTTGCCGGAGCACCACGCTCCAAGGCATTTCGACAACGACTGATTTGACAGATCATCGGTTCCGCGGTTCCGCGGCAGTGATGCTTTTTATGCACCACCTTGCGACGCGTCAAACGCTTCTATTTCCCTTCTAACTATATTCATCTGTTCTGTGGATTGAACACTGATTTGAATGCAACTTAACAATGTAATAATAACGAAAATATGATTAGTATCCAAAATTTGTATTATTCTTTGCTTGCACAGTAATATTTGTCTACTTATAATTCAAATAAAATATTTTTATGATATTATATTATAGTTACATTTCAATTGAATATTTGAAGCGCACGGATCAAGTTGTTTGAGCCGATTGTATAGCGAGCCGACGCGGCAGCTCTACGCACACAGCTTTGGTCGCTTATGTGTGCGTGAAATTAACGAAGAAATACCTATAGTTGACTTTGCGCGCAAGGTGTATACGCTCTTAACATCTTATGTCTCAGGATGGCGAGCGCAGTGGAATGCCAAGCATGGCTTTGTAATTAAGATGTTGTTCGGTTTTGCTACTGTTCATGAGCGGTCGCATCGCTTACCATTAAGAATTGCATAAATTCCATTTAAAAAAATACTTTTATGATCGAGAAAACTATTCAAATTTCATTATTCATAGCCCTACAAAATTCTCTTCAAAGTTCTAAATACCAATTTCATTAAAATTATTTTTGTTGAATATTGATATCAAGACCTATCTATACTGATAGTATTTAAAAAAATACCATTCAAGAAAATAAAATATGTTTCAATTTCTGAATAATTTATAGGTTTAGTACGTCTTTTATTCAAATATACTGACCAAAATATTGGTTCCAGGAAATCAACATGGCTCCGGCGCAGCAGAACTTGTACGTCTGCAACGAAAATAACAATTCAGTGTTACAAGACAGTGCCATTGACAATAAAAGTGAGACAGACTTTGACATAAGCAAATATGAAGCTATGGAGTTCAGGCCGCGCATCAAGTGGCCCGACCTCACAGTGCAAGTGTTGTTACATTTGGTCACAATTTATGGATTCTTCTTAATTATTACGTTTCAAGTGAAGTTCCTCACAGTTTTATTTGGTGAGTACTATTATAAGAAAACTATTACTTAAGAATTAAATGTCTAATACTCGGTAATGCAAACATAAACTAGGAGGTATAGGAACAATTTGTGTTGCTTAATCAGCCTCTCGTGATGACTCCAAAAGAACACATCTTTACATTTTTAGCAACAAAATTATAACATGACGGACGATATATTTTAATAAGCGATTATACATTAATCGCTTTATTTGATGATTATTATAATATATTTATATTAGTATTAATATTAGGCATCCTCCAATCTCACTCTCCGAAAGAAACACTAAAGCGAAGCTATCGCTTCACGTCGGTCTCCCGAGAGACGGGTTACTGGATGACCATTCCCATTCATACTGAATCATGACTGACAACAGCTTGGCTCTACCACTTCCGAAACTATTGCCAGATTAGAGAAATCAAATTAATATTCCATGCTACCGCATGGTCATGTTATTTTGCAACGTCGACAAGCTCTTAGCCATATTAAATCCACTGACAATTCAAGCATAGTAAGATATTGTATGTATGACTGACAACCCTGTACCTACTGCCAAACATAGTCAGTAAAATGTAATGTTAAAAGCTGTGTATGAAGTAATTTAGAAATAATTAAGGCAAAGACCTTGGTTAGTTCACTTATTTATGCACCCATCTAGAATATTCATTAGCTAGATGTATTAGTATGACTTGTGAAAACATTTTCGTTTGTTTCCAGCCTTCGGGACCATATACACATCAGGGTTTGGTATCACAGCGGGAGTCCACAGGCTGTGGTCGCACAGAGCTTACAAAGCGAATACTCCGTTACGAATACTTCTCGCACTCCTTTTCACCATCACGGGACAAGTAAGTACCACCTTAATTAAAGTCTTAGGACGTTGGTAATTGAAGTCCTTCTGGTAAAGTGAGTTCCTCAAGATTTTTATCCCAAGTCCATATTATTATAGGAAATACTATGGACACCTTTCCATCTTTTCCTTTCACAACTTTAGCCGATCCTTCAAACAATCCGACAGCGTAACCTGCCTTTGGATTTTTTGTTATTATAAAATTATTTAATTCTCAATCTTTGAATTTATGTTTGTGTAAAACAATGAAAAATAATTTTGATACTATTAACAAACAACTAAACGAATACATTATCGGCTCAAACATAATAAATAATTTACACTGTGTGTTACAATGCGGCATTAATATGATTTTATATTGCAGTCTTCAAAGACATGAGGAATAAAAGAAGCATTATTCTCTTAAGTCATTTAAATAAATGAATAAATAACACCCAACAGTCACATACATAGTCTGTGTGGTCTGACCCCACACTAAGAACGAGTCTTGTGTCGTGGGTATCAAGAACTACGAGAGACTTTTCGGTCTCACAAACACCCAGACCCGAAAGAAATATTTGTGGACCGCACAAACATTTCTCTCGGTGCGGGGATCGAACCCGCGGCCTCTCGTTTCACAGGCGGCGTCTTACTAACTGCGCCACGGAGGCTGTCATTGCCCAACCTTATAGCAAATGCCACTAAAAGACCTTAACTTAACCTTTGGTGTATTTGTATACCACCTTCTTCAATTAATCAGATGTCATTACATAATCAGAAAGTAACGAAACGTAATAACCGCTGTTAAAAAAATACAACGTGTTTTTATTGATGGTAGTTCACTCATATGTGAGCAGTGAGAGGCCACCTGGGTAGGTACCACCGTAATGTATATTGCTCCTGCCAAACAGCAGTGTAAATGCACTGTTGTGTTTCGGTTTGAATTATATTTTATCCAGAGCAACCACTGGACATGAGACTTAACACCTTATGTTTCAGGATGACGAGCGCAGTGGAAAGCATTGCTTTGTTATTAATGATTTTATTTAGTATTGCTACTGTTCATTAGCGAGATTGCTCTTACCATCCAGCGAATGGAATGCTCGCCTCGCCATTCATTGCAATAATATTTAAAAAAAAACACATGTCACAGACACCCGGCCTGTCTTATGTGCATAGCACCAGCTCAGGCTGTCATCTGATCTCCAAAGAAGCCTTGCTTAAACTGATTAATTTTTAATCGGCAAATATCGCTTAAAACACGTTTGTAATATCCAACGGACCTTGTTTAGATCACAAAATAATAATGATTAAACATGGTAAATTGCTCTTTCGTCTTTCAATAAACACCAATTCGATGCCAATGCTATTGAAGGTTAAGAGAAAAAACCATTAATTCCTAGGGTAGCTTGTAACAGTTCAAAGGGATGGTTGTAATATTACAACAAAAACAAAAATTGCTTTCAATAATCAACAATTTCTTTTCAATCTGCCTTTTAGATATTATATTCCCTAAATGAACATCTAAATACTAGCAAACCAATCAAACATTTCTGGAACTTTTTTGGCTCATTTTTTTCTCATTATTTTTTATTTCAAGCTTGTATGGAACAATAGTTTAGTGGTTTTCTGTTTTAGCTTTCGAATTAATTATTATTTAGAATTATTTAGAAATATACAACATAAAATTATCACCTTGAGTGATAAGATCGCCGCTTATAATTTGTTCTCTTTTGAGTTTTCTTTTTTTATTTGTTGTACAACTGATGTACAATAAAGATTATTAAAAAAAATGCTTTGAGATATAACGAACCTAATTGTATGGTGAGATTGTATCAGGATGAAAGTAACAAGCTATTCCTTTTTAAGTTTTCCTGATTTTGACAAACGCATGAACTAGTCCCAAAATGTTAAGTAAGTTACAATTATAGGTGTATAAAGAGGATTATTATGTCAGTATTGTGTTATTTTACTGACACATAAACCAACCACAACAAAAGCAAACGCAGTTTAAAAGAAACGGCGAAAACCAGATGGCAAAGTACTGTAGGCGCAACTTAGGTGAAGGAGGGATTCGAAATTACTTATGTGCGTGATCCAGCATAGCAGTGTACATAATAATATTTTAACTTATTATTCCGTTATTACATTCATTCCGCGCTACTTTCATACCTAGTCTCTCCTATAAATAGTAAAAAGTGAAATAAAAGTAACACTCATAAACAATTACATAGTCAAATAAGTTTCGTAAATACAGTAAGTAAAAATGACAAAAAACTTAGACTAGGCATAGAAGTATGATCAAAATGTAAATAACAAGAACAATGGCAGCCCAGTGCTTTATAAACCTTGTACAATTAGGGTTCTGTAATTATAACCAAGAATCCTCGTAGAGAAGCTACTTACAATAACTTTATTTGAATCGAGGTTTTACTTTCCGTTCAAAAAAAAACACGTCTGTTATTTAAGATTTTTAAATGTACCTGAGAAAATCTTCAATTTTTTTTATTTGTTGCATTAAATGGCGAAACGAGCACGCCGTTCTCTTGATGGTAAGCGTTACGACCGCTCATGAACAGTGGCAAAACCAAACAACACCTTGAATTACAAATGCATTGCTTGGCATTCCACTGCGCTCGCCATCCTGAGACATAAGATGTTAAGTCTCAATATATCCAGTAGTTACTAACAGGTCTCTCATAGGTGACAGGCCACCTGGGTAGGTACCAACGCAATGTCTTTTTCTCCCCCCAAACAGTAGTGTTAATGCACTGTTGTGTTTCGGTTTGAATGATATTTTACCCAGAGTAATCACTGAACAAAATGAGACTTAACATCTTATGTCTTAGGATGGTGTTTGGTTTTCCTACTGTTCATGAACAGTCGTATCACTTACCATTATTAGGCGAACGGCATGCTCGTCTCGCCATTCATTACAATAAAAAAAAACCTTATCGCTAGTCTTGTTATAAATCGTATCGAATGAAACTGCCCCTATAATTGTGATCAAAGTTTACGTAGGTTCGTTCCCTTTTATTCCTGAAATACACTTTTTATCGGTTTTCTAGGAAACCCGTAAAAGTGCGAGACAGGTTCGCGCATAGTTACTAATAATTATGTAGCGTGTTGAGGTTAGTGTGGTGTGGCGCGCCATCGATTGCTGTCGGTAGAACCACCATTCTCTATTACCTTTACGTCATACGTGCGTAAATTATTCTGAACGCTGCTTTGGGTCCTCACATTTCGTTTGAAATACATGTTCAAGGTAAAGTAAATAAACATGTTATAATTATCAAAATCTTAGGCAGTACTTTATGAAGAATAAAAAAATGTATCTTTAGAAAAACACTTCAAAATTTTAAAAGACGAAATAAAAGCAGTTTTTTTTTATTTACACTTTTTTCTAAAAGCCTGGTGGCCTGTTGGTAAACAGACCAGGCTGCCACCATGTTCACGATGGTTGTGTGTTCAAATCACAGGGCTCAGCTCTGACTTTTCAGTCATGTGTGTATTGATAGTCAACCACCGCGCACTCTAACGGTGTAGAAAAACATAGTGAGGAAACTTGCATCAATAGCGATTTGTATGATTTTCAATGGTATGTACAGTCCACCAAGCTTGGCCAAACATGAGATCTGACAACTTTTTGATCGTGCAAGACTGGACCATATCGTCTTGGCAATATTTTACATGAAAATGTTTTTGATAGGATTATCTTTACTAAAATATCGTTCTACCACGGTAAGCTATTGTTGAGTTGGAAATGCTACACGATGTTTTAAAATGTTTACGATGAACTCTCAGGTTTGAAATATTCCTCACAGTATTAAGCTTTACAACTTAAATGATTGCTATTTATATATTTTAATACATTATATACAGATGAACAGTCCAGCTTTTAAGTTCTCATGGCATAATTCGGTTAGGAACTCCTGGTCATGTACTTTCTGATTATATTTGTTTTTCCGGGAGTGGTCGACACCAGACTTAAAATTACAAGCCAAATCGATCTCTAGCGTAAAAACTCATTTTACTGAATATTGCTTAAACGTTGTTAAAAGATGATTTCGTATGCACTTTTTTCTGACACGTCTCCAAAAGTGTCGTTAGCATTATTGCTGGATATATACGTTATTGATTTTTATGATTCATTAGTGACAAAATAAGGTAAAATATACCTCACAATGTAGACTCACCATTACATGAAAGTGGGTGTGAAAAGCTACTAGAACTCAATGACACTCGTAGTGAGTCACTACTCACTTATCGATAATGAAACATAACTATTCATGTAATCTTTTCGCGCATACATAATACATGTTAACTGAATGTTAATAGAGCTGCTTTATGATTATCCTAAACTGTGTTTTCAAAAAGTAGAAAAAAAAACTAGAATTCATCGATTTTCCGTCAAGCTCTACAAAACCTAAAGCAATCAAACTATTATATTTTTAACCATTTTTTAACATATTAAAACGAACATTCTGTCTGGCGTTTAATCAGTCAACCAGAGGTGTCCGCAAAAACTATGATTTTTTGAGACAAAGTAAACCTAATTTCGTCTAGAATGGATTCGTGAAAAGGGTTGACGAAAGGCAGATGGCGGGAAAAATAAAAAAAAAACATTATTACAATGTTCATTTTCATACTGCGAAAGTAATATTTATGCAAAAGTATACAAAGAAAAAGGGAAGTTACCTTTCTATAACAGGAAACAACCATAATACATAACATTTTATTCTTATTTAATGATCCCAGTAGGAAATAATTTCTACATTACATTTCAACTGATGGGTCGGAATATAGTTCAGCAAAAATGGATGTTGCAATATGGGATAGGTCAGGGACGTTATTAGCGCGAGATAAATGTAACATGACTTTATTTAATTTTTCTTTGATTTATGCCAGTGGTTCCCAAACTTATTTTGTCTACTGCTCACTTTGAGAATAAATATTTTTTAGCGCCCCCATTTTTTCACCTATATGATATATGAACTACGCGGAGAGAAATATAGAACGCCCCCATTTTCTTTCTGGGTCTCTTACCGCCCCCCTTGAGACCTGCAGCGCCCACAAGGGGGCGTTATCGCCCACTTTGGGAAAGACTGATTTATGCGAATATTACATACATAAACTCACGCCTTGTTCCCAGAAGGGGTAGGCAGAGGTGCCAGGGCATCCACATTTCGCCTTGTCTGTTCCGTCCCACAATGTGGTGGCGAGCCTATCGCCATATCGGGCACAAATTCCTGACTCTGGGCTGATACTGAATAGAAAAATCCAATATCACTTTGCCCAACCCGGGATTCGAACCCGAGACCTCAGCTTTGTAACCGTACCGTAGTACAACTACGCCATCGAGGCAGTCAGTCGAATATTACACATTAAAATAAAAGTATTCTTTACTGATATTATCGTGGATTTGTTTTGTTTCTCACATGTTTTAACCTCTCGAATTTTCAGTTACTTGACAGCTTTTTTGGTCACGATTTTTTTTGGTTGTGGTGAAGTGTTTGTCAAAAGCTAGAAAATTCGATAGCTGAAAGATTCATAAACCATGTGAAATAATTATTATTTTGGTATCTAATAAAGTTCTGTGAGATATTACAAGATAATTTAAAATCATTACTTTCGCCCCTCTTCTTCCGTTTTGTATAATTCGGCTCTTGTAATCCTGTATAAACCGAGAATATGAATTTCCTTTTTCCTCAATTCTGACACATTGCACTTAAACTACGTGTTTTTGTATTCTTGTCTGCTCTGGCCTCCGGGTATTCCTCCATCTTTTTTTTATTTATAATGACACTTATTTACACAGATAAGAAGTTTCGTCTCTAGTCTCTATGACAGAATGTTGATATGTTTTTATTTATAAATAAAAATCATCGATCCGAATTTAAATATGTAAATCATCTGAAAAATAAATGAAGACGTCGTGAGATAACATCAGGTCTTAAGATTTTCCTGTAGAATCTCAAAGATTTGTTAAGCTAACCCTTACTTGCTAAAATTGTTTAGTAAAATGTAATCGTTCTAACCGGGCTCACTCAGACTGCGACCGGAAACAAAGCCAAGTAATAGTTTTAGCTACTACAGAAGCAATGCAACAAAACATTTTAAGTAGCAATAAAAAATCATAGTTTTTCGCGTAATTTTAGTTGCATCCATCTGCACTCACCAAAACTACCATCTGGATATATCCGTGAAATATATATATGTCTAGAGGTAGGAAGTGCATACTACATAGGCTGCAAAGATATAAAGATGCATCCAAGAAAGGGTCGCCATTACCTGCGTTTAGTTAATCATTGTTTGTGTGTGTGAGAGGCGCGCAAAATAACCGGTTTGTGCAAGAATGTCAATGACGAGATGCACCAAGATATGGTTCGGTGATTCGACCTCGGGAAGTGTGAACGTTGACAATATACCTGCTAACTAATAAACCACTTACTTACTTACTACAATGTCCTTTAACCGAAACACAACACTGCATTGACACTGCTATTTGGCGGGAGAAATAGACATTTCGGTGGTACCTACTCAGGCGGCCTGTCAAATATGAGAGACCACCAGTGAAAAAAGTAAAATTTTCCGGTATCAGTAATAGTGATCGCCATCCAAACTGCAATCAATTATTCTGACAAACAATAGGTACAATTTCCGAAAATGTCAGTGATCGAACGAAACTCACAGCAAATCTTTTATTCATCCGTAAATTTATCCATTGGTAGGTACTAGATATTTTATGAGCCACAGCAAGGTTCTGTCTGCCACTTAAAAATACCTAGAGGAAGGAAATACTTAAAGGAAAAACAATGCGCACCCCACGAGGATAAGTTATTAATCTGGTCTATTTCCAGAAATAGAGATCAATACTCTAATATTTTAAAGAGAAATAACACGTTATTTATGTTTTTTTTTTTATTTCAATGAATGGCGAGACGAGCAAGCCGTTCGCCTGATGGTAAGCGATACGACCGCTCATAAACAGTAGCAAAATTCCACTGCGCTCGCCATCCTGAGACATAAGATGTTAAGTCTCAATATGTCCAGTAGTTACTCTGACCAGTAGGGGTAGACTGGGTACGGTTGAAACAATTTAGCTTTTATCGTTTATAATTTTGTTGTTTACGAACCAACTGACGATAAAGATGCGTAAAATTCAAATTTGAAGTTTTAGGTACGATATGACAGTTTCATTTTAGTGTAAGGATAACTATTTTCAGAAATATATGAAATTTAAAAAAAATCAATAATTTGTTTCAATCGTCCCCATGCCAGGGGCGGTTGAAACAGCCTGTGGGGTCAGTTGAAACACTTGCAAATAATACAATAAATACAAATGAAACATGTTTTATTTATCATAAAAACTAATTTTATAAATAATTATGGCATCACATGACAACATTAATCAGTCTTCAAGATTTTAATACTTCTAAAATTCATCATCAGTCTTTAAGGAGTATTAATAATGAAAAATAAAAAAAAACATGGGTAATATTACAATAAACTTAACAAAAATTTCTGTAAAAACAACTAAACTTTGGAAATAAACAAAATAAGACATTTTTTAAATCGAACAAACATAAAAAAAAAAAAAATATGAATGAACGGATGTAGAATCGCAATTGTGGCAAACATAGGTCACACCACCTTCTGTGCCTTCTTCTTGGGCCCACTGTTTGCTGAATATGGTTCTATGCACACGATACAGTAGCATTCTTCCTCTTCTGATGAAATTTCCGGCTTAGTATTTCTTCTTATGTGCTTTATACCTCATATCTGTGTCGACTTTACCGATCGCATCTCGCTTTCGAATGTATCTTAACAGGAAACAGTGGTTTATACCATGCGTTTCCACTGCTTTTCGCAGTGGATCTCCAGCTTTTACTTCCTCATATGCATGACTATAGCTCGATATGTCAATTTACCCTCTAGAAGTCTTCCTAACCCTAACTCTCGGCATCTACAAATAATAAAAATAAATATATTTTCTATTTCAACCGTACCCACAAAAAATGTTTCAACCGTCCCCATCCCCACTTTTGGTAAAATATACCTTATAGTTACGACAAAAATCATAATACATTAAAAATAATCAGTTTGCCTTATTCTACAAGCGTCATATTATTCAAAAACACACACTTAACACATTCATTTAAAAAGAACAGATAATATAGGCGTTAATGTCAGAAGAAAAATACTTACTTTTGGGTATTTAAAAACAATATGACGTCCTGGACACAACAACAAAGCGCGGGAAGCATCGCGGCACTGTATTAGTGTTCGGACCTTTCGTCCACTGCGTATTCCCCTTGCACCCATCGCACCTCGCGTAACCGTTTACGAGATTTTTACTCTGTTTCAACCGTCCTTTGTATCAACCGTACCCAGTCTACCCTAGTTATGTTTTAGAAATAGCCAAGTCAGACTTTAGGCTTCAGTATACACATATTATAGTAAGTTATAGGAAGAAATAATATTTTAAATTGTTAAAGAACATTTTCTGTAGTTTTAAATAAATTTCAAGACTGACCATTGAGCTTGGCACCCATTTAGATCTCACTTCTTTGATCGATGGAGTCAACGACCAAAGTATATATATCATAATATTGAACTTGGCTTTCATTTCATATATATGTTTTTGTTGGGTAATTTATATTCAAATACGTGTGTAGCAGTGAAAGACGTACAACTTGAAAATTGAAATGTTTTGATTTTTATTGCTGATATAAAGTCTACCCATACTAACATTTTTCAAATAACTTCCAGAAATGGACCAGTTATGTTCTGTAACTTTATAATTTTGTTGAGTGCAGTACATTTTATAAATTACCCTTGACATTAACGTCGTTTCCACTTATAACGCGAAGTGTTTAGCATTTTCAGTGTAGAGTACCTTATTCTAGGTAGTTGCGTGTTCTTATGACTCACATTTGACCTTTTACAGAACTAAATCACGCTACGTATACAGTGAACATAATATCGACACACTCGTAGAACAAGGTAACATGTGATAAAAACACGAAACCTCTTTTTTTGTATATTATTATCTAGAAAAACATTCTTTATCGACACAGCTGAAAAAAATATATATATTATGAATACTTTCGGAGATCTTCGATTGAACAATGTAGTATTTGAATATTATTTCTAGCGACAACGCCATTATTGCATGTACGTACTTGTCACCGACACGCCGCGAGCATGTCCGCGTTGGCAAATCCCTCCGCAACGTTAGTTCCCTAATTGTTCAATGGATGACGCACGCGCTGAGTTAAAATTCGACGCGTTCGCGTATTTAACATAAATAATATTTATTAAATGTTTGTTTAGTTAAATACTAATTAATAATATAATTAATTATGTCAAGATCGAAACAAATACTAAAACTAGTGTTAAATAATGAAGATAAATGCAACAAGCCAACGGACGACTCTGGTGTTTTTGAAAATTTACATCAAAATACGAATAAGAACTGTGAGTATTTATTTTATACTATATCTCTGTTGTTATTTTAGTTATAAAAATGTTTACAATATTATGTTTAGTCGTCAATGTTAGATTTATTTACGTATATATGTAATTACACGACGTATGATTAGATACGGCATTTTATTATGGAATTTTAAATAATATTTGAATCTTAGTATTGAGTAATAAATTCTACCCTGATGATAACATTTTATGTATTTAGACATTTTAAATGACTTAATAAACGTTGTAAAAATTACCGTCGTATTTGTATTTTGCCACGTTTTTGCTTGAAGTTTCTGTAAATTACTTATGTCGTTGGTTTACATACATCGTTGTACTCCGAGAATTCGATGGTTTTTTTCAGTCGTATTATAACTTACTTCATTGTACTATGTAAAAAAATAATATGATACTTTGTTCAGGATTTTGAAGTGCTGTTTCTATTATTTATATGAGAGTTATGTCATACAAACTAGTGCAGTTTAGTAGTTCAAGTAATTAACTTTAACTTTACATCAATGAATATTTTCTTATGCTGCAGATTCTGATGTTGGTGGTGATACATCACCTCTACCGCCGGGAGCTGAAACCATCTCTATTCAACTGGCAGATGTCTGGAATGAATTAATAGCCGATCATAATTTTGAAAACTATGATGTGAACAAGGAAAATGAGTATACTCATCAGTCACCTGTACCTACTCCTTTTAACATAGAACATGAGAATTCTAGCTTTGAAAATACTCCGCTCGTTGTTATTCCAGAATTTGAAGACAGTAGAAATATGTTTACACCCAAAGAATCACCATTAACTATTCCAACGCCAATGCCTTCCCCAATCAATAGACACGGTCAGTGCAATGATTTATTTTGTACAATGCACGATAGTTGGTTTAACTCGGTACCATCTCCCAGTACAAGTATTATTTCTAGTAGTTTATCTGAATCAGATTCCAGTCCTTTAGCATCTCCAACTCGGAAAAAACGCAAAAAATGTAAAGATTCATGGTCAGATGTGAGAAGGAAATGTTTGACTAATCTCGGCAAAAAATATATCTCAAAGAGAGGAAAGGTAGTAGATGAAAAAATTATGGGCGAACCGTGTACGTGCCGTTATAAATGTAGAGACAAAGTTAATCAAAACCAAAGATTAGATTTTTTTCATCGATATTGGAGCCTTGGTAGCAAAGAAAAGCAATGGGCATTTATTATAAAATATACACGTAAGCAAAAAAAATTTCGATGTCTAAATCAGGATCATCCAAATAGGCGCCAATTTACTTACAAATATTGTTTACCCATTCTTTCTGATTCAAACTCTGATACAACTACAGTTGTTTGCAAAAACATGTTCCTCAAAACGCTAGCTATTGGTGAAAGGGTAATACAAACAGCTCACAACAAATATGATGGTGTCTCTGATGTGGAGATAGATAAAAGGGGTCGACATTCCAATCATAAAGTTATTATCAATGCCGAGATGGAACAAAGTGTCTGTGATCATGTCCATTCATTTGTCCCAATAGAATCACATTATATACGACAAAGATCAAGTAAGCTCTATTTAGATGGTAATCTTAGCATTTCACGTATGTTTAAGTTATTAAGAGTTATTATATAAAGAATGGGTTGATGTCTCAAAATACAATAATATCGCGAAAACTGAGCGTCAATACAGGGACATAGTTTGCAAGAACTTTAATTTAGGCTTTTTTATTCCGAAGAAAGATCAATGCGACGAATGTCACGTGTACCGAAATAAGAATAATCCCACGGAAGAAGAAAGCACATCATATAGAAAACACATTTTGAATAAAAAAACTGCTCGTAAATTAAAGAATGAGGATAAAAATGCAGCAGTTAATTCCACTGGCAAAATAATTACAGCTGTATTTGATTTTGAAAAAGTGCTTTCTTGTCCTCAGGGTCAAATCAGTGTGTTTTACTAAAAGCGAAAATTGTCAGTATTTAACTTTACTGTTTATGATATGTGCAATAAACAGGCTACTTGCTATTTATGGGATGAGACTGTGTCAAAGCGGGGTTCGAATGAAGTAAGCAGTTGTTTATTAGATTTTATTAAACAAAAAGCCGAACAAGGCGTCGAAGAATTTAGATTTTGGTCTGATAATTGCGGGGGCCAAAATCGAAACAGAATTGTTTATAATTTTTACTTGTATGCCGCTGCAAATTTTAATGTTTCAATTTTTCATAAATTCCTTGAAAAAGGGCATACACAGAATGAGGGCGACAGTATCCATGCCCTTATTGAGCGTGTAGCTAAAACTAAGATTATATATACCCCAGACGAGTGGCGCACCCTTGTAAGATGGGCCAAAACAGATTCGAATCCTTATTTGGTAAAAAATATGCAACAACAAGACTTTTATGATTTTAAGTCTAAGATTAATAATAAGATTTGGTCGAAAAATACCAGTAATGAAAAAATTTCTTGGAACAAAATAAAAGAAGTGCATGTTGATAAAAATGATCCTAATAAATTGTTTTATAAATATGACTTAACTGAAACTAACTATTATTGCCTGATTATTCGTAACTCCACTAGAAGTTCACATTCTTTGCCAACTTTAAATAACATTCATAGTTCATTATTAAAAATTTCAAAGAGCAAATACGACGACCTTATGCATTTGTGTAATGCAGGCGTTATTGTTTCTGAGCACGTACATTTTTATAAATCATTACCATTTGAAAACACTTTGTGCCCTGTTAATGAAAATATTGATTCAGAAATTAATGATTGAAAATGGTGCATTTTGCTTTTTTCTGAATTTTTTTTACATTAAAGATTTGTCGGACGTAATTTCGGTTCCACTAAAATATTATGTTCCTAATATTATAAGTAATCATTTTTTTTTATTTCTGCAATTTGTTAAACTTTTATAGATTTTCTATAAATCTGTGATTCATAATATTGTGATCTCTTTTTGTGATTTTTGTGATAATTAATAATTAGTTAGAAGTTAAAGGGGTGATACCCTTAAAACTACATTATAATTATAATAGATATAACAAAGTAAAAAATATTTATGTCTACTGTGCTATTTAAGTCTAAGTAGAAGTCTCAGTACCAATAATTAATGTAACTGAAGCACTTAAAATGACAATTTATAACTGATTAATTAGTAATAATATATTTAAAACTGTAACTTTTTTTTGATATTATGTAACTACTTAATTTGGAAATTAAAGACTGTTGATTATTAAGTGTGGTTATTTATTACTTATTTTTCCTAAAATAAAAATAAACATACAACATGATTTTTATTTTGGTATTCCGGAGAATAAATTGGTTTGTTCACATAGGTAAGCATTATTTTCATAGAACAATGTTGTAAGATCACAAGCAGCGTTCATATGTGCGGAGAACAACATGGAATGTTCCCATAAAATGCCTATTTTTTTAAATAATCCTTAAATTTTCTTTATATTTATTTATAATAATGCTTGGAAATGTAGTATAAACCTTTGGTAAGTTATATTTAACTGGTACTTATAGGAAAAAAATAAATCGACAAAAAGTGTTTCTAAAACTTTAAACAGCTCTCCTGTAAAGTAGACATTTTGCAGATACAACTTTGTTCTATGACAGTGTCGATATAGTGAATCATGAAACTAACCCTTATTCTTTTATTGAACAAAACGGGTAACTTGTAAGTAAATTATGGACCTACTACCATATAATCTACTTTTTATACTACTCTGATGATCCTTATCTTAGGGCGGGTTCATATTGTACTTTCACTAATGCCACTCTTACATGAGGTCGGCGTAACATAACATTTAGAAAGACTTGCAATTATACATCAAGAATACATAAATAAATGGAGCTTACTTTTTATAACAGAAAGTGATAATAATGCGTACACTCATACTTAATTGGGAATTTGATAGTGTATATCTACGCGAGACGGCTTTCTTTCGTCGGTCGATAATGCCAAACTAAATGTATACTATATACATATAAATACGACCGCCAGGAATCTTCTTCATTATTAAATTACATTGACTTAAAAACGACTATGCTCAACAAAAGGTTATTGTTTTTGTCACTATAAGGAGTGGTTATTAGGAAGCTCGGGATATTCTAAATTTTTTTAATTTATGTCACCTCTAAACTCAGGTATTTTCGATTGTTATAAACCTATACTATAACGGAACGATGTTTAAACCTCAACAATGTTATTTCTGTTTCGAATCAATATTATTGTTTTGGACATGTTCCTCTAAAAGTCTAAATATAACTGCAGATCGCACGGGTAATTAAATGATCTTCCGTATTGCCAGAAATAATAAAGATATTTGGGATTTTCCGACGCCTAACCCCTCAATATCCATTCAATTATTTTTGCTCTCCGCTCTTCTCCTTTGATGGACCGGTAACATATCCATAATCCAAGAGATGTGATTGTTCATGGGTGATAGTGACCACTTACCATCAGGTGACCTGTTTGCTCGTTCGTGGGATCTAGTAAATAAATAACAATAAAATAAAAGTTTCCAATGTTAAGGTGTCTGTAATTGTAAGTCTGTGTCAAACTTTTTAATTTTGTAATTTTTTGTGGTGTTTTAAATAAAGAGTTGTTGTCTCCGACGGACATAAATGAAACTCCCGGATATTTTTAAACTTGTATTTCAACACAGATAGGATTTTTACATATTATAATTACTGGAGCGATGAACGTTGTACAAAGAGAGAAGTGAATATATAATAATAAAAATATTGTGGGGGTATCTTAATAACCAAACGATGTAACTCCTGACTATTTGCTGCGTCTTATACATATGTCTGAAGCGTATTGCCATAAGGATAATACTAGGCGCCAACATCCTCCCGCCGTTGAAACCTTCAGTTTTCAACCCTGTATTTCATCTGATGAAGGCAGAGGGCAGAGGCGAACCAAGGGCCGTCGTACAATTCCCCGTTGAGTTTTCACGTCTGCAACTCGAGAAACTCCGTCTGATCCAGGAAATAATTTCTGCACTCGTCCCAGTCTCCAACACAGAGGCGGATTATTATCTTCCTTCAAAAGGACTAAATCACCGATCTTCAGACTTGACTTCCCGGTTCTCCACTTGCTTCGTTGCTGTAAGTCAGCAATATGTGGGTAACTTAAATCACCATCATATTTATACACAACACACAAAATATATATTTACTAAACACACGGACAAACAATTTGATACTATAAATATTATTTTTATATATATATGCGCCAACCTATTTACATAGCAGTTCGTTCGTTTTTGTTTTTAAAAATCAATTGTCAGTTGAGTAATATAAAAAATTTAATTCGTTTTCTTGGTATCCACGAGCTGATAGTCTACATCTCCACAGCATCGTGACCTGATCTCTGGACTCAATATTTCTACCGCCTAACTTATTTCACTCGCTCACGTCATTTGCTCTTTCTCCTTCTTTTCTATTGTGTATTGTGAGTTGTGATATATAAAATTAAATTCTGTGATATTGACTCTGAACTTTTCTCTGCTTCATTCTACATACATTTCATCTGATCACCAACAACGTAACATCGCGTCACCAATTTCCATAACTGGTGACCCCGAACGAGCACTTATGATGAGCAGCGACGGCAGTGAAACCGGGACCTCGTTCAAAAGTGTGCGTACCCGCTCACACACAAAAAAGTGCGAACGCATATCGGCAGAACGAGTTCAACAACCAACAGCGTCACCCGAAGTAGCAGCGGCGTCAAATCACTCAAGGTTAGAAGCAACGATGGAGATGATGGCTCGTCAGGTCGAACATCTGACCAAACAAATCAACGCACTGACCGCGTATAAACACAGCCGTTCCCGTCCACATAATCGGCATCGAGCACCTTCACGCCAGCGTCATCGCTCGACTCCCAGGAGGTCGCAGTTGGAGTACCGCAAGTTTCCTCTCTGCTGGTTTCATCATAAGTTCGGCAGCCAAGCAAGGAAGTGCAACCAACCCTGCGATTACGCTGCGGGAAACGCCACGGGCAGTCGGTAATGGCGGCTGACGACTGTCCCTCCAGCTCTTCCACTGGCCGCCTTTTTGTTACCGACCGTACATCAAAATTCCAGTTTTTAATAGATACCGGCAGTGATTTAAGTGTATTCCCTCGGACTGCGCTTCGAGACAGACGCACGAAGACAGATTTTCAATTGTGTGCGGCTAATGGGACAATAATTCACACATACGGTTATATTAATTTTAATTTAAATTTAGGTTTACGCAGAGATTTTGTGTGGCAATTTGTAGTTGCTGATGTGTCAAAGCCAATAATAGGTGTAGATTTTCTATCACATTACAATTTAATTGTCGACATTCGTCAAAAACGAATAATAGATAGCTACACTAATATTAGCGCCGTAGCTTCACTTGGTGAATTTAATAGTTTAGTGTCTAGTGTTAAGATCTCGACTGGTAATTGCAAATATAATAATTTATTGTCCGAATTCCAGGAAATAACACGACCACCAGGTATCATACGCACCATCAAGCACAACACGACACATCATATACGTACTACACCTGGCCCGCCCGTCTCATGTGTGCCCCGGCGACTTGCTCCAGATAAGTTGAAAATTGCTAAGTCTGAATTCCAATCAATGTTGGCAAACGGTACAGCTCGGCCATCTGACAGCCCCTGGTCTTCACCACTTCACCTAGCTCCCAAAAAGGACAATAGCTGGCGTCCATGTGGAGATTACAGGATGCTGAATGCCAGAACTATTCCTGATAAATATCCGATCAGGCATATTCAGGATTTTGCCCATAGCCTATCTGGTTGCAAGATATTCTCAATAATTGACCTGGTTAAGGCGTATAACCAGTTGCCAGTTCACGAGGAGGATATCCCGAAGACTGCCATAACCACACCCTTTGGCCTTTTTGAGTTTCCCTATATGACGTTTGGTCTACGGAACGCCGCTCAAACCTTCCAGAGGTTTATTGACGAGGTAACTCGTGGCCTAGATTTTTGCTTCCCTTATCTCGACGATATTCTGGTGTTCTCTAAAAACGAAACGGAACACGAGAACCATCTCCGACAGCTTTTCACCAGGTTTCGAGATTACGGGATAGTAATTAACTTGAATAAATGTAAATTTGGTGAAATATCTGTGACATTTCTAGGCTACCACATTTCTGAACAAGGCAGTAAACCTCTGGAAAGCAAAGTGGAGGCCATAAAAAGCTATCCGGTTCCAAAAACAGCAAAGCAGCTTAGGAGATTTCTGGGCATGATTAACTTTTACAGGCGATACATACCGCGAGCCGCCCAGATTCAAGCCCCCTTGAACGCCCTATTGACCGGTTCCATAAAAGCCTCGCAACCGGTAGACATATGCGGTGACTCGTTGAGAGCTTTTGAGGAGTGCAAGGATAGCTTGTGTAACGCAGCTATGCTGGCACACCCGGACTCGACTTCCAAGTTAAGCGTGGTTACAGACGCATCCGATATTGCTATTGGCGGAGTTCTACAGCAGTTCAAGGATGGCAATTGGCAACCGCTGGCATTTTTCTCACGCAAGTTGAGCCCATCACAAAGGAAATACTCACCTTATGATAGGGAGCTCCTTGCCATTTATGAAAGTATTAAGTACTTTCGGCACTGGCTAGAAACGGCAATCTTTACCATTTATACTGACCACAAACCTTTGTGTCACGCATTCAGAGAACGCAAATCCAACTGTTCTCCACGTCAGTATAGATATCTGGATTTCATATCACAATTCTCGACTGACATCAGGCACATTGCGGGAAAAGACAACGTAGTTGCAGACACATTATCCCGAGTCGAAGAATTGCAGAAATCCGTAGATTCAGATACTCTAGCCAAAGCCCAGCAAACTGACCCCGAGCTGCAACATTACCTCACAGATGGCTCATCTTTACGAATTAAGAAGATGACAATCCCTGGCAGTCGTACTCAATTGTACTGCGATGTCAGCACATCGACTCCTAGGCCTTTCATCCCCCAATGTTTACGCAAGCAAATATTTAACAGCTTGCACTCTCTAAGCCACCCTGGTGCAAATACCAGTGCCAAACTCGTGGCACAACGTTATGTGTGGCCACAAATTAGGAAAGACTGTCGCGAATGGTCTAGAGCATGTTTGGCATGTCAGCGGGCTAAAGTGAATCGACACGTGTCCACTCCTGTAGGCACTTTCGATTTACCCGCCGCTAGATTTCAATTCGTCCACGTAGACCTCATTGGCCCATTACCACCATCGTCCGAATATCGGTACTGCCTCACAGCAGTCGATCGCTTCACGCGATGGGCAGAAGTTGTGCCTATCACCGATATTACGGCAGAAACGGTGGCTAAAGCTTTTTTGTCCGGTTGGGTCTCTCGATTCGGTTGCCCTACTGACATCGTAACCGACCGTGGCAGGCAGTTCGAATCTGCGCTGTTCCAGCAGCTTTCGAAAACCATCGGTTTTAAGCACCGAAAGACAACTGCCTACCACCCACAGTGCAATGGGCTAGTCGAGAGATTCCACCGGCAATTAAAAGCAGCCATCATGTGTCACGCAGACAACCGATGGTCCGAATCCTTGCCATTTATTCTACTTGGCATTCGAAGCGCCTTTAAAGAAGATCTTCAGTCTTCTTCCGCTGAGTTGGTTTACGGAGAACCGTTGCGACTCCCTGGTCAATTCTTTGACCGAAACGTTGACAGATGTCTCACTGATGTAACGGATTTTACATCACGCATCAGAACATTTGCCAACCAACTTCAACCAGTTCCAACCTCGCATCACACAACCAACAAAATATTTGTGCACAAGGACCTAGCGTCAAGTTCGCACGTATTTTTACGTGAGGACTCTCTAAGGGGCGCACTCCAACCAGCATACACTGGTCCCCATGAAGTTATCGAAAGGGAGACCAAAGTATTTAAAATACGAGTGAAGGGAAAAACTGTCACAGTATCGGTAGATCGACTTAAACCGGCCTACATACTGTCAGACAGCAACATCTCTCCCAAACAAGATATACAACAACCCTCCTCCACACCTCATCAGGACATACAGACTACCCGATCGGGACGTGTAGTTCGATTCCCGGACTACTTCCGCCCGTAGTACCTACGGTCTCCGGAGGGGAGTGATGTGGGTAACTTAAATCACCATCATATTTATACACAACACACAAAATATATATTTACTAAACACACGGACAAACAATTTGATACTATAAATATTATTTTTATATATATATGCGCCAACCTATTTACATAGCAGTTCGTTCGTTTTTGTTTTTAAAAATCAATTGTCAGTTGAGTAATATAAAAAATTTAATTCGTTTTCTTGGTATCCACGAGCTGATAGTCTACATCTCCACAGCATCGTGACCTGATCTCTGGACTCAATATTTCTACCGCCTAACTTATTTCACTCGCTCACGTCATTTGCTCTTTCTCCTTCTTTTCTATTGTGTATTGTGAGTTGTGATATATAAAATTAAATTCTGTGATATTGACTCTGAACTTTTCTCTGCTTCATTCTACATACATTTCATCTGATCACCAACAACGTAACATCACGTCTCCAATTTCCATAAATATATTCCCGCTGCCACCGGCGCCAAAAATGTTGATGAATCTGTTGTATTCGTTGGTAGCGTGATAAATTATTGGGGTTGCGGTCTTCGAAGGCAGGTGATGGAAGAGCAGTGAGTGGCCGACCAATGAGAAAGTGACCAGGGGTAAGGCAAAGAAGATCATCGGGAGAGGAGGATAAAGGGCAAAGTGGACGACTATTTAAAATGGATTCTACATGCGCAAAAAGGGTAGACAGCTCCTCAAAAGTTAAATGAGAATTGCCCATCACACGTTTGATATGATACTTAGCCGATTTCACACCGGCCTCCCAAATTCCACCAAAATGAGGTGCGTAAGAAGGTGAGAATATAAAATTGATTCCTTCCCCACTTGCAAAATCAGAAAGAGAGTCCGCGTTATTATTCAAAAAAATATTTAACTCCTTGGCTCCACATGTAAAATTGGTACCATTATCGCAAAATACTTCTATTGGCCGTCCACGTCGTGACACAAACCGTCGAAAGGTGAGAATAAACGCGTCTTTGGTTAAATCACTTACAGCCTCGAGGTGTATACATTTATATGTTAAACATACAAAAAGACAAAGATAGCCTTTAACTAATTTAGAACCACGTCCTTTCCTATTTAAAATAAAAAAGGGACCGGCGAAGTCTATACCTACCGTACTAAATGGGAAGTTTGGCGTGACCCTTTGGGAAGGTAAATTACCCATTATAGGTGCCAACGGCTTAGCTTGAAACCGCCAACATTTGACACAATGACGGATAGTTTGCCTAGCGAGACGTCTGCCATTAATAGGCCAAACGTAATCTCTAATGATGCCCAGCAGTAACTGTGGGCCAGCATGTAAATTACGAATATGTTCATATTGAAATATTATTTTCGTGAGATGATGAGATGCATCAAGCAGCACAGGGTGTTTTTTATCATGATGATAGGTTGAGGAATCAATACGGCCGCCTACTCGAATTAATTTATCATTGGGGCAATAAAAGGGTGTTAATGATAAAAGTTTAGATTTGAAATGTAATGAGTTACCGTTAGCGAGTGCCTTGTATTCGCTTGGGAACGACTGTAGCTGTGCTAAACGACACAAACTAATAAATGATTTACGTAATTCAGTTGGTTTTAAAGTACCTGAGACTATAGGTTTGTTGCAAGATTTTAATTTTAAATTATCAATATATCGTATTACATAAGCAAATATTCGTTTCAAGTGGTCGTAACTTTGATAGTTTTGAAAATTGATGAAGTTATTTGTTGAGGTTTCTAAGTTAACAATTGTAGAATTACGGTTGGTTTCCGGTAAGTTATTCACATTAACTTCATTGTTATTTAAAACAGGCCAAGTATCTTCGGATTGCAATAAAAACTGTGGACCTGACCACCACAGCAAATTATCTTTGATATGATTAGGACTTACTCCCCTAGATATGAGATCAGCTGGATTGACTGATGTTGGAACGTGACGCCAAGAATTTATGTTTGTCAACTCACAAATTTCCGAAACTCTATTCGCAACAAACGTTTTTAAATTCTTAAAACTCAAATGAAGCCATGCCAGCAAAATACTGGAATCACTCCAATAAACCTCACTATTTACCTTATACCGTAAAGAATCTCTGACAGCCTTACACAATCTAGCGGCTAAGAGCGCAGCACAAAGTTCCAAGCGTGGGATTGTTGTAGGTTTAGGGGGTGCAATCTTGGATTTGGCACACAATAATTTTACAGTGACTTCATTAGCAGAATTTATTGATCGTGCATAAATACAAGCTCCGTACGCAGTTTGTGAAGCGTCACAGAAACAGTGAAGTTCTATAAATATTGGGTCATCACAGAGTACATGTCTTGGAATTTTTATATTCCTAAGTGCAGATACAGAAGCAGTAAACTTAGCCCAGGTCAAAGCAATATTTTCAGGAATCAGATCATCCCAGCCTAATTTCTCCAGCCAAAGCTGTTGTAATACAACCTTTGCTTGCACTACACAAGGACTGAGTAAACCTAAGGGATCGAAAATTTTAAACAAATTAGATAATATTGATCGTTTAGTTGGACGATTGCTGATCAAATCAACTGGGAATTGTATTGGGAAATGCAGTGTGTCCGTCGATGGATCCCAGCCCAACCCTAGGGTGCTAGAAGACTCACTGAGCGTTAACCTTTCATTAACATCTAAAGCACATGAGTCAAAAATACTGGTAACATTAGTTTTAAGTTTTCTTAAGTTAAAGCAACCTAATTTAAGCGCCGCGGAAACCCCTTCTAGAATATGTTTTAATTCGCGTTCACTATCACTCGAAGTTATCATGTCATCCACGTAAAAGTCGTGCTGAATTACATTTTTGATGGTTTCATCTGGATTTTCTTCGCCAAGCTGCCACAGACAACGTGTGCTCAAATAGCTGGAACTTGCCATGCCGTAAGTTACAGTATTTAGTTTTAACGTTTTGATAGGTTGGGACTCATCTTCTCTCCACAGTATGAGCTGTAGATTTCGGTCCTCCTCATTAACTTGCACCTGACGATACATTTTTTCTAGATCGCCGGTCAGGAGGTACTTGTGTTGTCTAGCCCGTACTAGAATGGAGAATAGAGAGTCTTGCATATTTGGACCTGTCATAAGAATATCATTGATTGACAATCCAGATGAAGTAGAAGCTGATCCATCAAAAACAACTCGAATTTTAGTGGACTCGCTGCTTTCTTTAAACACGGCGTGATGACACAAAAAATATGATATATTGGGTCTTAATACGTCAGACTGTGAGAGATGACCTAACTCTTCATACTCTCTTATAAAGTTTACATACTGTAATTTAAGTTGTGGGTTCCTTTGAAATTTTTTCTCTAAACTATAAAAACGTTTTTTTGCTAGTGTGTATGAATCTCCAAGACAATTTGGAGAATCTATAAGAGGTAATCGGACAGAAAATCTGCCGGTATTTAACCGTGTCATATGAGTCAAAAAATGTTTTTCACATAATTTTTCATTTTGACTCAATGGTGTACTTAATGGCACTTCCTCAAGCTCCCAAAACTTTGATATTTCTATATTGAAATCATTTTCCGATTTAAGTGAAGTCAAAGAATGATGACATTGAATATTTGATATATTGTTTAAATCATTCATTTTGATTGGACCTGAAACGAGCCAACCAAATTGAGAGTTTCTTAAAGTGGGGTTATTAGGGCCCAGGGAACGCTGGTCGCAGCCAAGAATATCCCAAAACAAATCTGCTCCGATGAGTAGATCAATAGCGGAGGATTTATTAAAACTAGGGTCAGCAAGGTGTACCTCTGTAGGTATTTGCAGTTGCTGAGTGTTTATTGTGTGTCTGGGAATATTACTTGTTAATTCCGGTAATATCAGAAAAGATGTTGTGACGTGAAACGGTTTTATTAATGATTTTATCAGCGCCACACAACTCTCTGTAACTTTATTATTAACGTGATTGCCGATGCCGACAATATTGATATAATTTTTGAATAATGAATTACCTGATAAAGATAATTTGTCTCTAAGTGATTGCGTCATAAACGACGATTGACTGCCGCAATCCAACAAGGCGCGGGCTTGTTCTGTTTTATTTGTTGTAGGGTTACAAACCTCAACTAAGGCTGTAGATAAAAAAATATGCTTTGAACCTTGTGTAGTATGATTAGTTATCGTTTCACATGATGATATGGTAACTGCTCCAGTGGTAGTGGTATCTGCAGCACGGGTTTTGGTTGCTACCGGAATATGTAAAAGAGCGTTGTGCTTTTTTTTACATTCCCGACAAGGTCTGAGATAGCAGTTTCGTGTAATGTGCCCGAATCTTAAGCAATTTGAACAAAGATTTAATTTATTGACTTCAGCTATACGATCTTCCACACTCTTAGCCTTAAAAATAGGACAATCGTAGATTCTATGTTCGCCCTGACAAACAACACAGCCTGAAGACAATGAAGAATTACTCTGACACGCAGACTGGCAAACTGACTGGTATGTAACAGATTTATTGTGCTGGCGTTCGGCTTTATTGTTGGTACCCTTAGACGACGAAACAATTGATGCCTTATTATTATTATTATAGCTCAAAGAAGAGTGGTTTAGAGACACAAGGACATCCGCACGATCAATTAGAAACTTATTAAATTGTTGTAAGTTAGGAATTGAATCAGTCAAAGTGCCACGCCATTCCTCCCACTTGGTAAGAGTGCGGTTATCTAGCTTAGAACACAGTATATGTATTAACAAGACATCCCAATTGTCAACACGTAGCCCCAAGCCAGACAACGCTCTCAGGTTCTTGGTAACGTGGTCCACTAAGAAGCGAAGTGATTTATCTGACTCGCGATGCATTGGATGTATGTTTAATAACGAAGACAAATGATGGCTTATTAACTGCCGCTTGTTATCATATCGATCACATAACAACTTCCAGGCAACACTATAATTAGAATTGGAGACTTCTAAATTACACACTATTCTGGCTGCATCTCCCTCCAAATAAGATAAGAGATAATGAAATTTATTGATAGGTGCAATTCGTTCATTATTATGTATGACTGACTTAAATGTGTCACGAAATTCAAGCCAATGGAAGAATGTGCCGTTGAATTTAGCAATGTGTATATGCGGTAGTTTGAAACTTATTTCGTGATTGTTTGCATTAAACGGCGCGGCTGAACTATGGCTAGAATTCAACATGTTGCCAGATTCATCGTGGCGATTATTAGACTGATGATCTTGAATAAAATTCTGCGCATTCGCAATGTTCATTATAAATAATTGTTCAATGTCATCCCTTTCGTCAATCTCGGTTGTTAAATTACTCGAATTTAATATCTCGATTTGATTCTGCAAGTCATCGTACCGAACGGACAGTGA
Source organism: Hyles euphorbiae (assembly GCA_023078785.2). NCBI lineage: Eukaryota > Metazoa > Arthropoda > Insecta > Lepidoptera > Sphingidae > Hyles > Hyles euphorbiae. The sequence goes on from CM041040.1 coordinate 8,100,001, forward strand.
CTCAAATTTACTAAGTTTAAGTTTTAACTCAGCTAATTCAATGCGTGTAACAGAATCCTTTGACAAAAGATTCGTTAAATAATTCCTAAACTTAGTAATTTGACCCTTAATTGAACTACGCTTAATAAAAAGATCTTGTAATTCTTGCACAGAAGCGTCATCCTTACCCATTTTAACAATGAACAATACAAATAGATAAGTAAAGAAATGTGATTTTTAGTAATAAGAACTTAACGTTAAACTATGCAAGAATACAATGAACTATTAATAAAGTATTTATCTTACGTCCCTCTACTGGTGTCACCTGTGGTCTGGGAGTACCGGTGTGGAACCCGACAGTACTCCGTGGATGAGGCTTAACTATGTATTGTAGGCCCCGGCACCCGCAGATGCCAACACCGTTCCTGGAACTATTCGGCGAAACAATCTTATAATCCTGCTTTGATGTTATTATTTACCGGTACTCGAATACTTCAGAATATATGAATACTTGAAGCTGAGATGGAAATACAATTGTTTATCTTGTGAAATATGTAGGTCATTAAAACCGGTATGACATTGACGTAGGTACTAAATTACTAAAATTGTACCTTTAATGTGTAGATATTTATTTTAATCACTGTCCAATTAGTTATATAAGTACCTATCTGTATGAAATAAGTGCATGTAGAATCTCGAGGTTTATGAATTATAGAAAAGAAAAAACGTGGGTGAGGAGGTCAAGGAAAGGTCACTTAGCTGCATTGGCCAGGCTGCTGTACGGCGACTTCGGTTGATAGCAGTATGTCTAGACCGTAAATCAGGTGTAGGCTGCAATGGCTGAACCTCCAAAACTCCAAAATATCTTTTCTTGATGTAGCAAATCTGCTTAGTTGGTCAAGCTGACCGGGCTTCGTATTTCTTGATATATTTTTCGTTTTGCAAATCGTCCTGTCACGGTCGCCAATTTTTATGTCTCCGACGGACATAAATGAAACTCCCGGATATTTTTAAACTTGTATTTCAACACAGATAGGATTTTTACATATTATAATTACTGGAGCGATGAACGTTGTACAAAGAGAGAAGTGAATATATAATAATAAAAATATTGTGGGGGTATCTTAATAACCAAACGATGTAACTCCTGACTATTTGCTGCGTCTTATACATATGTCTGTGCCCCAAGCAGGAACATTTGGCTGTATAGTATAGTAATCGTAATAGTAAAATTTTGTATGGGAATTTGAACAGCGCCATTGTGAGCGTATTTGGAACTAAATTATGGCAGCAGGAAACGTTTACGACACTATAGTATGGTAATAACGATAGTTTTACTATACAAATGTATGAAAAGTGGTAGCAGGAATAATTTTTGACGTATAGTATCGCCGATTTACTATCGAGAAATACGATTGTTTTGTCACCGATATTTTTACCGTGAGAACATTATCGAGAGTATATTTTTGTATTTCTACACATCGAATTAAGGAAAAATGTGTTAATTACGGTCATGTTTAGTGTTTCCCGATGCCTTAGTGTTATTGTGTGTAATTATCTACTCCGTATTTCGCTAGTTAAATGAAATTCAATGCTGCGATATGAAGTTATAATTATTGTGATACCTAACTCAAATATGAAGGTTATTTCTTAGACTATGGACTGTTTGGAATCGGAGCAACGAACTTGGGAATCTTGCGAACAAGTATGAGGATATAGAAAGTCTGGAATTTATTGTAGTTAAAAACATACCTAACCTAAAACTGTAAAAAAACTTATAAATAAAATATTTACATGGAACTTTGATTTTCGTTTTGCGTACCTACTTAATCATTTTATGTGATACTTATAAGCTTATAAGTCAATGTATAGTCGAGAAAGCTCTTAGGGCAGAGAAGTGTGAGCATATAATATGTGAAAATAATTGCCGAGGAACTTAACGAGCAAAAATATAGAGAATACTTTCATAAAGCTCTCCTCCATAAAAATGTAGAGGGATTTTATAAAACATATGTACATATCTTTATCTATAACTTAAATAATATGAGAGTTATTAATTTGCATTAATTGTTTGACAACTAATAAAATAAAAAAATGCTACGTTCGGAAATCTAAACGCATAATTAATTGGAGTCATTTTTGTATATTGCGGAATAAAAGCAAGAAATATGTATTTGCTTATTAATTTATTTCCAATAACCTTTCTACGTGACATTAATGCATGTTTTATATTTTTTTGTTATTTTATAATAATAATAAATTAATTTACCCACGTAGTGAACGACAATTCCGCACGAATCATTCAATAACATTCGTTCATTACCCTAGGTTATCTGTCACTATCGTAACGTAATAGTATCGAGTTCACGAGAGTATGGTTAATCGATTCATGCTACCGATATGGAGTAGTAATAGTATAGTAATCGTTGTCACGATACTATTACTATACGATACTTCAAAATGTTCCTGCTTGGGGTACTGAAGCGTATTGCCATAAGGATAATACTAGGCGCCAACAGTTGTTATTATTATTATTATAAATAACTGCTGATTTCAGAGTAAACTAAATCCGTACACACCTACACAAAACGTGAGAACTAAAAAATCTTAATATGGGGTCAGGACAATGAAAGTGACTGTTGGGTGTATTTATTTATTACTAGAGGCAACTTTTAGCCCTTACATAAGATAAACAGATGGTATCAAATAATAATTACATGTAATTGGTATTCTGCCTAAGCAAATAGAGTCAAATGAAGCTATTGACCCTTGTCATTTAGCCTTGGCGTCCAATAAAATAGTTGGTGTCATCTGCGCCTTAGTTGAGCAATATTTACTACACTATAATTTAAAATAGTATTGTAAGATTCGGTTCTTGTAACCTTGTATAGACTGACACTATGAATTTCGCTTTTTCCGCAATCCTGACGTATCTAGTACATTTTAATCTGTATTCTTGATCTGTTCGGGGTATACTTCCATCCGTCGTATAGTTAAGATTTGGTAACCGTAGTTATGAAATCGAATTATAAATAATAAATATACAGTCAAATACATAGTCCTGACCCGTCACTAAAATCAATTAAGTCTTGTGTTGCTGATACTAGAAATTAAGATAGTCTTTTCGGTCTCACAAGTCTCGGGCCTGGTCCGAAAGAAATATTTGTGGACGACACAAATATTTGTCTCCGTACGGAGATTGAACACGCGACTTCACGTTATACAGCCGGCGTCTAACCAAGTGCGCCACAGAGGTTGTCATTATAATGCAGTATTTTCTATCAATACTCGTGAGTTGTGTATACGAGTGTGTTAATTTAAAGTTAGTCGGAAAGACAATAATTTCGATACAGCTAACAATATTCTTAATTTAATTTCGGGTTGGTTTTCTGCCAATAATCTCCTATTAAATGCTATTAAGACTAAATGCGTCCGTTTTGCTTTACCGAACGTGGCAAGTGTAAACACGCGCATTGAATTAAATTCAGAAATTCTAAATTTAGCTAATTCCACAATTTTTTTTAGGGATAACAAATTACAATGGGGTCCACAAATTGAGAGACTATCGGCTAAACTTAGCAGCGCAGTGTTCGCGGTCCGAAAAATAAGAAAACTAACTGACGTTGCAACGGCTAGATTGGTATATTTTGCTTATTTTCATAGTATAATGTCGTACGGCATTATTTTGTGGGGATCAGCGGCTGATATTGAGTCCATATTCATATTACAAAAAAGAGCAGTCCGTGCTATTTATAATCTAGGGAGCCGCGATTCTTTGCGATCTGTTTTTAAAGAAAGCAATATACTAACCGTGTCATCTGAATACATCTTTAAGAATATAATGCACGTTCGTAAAAATATTAATAAGTTTTATGAGGTCAGTGACACCCACACTATTAATACGCGGAATAAAAATAAACTAACAATACACTCGTTTAGACTAGAAAAGTCAAAAAAATCTTTCTTGGGTAGTTGTATTAAATTTTATAATACACTTCCCAATAGGATAACACAGCTACCGGACAAACTATTTAGGGCACATATTAAAAACAAACTTATGACTATGGGGTTATTATAATATTAAGGAATATATTGAGAATAAAAAAGCCTGGGATTAGGTGTTCTCTTGCACATTGCGACCTCCTGGGGCTCTATACTATTCACTCATTACACCCTCTAATTTAAATAATTAAAAATTTTAAACTTAAAAATTAATCTATACACAATTAAATTAATCAATTAAATTATAACTAAATATATAAAGATTAATTAATGCCAATTAAAATCATATGACGACCGATCGAGAAAATAAATAAAAATAATAATATGGCAAATCTTTGTAAGACAAGTCACAAATATTTATTTTAGTAAATTGACCAAAACCAAGACCACTGAGTTTGACTCGCTGGATCTACTCAGAAATGGGTCGCGCCGCGTAGTATCCAGTGGTAAAGTAAAGCCCGCTGAGTTTGTTCGCCGGGTCTTCTCAGTCAGGGCCGCGTTGGATCCGGCAGTAAGCCTAAACATACGGGACGTTTCGGAAATACTTATGGTCGTTGTCTTAAATTGGACCCAAAACAAGCCCAATGAGTCTTATTCGCTGGATATACTCAGGACTGTGTCGCGTCGCGTAGTTCCAGTGGTAGTGTAAGCCCACTGAGTTTGTTTCGCCGGGTCTTCTCAAGAAGGGCCGCGTTGGATCCGGTGGTAACAATAAACCGCTACGCACCGTTGTAATAATTTTCATGGTCCACTAATTAATTTAATTTAATTTGACTAACGTACTCTTTGAAAAATAAATGACCATAAAGTCATAACTAATACTTTAAATAAATTAAGAATAAAAAGTAAACAAATAAATAAAACTAATTCTAAATAAAAATAAAATTAATTTAAAATAAATAAATTACATAAATAAATAAATTAAACCAAGAAATTAAAATAAGTAATACTAAGTATAGGAAATGTATTGTTTATAGAGATTAAGTTCTATGTGTATTGACTTGTCATAAGAGCCTTAAATTGCCTACGTGACCAAGAAATACATTTCATTTCATTTCATTTCATTTCAGTGTAATATTATGTAATATCCCGACCGACTTCGTAAGTGTTCCTTTAACTATCCCCCTAGGGATGATACACGAAAACTTCCTTTATACTCGTCACAGTACAATATTATCTCAAGTCTCCACACATTTGGCGTCAGGAATTAGTTAAGACGCCTATTTCCAGTCATTTAACAAACCAACACACATTCGCTTTGTCTCTCAATGTACATAATTGAACAAAATATAGCCTTAATTTATTTGCTTACTTAATTTAAAGACGTCAAGTTCAGTTTCAACAGTTTAAATTATTTGTAGTTATCGTCTTCAGACGCCCGCAATCGTGTTTTGAGTGCTATGTAATTTCCTTCAGGCGCTATTAATTTATTCAACCCAATTAAAATTTGAGTCGACTTATTGTGCATAATGGATACAATTAATTATTACTATATTATATACTGTGGTGTGCGTATATTTTTGAGATGCCACTATTGGTAAGCATGATACTCTGCCTACTACCACCTACGTCAAAAAAAATTACAGACACAAATTTACCATTTATTTTTATTATTTTATTGCTATGATTGGTGAGACGAGCATGTCATTCGCCTGATGTAAATGATATGACGATTCATGGACAGTAGCAATGCTTAGCATTCTAGAGCGCTCGCTATCCTGAGACGTAAGAAGTACAGTCTCATTATACCCAGTAGTTCCTCTGGATGGTCTTTCAAACCGGAACACAACAGTGCGTTTACACTGCTTTTTAACGGTATAAGTAAACATTGTAGTGGTACCTACCCAGAAAGCTTCTCAAATATGAGAAACCTGCCAACTCAACTCAATTGCACAACAACTAAACTACAATAAATTTCTTCTTTAACGACTCCTTGAGCAAAAGGCGTGACTATCAACCATTGCAAACTAAAACAAAATAGGTGTATGTTTTAGCGCGACATCTACACCTGGGCGCTAGACCACCGCGTGCACCACAAGTACTCTGAGAGCGTGGCAGACCCTCACGATGTGAGGCGAGGGTTCTGGTTCGCGCACGTGGGCTGGCTCGTCCTCACACCACACCCAGCTGTGGAAGACCGCAGAGCTGCACTACGGAAGACATCGGTGGACCTCATGGCTGACCCCGTGGTGAGGATACAGAAGAAGTGAGTTTACAATACTTCTTGATTGTGCTGTTTTCCTGTTTAGATAACTACGGATGAGCTTTTTTAGTTACTTGTATGGACTTCACATCTACGTCATTCCCGACTTATATATGTGAAAACCACAATTATGAAATTATTAAATACCTACTGTTTGGCCGATGACCTATTCAGCAATACTTCTTCATTGTGCTGTTTTCCTATTTAAATAACTACGGATGAACTTTTGTAGGTACTTGTATGAACTTCATAGTAACGACACTCTCGACTTATTGATGTTAAAAACCACAATTATGAAATTATTATGAACTGTTTGGCCGATGATAGATTCGGCAAGCGGGTATACAGAGAATAACCGCGAAAAACCGGCAAATGCTCTTTTAAAAGTTTGCATAAAGATTATAACTTAAGTATAACGATAACTTAACCACAAAACACCAGCCATTGAGGTATTATACTAGAGCAGACATCGGGAACAAAATCTGTTGCGTATGGTGCATGCACATGGGTACAAATTGAAGCGAGAGGGAAGATATGTTTCTTCGTAGGCGTGAAAGAGACAGAAATAGAATGTACCCTTCATTTTGTTACAAACATTTTGTTTGCAGTGTCCCCTCTAGTATATTATATCAATGACACCAGCACAATAACTCTTGACTAATGACAACGACATTACACTTGTTAAGTTCAACTAAGTAAGAAACATTTTAATGGGCTACGGCTTTTCATGATAAGACTCGGCGAGTCTTCTGCGATTTTTTATTTTTTTTTAATGCAGTGGATGGCAAGCGTGCCCTTTGTCTAATGGAAAGAGACACGACCGCTCATGAACAGTAGCAAAACCAAACACGAGCATGAATTACAAAGCAATGCTTGGCATTCCACTGTGCTTGCCATCCTGAAACATAAGATGTATATAAATTGTATATAAATAAATAAATGAAAATGTTAAGGCTGATGTATAGTAGTAATTGCTCTGTCTACAATGCCCTTCAAATTGGAAAACAAAGGTGCATTTACACTGTTGTTAGGTGGCCTCACACATTATGAGAGACCTACCACCTGTAACCCTTTATAAATAGTCAATCACATTACCAAAGTAACCTTAAAACAGCCACTCGTACTATAACTGAATTGTATATGATTAAAATTAAGAAATTATTAAACAAACAATTATGTTAATTAATCACAATGTCACAAGGTATAACATACTTTGAATATTAAATTCAATAGCTTACTATCGAATTTCGAAACTTAAAAAAGGCTGTTTTAGCATTAATTTAAAATTAATGGGTTCCGGTTCTAAATATGATGAACCATAAATTAAACTCAGACAAACGTTGCATTAATTAAATATTCATGAAATAATAGGTTTTTATATAAAATCCGTTTGTAAAGTAACCACAATTACAATATTTTACTTTATATTAATTTAATTATTTGTGTCAATGGATTAAGCGCCAATATTACATACTAGATAACTAAAACGACAGTCTACAAACGTATTATTGTACTGTATTTTATCAACGCATATACATACATTCCTATGCAAGGCACGAGCCTCCTCTACAATCGAATATATGATTGAGAGGGGTAAGGCCATATAGTCCACCACACTGGCTTAGGACCCTACTATATTCAACGAAACGAAGTTCGAAACTTCGGACAAACGAAGTTTTTTATACGATACGAATGTATATATATAACGTACACCGTAACTATAAGTCTATGGTTACGACCATAAATCAATAACGACCATAAGTTTTATGTAGGTACATTCGTATCGTATATAAACTTTGATCATCCGAAGTTTCGAACTTCGTTTCGTTGAATATAGTAGGGTCCTTCGTTCGTTCGTTCGTTCGTTCGATGGATATAGTAGGGCCCCTAGTGCGGGTTGACGGACTTTACATACCATAGACAAATTCCTAAAGTATGCAGGTTTCCTCACGATGTTTTTCTTCACCCTTATAGTGCGTGGTGGTACAATCAAACATCAATACACACAATATGACTCCGAAAAGTCAGAGGTGTGCCATGGGATCTGAACCCGCGACTACCCTGAACATGTTGGCGGCCGCGTCTGAACCATTTACCAACAGGCCACCACGCACTTTCAACGGAATTATATTGCGTCAATAATAAAAAAAATCATATTATTTAAATTATGTACATTTCACTGGTAGGCATGGGCGTAGCCAGGGTGGGGCAGAGTGGGGCGCTTGCCCCACCCTGGCTTTGACCTGTAAGGTACCTAACCAACTCTAAAAAAAATAAATTATCTAGGTAAAGTACTAGGCAGGTGAGCAATAACAAAGTATTTAGGATAATTCGAATTATAAACACAGAAACAGGGTGTTATAGAAGAATACCGTGGGTACAATTTGCTAATTACATATGATTTAAGGCTGCTGCCCCACCCTGATCCCACGGCTGGCTACGATCATGCTGGTAGGTCTCTCACATGTAAGAGGCCACCTGGGTAGGTACTACCGCAATGTCTATTTCTCCTGCTAAACAGCCTGCAGTATTAATGCACTGCTGTGTTTCGGTTTATGGACAGTGTAGCCAGATTTACTACTGAACATATTGACTTAACATCTTATGTCTCAAGATGGCGAACGCAGTGGAATGCCGAGAATTGCTATGCAATTCAAGATGTTGGTTATTTTTTTATTTTTTATTTATGAGTGGTCGTATTGCTTACCATCAGGTGAATGACAAAGTCGTCTCGCCATCAATAGCAATAAAAAAACATTCAGTAAGCCTATAACCGTTACATAACAACGGTCTGCTGTCTACAAAAATATTTGTTTTCCTCTTTCGTATTTTGAGATCACATGATCGATGACACTCAACAAAAATTACCGGAGAATAAATTTTCTCGTTTTTTCAAATTTTTTCATAGTATCTCCGCTCCTATCAGTCATATGTGATTTTATATAGCTTATTGCCTTCGTTTATAAATAAGTTATCCAACATTTAAATAATGTTGAAATTCGAATCAGTAGTTCCTGACTGAACGTTTGTTAGCACTAAAAGGTTATTTATTATTAATGTAAACATTGCGTTTAACAATTTCAGCGGCGTGTTTCCATCTCTTTATTTATTTCCGCATAGGTACAGAAAAATATTTTCGTTTCCTATCTAAGAGAAATAAATGGTGTAATTGCGTTATAATCCAATATCCGATGGCAATTGTGGAGACAAAGGGCTCTCTTAATTGAAAACAAATATCATCAACCATTTAAATACTTTTAAGCGTTCTGTTTAAAAGACCATACAATACATTATTATTATTATTTAAGTTGGACATTTAATCGCGATACCATTGCTGTTCTAAAATGCCAAGCAATATTCCTACAAAATCCAGAACGATTTGCTCTAAGCATTCATTTTCGTGACACAAAAGACGATAAAAAAAATCTGTAAACCAAAAATAATTACGGGCAACACGTATGGGAAAACTGTATCATGGAGGTAAAATAATGAATTATTGTATGATAAATCAAAACCAAGTGCGTGGCCTGTTGGTAAACGGACTAGACGCGACTGCCAACATGTTCACGGTGGTCGCGGGTTCGAATCCCAGGGCACACCTCTGACTTTTCGAAGTCATGTGTGTATTGATAGTCAATCACCACGCACTAAAACGGTGAAGGAAAACATCCTGAGGAAACCTGCATGCCATGGCGATTCATAAGAATTTCTATAGATATTCTATCTTCACTAGGCCAGCGTGGTGGACTATATTATGGTCTAATCACTCACAATCGTATTTTTGATTGTAGGAGAGGCCCTTGCCCTGCAATGGGACCTATATGGGCTGATACAGAACATCCCAAAATCTTTTAGGCCTCATGTTTCTCATCCGATTATGAACATAACTCATTTTCTAAAATCTAAAAAAAGGTTCTGTAATAACGATGAACGAGTGCTTTTGAATTCCATTTTTATTTCTTTCTATCACACAGTAGCGATAAACTTCAAATAATTGGTCTATTTTAGAAAAAAATCTCAAGTTGTATTAAATGTAATGGAGTTTTAGACCCAAAACAGTAATTAGCTCATTTTGCATTTTCGGACTTAAGTATTTAATCTAACCCCTGGACTTAGTTACCCATTTCTCTAAATCAGGATCACATTTTGCTAGTAACTGCTTTATTATGGCTATCAGGGCTATCTCTATGTCCACGAAAACTAAATTAGTAACTTCGTGGAGTATAGTAAGCTCGCGACGTAAAAAAAAACATGTTTATTTTTTTATGTGCATTGTTGCTCTTCTTCTAATGTCCAATATAACCGCCATTGTTATATGGATATACGCCTCCTCTAAATTACGCCATTTCACCCTTTTGTCAGCTCATCACATCCAGCATGCAAAAACTCGCTATTTTGCAAATCTTCACACGCCACGTTAGTCAACACGCCGCCTCCACTCAAGAACACGATTACTCCAACGGTTATTAGTTCTTCGACAGATGTGGCCAGAGCACTGCCACTTCAGCTTGCTAATCCAATGTGGTATGTCTATAACTTTAGTTCTCTGTCCGATAAGATCATCACGGATCTTATTTTCCAACGGGACTCTGAGCATAGCACGCTCTATAGCTCGCTAAGCGACTATAAACTAGTGGATCAGTAGTACTGTAAGTGGCCAAGTCTCAACACCGTAGGTCGCACTGGTTGAAAGCTATCGCTTTCAAGCTTTTTGGCATAGGTGAATACTTTTATTATCTTTCTTAAAGATGTTTGTACGTAGTTAAAGTGTCTGCCCCAGCCTGATAAATAAGAAACAACTTCAAGCTGGTGACCAAATACAGCGAGAGGTCTGCGGTTGTAGATCACTAGTACGGTTTTGTCGGAGTTAATTTTAAGACCTACTCGCTGTGAGGCTGAATCTAGTAAATCCACGTCTATTGCAGTACTAACTTATTGACGTGACAACGTCTTAAATTAGGTTGCGGCTGGGAGTCACTTATGAAAAAGTGTAACGCCCGGTAACGTTACGATGAGTCACCGAACGAGAGAGAGGCCCGCCGAATGCCTTGCGTCTCTCTCCCACTCAATTTAATTATATTTTTTTTCAGTTTCACCCACTTTTTCCAAAATTGTCCCATAGCCCCCCCCCCCTGCCTTCCCCCACCCTTATTCCGAAATAGTGCCTATTAGCCTCCCCACGAAACCTACCCCCCCCCCCCCTCCCCTGCCCCACCCCGAAAATTTACCTCACCCCCCCCAATCCTATCTCGGCCAACATAGGTCGTAGACCCACCGAGTTTGGTATCCTCGGAACCGTCTTGGCGAGGGCTACAAATTGACCCCGCCAGAAATCCCAAATTACGCAAAAAATTACCCCCCCAAAAAAAAATATTTTACCTCCAAAAAATTTATTGACGTGACAACGTCTTAAATTAGGTTGCGGCTGGGAGTCACTTATGAAAAAGTGTAACGCCCGGTAACGTTACGATGAGTCACCGAACGAGAGAGAGGCCCGCCGAATGCCTTGCGTCTCTCTCCCACTCAACTATGATCGGTCTGCCGCGCGCGCAGCACTAGAGAATTAGGCGCATTGAATCGGCGCATGCTTGTGTCTCTGTCTTTGTCTTTCTCGAACGTTCTTGGCGTTGGAAAAACAAGAAAGCGTCACAATACAAGTTCACACGTGTGGTTAAAGTATCGTCAGCTGTGTCTGTAGTGAAAATATGGAGTGCTTAGATTCGTCATTACATGTACAATGTTTTAGTAAACAAAATATATTTCTATAGTTAAAATTTGTGCAATTCTTATTTTCATTCAATTCCTTGTTCCTATTGTGCAATTTAATTATATTCATATCAATAAATATTCTACCGAGAAAAAGACGTTGTCATGTAAAATCTTTTTTAGATAACTTTCTATTTATCGCTTCAGACTCCCTCTTTCTCTTTCATTTTTTTCCTACAATATAAATAATTTCTAGAATAAGATATGTACTTTATTTGGAAAATATTCACTTTATATTCATTAAATTATAATTTTTAAGGTTTTCGGTTCTCGGTTTAAGGACGAGGCCCAATCGAGCCTGGGCCCTATCGGGCTTGAGACCCTGTCGGACCAGGGGCCCCTTAGGCCGGGGGCCCGTGGCATTTTGCGCACTTTGCCACCCTATTGTTACGCCACTGGTTATAATGATTTTTTAGGTATACGCGAATGTTACTCATTGAAATAAGACTATTATTTTATCGCGAATTTAGTTTCATAACTACTTTATAACCGACTTTTCTCTACATTCTACACCATAGTGTATATATTTGCCATTAACTATTTGATTGTCGATCGCCCGTAGTACTCACGTTCCGTTTTACCTAATATGTGCTTTGAGGTTAGAAACCATTTTCATGAATTTCTCGATAATATGCATCACCTTTTCACAAGAGTGATATCGTTGTAATCAAGGACCCAATCCCTATCACCTGTGATTACTTTCACTACTGCCTTTGTGCCTTAATATTCTAAAGTCCAGCTTGACTGTGCCCCAAAACCGACTCGGGATACCCCGACATCACGTAGTCTTTTGGCTACCAATCCTAGAGTGTATATAAAATCAGGAGGCGGGGATGGAGGTCAGCCCCTGTCAGCTGTAATGAAAGACAGGTAAACCGTGCGAGCCGTAGCGGCTGAGCCTGGTCTGGCTGGCTGGCAAGCAGAAGCAGCGGAGGTGAGCGTGGATGCCTATCCTTTGTTACGTAAGGGCGCAGGGGCTGCACTCCTCGCAGCGCCAGAGACGTTGCAGAAGTCAATTCGTTTTGAAACCATATATTTTGAGGTTAGGTTTCATATTTTTTTTCTCCCGGGAACGATGCGTCACCTTTTCATGGGAGTGGTGCGAGGGTTAAAGGACACAGTTTCAGTTATATTAAAAAATAGAATTTCCTAGCAAGTATAAAAGTACAACCAAACAAATATCACACATATAACTTAGTCGCTATCCGGTAAGAAATACCCATATTCGTTTACAGGCTCATAGTCCCGAGTCTCTGGACGCGTAACGCCACCTTAAATTCGTGTGGCAAACACATTTCATATTAATTTACCAGAACACGCTAAGAAAGGCAGTCTTCATATAATATTAATGAAACAAAATAAATACCCCAACTTATTTGTCTGTGGTATTATTACTGGGACGATGCCCGCTGTTTTAATTAAACTGGAAAATTTTAACCCTACTATTTCCAAACTCAAGAAAACTATTACATTTCACTACACTGTCTTAACAATTTTACATACCATAGAAATTCTTAGAAATCGCTATGGTAGGCAAGGTTTATTCACAATGTTTTTCCTCACCGTGATAATGCGTGTGACTGACTATCAATATACACGTGACTCCGAAAATTCAGAGATGCGTCCTAGGATTAGAAGACGCGTCCACCGTGAACATAGTGACAACATCCATTACCAACAGGCCACCATCCATTTAAAAACATGTATATTCTTCCTCGGTAACATGTATATTCTTACTGCCTCGGTGGCGTAGTTGGACTACGGTACGGTTACAAAGCTGAGGTCTCGGGTTCGAATCCCGGGTTGGGCAAAGTGATATTGGATTTTTCTATTCAGTATCAGCCCGGAGTCAGGAATTTGTGCCCGATATGGCGATAGGCTCGCCACCTATCACATCGTGGGACGGAACATACAAGGCGAAATGTGGGTGCCCTGGCACCTCTGCCTACCCCTTCTGGGAAAAAGGCGTGAGTTTATGTATGTATGTATGTATATTCTTAATTAAATATCTCTTAATTAAACAGAAGTGCAGTATATTAATGAATTACCATATTTGTAAGAGACGGGACAGCGCGTTCAAGTCTAACTTTTTGGAGTCATGTGTGTATTTGGTACTCCATAACCACGCACTACAAAGGTCGCGGAAAGTATAATACGGAGACCTACTTTCCTGAAAATACAAGGATTCCGAAGGCATTCGATTTCTGCTAACCACTTTTAGCTAGTGTAGCGGGCTACAAGGTCTTCCCCCGAAAGGATTAACGTAAGCCAATTCGTAAAATTTAAAGCAATATTATTCTGTAACATGACTGAAAAGGTGCAGGGTGAGGGCAGTAGGATACAAATTCATTTAATTTTGGGTGAATTCTTCATGTATTGATAGTAACAAACAATCTATACTCTTCTGTTTTTGAAGATGTACGCAGAATGATACATATTTACTTAAATATAAATTTAATACTGTGTTATCTACGTTAGAGATTCTAATAAAAAATAAACATATATATTATTGTTCCAGATTTTTCATACCCATGTTCGCGTTACTGAACGTGATATTGCCTGTGTGGGTGCCGTGCCACTTCTGGGATGAATCTTTACTAAACAGTTTCGTGGTGAGCTTCGTCACGCGGTTCACTATTACCCTCAACATCGCCTTCTGTGTGAACAGCTTCGCACATTTGTGGGGGAACAAGCCTTATGACAGGTTAAATATTTTCATTTTTTGTTGTTCATAAACTGTAAGTTATTTTTAAAGATAAAGGAGGAGACCCATTTTACTATGAAAACTACTATTGGTGAGAAGATTTTTGTCCCTCGAGGAAACCTACTTTTTTGAGTGGGTATATTTTCAATAAATATAAACATAATTACCGACCCAAAAATTATATTGAACTTGAAATTCAATATTATTATTTTTTTGTCTTCAGCTCTATGAGCAATATGTACCATGTGATGATAATTACTTTATTTTATAAAAAGTAAGTCCGCCAACCCGCACTAGGCCAGCGTGGTGGACTATATGGCCTAACCACTCTCAATCGTACTCTGGATTGTAGAGGAGGCCCGTGCCCTGCAGTGGGACGTATATGGGCTGATACATACATACATCGATATCAGGGTCAACGATATTTTTTACCGATGTTATGGTATTCTCCTTTTTGCTAATAATTCCGCTCGTTTGGATATGCTATATATTTTTGGTCACTATTAGCATAACCTAAAAATAATGTTGTTTTGTTTGCTACAAGGCAGTTTTAATAATCTAGCTTGTAATATAATATAGGAGTCACAAGTTACTTGTTACAAGGACTAAATCATTAATAGTCGTTTTTCTGATGTAATTCACGATGACCTTGTAAGACTATAATTTATGTTATTAACGTACCGCAAAACATTCCATATTATTTTGAACAGATTCATAAAGCCGGTAGAGAACAGCATGGTGAGCTTGGCAGCACTGGGTGAAGGGTGGCACAACTACCACCATGTGTTCCCGTGGGACTACCGGACTTCCGAGTTGGGCAGGCTTAACATCTCCACCAATTTCATAGACACATTCTCCAAAATCGGATGGGCATACGACTGTAAGTTTCTTCATAAGCCTACTAATATTCTTCTTGGATATATTGACTTAAAAATACTAATATAGGCCCCCAGCACGTAATATCACTAGTACAGCTCTGGTTCACCAAAATATTTTATGGATTTACAACGAAATTAAAATAGTAATCTCTATTAATGAAGTTAAAAACATACAATGACCAAGAAGGCAAGAAAAAGCACATGATAAACACTGCTATGAGGACGGCAGTAATATACTATCTAGAATTTTCAACACAATTCTGCTTTGTAATTGTTTGAGTATCCAAGCGTTGTTTATGTACCTAATTGTTGATTGTTATGTTTTCAGTGAAAGCAGCAACTCCGGCTATGATCGTGAACAGAGCTAATCGAAGCGGCGATGGAACGTTAGGCGAGGCAGAGGAGCCCGAACCTACATCTCCATATAATTGTCACACTGACTGATCTTGGAAATGTGTAGTTTTCGCGAGGTATATCAACTGCTCAGAACTATTTCTTTGCCCAAATTCTTTGTTGTCCCGTCTGTATTGTGGGAATTTAAGGAAATCTTTATTGCGGAAATTGTTCAATATTGGCACAAAATATTAGAGAATGTATTTACTAATAACTTCTTTAAAATGTAATTTGGGGCCAAAAACAAATATTCGATTACAAATTGATCATAAATTTCAACTATTTTTACGGGGGTAAAAATATGTAATATATGCATTTAATATTATAATTTACCAAAATATTGCAACTTCCCAATGTACAAAAGTTATTAATATTTTTAAACTGGTTGTTTATACGGTGAATAATTAAGTTTAACATTATCTGTCACAATTTCGATACTATTATTTTTTATGCCAGTTTGCTCCAAACCGAATTAACATATTTTGTGATCTCTACTCAATTAAATAAGGATATTCAATATATTGCACTCAAATATTTTTTTTGGATTGTTAGTAGAAACCCATACAACTATGTCGTATTAAAGGAATACTACCTACTGAGGCCATATTTCAAAAAATCCACTCACTGAAATAATGTTAAAGGGATTCTTGGTAAGACTAATACGCTTGCCAACTTCTCTATAGGTATCATAGCTAATTGGTTCCTAGATCATTAGAAAATTCTTCATTCTGCATAACAGGAAAAAAATATAAATGAATTATATGTGAACAAAAAAAATGTGCTTAATGTAAAATGTATACAGGGTATATCAAGACTGCTACCGAAAACGAAACTGGGTGGTAGTTTAAGTGACTTCAGACACAATGCAACTAAATTTTATGCAAAAAATTGTGACGATTTTTTTTGTATTTTTTTTCTATCGTCGTATTTGGGTGGTAAATACATAGATTTTTCTTAAATAATAGTGCACACCCTTTTATTTTTAGAGACATTATGGTACGCAAGGCTTTAAATTATTATTTTAGCAAAAACTATGGATTTACCACCCAAACTCGACGATATTGAAAAAAAAAATAAAAAAAAAATATCGCGTTTCTTTGCGAAAATTTTAGTTACATTGTGTTTGTAGTCACTAAAACTACCACCCAGGTTCGTTTTAGGCAGCACTCTTGATATACCGACAGCAGTTTGACAGCCTCCGTGGCGCAGTTGGTTAGACGCCGGCTGTGAAACGAGAGGCCGCGGGTTCGATTCCCGCACACAAACAAATATTTGTGTGAACCACAGGTATTTGTATCGGGTCTGGGTGTTTGTGAGACCGAAAAGTCTCTCGTAGTTCCTGATACCCACGACACAAGGCTCGATCTTAGTGTGGAGTCAGGACTATGTATGTGACTGTTGGGTGTATTTATTTATTTAGTACTGCGGGAAAAAGGTAGAGCAAAGAGGGAGGACAGTGATTTTTTAAAATTGAGCTTGCCAATAGCCCGATGGTAAGCGATACGATCCCTCATGGACAGTAGCAAAACCAAACGACACCACAAAGCAATTCCTTGTATTCCACGGCGCTTGCCATCCTGAGACATAAGATGTTAAGTCTCATTGTGTCTAGTAGCTCCGATTGCTTAATAGTGACAAAGATAAAAGACATCGTTATGTGTAAGATTTTGTAAATTTTTTGTTGCATCCACAACGAAGTTACTTTTTGTCGAGCAACGTTTTCAAATGTTACGCAGGAACATCAGATAACAAAATGGTATTTATTGTTAGTACATGTTGCTAAGTTAGTTTATGTTAAATAATGTTGTATAACATATGGTAACAATCGATTATATTGTTATATTTTATATTGTTCTTTGTTATATATAGATATTTTAAGTTATTGGTGGCATGGACGCGATTACATACATTCAACAATAGTAACAAGTTGCAACAAAAGTTACAGATTGTTATGTTACCTTGACCTTATGTTACCGAGCTGAACAATGTTGCCCCATAAAAGGTACAACAAAGATGTCAACTCTAGTATTATCTCAATGTGCACTAAAGCCCATTTACACGGGGAGTTTCGTATGCCATTATCGCATGACGGAACTGCCGTAAATTCTTGTGTGTTGACAAATGCACGATGCAACTTTTTTTATATCATTACGATAATCGTATCTTCGTGGGGGAGAATTTATCCCCGAGTAAATGGGGCTTTAGTAGATCATTCATATTAATCTTAATGGATGACACGTTAAGAAAATTTCTAAAAATGTTTTGTCTTGTTTTAGTTTAACGATTTATCGAATTAAGATTTTTTGTTTAGAATAACTGGTCTGTAGGATAAGTCGTAATTATAAAATAATGTGCTCTATTCGAATAATTTATCTTAGGAGGCTTATTGCAGTGTTACACAACATGTAATAAGTTTTTTATATTTCTCAGTCAAACTGATAATTATACCTCATGGTAGTGTAATCAATATTAAAGATTATCGTCTATAACACCGGACTGCCCGGAACAGATGGACGCAGGTAGACCGGATCGATTTACGGCCGGGTGCAATACTCTGTCTGTCTTTTACTACCCGTTAAAATCGCTAACTCTAGTATGAGTTCTGTCATTTTTCGGTCTCAATAATCGTAGACAGATGAATAAACATATCTATGATTTGTATCTATCAATGGGAGGGCTCTCGCTAACCATAGTTAGGAAATTCCATACAAATTAAAATATACGCGTTTCGATAACGATTCGAACTACTGTAGTTATTCGTGTTTAACTAGCTGTTAACGTTTTCTAATATCGCTGCAATATGGTGGATAATACGTCGATTAACCCAGATATGTGGTATTTTTATGGAAAAAATCAGCAAAAAAAGTGACATTAATATATTCAGTGATGAAAGTGATAACGAAATGTTTAAAGCTGGTGTATTTGACGCCGATTATAATTTATGAGATCAAAAAAACTATGTGAATATTCTAGTTCAGAATTTATTTACAGATTTACTTTTTAGATGAAATAATACATCAGCTATTATGTTTATTTCTACATTTAAACCCAGCCCGCAAGGAACCTTCCCCCTGGTAAGCATACATATCAAATATTTCATTAAGTTTTATAAGTGTATTGAATTATTCCAAAATCATATATTCTATAATAAATGTAACAGCTCGGGAACAATAATGTGTCACTGTTCCATTAATTGCTGCTATCATTGTGGTTTTACGTACTGGGGAGAATGCATGTTCAGTAGGTATCTATTTTTGGGTATCAAAAGCTACAGTCAGCCGAATCATTACTGATGTGCCTCGGGCTATAACTGAGCTATATTAGCAGTATGTAAAAATATTAGACCACACACAACATGGGTTTCATAAAATTGCAGTTTTCCCAAGAACCTTTGGTGCAATTCATTGCACATATTATATTCCCATAGAGCCACCTGGTTAGTAATGACTACCTTTAGATATATTAGGATTAATCAATAATTATGTATTAATATTGTCTATGATATTAACATAAATCTTGGTATTATGTATCAGTTATCTGATCACAATGTATTAATCTTAATATTTTTATTTTTAGATTCAAATATAGGAGAAGAATTTAGGAAAATAAAGGCATTATTGTTCAAGAAATGTGTATTGCACAGTTACTTTTCATGAATGTATTGGAATGCTAGCCTGGGGCTCATTACACTACTATATTTAACAACTCTGCTAAAAGGTATTTATCTCATACTTTATATTTTGAAAGAATTCAAATTCAAATATTGTGGTACATAGGTGAAAATGGTGTTACATTCAATTGTTTTGTGCAGTTATGACCCGCCATATTGGCATACAATAATTTAAGATACAACAAATATGACAATTAAGTTGGTAGAATGGTTAAGAGAATATATTAAGATTAATACACATTTTTGTAAGTAGTTTCCTAATAATTCCCTAGTTTCAAAAGGGTACAGCCTGATGGAAATCATCAAAACATATTTTCACTTTAAATCTTTTATTTTTTGTAAATAACATATTTATTTTCAGTACAATGTGAAGAAGTTATATAATAAAATAGTAATAGATATCTAATTGGAGATAGTGCATATCCACATACTACTTTATTAACAACACTGCTCAATGTCTGCCATAGAGTATTGCAACAATGCGGCTCATATAAAGTTATTATAATTAATATTTTGCTCTTCCATCTTTTACATCTTTCTTTCATCTTTATTTCAGGTCTTATGATGTTTGGAAAAGAAGATTTCCACACTATTCACTGAAAAAAAGTATTTTGGGATTGCACACAACTTTAAACACAATGAGTGCCACAGCGGTGTCAGATAATATTTGAAGAATGAAAAGCATTGCTGATGTGGAACATGAAATTGACATACCAAACACTGCTAGACTAGACATAAATATTAATTACTTATTTGAAATTAAAATAAAGTTTCAGAACTTTGTCAATAATAAAGATTAAAGATTTTTCACAAATTATCTTTGATATTTTATTTACCCATAATACAATCTGCGGAAAAGGGGGTTCTTACATTTTATTTGTAAATACCATTGACTTATATTCTACCATTCTAACATTGATATCGATGGTAAATACATTTTTATGTGATATGTAAAATGTGTAACAGTTGTTTTCTCTATAACTAGTCATTACAATTTCGAAAACTTCTAGCATAGTAAGATCACCTGTATAAATTATTATTCTTAATTAGATTTTTATTGTTTTAATTATTATAATATTCCTCAGTATTTATTTGTAGATAAGCACTGAAATGATTTCAGGTCTTTAAAGTCATATTCCAATATATATTGCCAACCCGCACTAGGCCAGCGTGGTGGACTATATGGCCTAACCACTCTCAATCGTATTCTCGATTGTAGAGTAGGCCCGTGCCCTGCAGTGGGACGTATATGGGCTGATACAATACAATACAAAGTCATATTGATTAGAAAACTAAAGTAATGCAACCACGCAATGTTTTATTTTCACACTTTTCTTCGTATTTATAAATATTATGGTCTCTGATTCAATTTAAATTTGTAACTCTATCGCAGAAATAGGGCCGTAAAATTCATTTTTGAATTCATTCTTGTTGGTAAACATTGATACATGTACCTAAACTTCTTTTTTACATTTGACATATTATAAACAGTCATACGATGCGTTTTGTTGTTCTATGTAAGCTTTGTATGAATTTTTAATTTGCCTTTATTTGTCACAATACTTACATTATTAATATATTTTATCGTTTTATTCTTCTAATTATACATTAAAGATGATTTATGATAATTCTAAAATAAAGTTAATAATTAACTTAATAAATATTGAACTCAATTAAAAGTGCAAATATTAAACGTTTGAGAGGAACGGTTCTTACCAGAGATTTAAGCAATATCTACGTTCATCGTTGATAACCTAGTTTAGTTTTTGTTATCGAAACATCGGTTAAACCACAGTTAAACAAAGATAGAAGACACGTATTATCGGGGATAATTTTTACCGCTTAACTGTCAATATATTATTGCACCCGGCCGTTAAACGACACATGTGTTGGAATTAACATTATAGATAGAATAGAAATATTTTACCAACAACAGTTGTATGGGAATCCGGAAACAAAATTAAGCACAACTTTTTTTTCAATTGGTCCGGCAAACAAGCAAACTGCTCACCTGATGGTAAGTGACCAATGCCGCTTATGAACATTCACAACGCTTGGGTCATGGGTATGTTACCGGCCCAACAAAGCGCGAGGGGGAGGGAAGGAAAAATTATTGGGCATCCGGCAATCTCACTCACCGAACGATACGTGATAGCTAAGCTGTCGCTTCATGTCGATCTCTTGTAATCTTATTACTTAATTCATTTACAACGATAAACTAAGTTAGTCCTGCCGCTTTTAAATCACTTGAAGATATTTCATTCCTGATATTAAATATTTTTTTGGCAATGAATAGCGAGTCGAGCGAACCATTTGCCTGACGGTAAGCGATACGACAGTAGCTTCACCAAACAATACGATGAATCACAAAGCATTGCATGACATTTCTCTGCGTTCGCCATCCTGAGACATAAGTCTTATTATATCCAGTAGTTACTCTGGCTACAATATCCTTCGAACCAGAAAACAAACATGCATTTACAATGCTGTTTAGATGGAGAAATAGAGTTAGCGGTGGTACTTATTCAAGCGGTCTAAAGAGTCTATACACAAATATAGTACCTAAAGAGAACAAGCAGTATTCCGCCAAACTAAAAATTACAATTTCCCATTTAAATTTCCCATTTCGTCATTCTTTGCTCAAACCAAACGTACGGCTCACGTTACACAAAATCTGATACAGTATTTTGTATTGTTATTATGGAAAAAAGAATAAGTAAAAAAATACAATTATTTTTCTTTGTCAATATTAAATAAATGACCTTTATGTTGTGTAGATATGTATGTATGTATATATATATATATATTGTATGTATGTATGTTGGTATGTATATGTGTACATTGTGTAAGTATATTTACATGGGATATTTACTTATGTATGTATGTTTATTTATATATGTTGAATATAGACACTAATATCTACAGGTATTATTCGTACACCTGATGCTGCCCCAATTTTCGTCCTTTTCTCTTATATCCATCAAATGGTTGTCTGTCAGAAATTGCCTTGTGCGATAAGACCGCCAATTGTACTTTTTTTTCTAGTTTGTATTGTTTCCTTTTGTATTTATTTATGGTGTACAATAAAGCTTATATAAAATAAATGATAAATAACTAAATTTTGAAATAATTTGACTCCCTGAGCATTTCATAAAAGTATCACAGCTCCTGTTTAACATTATATGATTTTATTAATGAATTTAAAAAATGCAAATGCTCACAATATATTAATTCCCCTAAACTGTATGTACTCTAACTAAAACATAATAAATGACGTGGCGTGCCGTAGTAAAGATATTTTTGGTAATAAGAGTTATATGAGAATATAACTCTTCAGTAAAGCTTATACCGATAAACGAATGCCAAAGAGCGACCAAATTTCATAAAAATATTCAAATAAACACTATAATAAATTGTTTGAACTGCAGCTTAAAATAATGATCATTCTGGAATTTGAAATATATAACGAAAAAAATATGTATAGCAAATGTTGTACTTTATATGTCGTTTAATTCTCTTTAGTCTCAAATGCAGTTGTTTCGTACCCAAATATTTCGTTAAATACCTACCTATTACAAATATGTAAATATAATGTTGTAACTGTGATTGTTGTCGTAGCATAAGGATGAAATTTTTTATTAATAAAAATAAAAATTAATGTTTATTTGTTGTTTTATTAACTTAAGAATTTATTACATTATCGCCCCTTTTTATGCATTTGCATCTCTAGAAATATGCAATAAAAAAGGCAAAATATCATTACTATTTTTAATCAAATTGTCTATTCAATTCTATTTATAATTAACAGCATTTTAAATTGACGAACACGGGTCGCACACTCAGCAAAACACCTAACAGTGGTAATGAAAACGCCTGCTGGCGACTGCGAAATGGACGGGGGGTTACTCTATAAAAACTATGCGAACTTCGAATGTTCGGATGTTCGACATCTGGAGTAAGATATAAGATTTCCACTTCTCCAAATCAATACTATTCACTATTAAACTTTTCATTTTTTCCAATCTTAGTCTGTTGTTGCAACGTACGAAAGAGGAATCCAAAATTTTGTGCAGTATCTAAACACATTTGTGAAATTCTGCGTACGGCGTGCGAACATTCGAAATTCGTACATTTTAAAGAGTAACCCCCGGGATTGCGCCTCCACCGTACACGTAAATGTATGAGAACATGTATTACATAAATAAAAACAATTAATTCAGTTGAACTGGTTGCATATCTTTGTATGCACAGAACACGTTTTATTTTTAATGCTACTTCCGAAAATATTTATAAGAATCTCTTTTATTTCTTAATGTTTTTGCGAGCTTGTATTTTTATGCCTTTACTAACTATATCAATCTGTACGAGAAGACGTCCCACTGCATGTCACGGACCTCCCCTACAATGAACAGTACAATTGAGAGGGGTTAGGCAAAATAGTCCACCACGCCAGCCTAGGGCGGTTAGGCGGACTTACATACCATGCAAAAACAAATCGCTATAGTATGCAGATTTCCTCACAATGCATTTTCCTTCACCGGAAATTGTGATTGACTATCAATTCATACATAACTGCAAAATGCATATCGCCAACAAAGTTTTTGGTTTGCTATATGTGAAGCAGCGGACTAGCCCATCAACAAAAAGTTGCAAAATTGCAGGCACGTCGGCGGCTTCGCTATTTACTGCGCTTTAAAAACACTAGCAGGCCTTTAACACGCATCGAAATTAAAATTACGGCTTTTATAATAATTCTCCTTGGTCCGAACCAAAATGTTTACAACTATTCATCTATACAATCCCTATTCGTAATTCATATTTTAACTCGTTTTCTCCTCCTCAGTAGGGCATGTGACGTGACGCGAACTTGACGCGAGCGTATTACGAGAATACGAAAAGGGCTGTTTTGATCGAAACGTAGGTAACTGCAACTGCGCCGCAACTGGACTTATTTAATTATGTGAATCGCCCTACTGCTCGTTTAGGCCAGTCGGCACGGCGATGAGTGAGAAAAACTGATTGAGGTCAGTAAGTTTATGTTCGTTTGTTTTTTATACCGTACTAGACACCAAAGCCACCAACCCTACGGACTATAGAAAAAAATATGTTGACGACATACACCGATAAGTGTTGCCCGCAAACATGTGGACGGCATGTGGTCATATCAGCGACCTTCACAACGTCTTTAAAATGTTTATGCCAGTGGCTAGTATTTCAAGTAGCAATGGGTGTAAGGGGCCGTTCAAGTATTACGTAAGCACCATAGGGGGGGCGGGGGGTCTTTGCTTTGCTTATTTTGGATGACATGGGGGGTAGGGGGGTCTAGATGATGATTACGTCATCAAAACAATCTTTAAACAGGAAGATTCAAAACGCAGTTGCCCAGAAGAAACACAGGTATGTCAAAACTGCTACCGAAAATGAAGCCGGGTGGTAGTTTTGGTGACTACAAACACAATGCAACTAAAATTTTTGCAAAGAAATGAGAAAATTGTTTTTTGTGATTTTTTTAATATGTTTTAATTTGGGTGATATTCTGTATCAGCCCATATACGTCCCACTGCAGGGCTCGGGCCTAGTCTACAATCGAGAATACGATTGAGAGTGGTTAGACCATATAGTCCACCACGCTGGCCTAGTGCCATTTGGGTGATATATCCATAGTTTATACTAAAATAATAATTAAAATCCTTGCATACATAGCTTGTTTAAAAATAAAATTTCCGAAGCAGTCTTGATATACCCTGTATTTGCCTAAAAGGGTTGAAATAAGGGTTAAACTAGAAATGGAAAATAATAACTATTGAAGATATTTTTTTGAAAATTTATCTTTTAGCTCCTTATTACAAAGTAAAAACTAAAAATAATGGCGTCCAAAAATTTTGGATAACGGCTAATGGGGGTAAAATAAGGTATGAAATATTGTATGGAAAATCAAAACTGCTGAAGCTATAAATGTAAAAAAATCATAATTCGGTCAAATGCCACTAACGAGAAATAATGTCACGCATAGTTTTCTTTATTGACTCTGAAGGAGCGAAAAGGGGTTGATTTTTTTTAAGGAAATTTCTTAATGCCTTATGGGGAATTTACTTATTGATAGAAATAATTAGGATAGGAAAAACCTTTTTAGGTTTGTATTGATTGTATAAATTCGAAATTTACATGAAGTTTAAAATTTGTTATACTTTGTTATACCTACTTCAAAAATGCAAGTTCATATTCAGAACTGGAAATGTTGGTCGCCATTTTGAACTTTTTAGTTATTGAACAATTTGGTCTCAAAATCGATACCTGAGGGACCCTTTGTTTAAATAATCTAAATTCATAATCAGAATATTGGCCGCCATTTTGAACTTTTTAGTTATTGATCCGATTGGTCCCGAAATCGATATCTGAGGCACACTTTGTTCGAATAACCTGAATTCATAGTAGAAATTGAATGGATACTTGACGGCCATCTTGAATTTTTTATTCATATTATTTGAACTAAACCACAATGATTTGTTTGGGTATTATTTGCAAAATAAGTATAAAAAAACTATTTGACGCGAAGTTAATCGCAAAAAAACAGCTATATTTTATACATAATGCAGGCATTGTTAATATAAACGAACATTCAAATAACTATTCGTATTTCACCTTTTGTAAACGCATTATAAGCATATTTCGACATTTTGGTAGTAAATATAATCCAATGTGTATGTTGCCCTTACATATTTTGGTTTTAATGAATGTCATCGGGGTAGTAACAGTTTCATAATATCTCCGTAGCAAAATAATGATTTTAATCTGGATAGATGGGATGGAATAGAATATAAGGTGGACAAATTGGGACAGAAGAACTATGTAATATTATAGCACGGGATGGGATAAGCAATATAGAGGCGCGCAGTCAAATTGAGTTTAATTAAAATATGGTCGGGAATCTATATCTGTACCCGGGCGAAGCCGGGCCGGGCTGCTAATATTATAATATTTTTGTATCTTACTCTACTCGTATGTTGAATACCGTGTCAGCAAAATCTAATCTCTATCCTAAATCTATTTTCTTATTTTTAGAATTATAACTTCTGCTCATGAATCATTAAAAATTAAAAATATATTGATTCAAAAATGTTTACGTAAGCATGGGGGGAGGGGGTAAGAGCTTTGCTTACTTTTGCTGACAAGGGGGGTGGGGGGTATATAATTATAAGAAATCTGCTTACGTAATACTTGAATGGCCCCTAACAGCCGACTAACCGCCAACAAAAAGTTGTCCACATTTGCCGGCGGGTCGGCAGCTTCGGTGTGTAGTGCTCATTGACGTAAAATATCCCCTGGACCGTCGGACGAACCGCGCTCAGGCTCGTCTGACTTCAAGCAATAAAGCAACCTAACGTTATTGAAATAGGGGCTATTTTAATTCAAGGACCCAATATGGCGCTTACGACAAGCCAGGGGATATATGGACGGGGCGGAGAGCAAGAAAAGTGTTGTCACGAAAGTGGTCCCCAGGACCAGTGCAGCGGTTGTGACGTCACAGCGCACCGGTCTGTAACTTGTAAGTCGTCTACAAATGCCTAATTGTATCGTGCGTGGGTGCAATAAAGATGACCGAAAGTTCACAAAAAAAAAAGATAACATTTTATCACCGCTAAGTAAAAATTATATTACTTTAAGTCAATATAACATGTATTTTAGCATTATTGAAAAACGATTTCATGGCCGCCATTGACGTAAAATTCTAACAGATGGCGCGATTTCTACTGTAAGGGCCTATCCTTAGTTTTTAAATCAATGGTAGTGCTTATGATATTATATTACACATTCCTCGTAATCCAGCACTAGAGGTGAAGAGGAAATGTACAATATTAAATATTACCAACTCAGCACTTTAATTACCAGGTTATGAGAACACAACTAATCTAGTTTGTCTCGAACGTTTATTTATACGATATCTATTCAGGTATGTATGCTTTTGTGTACTTGCATTATTTTTGGCAAAACTGTTTTACGCTGAACTGTTAATGACCTAGTTGTGAATATCGGACATGTTGAGTAATGTTTAATGTCAATGACAATGAGTTAGTTATTAGTTGCCAGAGTTATGTTCTTAGATATATTTATTTATATAAGCCCTATGTCATTGAAAGGGACGAAAAAGTACTTCTTTTTTTTAGAGATGCCAAGTATGGTATACCCACTATTAAGTAACGACTTTTTAAAATATTGGAAAATTAACAAATAACTACAAGTAAAATTAAAAATACTACAACTAGATTAGATCGTTTTTATTGGTGTGTATTACTTCCAAGGTATAATTAATAATGAAGCGTATAAAAAGCTAGCATCAGGTAGTCGGCGGTAAACGCATCGGGTATATAAAAAGGTTGCTTCCTTTTTAGTATTAAGAGTTTTTTTGCTAAGTGTTGGCTACCTTGAAGCTTGTTTTGGAGTCCAATTACTTACAGCAACAATTCATTTCGTTCTAATTTCGGTCCGTCAACTATTGATGACTTCAAATGTTCAAACTTTTTGAGTATATTACAAAGAATTATCTCCAGAAACATCCGGATAGACCCATTTAATAATAATAATAAAGCTTAATAAAATTTTATTTTAAAATACTATGACGGTACACAAATAGATTATAAAAGGTTCTATAACTAAGCAACACCTGTATCTGGCGATAACAAAAACAATTAGGTACATACAAAATAGAAATTATCTTATTAGTTGGCCCAATATAAGAACTAAAATACAATATAAAACGAAGTTAATTACCAAATAGCACCTAAAATACTTTTCCAATACGTAGGAAGGTTTTTTAAATTAATATAATAAAACTTATTTAATCCGGAATGTTTGAGGGGTCGATTATAATAATGATAGTGCATCGTACCATTATAAAGTGCAACAATAAGAAACACATCAAAAAACTAGAAAACTCATCACAACACAAATTTTATTTAGTATTGAACTGATATTAATTTGGTAACAGAGGCAAAAAATATATCTTGTATCCGTTTTTTTATGATATTTTCGCTATTTCTATCTCGTTCTTGGGTGAAAACAAAGAAAATATCCAGAAGTCTATTAGATACTTTGGGTACGGTGTTATTACTGTCCATGATATATAAATTAATATAAGTATTTATGGTTATTAATCTCACCTTTATAGCTCAAAAATTCGATTGATCCCAAATATAAACAATAACAGCCTCCGTGGCGCAGTTGGTTAGACGCCGTCTGTGAAACGAGAGGCCGCGGGTTCGATCCCCGCACCGAGAGAAATGTTTGTGCGGCCCACAAATATTTCTTCCGAGTCTGGGTGTTTGTGAGACCGAAAAGTCTCTCGTAGTTCCTGATACCCACGACACAAGACTCGATCTTAGTGTGGGGTCAGGACTATGTATGTGACTGTTGGGTGTTATTTATTTATTTATTTCATAACAAAACAGGAAAATAGCATATGCGCTCTATGAATTGTTTTTCATAAAACTTAATAGATTTTCCACGCTTATTTCAGAAATAGAAGCAGTTTGTATTGCTTTAGTTTAGTGGCTATTAATTGACGAGATTTTTCACTAAATAGCACATAATTTAATTATTCATTTTAATAAAGACTTAGGTATCCTTACATGGCTTAAGTTGCTTTTATAACTTTTATATTCTATGTATTGTGCAGCTACACAATGGACCGTCCTAATGTAAAAGAATAAAATAATAAATGTACTAATATATTTATTCTGGACATTTTTCTTTTTAATTTATCCTGTCGCGTGAAGTGTGTTAAGATTATTATTCGAAATGCTCCAACAATAATATTTACTTTCTACACTGTACTCTATGGCGATAATACCGTACTGAAAACGGTCCCCCTGTCCGCGGCCTCACGTTTCCCAACCGGCGCGACGTCTAACCAACTACGCCACGGAGGCTGTTGATGCACTATTATTACCTGTAAAATAATGCTCATGGTCCACTTGGACATTAATTAACGTAAATATAGTGTTTCCTTTGAAAAAAGGCGTAAAATAGTAATATTATATTATAAGACTACCAAGAGTAATAAACCAATTTTATTTCCAGGTAGGTGGAGTGACGATTTGCAAAAGGTCACAAGACAGGGTGAAATTGCCCAATTTGGAGGAGGCCTATATCCAGCAGTTTTGCAGGAGGCCTATGTTACTAGACTTAGGAAAACAGTATACGCTGATGATTATTAGGTTTTCAAACCAATTTCATTTCAATTCAAAAGTGATAATTTGATTAACATTGCCTGGTTGTCATTTTGCACGTAATTAATCACATTCTAATATGTTTATGAGTAGGAGTATTTTAATTTTATAAAACCTAAACATGTATTGGCAAAGTAATTTAGATGAAAATTGGCAAAATAATTAATATGCATATATACATGTATATATTTATACATACAGTGTATGTGTATTATGTTACGAATATGTATTAATATTATTATTTGTATGTTAATTACTTTATTATTATTATTTTCTTTTCTTTTTTTCGTTTTGAGCTTTTATTCTTTATTCTTACACTGCCCTCTCAATCTCCTTCTCTTATATCCATCCAAAGGTTGTCTGGCAGAGATCGCTCAGAGCGATAAGACCGCCTTTTGTACTTTTGTATTTTATAGTATCCCTTATGTAGTTATAATAAATCAATGTACAATAAAGATTAAATAAATAAATATGCAAATTCGGTAATCGCTTTAAATAGTGATTACACAATATTTTGAAACAAAACTATTTTTTACAGATTATCGCGTGATTGGTTATATTTTTACATTAACTTCCTGACGTTTCATTACATTAGTGGTCTGGTAGCTCCGTGACCATTAAAATGTAACTTTATTATTTAATAAATTATTAAATTAAAAAGTTAATTTTAAAAGTTATATGGTATTTGAAAGTTGCTCGTGTGCTTGTCTGTCTGACTACTATCATTATACTTACTCTATTTCGATCAGCTAGATAAATTAGGACGCCGAGATAAAATAGTAAGTTGACATGCGCGCCACAGATAATAAAGGTTGGACCCCTCTGCACTAGCTCAAAAACTACTAAACCATATTAATGATACACTGCTTCTAAGTTGAAATAGGCTGTCGACCTTACAGTTTTTTTTTTATTGTAATGAATGGCAAGACGGGCATGCCGTTCACCTGATGGTAAGCGTTACCACTCATGAACAGTAGCAAAACCCAACAACACCTTGAATTACAAAACAATGCTTGGCATTCCACTGCGCTCGCCATCCTGAGACATAATCAATATATTGCGGCTTTACATATTATGTCTCATTCTGGACATATCCAGTAGTTACTTTGGCTACAATGTCCTTCAATCTGAAACAAAACATTGCATTTAAACTGCTGTTTGGTGGGAGAAATAGACATTACGGTGGTACCCACTTACGTGGCCTCTCACATACGAGAGACCTACCACCAGTATTCAATCACTTTTTGACACAATGGCTGATTGATTTCGATAATGACGTCATGTATTCTGAATTTTAAGTTTGAAATCGCTTCTATAGACTCTGTATAAACTCCGTCTTTAACATAGCCGCACAAAAGATAATGGAGTGGTGTTAAATCACATGATCGCGCCGGCCAGTTAACAGCTGAAATTCGTGAAATTATGCGATCGGCTAATTGGTTCGGAATAAATTCATTGTTTCTGTGAATTTATGAAACTTGTGGCACCATCCTGTCATTAATAATAGGGCAAAACTGAGTTAACAATTCTCGATAAGGTAATTCGTTGACCGTAACCACATTCCCAGCATTCTCTTTACATTCTCAACGTGTAACTCTTCTCAACAATAGCTCTTATATTTTCAGAAGCCCAAATTAAGTAATTATGCTTCTTGAACTATCCAGACAAATATCACATGTTTTAAGAAACGTATTTTTACAGGTCCACCATTTTCATAGAACATTTTTAATATTTTATTTTATTAATGCTATTTTTGAGCGAAATTAATTGTTACAATTGCCAAAGCTGATATGTTAGAATACTACATTTCAAAATTGTCACGTACTTCCGATTTTCCCCTATTGAAAAACAACGTTCATATTGAAAACTCTATATAAACATCTGTAGTGACATTTTGTAATTAGTAAAATAATTATTTTCAAATAAGAGTGTAAAGAATCTTCTCTTTGAGTATTCATTAAAAGCAAAGACAAATAAATTTTAGTTTATATAATTTGGTGACTACTATTAAAAATAAATTTGAAAATATAGCTTGTTTAAAATTATAATATTCGTTTAGGTATGAACTTTTGTTTAAATTAGTGTTCTTGATTTTGTTTTTTTTTTAATTATGTATGTGGTGCTCAATAAATAATTAAGATAGATATGAATATTTAAATAAACGATATTGTTTATAAAACTCAAAACCAATAACATTTATTTTCTTGTTAAAAAAATATCTCAATGATGACTTGCAATGTGGCGGGGCAGATCCCAATTTACGCCTGTATAAATCTGAGGCTACCGTCTTTCACGGGCCTCCGAAAAGGCCACCTGCTGGGGCCCAAATATTTGGAAGCGTGCAAATTCCCATCGTCTAGAAACTAAAGTATATTTTTTTATTGCAATGAATGACGAGACCAGCATGTTATTCGCTCGGTGGTAAGGGTTACGACCGCTCATAAACAGTAGCAAAACCACACAACATAAGATGTTAAGTCTCAATAAGTCCGGTAGTTACTCTGACTATTTAGTGCAGTCCTAATATCCTATAATCCGAAACACAACAGTGCATTTAAATTGGTGTTAGGCGGAAGAAATAGAAATTGCGGTGGCCACCCAGGCAACCTCTCACATATTACCACATCATACCAGTAAAAAATACACATAAGTATAATAAAAAATAGTTAGTTTAGTAAATTATATCTGAAGCGTTTCACAAAGTTTGCTGGCTTATTTTGTTAGCCGGTATCTAGTGAATGTGGTTACGCACACGAGAGATTCTTCTTCTTATCTTCTTCTTTATCAGCCCATATACGTCCCACTGCAGGGGATTACTGTTTGTGAATAGTACCTGTAAGCTGTAGTGCTCCTGTGCTAATAACATTCGGAATAAACACCTACGGCTATTTCATTTAATTCTGTTTATACCTGTATATGCGCAATTTTAGATTATTCACGTGTATTTGTTAAAATCTTTATTGTACGCAAATATGAACTAAAACAATACACAGAAACAATAATAATAAAAAAGCACAAATGGCGGTCTTATCGCTAAACAGCTATATCTTACAGACACACATGAAATGGATTTAAAAAGAAGAGAGAGAGAGAGAGTAGTATAAAAAAAAGAATGAATAATAATAATAAAAAACAAATAGTTATAAAAAAAAATTGATGTTTAGTATAAATACCAAATTTATAAATGAGCAAAATTTAAACCATTCATTTATTTAGACAGCCTCTGTGTCTCAGTGGATTAGACCTGCCCGCGATCCCCGAACCAAGAGAAACGTATGTAAGGCCCATAAGTATTTGTCTCGGGGCTGGGTATTTATGGGACCAAAAAGACTCATATAGTTCCAGATACCAACGATACAGGACTTAATTGATTCAATATGGGGTCAGTAATATTAATGTACAGTAACAATCACAGTTGTACGTTTATCTTTCCTGTGACATATGTGAAAAAGGTTTACATTTAAAATTTCTTATAAAATAAAAAAAAACAGTATACATAAATACATGAGGTCACTCCTGTATTTCCCTGATGGAGTAGGCAAACGTGCCACTCACATTTCACGCATCTTATTTCTATCGTAAAATGTGTGTAATGTGTAAGATGTTTCAAACCTTCTTGCCTTACAGCTTTAAGTATGTGTGTACTTATAAAGATACAGTTTTGATTTCGGTGTTTGTGACTCGAATAATAAGCGTTTGCTATTTATAGCATTTGATATTAATTTTCTTTTTAATTTGGCATTATAAATAAAGGATATCTACGATTTAATGGTTTTTGAATGCGTTGTGTTCATGCTAATTTCAAAATATTATAAAAATAAATATTGGACATGTTAATGAATAACGTCCATACCTTGCCAAGATAGCCTACAGAGATTATCTTAACTCATTGGAAATTAATCTGTAATCTTCTGACCAGTCTAAGTTTTGGCAACACGTTAGTACTCGACAGGATGTTAAGCGACAAAACGAAAAGTTCGCATACCACTCGAGGAGGCTTGAGGACCAAAACGCTGCTGCAGCTTTTGCGAAATTTTTAAAACAAAAACCAATTTTAGATTATGAGTCAGCGGTACGGGATGCTCATGGTATTACACTAGATATGGAGTAAGTCAGGGTAGCACACTTGGACTTGTATCTAATAATGGTTAACGACTTGCCAGAAGTGTTTACTCATTCTAAATGTCTTTTTTTTGCTGATGATTTGAAGCTTTTTCGGCCTTTAAGTGAAGATAGGGACTGTCAGGCTCTACAGCGGGATTGTAGAGGACCGTGACCAATGGGAGTCCATCAAACAGGCCGTTTTTTAACACTTCGAAATGGAAAATAATTTCAATTACTAGGGCGAGAGCACCTGTTGTAACATCCTACTATTTATACGGAATTAGTATAGATAGAGTGAACAAATTTCACGATTTGGGTTTGCTGATAAACTATTAATTGACATTTCACGAACATATAATTGC
Source organism: Hyles euphorbiae (assembly GCA_023078785.2). NCBI lineage: Eukaryota > Metazoa > Arthropoda > Insecta > Lepidoptera > Sphingidae > Hyles > Hyles euphorbiae. Next base: position 8,134,288 of record CM041040.1, read on the forward strand.
AATATGCAAGAATGTCTGCCAAATCTTGGGTTTCATCATGCGTACTGCCACTCAACTTAGGGATGTAATAAACGCTCTTCTTTTATACAACGCCCTTGTTCGTAGCGAACTTGAGTTCGTTTCAATTATCTGGGACCCACGCGAGATTAAGTACACTGTTATGATTGAAAGGCTCTAAGGTAATTTTGCTGGATATATACAAGCGAATTGTTATTACCCGTATCTATATCAGTCTCTTTTCGTAACAGGAATGGTTGGCCTTGAAATGCTTGGGCTTAGCTTTATTCACCTTATACGGTATTATTTTCTCTTGTTTAAGAGTAAGGTGGACTGTCCGGATACATAAATCGGATTACTTGATACACAATACATAAAATATTATTTAGTTTCATTTGTTAAAATTTCCTTTTATTGTTTGTTATCCCATATTTTATTTGAATCTTATGTTGTTGTCTTTGCCCAATTATTTCCTATATTTTATGTAAGCTCTGTCCTCTTATAATTTAAGATGCACAATATTTATAATTATTTGTATTCAACTAAATACATGCCATGTGTAATCTTACTTGGAGACCAATAAATTAAAAAAATATAATTTATATGCACCTGATAATTATGTGCGTACCGGTCGACACCGTTTGTTTATGTTTCCGAAGTCACCACATACCATCCATGCCGCTGATGCTCCAACAGCCAGAGCTCTTACTTTGCTTAGTGGATTCGTGGCAAAGGTCCAAAATGCTTATTTATTCAATGATCCGTTTAAAAAATAAATAATGTTATAATATATTGTAATAATAAGTTATTGTAGTAATTTTTAGTTATAAATAGCATAATATGTACTTTAACGATGTAAGCTTTTTGGTTTAATTTAGTGTGTAAGCTTGTATTGTATATTTTTGTTAAATAAATAAATACTTTTAGACTACGAATATAAATGCTTGATGTTTATATTATGAACACATATTTCAAACAATACGTTTACTAGATATTTTTAAATTTTATTTTTAGTTACCAAGTACGTCATACTCCAATAGAATTCAAGCAGACGATAAGCCAAACATTTCAAAAGGTATCCAAAGGTTTCCAATTTGACGTACCTACATCGGACGCGAGCCGTCTTTGCAACATATTATTTGTCTCATTCTCTTCAATTTATGTATGTATGTATCAGCCCATATACGTCCCACTGCAGGGCACGGGCCTACTCTACAATCGAGAGAACGATTGAGAGTGGTTAGGCCATATAGTCCACCGACCACCACGCTGGCCTAGTGCGGGTTGGCGGACTTACATACCATAGAAATTCTTATAAATCGCTATGGTATGCAGGTTTCCTCACGATGTTTTCCTTCACCGTTTTAGTGCGTGGTGTTTGAATTTCAATACACACATGACTCCGAAAAGTCAGAGGTGTGCCCTGGGATTCGAACCCGCGACCACCGTAAACATGTTGGCAGCCGCGTCTAGTCCGTTTTACCAACAGGCCACCACGCACTTATTCTCTTCAATGATTTTGGCTTATTTGGAATAACAGGATAAAATAAGTGCGTTATATTCACCTATGCTTTAGTCATTATTCTGTGAATGCGACAGTTGACGCCCGAGCAAGTTTTCTTTCTTACACTGTCTTAAACAGGTACAGTCAAGAATAACAATAACTATGTTATGAAACTCAGGAAAAATATGTAATCATTGTAATTACTAAATGGAAAGATAAATTATTAATGAAATCATTATTGTATGCTTTAAACATTTATTATATATTTATAACTTTCAGTAATGCAGCCCCAGCTATTTTAGAAAGCTAAGCACATATTTACTGTAACGCGAGCTGTAAAGTTTGGTTCAACACTCACATTATTATTTTATTTTGGATTAGAAAACATGAAATAACAATTTTAGCAGGCGTTTTTGTTAATGAAACGTAATTGAGTGTACCTTTTGTCACGCACCCTCACCTACTGTACACCAACAAGTTTGATGTACACTTAGAGCGCCGCGCCAAAAAGAGTTAAAGTGTCTTTGCAGTTTGAAAATTAACAGTTACAGGCTACGTATTTTAATATACATAGCAGTGTAAATGCACTGTTGTGGCGCGGTTTGGAGGACATAGTAGCCAGAGCAACTACTGGGCTTTTAAGACTGAACACCTTATATCGAACGAGTGCAGTGGATTGCCAAGGAGTGCTTTGTAATTCATTTTGTTGTTTGGTTTTACTACTGCTCATGGACAGTGACATGGTCGTATCATTTACCATCAGGTGAACCACACGTCAGTCTCGCCATTCATTGTAGTAAAAAAAAAACTTAAACTTGGAAGTAACATTTCTCGTTAAGATTTCTTGAAGCGGGAATTCTTGGAAAATTTCAACTTGTTCGAGATGTGAAGAAATGTTCTGCCAATACCTTGATATGAACAGTGGATACCGTCTTATATCTTGAAGTACTATGATTTTGTTAAAAGACTAAATCAATCTCAATGTCAGCAATATTTGACTCAAACAAATTAATATAAATTTATATGTACATATTATATTGCAAGTAAGTACCAAATTAAACCCTGAGATCCCTATTTTAACGAACAACGGTAACCTCATTTATGACTTTTGTCTTGATCCAAATAAGTGATCAACGCGATCAAAAGATGAATCAGTATTAAGTTAATATTACTATAACAGTATCGTGAATAATGCAGTCAAACGCCGTAAAAAATAACACCTAGATTATTATGTTTTCTGCTTCCTATAATCCCGGGTGTGCACTGTGCAATTAAACTTAAGCATGCCGGCTTAATTATGCAATATGTATGTTCTTGTTGTTTATAATACGAAAACATATCTCAAACAAATCGTTAGATCTCAAATTAATTTTAATTCTAAACTGCCTCAGGGGCGTAGGTGCACTACGATATGATTAATAAAATAAATAAAGCTGAGATCTCGGGTCGAATCCCGGGTCGGACAAAGTGATAGTTGATTTTTTAATTCATTATCAGCCCGTGATCAGAAATGTATGCCCAATATGGCGATAGGCTCGTCTTCTATCATATATTCATACCGCAGGACGAAACACACAAGGCAAAATGCAATACCTCTGCCAACCTCTTCTAGGAAAGAAGCGTGAATAATGTATGTAATTGTATTGTAATTGCCACACGCCAATAGAGTTCAGAAGAATTATATAATAGGGTCTCGAAATATAAGGCTAATCTCTATAATATAAATAATAATAACGCCCATCGATAATAAACACGGCAAAATATTCCGCGTTGGAATTGCGGGAAAAGTTCTCGATCCGATCGGATGTGGATGGTTTATGGCAGTCGCGGAGATGTGACAGTGTCGCACAGACGTGCTGTGTTCCACTAGCGCCGCGCCGGCCTTCATTCACAAGCTTGTCGAAAAAAATGTGCACTAGTGAAATGAAATTAATAGTGAATTTTAATTAAGGATGATTTTGGTAAGTGCGTTTATTTGTCGTTTTAGTGTCAATGTATATCTTCTTATGTCAGTGAAAATCTCATGGTATTTTCCGTAATTACCTCGATCTTTTAGATAGCGTTTGTTTGAATTCATTCTGAAAAAAATGGATAAATTATTTATTGAATATGAATTTTAATTATAAACGACAGGTTTCCTTTGAACATTTTTTTTTGCATCAAAATAAGTTAATATTTTAATACCTATAATGAGACGCTGGAAATCAAATCAAAATGTGTTTATTAATTATATGTAGCAGCTTAACCTTATAAATTACTTTGTAACAAAATGTTGAGACCAAGTAGAGACAAAAAGAGGCGACCTTTAAATAAATCATTTTTGTGTATGTAGTTTTACGCTTTACAATTGCAAAAAATAAGGAAATGTAATTTATGTTATGTTTTTATGAATATAAATCAAATTGAGATAATACTAATTACTAATACGGCACTTTGGTATGTAAAAATGATAACTGAATTATAATAATTATAAAACAATATTTGATTGGTATGTTCGTTTAGTTTGAGTTACTTGTACCATATATACATTCTTTTATTCAATTATATTTTTAAATAGTGGTGGTCGCGGGTATGAATTCCAGGGCATACCTCTGACTTCTCGGAGTCATGTGTGTATTGATAGTCAATCACCACGCACTAAAACTATGAAGGCAAACATCGTGAGGAAACCTGCATACCATAGCTATTTATAAGAATTCTACGGTATGTAAATCCGCCAACCCGCACTAAGCCAATGTGGAGGACTATATGGCCTAACCACTCTCAATCATACTCTCGGTTGTAGAGGAGGCCCATAACCTGCAGTGGGATGTATATGAGCTGATACAGAATTTTTAAATAACAGGTAGTTAAGCCATGCCGCAGTATAGTAAAAAATTGTGTTGTTTTTTTGGGCTACTGGGTTATTAAATCACAGAAGTTTGCGAAACAATGATATCACCCAACTTAACAGAAGAGGGAAAAAATGTGACAAAACTAAGTGTTGATTACAAATATTTCAAAAAAATAAAAGTACTGGGTAGACACGAAAAAATCAACCGTTCAAATTAATATTTATCGTTGTTGACACATTTAGCAAAACTTTAATTACTCTATGTGGCGTTTTTGTTTTGTTTTTTTTTTATTTATTGTATACTGTGCGCTATTATTTTTTAATTATTTATACATACATTCATAAACATCACGCATTTTCAACAAAAGGGATAGGCAGAGGTGTTAACAGGACACCCACGTTTCACCTTGTGTTACGTCCCACGATTTGATAGACGGCGCGACCCTATTGCCATATTATCGGACACAAATTTCAATTACAATCACAATTGCTCAAATTGCCTGATAATGGATAAAAAAAAAACAGTTTGCCCTACCTGGAATTCGAACCCGAGACTTCAGCTTAGTAATCGAATCGTAGTACCGCAATCGCATAGTTCCGAACCGATCGAATTATACCCCAATGAACGGTATTGTATTTACGAACCGCTAGGATCAACCACAGCATAAAGGCCACTGCAATCTCAGAGGACCGTCCTAGTGAGCAACTACGCCAGCGAGGCAGTCTGTGAATTAATCAGTGTATGATTTATTATTATTTATTACCAAAATGGTTTGAATTCGATATATTCATCTATAGAATCCGTTATTTTGGTGCGCACCTCTTTTTATCTGAGTCGGCATCCTTAGATACAATACTGTTCAATTTCATACCTTCTAGTGTTAGAATAAATAGCAATTGCAATCAAAGTGAAGTGAAGTCAATAAAAACATTTCACAAGTTATATCAATAAGCGAAATTTTGCGCTTTGCGATTGCGATTCACAAAGCCGATCGGCTAATATTTTTATACTATCTCGTGTAATCTATGAAGGAATGAGTTTTCTTTTACTAACCCATGTAAAGAAGAAACTGAATAGTCAATTTTAGATGTGAAAAATGGATAATATAATTTATGGTCAGTATTTTCGTTTACAAATTCTGTGGGCAATTAGCATAGCAGAAATATAGAACATGCTAAGGGTCCAAAATTAATAAGGTGGTTATTTTAATTTTAAATAGCAATAATTCCCATTACTAAAACTTTCTTCTAATAAGTACGCGCAACTTAAAATATATATTTTTTCAATTTATGTTATTTAATCTATGATTTTGCGTTTACTATGCTCGTTTGCTAAATTCTCGCCCGTTACACTAAATAAACGTCAATATTTACCTGGAATTCATGCATTTGAAATATGATGTTTGAACAGATTTCACGCAGTTGCGTGAATTTCCTTTGAGTTATTATTGTAAAATTATGTGTGAAATATAAACGGCCTTATTGATAGAGTTAATAAACCTATTTCAGTGATCGAATGTTTTGTCCTCTTCGCTCAGATTAATTCAAAAGTCGGAAGGGACAAAACATTTGATTGCTCATTTAGGTTTTTAAACTATTTATGAAGAAAGCCAATAGTCTTGTTTCACAGCCGGCGTATAACCAGATTCGCCACGGCGGTTGTCGAGTTGTCTATTGGTATGACGTATTGTAGTGCTACTAAGTAATCATTCATTATATTGTGTTTCTGGAATCAACTTTTATGGCATATTAACTTCTGGCATGACTTTTTGGAAACGGCCATGGTCATACTTTTCGTTCTGTTTCAGGTAATAATGTATTATATTCAGTGTAAACTCAGAATACTTACTGAACTCTGTAATTTTAGATTAGTTACATATTGATCATAATTGGTTGATAATTTACATAAAATAGGCTTCATAAAAGACAGTACTAGTTTCTAATAACCCCGATCAAAGCGTAATATGATAATGAAAGAGAAGCGAAATATGAACATGATGAGATAATAGTGTATCTGAGTACACTTCTCAATGCAACGAGTTGCAAACAATGTTACCTGACAGTTTTTGCATCCTTAAGTCCGAAAGTAAGTAGTACCTGCCTACCTCGATGGCGAAGTTGTAGTACAGTACGGTTAAAACTGAGGTCTTAGGTTCGAATCCCATTAGTGAATGCTATTGGATTCTTCCATTCATTATCAGCCTGGTGTCAGAAATTTGTGCTCGAAATGGCGCTAAGCTGGCCCCCTATTACATCGTGAGACGGAACAGACAAGCGAAACGTAGGTGTCTTGGTACAACCTCTGCCTACCCGTTCTGGGAAAAAGGCGTAAGTGTATGAATGTAACGTAAATAGGTATCTGAACTTGTATAATTTTCAATGTTCATTCTATATCCGTGAATTAAAATAAAATGTAGACAATACTTTAAAACACAATTTTCAGCTCAACTTTGTTGTTCAAATAATGCAGAAGTCTAAACAAGTCGAGTCGCTTTTGTTTGGTAATGAAACAGACGCAAAGGAATAAGTTTGTATGGAACGGAAAGTTTCTATGGAATGGACTTAATTTAGACAGGTGTTTTCTTTTCAGTCTTATCATAAGTAAGCCGATTTAAAACGTTTGTTGAATTAATATAAAAGATAAAAAGGAATATTTTGTATGTATAATAACGTAATACTATTATTGTACGTACACATTCTGTGATTTATCACATCGATCTCACTGCGGCCCCGGTGCAGTTGTTAGACGCCAGCTGTGAAATGAGAGGTCGCGGGTTCGATGTCCCAACCGAGACAAATATTTGTGTGAACCACAAGCATTTGTTTCAGGTCTAAGTATTTGTGAGAGCGAAAAGTCTCTCATATTCTGATACCCGCGACACAAGACTCGAGCATAGTGTGGGGTCATGACTATGTATGTAACTATTGGGTGCATTTAGCTGATGCATCGAATCAATTAATATCCATTCGAGAAAACTACTTGATGCACAGAACTATCCATGTTTGTGCCTGTCCGATATTAAAATGGGATCATTGTCCAAACTTTAACTATTGGTAGTTCTCTTATATGTGAGAGGCCACCTGGGTTGGTACCACCGCAATCTCTATTTCTCCCTCCTAACATCAATGTTAATGTACTGTTGTGTTTCGGTTTGAAGGATATTATAGCCAGGGTAACTGATGGACGTATTAAGTCTTAGCATTTTATATCCCAGGATAACGAGTGTACTGGAATGCCAAGTATTGCTTTGTAATTCGAGCCGTTGTTTGGTTTCGCAACTGTTCAAGAGCAGTCGTATCGTTTAACATCAGGTGAACAGTCTAGCCAATCAGTGCAAAAAAATATATTGTAAAATAGCAACAGGGTTAACATCAGTAGTAGATTCAGTGTCTAATAGTAAGGCCTGCACTTCGTATTGGAAGCCATAACAATAAACCAAAAGTTAGTAAATTGCAAAAGCAAATAGTAATATTCAAAACATAAATACACGGAACTAAAGCGCATAACAGTTTGGTTACACAACCACATTGTATTCACAGATGACAACTGACAAAACTGTTTTTCGATAACAAAAATATTGCCTATGTCAATCAAAATCTATTAATTATTTAAACATAGACGTAACTATTCACTTTGTTGTTAATACAACATGGTTCTTGAAATATTTGATGCCTATAAATTGTATTGTAGCTACAAAACTTTTAAATTCATCACAATTTTATATTTATACCATTATATTATTTTATTTTACTAAAACCGTATATCTAATGTTTTGCAACTCAACTAGTAAAACATAATTGTATTGATCGTCTACGATTTTTTGACGTCCAAGTACTTTGTTGTCATTTTGTTGTGACAATATTAATAACGGTTTTTCTCAAGAACTTAGTTTTTCTCTGCTAACATTTTATATACTACTACATCACTACATATTATAAAACAAAGTCGCTTTCTCTGTCCATATGTCCCTTTGTATGCTTAAATCTTTAAAACTACGCTAGGCATTTAGATGCGGTTTTTTTAATAGATAAAGTGATTCAAGAGGAAGGTTTATGTGTATAATACATGCATATTATTGTAAAGTAATCTATATGCACCCAGGCGAAGCTGGGCCGGGCCGCTAGTTATAAGTATAAATGCTTGTTTTCTATAGTTTAAAACATATCTCAAACAATTCGTTATATGTATATTTTTTAAAGGAGAATGACCACTTTACCATGTAACTTAGTATCGGTGCGAAGATTTTTGTGCTATTTTTGACCTATTTTTTCAACAAATATAAAAATGACTGCGACCTAGGTCTTGAGTTCTTGGAGAAACTAAAATAATGAGAATTAAATGAGTCCAGTATTTTTTTATGTTTCTTCGGCTCTGTGAACAAAATATAAAATATAATGATAATTACTTTATTTTATACAAATCTGTGGCCCGGGATACAGCAGGAAAACCTTTAAGGACAAACCTTAAAAAATACTTTAATGCATTTTAAGCAGTATCGGTATCGGGATGAACAAAATTTTTACCTATACTATGGAAGCGCATTCTTCTCCTATTTATAGTTCCAAATTTCGCCACAGGCCAGTAGAATTTATATGAATCATATATTGCAATAACGTAATAGACTTATTAACTTATAAATATTTGTTAATGTAGGTTAGTTTTGAAGCAATTTCCGAATATATTGGACAGCCTCCTTGACGCAGTTGGTTAGACGCTGGCTATGAAACGAGAGGCCGCAGGTTCGATCCCTGCACTGAAACAAATATTTGTGTTAACCACAGGTATTTCTTTCGGGTCTGGGTGTTTGTGAGACCGAAAAGTCTCTCGTAGTTTCTGATACCCACGATACAAGGCTCGATCTTAGTGTGGAGTCAGAACTATATTATGTGACTATTGGATGTATTTATTTATTTATTTATATCAACATAACAATGAAATATTTATTTTCACGATAACATAATAAGTAAACCGAAGATATAAGTGGTTCCCTTCAACGTAAACATTATAAGGACATAATGAATGATATAGACGTGAACTTGGTAAACCCACGCTGTTTTCAGTCATGTTTCATTATGAGATTGCCCAATACCCCTTTCCTCTCTCCATCCTTTTTCCTTCCTGTTCTCCACCCGATTTTATGGGCCTGTACATATATAATCTAAGCATCTTCCAAATTCATGGGCGGCAGGGATCACTTACTATCAGGTGACAAGTTTGCTCGTTTCCGGATTAAGGCAATAAAAATGACGCCATCAAAATATTTTGATTTGTTTATCATCAATAGTTTGACCTTGAAAGTCTGACCAAGTCTCAATAAAAATGACTGTACTGTGCGCACTCAATAGGGATTTGGATCCCGCGCTCTTTTTTAAATTCCGGGATTGATCATTGACGAAAGGCGATCCCGAGATAATGCCGGGATTGAGGAATAAAACTAGGAAGAGCAGGTAAATATCTATTTTACACAGATTATGCAATTGCAGTTACGGTTTTGACTTTAGGTATATAACCTAGCGTTCTTTACTAATCACAATTATCGTAAAAAAATGATGAAATTGAAATATTAAGATAATTCCCGAAAAATGAGCCTGGATTCTGGGATCCCAATACACCTAACACCTTAAACATCTAAACCCACACATAGTTTTTAAGCGCACCTGCTTATTGTAGCCTCCAACCAAGCTACAGCCACTCCAATTTTCGTGCGTATATAATATACTCAATCCAATCAATTAGTCTAGTCCAGTCCCAAAGCCTTTTGTGTAAATTGTCTAGTACGCTACGAATACGTATATATCAGACTATTCATAATACTAAAACAGAGATGCCCTGAGTTTATTGTTTATTTTATTCTTATTTATATAGTACAGATACCCAAAACAAAATATGGCCAATTAAACAATAAAAAATAGCTTAGTCATATGATCTAGGATGTACTCGTATCTCTAACTAAGTATACATAACATGTTATTATTGCTAGCACTAAACATAACATAAAAATTACAACAAAATATCAAAGAATACTATTATAAAATATAAGAGAGAAAAAAGTTAAAATAATAATAAAAACGAACGTGAACGAAATGTTCTTTTTTTTTCGTGAAATATGATTCCTAAATATTTTATACACGATTTGCGCTTCAAGCGAACATCACCCATCATCATGAGTTGAAATACAGCCATATTTTCTAATAACTTGTTAAAATTTGCATTAACATACATATTAATTCTCGTATAATATTAAAGCTTCTTATTCTCCGAAACCAAGTCTCATATATTCCACAAAGGCGCAAAAACACCATAAATGTTTCCACATATTGAACGAAATGGAACGAAACGTTCTATGATACGAGTACATTGCGGGAGCTGCCAGCGGCATGAAAAGCGCGCGCGCTTTCACATATTTTTCATCTAAAGCCTATTGGTCTGTGGCGTAATTTGGAACTACAGTGGAAATTTAAGAAATACATTAACGCATGTTTGAGATATGTTTGTATATTACAACCAAAATGTATTCAAAAAAGCCTCAGAAATGTATAAGAGAGCACAAACAGACCCAAATCGACTGTGTATACACCAATATAAAATTGCTTCAGTAAGTCAATGTTTTTCTGCATGGCTCCAGTAATATATAATTAACAACGTACGTTAATATCTGAAAGGAATAACTTTGAATAAACGTAGAAAAGAATTGTTAAAAATGTCAGTTAACAAATGATGTTACCATCTAATATTCTTTTTAAGTGACGATTTCAATTTTTTTACATGAATTCTTTACATTCATATAAATTATTTCGACCACCACAATTAATTTAAATTTATAATTTAATACATGACTCATAAATTTAATGAAAATATTACAATATAGTGAACTTGTTAACCAAATATTTAGATTTAATGCATTGCTTTTGACTATGATTTGCATTCTGTATATATGTAGCATTAACATTATTGACGGAAGTCACAATTGTATGCTATTAAACAGGCAGATAATAAAATTCCTACCTATGTATTAACCCTGTAACCGATGTATGTGTAATGATTTATGAAATATAAAACCAAGCATTAAGATATTCTTAATGATTTCTTAGATTTATGCGAATGTTTATTTCAATTGATAAATTCATCATTTAATATTATGTTCAATATACATAAATGTGAATAGAGAAATCTGTTGTAATATTTTGACAACAGAATGACAACACATTCGGCCGCCGGTGTTTCTGGCTCATTAATTTACTAAATTCGTTAATGGGCTAAATTCGACTAATTAGCCTAAACAGCTATTATAAGTTCAGCCGGTGTTTCAAGTTACATAGTTAATTTCCAAATTCTAATATTTTCATTCTGTATGTGGTAGATTTTAATTGGCATCTAGATGTTTAAGATATTGTTAAAATGTAAAATTAGCTGTATGCTTCCCAAATAAAATAAAATAAATAAATTAAATGAAAACAATTTTGGATAACTGAAACAGAAAATTGCATTGTAGATGATGTATGAAATACGTCCATACATATCCCCTTTATGCATTTGAGTACGGACCTCCTGCGCATGAGAAAGGTTTACACCTAAGTCCAACAAACTGTCCTGCGGCTTGGCAACCTTCACATATCTTCAAAATATTTGTGAAAATTAATTCTTCTTACTATGCCAGTTTCCTAAACAGGTTCTCGCCACTGTTGTTATTAGCTCGATCTGCCTCAATGTCTTTGTACTACGGTACGAGTTCGAATCCTGAGTCGGGCAAATATTGTTTTTTTTTATTTTGTTCCCGATGGTGATAGGCACGCCCCCCTATCACATCATGAAACGAAATATACGAGGCGAAACGAGGGTGTTCTGGAAGCATCTCTACCTACCCCCTCCGGAAGAAAAGGCGTGATCTGTATATATTAAATAAATATGTGAAAACTTGTAATTAACCTTCTATTTTTAAGCTTATATTGTATTGTTATTAGCTGTAAGTATTCCTAAAAGTATAAAATAAAATACAGTACAAACTTATAGTCAACGACAATTAACTACGTATATAAACATAATTAAATAGTCATAGGTGCGCCGTGCGTGGCTCGGATTGAACCCCCGACCTTTAATTCATCAGTGCTGTTCGCTGTTATTTAAACCATCGCACTAATTAAATTATAATCTGGTCCGATATTATTATATTCCAATGTCATTTACAAAATTACTTCGGCGTAGCTCACAAAGGCTCCTAGAAATCACATTCTACATAAGTTAAAACGGTTGTTACAACATCTGGCTTCTCGGTATATTAAATTTAAAAATTCAGACCTTTTTAAACGAGTAATAGCCCGAATTTTTCATCACAAAATATTCGAAGTAGTGTACTTTTTCTTGTTGTCACAGATTTAATTGGAAGTCGAACCAAAAAGTTATTAATAAGACGATTCTGGGCTTGATGGCAATCAACTCTTTAAGAATCATCGAATGCATGTGTGGATATTAGTTTACTCATAATGACCTTGTTTATGTACAGATTGTAATGATATGTTATTAAAATGGAACCGGTTGGGTCGCGTACCGTAGGATTAAACATCGAGTTTTGTTGTCATATTTCTGATTTGATTACCGGTAGTCTGATACAATTGCCAAGTATATTTTAATACATATTCCATAACACCGGGTTTTAATGTGTTCTGCGATGATACTATAAGTGCATAATTTAGAATCCATAGTATAATTTACGCGGAAAAATCTTATTTTTGACATGATATTATATTTTCTTATAATATATACGACGTCACAACCCAGCAGTCTATAAAAAAGAAATGTCGGCAACAAGCGTCACATGTATTGCCCGCCGATTGTTGACCACATGTGCTCTGGAACTAAGCCCAGCGATACTCAATAATGTCATATCAATATTCCTCGTGACATATAGATCCGCTGACATGTCTTTAATAAAGTTTTTCAAGTTGCAATGAGTAAAGTCGACGACAAGTCTGCCAACAAAAAGTTCCTGACATGCTTTCGGGTTAGTGGCTTCGGTCTGTTGGTGTGTATTGACTGACGTCCAAAAGATGGTATAATATTAAGGAACTATACGAAGTCTCAAACAAAAATGTCTATGTGCAATCCACATACGGCAGTGGCGAAACTTTAGATAAGTAGCCTACGAGAGAATGAGATAAATATAGATTTTGAAAAAGCCGAACCAAAAAGAGACAAACATAATAAATGGGATATATAATTTTCATGATTTTGAGTCTAATGATATTCATAACCAAAATGTCAAAAAATTCTGCCCATTAAATAAGAACATCGAAATAAAGCTTCCCTCAGATATTAAATAACTTATTTTAGACATAATTTAAATAGTAAATTCTACGAAAGGCGAGAGCTATGTGAGAATAGTTCCGTAAGGGATCAAATCAAACAAAGATGGTCTTAGTAGTCTTCAATTATATTTCATCTTATAACTATAAAACACGACTTGGCCGCATACGTCTTGACTCTTCACGTCTTACTAGGCTTGGGCAAAAAATATCGATATATCAAAATATCGATATTTTTTCAGAAAAATATCGATATAAATTAGCGATATTTTTTCCCGCGATATATCAATTTTCGATATTTATTTTCAGATATCAAAATCGATATATTTTTTAAGCTCTGCTGTATGCTCATGCATCACATCATGTTTTTGACCAATCCGATTTCTGAAATTTAGAAAATATGGGTGGGTCCTCCATCTGGTCCAGACATGAGAAATTATTAAATCTGAGCATAGGTTACAAGCAGTAGCTGTGTCCCCAATGAACTGAAGCAGTATCACTTTTAGAAAGAAAATCTGATCCAATATAGCTGGGTAAATTGTCAACATTACACGCCGGTTCCCTCGGATATCGCTCAAAAATATTTGATTTGTCAAGCATCTTCAGTGTAATCTGAAAGAGTAGCTTCAGTGGTAAATTTGGCTGTGCCAAATGATAGGAGCAGATTAACAGGGGAACACATCAAACAAAGAGTGCTCCTGATGTCAATATCAGACAAATGCTGGTTTGGATAATGTTTTTTTATTTTGTTTCTTTTTTTATGTCGAGCAATTCGATTTTTTTAAAATAATAAAACTTATGTTGAAACTTGAAACAGGCCAAATGTGTATTTGCTTTAAAATTCCGATAATTTTGGCAATATTTATAAATAATTGCAAATTGGGCAAAAAATATCGATATATCGAAATATCGATATTTTTTGGGTGATATATATCGATATATTTGAAAAATATCGATACGATAAATATCGATATATTTTTTCCATTTGCCCATCCCTACGTCTTACATCATCTTCCAGACTGTTCTCTCTTATTCTGTCCTTCCGTATTTGAACATCTTAATCATTAATCCTCTAACTCTTTCCATATTAAATACTCCCATTAGTCATCTCTTTCACACAAACCACGTTCCATATCAGTCATTCGTCTAACATTCCATTCTACTCATCTTTCATCATAGAATTCAAATCCTACATCTATTATATCTCTTACAAGGAATAAAAACTGGCAGTAGTGATATGCTATTTTGTTTTACTTTTCAATTCACATTGACACCTTTGCTATTTTAAAGCAGTTTAAGTTCAGTGTTGGGTAGTCCATTTATCGAGGAAGGCTATAGGCTATATATCACCACGCTATGACCTATAGGAGGAAAGCAGTAGTGATATTTCTAGCAAATACGAGGAAATTTTGTTCGTTTTTCGTGGTCCGATTGGTCGATATTCTAAACTGATAGTCAGAGTTAAACATTTTGACCGCCATTTTAAAATGTGTATGCACCCGGGCGGAGCCGGACCCGACCGCTAGTGGCATATAAAAATACACTTCTACAGGACCGATTCTTATCTATTTTCACAAATGGACACAATATACTATATAAAATAAACATTTCCATTATTTCCATGCTTTTCCATTATAATAAAATAAGTTTTTATCTTATACATACTTCATATCATTCAATCCCGATCCAAACACTTCGTTGTTGATATCGCGAACATTGACGTCACAGAAAGTTCGCGCCAAAACAGCGTTGAATGCTCCGAAACTGATAGCAGTTTTGTTTTTTTTTTAATAACTTTTAGGTTATTATTTAAGAGAATATTTTCCGGTAATGTAATAACTTAAAGAATTGATTAAAATAATAAAAAATACATGCATTTTCCCTATTCTATGATATAACCAAATATTCGTAGATGCCGGCGGTCTGCGGTACCATTATAAGTGGTTCGTAAAGTAAGCATTATATTTTAACATTTTAATTAATTATGTACATTATACATTATCGCCTGTTGATTATTCCCCGGGTGCAGATGCTTTTTTAATCCCTTCCACATCTACAACATATTATTATTTATTTCGGGTACTGCCTTTTTTTATATTGTCGTCAACGATACTGTTTTTCCATTGCTTGTCCGATTATCTATAGCATGCAATCCTTTCCCCTCCTATCCCGTGCCATTCCTTTAAATTTAAAGTGTAGCTAATATGTGTATTTGACTTCGTTGCCCTTCCCACGGGAACACTAAATTTTTTCGTGACGAAAAGTAACCTATGCCTTAATCCAGAGTAGCTGCTACCTCCTTACGAGATTTTCATTGACATTCTTGCTTGTATTATGGCAGAAAGTTTATCACCGTTTAGACGAAATCTATTATATTAAGTTAATTTAATACATAGTTTAGTGCGATTGTCACGGTCACTTTTTTGAAAATTCTAATGTACCAACCCGTAGTTTTTAAATCAATGGAAATTTTATCAAAATTTGTCCAACCGAAGAAGTAACAAACACACACACTTTCTAATACTCCACTTCACTTTATAATATTAGTAGGATTACTAGCGAATCGACCCGACTCTGCCTGGGCATATGTTCATCAGGGATAATGTAGGATTCTAATAGTGAAATAATTTTTCATATCGGTCCAGTAGTTTCAGAGCTCATTTAGTTCAAATAAACAAATCTTTCCTCTTTGTAATATAAGTATAGATTAAATAGAAGAGGGTAAAGGATGCACTCGACTAAGTAAACCGGGAAGATTAGTTTGTAGATAGTTAAATAGTGATTACTAATTTCTGAGTGTTACACTTTATTAATATTCCCCAACATGAAACTCCCGAATTGAAACGAATTCTACGTAGCAAAACTATTTATCTATTTTTAACTTTTAAAACTATTCAATTTAATAAATACTTCTGGAGATTACTTGCGAACCATTAAATTTTTACTTTAATACAGATTCACAAGAATAATAAAAACACATGATTTGTCTTCTGTCTCCAGCTAAGCGACTGTTTTTCATCGCTTCATATCAGAGGCCAATCTCACTCGGTTCAATATTTATGCTGTTTGTAGTTTGCAGCTGTAAACACGTGCTACTAGATGGCAGCCGCCTGGAACGCCGGAAACTATGTATGGTAGCCCACAACCACTTTATTTATTTCAGTCGCCAAACAACTCCATTTGGTTTCTGTTTAAAACACATACGTTCCATATTGTAGTACCGTCTGGCAGTTTCACGTGATTTAATAAATTGGTTACTACAATATTATATGATAAAGATATATTGATAACATTTCTTTGTATTTAATCGATTACAGTTTATATTTCAATTTATATTATTTCGGTATTTTCACATTACATTTTTATTCTAATGAAATACCGACTATTGAAAAAGTCACTTTCGTATGTAGGAAGTTAAGGAATGATTTATCTATTCTGTTATGTATTAAAGACATAAGACACTTGGCACTTACTTAGATATGGCATAACTGGCCCCCTAGACAAATGTCACTTTTCTGTTGGCGTGAACGCCAGCGGAAAGGTCAAATGTGGTCAAATGTATGGAAATGACATTTACCTCAGATCTTTACGCAGGCTTTCACGGCAAAAGAAAAATATCATTTGTCTGGGCCCTCTGTACTCCAAACTACAAAAAGACTTATGATGTGTTGTCGTGGACACTTGACAGTAAATACCTTTTTTTCTCTTTATTTATTAATTAAGAGGCGTTAATCTACACGATCATGCTAGCCTCATAATACCCTTTAAATATATAGTCCCTAATAAGAAAGGTAATAATTAGCTCTTCTTCGGGTTCATTGCAAATTTATTAATTTTAACAGCGTCATCACAATTAGATATTAAGTGTGGACAAAATTGTTTGAATAATACCAAATTCTAATATGTGAATATGTGATATGACATTTAATTCTCGAATTAATAAATTTAATTCAATTTCTCTTTCGGTTTTGTACCGAATATATTCTACTATCAGGTGATGGATATCCTTTACAGTTATACATCGTTCAAAATTGGGGCTACTAGTTTTTTTTTATTATGAACCCAAATTCATAACACGGAACGTGTCCAGATCTTATTCTCAATTCGGTGACTAAAACGCTTTCACAATTTTTTAAATTTGTGAACCAAGGGGCAGGATGGGGTTTAAATTGCATCTATAAAGATGCATCTATAAAGATGCAATTTAAATACAAAATACCTTTAGTCTGAGAATTTATGTCATTATTCATTTCAAATTTTGTAACAATATACCCTATTTTACTCAAAAGTTAAAAAACAAGGCATTATGTCAATAATTAGGCCATAAGCGTTTTAGATAAAATGTTAACCTCCTTGTTTCCCCTATAAAAAATGTTTTCTGAAATACCGTTAACAGAATATTATTAACTGGAAGTTGAGTATTATTAAAAGTTGAAAAGTATATTTATTGTAAACAACTCGATTATTCATGCATTTTTATACAAGTGTTGATTTGCCTAAACAAGTGCATTTAAATAATCGCATTGACACTACGGCAAAGGGTGTAACGAGGTGACTTTGTAATGACATCTAAAAAGTTTCCTGTTGTTTTATTGTTTAATTTGCTTTGTTTATTGGATTTGAATTAATTGATTAAGTTTTGTAAATCTTGAGATAAAATCAAAATAGCTTTATAATTATATAGTTTTGTGGAAAATGTTATTGAAATTGTTTGAGGTACGCCTATTCAAAGTTGTTTTGACTTGTAAAGTATGAAACGTCAAACGGTGCCTTTTAAATTAGCCAACGAAATCATAGAATATAAAGAGATCTGAGATTTGCCCCTAACATCTCGCGATGAAGAGCGCAGCACAATGCCATGCAATGCAAAATGTTCCTTATCAAGTTATATGTAGTACTAGCTTTTGCCCGCAACTTCGTCTGC
Source organism: Hyles euphorbiae (assembly GCA_023078785.2). Taxonomy (NCBI): domain Eukaryota; kingdom Metazoa; phylum Arthropoda; class Insecta; order Lepidoptera; family Sphingidae; genus Hyles; species Hyles euphorbiae. Next base: position 8,152,846 of record CM041040.1, read on the forward strand.
GTGTATATTATAATAATACGGACGTAAAAGCAATACATTATATTGCTTCAACAACATTACACTGTAAGCAAAAAAATTATAACATACATAAATCAGCTTCAGTGGTTCTAATTTTCACATAATATAATGTCATCCCTTATTTCACCACCTTAGTGCTTTTTTTCTAATAGTAGTTCACACAGTATTTTTCGTTTAAAATAAGTGGTGAAATAAAAATGTTCATATGAATAACTTCAGCGGTTTCGATTTTGCATACAACATTTGTTGAAATGGGTTTAAAATAGGGGTTGCCCTTTTAGGGTTAATTTTGAGAAAAGAGAGTAGGCAACTATATTTGTTTGTAATGATTAAATAAAGTGCCAAGTTTTACCATAAAACACAATTTCACCCTTTTCATCCCTTTGGGGTTTGAATTTCCAAGAATACTTTCTTAGTGCTACCCTACGCCACAGTAGGAATCCCTGTCTAAAATTTCAAATTCGTAGTTTCAGTAGTGTTGGCTGTGTGCTGATGAGGCAGTTAGGTTCTACAATATTTCAACCCTTATTTTAACCTGTTTACGGTCAATTTTAGGTAAATAAATTATGCAGTTATTTTTGTTTTTGATTAAATAATTCAAGTCCTAAGTTTGATAATTGAAGCTTTAACTGTTTCGATTTCCCGTACAACTGTTTTTTACCCTTTTCACCCCCCTTAGGGGTTGAATTTCCGACAATTCCTTCTTAGTGCTACCCTAGATCACGATGGGAACCCTTGAGTAAAATTTCACGGTCCCAGCTCCAGTAGTTTCGGTTGTGCGTTGATCAATTTGTCAAGTTTGACAATTCTAGCTTTAACCCCTGGACCGTCGGATGAACCGCGCTCAGGTTCGTCGGACTTCAAGCAATAAAGCAACCTAACGTTATTGAAATAGGGGCTATTTTAGTTCAAGGACACAATATGGCGCTTACGACAAGCCAGGGGTTAATGGTTTCGATTTTCCATACAACCGATTTTTTCCCTTTTCACCCCCGTAGGGGCTGATTTCCTAAAAATAATTCCTTAGTGCTACCCTACGTCATAATAGAAACCCTTATGTAAAATTTCACGATTCTAGCTTCAGTAGTTCCGGCTGTGCGTTGATCCGATAGTTCGGTTCTGCAAAATTTCAACCCTTATTTTTACCCGTTTAGGGTTAATTTTAGAAAAATTAAGTATGTAGTTATATTTGCTTTTGATTGGCTAACTGAACTGTAAAGTTTGAGAATTGTAGCTTTAACGGTTTCGATTTTCCATACAACAGGTTTTCACCCTTTTCACCCTTTTAGGGATTAAATTTCCAAAAATCCCTTCTTAGTGCTACCCTACGTCATAATAGAAATCCTTGTGTAAATTTTCACGTTTCTAGCTACAGTAGTTTCGGCTGTGCGTTGATTAGATAGTCATTAAATTACCCTAGACTCGCAACATTTCAACCCTTATTTTAACCCTTTTAGGGCTAATTTTAGACAAACAAAGTATGCAGTTAGTTTTCTTTTTAAATGATTAACTAAAGTGCCAAGTGTGACAATTGTAACTCTAACGGTTTAGATTTTTCATACAACAGTGTTTAACCCTTTTCACCCCCTTAGGGGTTGAATTTCCAAAAATCCCTTCTTATTACTACCCTTCGTCACAAGAGAAACCTCTATGCAAAATTTCACGTTTCTAGCTCCAGTAGTTTCGGCTGTGCGTTGATACGTCAGTCAGTCAGTTAGGTTTTATATATCACGCAATACTCCCGAGTCGTTAGCGGCGCGGGACGGACGTCTCCGGTGTGTTGTTTTGTATTTACTGTATACTTTGTTGTTTTATTCCACTACCCAAAGAGACCCTCGAGGTGAACACCACATTTATATAGATTATTCTAAATACAAAGGAGACGTGCGTAACTCCATATAATCTTGGGCGTTGCTTTACAGAGTGGGTTTACGCGTTATTTTATAGGGATAGTACAAGTGCATCGAATTTAGAAAACAACATCTGTCTCAAATGGGAGTAAAGTGATAATTTGTAATTATAATATTATAGCATAAAATTACCGGAACGGACGTTTTTTATATGCAACCTTTTGAACGTAGCTCGAGTACGATATGGCGTATTTGATGTGTGATATTGTTAAGAGCACTTAAAGTAATACAACAGCATTGTTCGTTTCAATTTTATTTATCATAATCATGAATTATTATAATATAATTTAAAAACTGTGCAGGTGGTATTAGATTCGGCTGATTTTGAGGCCGCCTGAGGAACCATTAATTATAATGGGCATAATATGATAATAGCAAACTGCAGGACGTTTTCGGATGAAAAAACTATTAATTATTATAATAATTTTTAATGGATAGGCTTCCAATCAGAATCTTTAAATTAATATAATTATACGTATTTTCACTAATATAGGGGAGATATTATTCTACCTCTCAATAACCTGGTTATTGAGAGGTAGAATAATATCTATATATATATATATATATATATATATATATATATATATATATATATATATATATATATATATATATTAAATATAAATTATAATCTATAATATATATATTAAATATTTAATTATTGATGGCAAGTATTCGTGATAGGGTACAACACAGGTAAAACAAACAAAGGTCAATCGAATAGGCAACATATAAATATCGTCGTCACAAAATTTCAAATGTCCAAAGTCGTTAAAATAAGAAGCGTATCGATATAAAACCAATGAGTCCAGCTACAGCATTCACACCATAATTCATAAATCACACAGCGAATAAGTTGAGGAATAAGCGAATTCGAGACATTTGTCATTTGTGTCGGTAATTAGAAGATGGCGTGATGACAGGCCGCTATAAAAATCTACTATATATTCAATGAATTATTAATTTTCTTTTCCCATTGTAAAACATCCCATCATGCTTCGACGAGAAAGAAAAAAACGGAAAAAGAATAAAAGTGTATCTTTTATAAGTGTAAGGTCAGGCCCAATTTTGCCCGTCTCCTTTGGTATGAAGGTTTTTTATCCCGAAAAATGTAGCGGTCCCGTGGGATGAGAAAGGACTTCCAATATAATTGTTACTTCTTTATAAACAAAGAGATGGGACGGGACGGCCGGGCCCACCCCAATACGTTATATGTATGTTCGTTTGTTGATAATATGATGTATGAGTTTATATAGTAGATTTCATTATTTGTCCATGTGTAATATTGTAACATTATCATACATGTTATGTTACTATACACCAAAGACTGCCTTTACTTTCTTCTTTCTTTATCTCCATCCAAAGATTGTCTATAAGAAATTGCCTAGGGCAATAAGGCTGCCTGTACTTAGTTTGATATGGCTATAATTGTTTTTATTATCTTTTGGTTTACGTTTGCATAATACAGAAAGAAAGAAAATAAAGTAATAACAAGTTCTGGGCGGTTCGCTCCTGATCATGGCCAGGCGAGTTCCTCGCCATGTGCGAGCGAACTGTTAAATTTAAAATTCTCTTAGGCCCGAATACTCAAACACCATTAAAATTTTAAATATTAAGTTGCTCTTAACTACGCACAGCCCACTTAGCCAGTAAATTTAAGCGGGACTTGCGTAGTTAAGTGCATGCAACATATGGTGCAACATCACATGCAACATAATATTTAAGTCGCGTTTGAGTATTCGGGACTTAGCTGTCTATTTCGACCATGAGTTATTATTCAAGTGAAGTGGATCTATACATATATAGCCCTATATTGGCAAGTTGAAGTGGCAGTGGGCCGGGCACATAGCTCGTAGAACCGATGGCCGTTGGGGCCGAAAGGTTCTTGAGTGGAGGCCACGTACAGGCAAGCGAAATGTCCGACCCCCGCCTACAAAGTGGACGGACGATCTGGCTAAGGTTGCAGGAAATCGCTGGATGCAGGCCGCTTCCAACAGGTCATTGTCGAGATCCTTGGAGGAAGCCTATGTTCAGCAGTGGACTTCCTGTGGCTGAGATGATGATGATGATGATCCAAAGGTTGTCTGCATAAAACCGCCTAGAGCGACTAGACCGTCATCTGCACATTTTTAAAATTAGTAATATCTTTAAAAAAATCCTCTTTATGTGCAGCTAAGAATAAATATATAAATAAGTAAAATAAACTGTCTAATCTATATATTAATACGTGATGCAAAAACTTTGGATCCCTTTTTACGAAAATTGCGCGGACGCAGGAGCATAAAATTTGGCACACTTATAGTTTATGTGTAGGAGAAGTGGAGAATGCTAATATTTTTTAATAATAATGCTTATAAAGTACATTAAATCAAAAAATAAAACATTACACACACTGCCATGCATTTCACACACACATCCATACACAAATATACATACTCTGGTGTCAAATTGTTTCTTTTATTTTTCATTTTGTTCTTCTGACATAGACATATAAAAAAAAGGTTTTATTTGCCTAATGAGGTAATAATATTAATATTAAAAGAGAATATTAATTTTAAATGAGCCAATAATATTAATATTAAGCCTAATATTAAATGTAATATAAAACAAGATTTTAATAATAATGCATAAAAAGTACATTAAATCAATAAATAAACCAGCATGCATTTAACACACGCATACACAAGTATTTGTACACGTATACATACTCTTTGGTCAAATTGTTTCTTTGCTTTATTATAGACATATGTAGTTGAATGTCAATCAGAAAAAAATGTTTACTGTGGTTTTGTTGAATATCAAACAGAAAAGATTTATTTGACGAATACTACGTGAAATACTGAGCGCTATCATTAATTATACATATGTATAAAGAAAGTTCTGTAGCAGCAATCTGCAATAACAACATTCAGGTACAGAAAAATATATATTTTGCTATTGCTGGTTTAAAGCAATTAATGTAGTTTACGATTTTAGTAATTGCATATACTTCAGGATATATAACTAATTTTGAGAGATACGTACATTTAAATGTGCACGAATTATCAGAATAACAACATCATCATACAGGTAAAAACTTTTTCTCTTCTTGATTTGGTCGAATTTCGACCACTAGGCGACCACTAGTATTAGTAAATCCTTTTTGTAAACGTTATTTTACTGTACACGTTCTTACATAGAAATTACATAATTTACAGTAGCATGCGAAACTGATTACATATCTATGTTGATTAAGAATATAGTTGAGAGTCATTATAACATAAACACATGTGTTAAATTATTACAAGTATTTTTATTATTCTTCTTATTATGTGTCCGGAAGACGACAAGAAAAAACAAATTCCTAATATAATTATAAGAGATCAGCAAAAATGTTTAAAACACTTTTAAGCGTATGGGAAGCATGGCAGCCTGAGATTTGGTAAAGTTAAAGTTTATATTATGGCGAAGCAGAAACGAGCCTAATATTAAAATATGTGCTGAAAATCATTTAGATTCAATTAATTCAATCGTTCGAGCGTTAGTAACCAAAATAGGTTGATCTGTCTTTGACTGACAGTAGATGTAAAGGTATAGAAGACGACTAACAAAAGATAATAATTTTTTTTTACTCGTGACAGGAATATATCAAAATTCAAATGATTTTCATTTTACTATAATATCTAGATACAACGTCTTTAACTTAATTTTGTTAATGTCAAAAAGAATGAAAAAAATATTCAAAAATGTTCTATAGTTTTTTAAGATAGTGACAAAACTTTTATAGCAGCTACACTCAATTTAACTGCAATTAATATTTTCCACTTTTATACACAACATTTATTTTTGGAGTGTTACTTTATAATATTTTAGTTTAGGGGTACAAAGGTATCAATTAAAATTAAGCATTGTTATTTTTTTTCTAAAATATATTATGAATGTTTGGTACATTGATGCCTGATTTTATATTTATGTATAATATATGCAATTACTGAGGTTCTTTGGGATGTCTGAAAATTTATGAAAGTAATTTTGTTATGATGGGCGCGCACGCGGTTTTCACAAAAGCGATATGATGAAGATTGAAGTTAGGTTTCAAATTTCAATAACAATTACGAATAACTATATATGGAAGTGCGTGGTGGCCTGTTGTCTTGTGTACAGACCAGACGGGGCTGCCTACATGTGTAAAGGGGTAACGGGTTTGTATCCCATTGCACACCTCTAACTTTTCGGTGTCATGTGTGTATTGAAAGTCAATCACCGCGCACTACAACTATGTATATAGATGAAAGAAAACATCGAGAGGAAACCGGCATACAGTAGTGATTTGTAAGAATTTCTATGGTATGGAAAGTCCGCCAACCCGAAGTAGGCGTACGTGGTGGACTATGGGCCTAACCCGTATCAATCGTACTTTCAGTTGTAAAGGAGGCCCGAGCCCTGCAGTAGGAAGTATATGAGCCAATACACATACAGATATTAAAAGTAATTTCTTAAATATTCATAAATGTACATCATGTCTTTTATATCAGTTTCGATCAAAAATACTTCATTCTAACGTCATATTGTGTGAATTGGATTTTGTAAAAATGTGATATATATATATTGGTACATCCGTAATTTCTCAAAATCTAGATTAGAAGAACAATATTTTCTTCCGATAATTTTAATTCTTGGAATGTAAATTTGTGGACGCCATTTTAAACTTTTTATTTATCGAGCCGATTAGTCTTAAATCTCAAACAATTATGTTATTTGTACAAAGTTTTTATAAAATCTAAATATCTTTATGACGAATAATTAAAGCAAGAATGGGTAATAAATAAACAGACGCTTGTTCGTATTTACAATATTAGTCAGAATAGTCAAATAAAAACGTTCTTGCATTGCCAACTCACATTAATCGTTCATTTTTTGTTATCATTGTAAGTAATGTTAACTTGCTGGTTTTTGTGTTAATGTCTGATAAGATTTGTTTTATTAGCTACAGAAAACACGAAAACATTAAAATTAGAAATAAAGTGTTATGTGAATTGTAAGAAACCATTTTTTTATTTAATATCTTTGTAACAATAGTTTAAAAAACGTATAAATTTATGAAATATTCTATAAAACTATGAAAACAATAGAAACGATGTACCAAATCGCTTACAACACGCGATTTTTTCAATTTGAGATGTCCAAAGGAACTTGTAAATTTTGAAGAAAAACCAAATTACGCTTTAATAATAAATACAATATTCGATAATATCGCTAAAAGGACAAAATATTGGGAAGCCATGACATAATATTATGGCTAAGGTAATGAAAGAGTCTATATTTAAAAATACATTTTTTTCTACCAATATCCCGAAACCTATTTTTCCTGTGTTAGTAGCAAAATTAACAGAAAATGACTTTAACTAGATTTAAAATTAAATGTAAAAAGTGAAAACCTGTACCTAATATTTCAACAACAGCATCACCGCCAGGCAAAGGTAAACTATAGTAGGTAGTCCCCTTTGTATACATTTTTTATTTTTTCTTTTTTCATGGAAAGGTGAGACAAACATGTCGTTCACCTGATGGTAAGCGATACGACCGCTCATGAACAATAGCAAAACCAAAGAACACCTTGAATCACCAAGCAATGCTTGGCATTCCACTGCGTTCGTCATCCTGATACATAAGATGTTAAATCTCAATATGTCTAGTAGTTACTCTGGCTACAATGCCCTTCAAACCGAAACATAACAGTGCATTTATACTGCTGTTTGGCGGGAGAAATAGACATTGCGGTGGTACCTACCCAAGTGACCTGTCATATATGAGAGAGCTACCACCAGAAATACAATGTATATAAACATAATACAATATACAGTATATACAATGTATATGAAGTTTGATAAATAAATAAATTACGACGCCAAAAGTTTGCAGACAATCTATAAAGTTCGTGTCTCGCAGTGACTTAAATTAAATAGTGTCTGGGTGGAGCGCTCAGACTTCAAAACCGGAGACAGTAATGGTAGTGTCGGAGCCACAATTTTCTTGGAATTATGTCAGCATTGTGAAACATGTATTGAAACGTGAAATAGAAACTAAAAAATGCATTTTAATGCTATTATATAATATTGAATGACGATAATAAAAATGATTGTAGCGTGAAAATACACATTTAACTTTATTTCTTTTGACGAATTACTTATTTTACGAGTAAAAATATGCGCTGTCTTGAAGATCTAAGTTTAAAGACACGAATCTATGACCTATAATCTAAGTGATTTGTAGGATTGTTACTTTTATGTTTATTTAAATTATTGTACGTACACGAATAAGGTGAAGAGATGCTGCAAGATTATAAGAAGCTTCTTTAAGCTTCCGATATCAATAAGTAATAAACCAAGTTATAAGAATCCAAGTTTACTACATCATCTGATACTTAAATGTCTTCCACCCGGCACTATGCGCTACGTAATAGCTGTCGAGCTACATACTTCACCTAAGGGTCTCTTTAAAGTGAACTCATAGAGTTACTAGGGTTTCTGCTCGAGAATTCTTGTCTCGAGAATTCTCGGAAAATTTGTCTTCGACCGAGGCAAGAACAAAAAGCTCACTCACTGCCTTGAGAACTCGAGAAATTAATTCCGGGCGCTAGATAACTATAAAATGTTGCCTTTAACAAGTACCGAATCTTGAGTTTCACATCGCCGCGCTGACATGATTTATACATATTTAATTTATTTGTGGAGTTTTTTCGGGTTACCTATATAATTTTAGGGATACTTGCACAATTATAAAAAACATATTAATGCGAGTATATCGACAGCCTCTGTGGCGTACTTGGTTAGATTACGGCTGTAAAAAGAGAAGCCGCGGCTTTAAACCCCGCAACGAGACAAATGTTTGAATGATTCAGAGGTAATTTTGTTCCGTGTTTGTGGTACCCTAAAATCTCTCATACACGATAAAAGACTCAATCATAGTGTGGGATCAATACAAATGCTGGGTAAATTACTTATTTATAATAATATCTTCAATCGAGACAGTCTGATGTCATCAACTTAATAGGTTATGAACTTCCAAGGCGTTTCTAATTGCTGTTGGTGGCAAAATGTTTACTTTGTTAAATATTTTTTATGGTTGTCTGATTGTTCTAGTTATTATGTTGTTCAATTTTATTAATATACTAGCGGTCCGGCCCAACTCCGCCCGGGTGCAGATACGCGTTGCAAAATGGCGGGCAAAATTTTCAATTCCGACTTTTTTTTTTACTCCACTTCACTTCGGCATGGTAGTACTAAGGTCTATGTCGATAATCTTTGTTCTCCGACGGATCTTCTCGTTCTTGATGAGATCTTTTAGAGAAACACCGATCATAGCCCTCTCCATAGCTCGTTGAGTGACTCTGAGCCATCTTATGGCGCCCATAGTGAGAGGCCACGTTTCAGTGCCATATGTCATCACTGATAACACACAACAATTAACATTATACAGAGGAATTTTCACGAGAAAACATTATGTAAATAAATGTTTTACGCAATACAAAATGTTAATGAACAAAACCTACTGTGGTCGCCGTCTCGTATCCTAACATAGCTATATATAATTAAATATTATTAAGTATTATTTTCGTTTACTACTGTCTGGGTGTTTCTGAAGAGAAATAGCGCCGATCAAGATAAACGATTAAATAAAACGGGATATTTTGATAATTTAATTTAGTAATTTAATACTTATAAACATAATTTAATGCTTTACGCTTGTATAAATAGTATAATTAGAATAGTGTAATTGATGTTAATAATCGTACTGTTCAAATAAATAAATAAATAAATGTTGGATAAAGTTATACTTTTATGACTGTCCATATACACTACTAGCTTTTGCCCGTAACTTTTTTATACGTGATTAACTGTATTTGCAATATGTTTTATATCTTAAAATTCGATACATACTCCCCTAAATAAGATATTACGTTCCCATTTCTCCCCTTAAAATCGGAAAATTCTAAAACTCTGAATTACGTCACTATTTATTTGCGAGTTTCCCGTTGGGCAAGTTTTGCGGCCTTACTAGTACTTAATTTTGCAATGATTGTCCGCCTTATCTCCACTTAAAACACAATTTTAGATTTTTATTGCAATGAATGTCGAGACGAACATTCCGTTCGCCTTAGCAAAACCAAACAACGTCTTGAATTACAAAGCAATACTAAGCATTCCACTGCGCTCGCCATCCTGAGACATAAGATGTTAAATGTCCAGCAGTTCTCTGGTTACAATGTTCACACCGTAACGCACGTCTAACTTTTTCTTAGATTAGGAAACTCGTTGAGGGAATATTACCAAAGGATACATATGTTTTACCTCTCTCTCCATACCTCCGCACTTTTTCCATCAATTTTCAAAGGCTAGTAATACATCCATGATCTTCAAGCATTAGATGTGTTGGTCAGACCTTATACATTGTAACGTAAAAAAATAAAGAGACTTAAGTGATACCGGCTACAATAGATACAAACGAAATACAATACATAATATATTGTTTCTTTTCAAGCAATGAATCAAAACCTATTATAAAACACATGTATGTTACGAAGTATTTGCTATTCATTAGAAAAAATACAATTTCTAATGTAATTCACAGTATTCATTAATCTTTAACCTCCCACTTTAGATAATAATTTGAATACAATACATTGGAACTTTGGAGCGAATAGCAAAAACAAAGTCGATATAAATAAAAAAATAAAACGTATGTAACTTTTCAAGCATAGCACTTGTTCGCGTACATAGATTTGTAGAAAAAAAACAATGTAGTGAAAAGATTTATGAATATTGTTATTCGAAAATTATTACTTACGTCATGTATTCAATGAGCCACACTAGTTTAAAGTGTTGGGTTTACATTTATAAGCAGGGGATTATAACCCGTCAACGAAAGATAGATCATTTTATGTTGGATGGTCCTTTAAGCTTGAGCGTGTTTTCCACTTTGGTCAACCAGACAGACTAACTCACTTAGTTCAGTCGCTTCACCCTTGTACGACTTAATTAATAATTTAATGTAACGAATTTGCCCATGTTTTGTTTAATTATTAGCTTTCCGCACCGCTTTTCATATAAACTTTAACTGTACTTTTGATAATCCTTTGACCACGTAGTTGTCGTGAAAAGCGTTTCAAAGTTTTTGCCCTACTTATTCATGCTCCATTAAGTTAGTACAGTAATGAACAATATTTTTACAAGGAATTTTCTAAAGAAAATATTTAAGTGATTAAAACAGACTTTGAATTGGTATTTTATTCCCTAACTAATATAAAAGAGAAATAAAAATTATGTTATCAAAAATCTTAAACATTGAAAAGCCAACTTTTTTGTAAGTTGCTGCCAGGTGGACGGCTACCCATAACTTTTAACCTAGGCTATATAAAGATGAAATGAACAACTTTTACTGTGAGGCCAACCCTAAAAATCGAAAAACAAGCAGAAATCCTGTAATAAACAAGAATTATAATATTTTTCAATTGGGTAAAATCCTGCAAAATTGATCTGTCGTCCATCTTGTTTCTGATTGAATCTCGTAGGTGAGCCAAGCTAATTCACCTACATTCAAATAAAAAAAAAATGCTTATATTGTTGTTAAATTATATTATGTGAAATTTCTAACAAAAGCGAGATCTTTATTATTGAAAAGTAATAGTACTATCTCATACACCATTATAGTTTACAATAAGTTTCTTAGAAATGATTGCTTTATAATAATTGCTTACTTTAAATGCATTTGAAACTCAGTCAATACCACAATTAGTCTACGGGTTAGGGTTTTTTTCTGATTAACTAATTAATACTTAATAGTTTTGTAACTGATTTAGTGTATTAATTTACAATTAATTCTCTGTCATTGTTTCGTTTAATTAGAGAAAACACGCGAAGAATACACCATTCCATAGTTGGGATATACTTATATTTAACAAAATATTACAGTTGGTATAAAACTACTGCAACTTTTCATACTAATGAAAATTTCACTAATAATGCACTATTCATAATTCCTCTTAATTATGTTAATATCCGCGTAAATAATAATGTTCATTTGATGAGCTGACAGATATTATGTTAACAAAATATTTAATTTGGTACGAATAAATAATTACTGTTTTTTTAATAATATTAATGAATAAACGGATTATGTGAGCGTCCAGTATATTATCATTCATTTGCTATCGAAACCAGATCTAGCGTTCTATGAATTGTCGATTAAAGTTCAGTAACCGTAACTAAAATTAACGAGATTATTTTGATATTACATTCAAATATATGTAATGATGATGGCTGAAATGGACGGTGCGAAAAGGAAACTTTTCACCTACATTTCTGGCACCTCGGGGATGGGAGAAAGTAATATTAAATAAGCATTTTATGTGGAGACACTCAAGGGTACACTGGCTAGACTGACCATGCCAAGATACATTAATGGCATAGGCCGATGTTTTTTATTTTATTTCATGAATGGCGAGACTAGCACGCCGTTCGCCAGACGGTAAACGATGCGACTATTCATAAACAGCAGCAAAACCAAACAAAACCTTGAATTATAAATGCTTATCATCCCACTACGCTCGTCATACTTTTTTTTCTGGCGGGGAAAATCCCTTTACGGACCATCCCACCTCCGAAGGGGCGAGGGTGTGTCGGACTCACCGGCGCCTTCCGAGCCCAGCGAAATGTTGTGCCGCCCGTGGATGTGGACGGGCGGCCGCTGGGTCAGGTCCCTACCATAAGCTGCGCGCCGAAATACCGACTAAAAACCCCGCGTCGGCCACCATCGGTGCACTTGAGAGACGGCCCCGGGATACCGATGAACAGACGCGCCAGGACCGCCTCTTTTTGCACCGCCGCTTTAGCGACGCGGCAAATGACGCGTGTTGCGTCACGTCTGGGGGGCGGCCAAGGTAGGGACGGCGGCCCCATGTGGCCTCTGCGGCGCCGGGTTAGTTGGCGTCCCGGCGCCTCCTACGTCTCCTGTGGCGACGAGCGGGATCGGTCTGCTCCCGATCCCTCTCGGCGCTCTCCTTCTGCGACATAACGCGTTCGCAGAAGGAGAACATGGCCCGCCACGACCTCCGGCTGCCGACCATGGCGGCGACCACGGCCGGCAGCGAGAGGTCTCTTCCTATGACCGCTACGAGAGCGCTGCGCTCCTCGTCCCAGGCTGGGCACTCCTCCAGAGTGTGCTGGGCCGTGTCCGTTGCCACAGTGGTGGCACACGGTGGACTCCTCCGCTCCGGCTATACGATACAGGTACGCACCGAAGCAGCCGTGCCCGGTGAGCACCTGCGTCAATCGGTATGTCAGCGCACCGTGGCGCCTGTCCATCCACTGTTCGAGGACAGGTCGCACTGCCGCGACGGTCCTCGTACCAGCATTAGGGTTCTCCAGCCTGGAACGCCACTCCTCCACAGCGGACCTACGGAGGGAGGCCAACATAGCCTCGACCTCTCGGGGGACCAACCTCTGCCCACGCCCGGACGCCTCTCGCCGGAAGAAAGCCGACGAAAGGGTCTTCGCGTCCAGACGCTCTTCATCCTGAGTCATTAGATGTTAAGTCTTAATATTTCCACTAGCTACTCTGGCTACAATGTCCTTCAATCCAAAACATAACAATGCATTTACACTGCTGTTTGACGGAAGAAATAGACATTGTGGTTGTAACTACCCAGATGGCCTCTCACATATGAGAGACCTACCATCAGTATGTACTTACTTATTATGATTGAATATTATATAGTGCTGTGGACCAAGGAGTCGTGAAATGCTCGCCGCAAAACGGCCAGCGAATTTTGTATATAAGAATGACATACGTCAGTTTTTCTATATTCTTGTAAAATATTTTTCCATGTTTATTGTAAATTCACATTGCTATTAAGTTGTAAATATTATATGTTGTATACACATGTGGACTTTCATTCCGCCACATATTCCTTCATTCCGCTAGATGGCGCGCTTTAGACAGCACACCAATTCTTTTGCTCCGTATAATTATTTAATGTAAAAAATAGTTCCTACAGTATTTCACAAGCAAGTATAGCTTAAATTAACTTGTTAACGTCCAGTTAATGTGTGTTATCGTTTTCTACCAGTTTTACTTAGTAATCTTCTAGAAGTTAGTGTGTACTAAGTGCTAAAACTTCATTAGTGTGTACTAAGTGCTAAAACTTCCACAATTCGACTATATAAAGTGACTTTCCAATTCAACATTCTAAACAGTGAATGAAAATTAACCAGAACAAGTGTTATTGTAAAAACAAAGTGAAAAAGTGGTGTCGTTAACATTTGAAAATTTTAAAACAAAACAATCAATAACGGTCATTACATGTGAATAACAAACAAGCATTAATATCTACTAATTTCGACAACAAGTGCCATAGGTACTTTGGTCTAGTGGATTTGAGTGCTACTCAGGTGTGTCGATAGATCGAAACCCGCGTTCAAGCGCACACTTTTTGTATGAGATAAAATTTAATTGATAAATCGTCAAAGATTGTAAATTGTTAATAACAATAATGAACACACCAACTCAAAAATTCGGATGTTGCACACGTCAAATTCAAACTACCGTCATAACATGTAGCAAATGCGATGTAAAATACCACTTTGGTTGTACTCATACGAATCAATCATACAAAAATGTTTCCGAAGAATATAAACTAAATTGGGAATGTCCAGCATGTCGCTGTAGGCGGCCTAAAAATGACAACACCCCAATCCGTGAAACACAAATCAATATGAACTCCAATGCCGATGTCTCCAATATAACAATACGAGCACCAAAAAACGTTGCGCCTCTGGGATCGGCGTCTTCCTTGTTAGACATAAGCACATCCGATGACAAACTAAGAGCGATCGTAAGAGAAGAACTTACATCAATTATGGCCGATTTTAAACTGGCAATTAGTGCAAGTATTGATAGTAAATATGAGTCAATAATAAACCAGATATCAGAGATGACTACCGCAATCAATTTTATTGAACAACAGTATGAGGATATAAAAAATGAGTTCAATGCAAAAACTAAGTTGATAGCCGAATTGCAATCTGAAAACATACACCTTAAAGATACCGTCACCGAATTGAACTCCAGACTTACATTATTAGAACAACACAACCGGAGTTCAAATATTGAAATACATTGTGTCCCTGAACATAAGTCGGAAAACCTTACTGCTATTGTCAAACAGATTGCCCATGCAACCAAACATAAGATCGAAGATTCAAGCATTCACCTTTGCACAAGATTGGCTAAAATGGATTCGTCGAGTACTCGTCCTCGCACAATTCTTGTCAAGTTCAGCTGTCCAAGAGTACGTGATGAGTATCTAGCAGCAGCTATATCCTACAACAAGAAAACAAGAGACAATAAACTTAACACTAGCCACATTGGAATAGCCGGCACTCGCTACCCCATATATATTCAAGAACACCTGTCGCCTGCAATGAAGGCTCTCCATGCGGAAGCTCGCAAAAAGGGTAAAGAAAAAAATTACAAATTCATCTGGGTGAGGTCAGGAAGAATCTTCATGAGGAAAACGGCAGATTCTAAATATGTCTTGATTAATAATGCGAAGGCCTTAGAGACTCTTGAATAGACAATGTTAATAACCTACGTAACTTTACATTCTCATGTATTGGTAGAACGTACTGTTAAAATTCACACCATTTAATATTTACTACCAAAATGTGCGCGGCCTACGATCGTGCACAACTGATTTCCGACTAAAATTGCTGAATAATAACTACGACATAATAATCCTTACTGAGACATGGCTCAATAACACGATTTTTGATTCCGAAATATTTGATTCACGATACATCGTTTACAGACGCGATAGAATCGGCAAAAAGCTGGGTGGAGGGGTCCTTGTTGCCGTATCTGTTAATATTAAATCTCAAAGAATGCAAGAATGGGAGAGTGAATGTGAAGACCTATGGGTAAGTCTGCAATTGAATGTTGGTAGTCAGCTGGAGTTTTTTAACATCTGCGTCGTATATTTACCGCCACCAGTTAAACTAATCACTTTAGAAAAGTTTATTGACAACACAAATTCTACATTTGATAAATGCCCGGGACACAATAATTTGCTGTGTGGAGATTTTAACCTAAGTGGTTTAACTTGGTCAAACAATAACAACCCGAAATCTCTTGACATTGTAAATGCATCTGAAAATAATATGTATACCCATTTCTTCGACTTTGTGACACTTAATGATTTAAAACAATTCAATTGTGTATTTAATAGCAAAAATAAACTATTGGACTTAATACTTAGCAATACTGAAAATATCTATATAAATAAATGTTCTAACCCGTTAAGAAAGGTCGATGTATACCATCCGGCATTGGATATCACTATAACTTTAGCCAAAAATAATGTAAAAAAACGTGCGTTTTTGAAAAGATTCAACTATTTCAAAGCAGACTATTCAAAAATAAGTGATGCTTTAGATGAAATAAATTGGATCCAGGAACTGACCACGAATAATAATAATAATGTAAATGAAATGCTAACTAAATTCTATGATGTTTTAAATAAAATAATTTCTAAATTCGTCCCAAAAACAAGGAGATCAAATAATAATTATCCCATATGGTACGACTTCCATCTCATATATCTTCTAAAACAAAAAGCTAAATTTCATAAACGGTACAAAATATATCATAACCCCCTAGATTATTTAGAATATTCTTATCTCCGTTCCGATTGTGATAAAATGATTAAATCGTGTTACCACAAATACATTACCAGCATTGAGTCTCAAATAAGTAAGAATCCCAAATATTTCTGGACCCATTTGAAAAATATACGCAAGGAAAAGTCCAACTATCCACCTACCATGGTACTTGGCGACAATACTGCCGCCAGTAGTGTTAAAGAAATCACCAATCTTTTCGCTGACCATTTTTCTAGCGTTTTCGAAAAAAATAATGACTCTAGTACTGACCATGTTCCCACAGAATTTGAGGATACAATAATTTCTACTACTACCATAACTGAAGCCCAAGTTTTGAAAGAACTAAAAAGACTTGTGATTCATCAAAGTGCTGGACCTGATGACATCCCCCCTATTTTTCTAGTAAAGTGCGCTCCTTCTTTATGTAAACCATTGGCTATCATTTTTAATAGCTCTCTGGACACAGGAATATTCCCAGATAGCTGGAAAAAAGCTAGAATTGTACCAATATTTAAAAATGGTAACAAAGATCAGGTCGTCAACTATCGCCCAATTTCCATTCTGTGCACTATGTCGAAGGTCTTCGAAAAGTTAGTTTACCCCACTATATATGAAAACGTTAAATTTCTTCTATCTCCATATCAACACGGGTTTTTGAAAAACAAATCTACGACGACAAATCTAATGAATTACATCTCTGATGTGACGGTTTCAGTGGACAATAATGTGCAGGTAGATGCTATTTATACAGATTTTTCGAAGGCCTTTGACAAAGTTAACCATCAGGTTTTAATGAAAAAACTGAATTGCCTGGGCGTTGGTGGAGCTCTCTTAAGGTGGTGTCACTCGTATCTCACAAACCGTATTTCAACAGTTACCATAAATGATTGTCAATCTGATCCTTTTGTCTCTACTTCTGGTGTACCTCAAGGTTCGAACCTGGGACCTTTATTCTTTAACATATTTGTCAATGACCTGCCTGATATATTCCTGGATTCCAAAGTATATATGTTCGCAGACGACTTAAAAATAATAAAGGAAATACGAAGCACTGCAGACGTCTTGCTGTTACAGGAAGACCTAAATAGACTAGTTGCATGGTGCAATGCCAATCGTATGCTCCTTAATCCGGCAAAGTGTCTCCATATTAAGTTTACCAGGAAACGAAATATCATAATTAGTTCCTACTCCATTTCTAATGTTATACTAAAAGAGGTTTCAACGATACGAGATCTTGGGATAACTATTGATACCAAGCTCCAATTTAGCACACATATTACCAATATTGTAAATTCTGCCTTCCGTGCTCTTGGTTTTGTCCTTAGACAAAGTAGAGATTTTCACAAAATATCAACTGTAATAACACTCTATAACGTCTATGTAAGAAGCAAATTGGAATACTGCTGTCAAGTTTGGGCTCCTTACTACCAAGTTCATGAGAATCACATAGAAAAAATTCAAAAGCGATTACTTAGACACTTAGCTTACAGATACAGAATACCCAAAACAATTGCATCCTATCGAAAACAGCTAGACTATTTTAAAATTAAACCATTACATATCAGGAGAATAATACTAGACCTTAAATTTCTTCATAAATTGTTCCACAATAAAATTGATTGTCCAGATATATTGTTTCGATTTAATATTAACGTTCCTCGTAGACCACCACGAAAACCTTCTCCATTTTTCAGCATTCCTAAGTTCAAAACGAATCTTGGGAAGAACACTCCCATCGCGCGAATATCTCGACAATATAATGTATATGCAAACAAGCTTAAGGAACTCGACCTTATAACTAATAGCTCTCACTCATTTAATAATATTTTAAAAGAATTGGTATAATATTTTTAATTCCTATATTGTTACTGTTGGTTGCTATTTATATTTATTCATTTTTTTTTACATTTTTTTATTGTCTTTTTTGTGTTGTCTCGATGGCATGGTATAATGTTACTGTACTCTTAAAATATTAATATTAATTTAAATGATAAATTTTATGTTTCTTCTTTTTGTTTTGTTTTATTCAAGTTTTATTAAAAGGTCATTTAATTTCTATAGCTAATTTAATTTAATTCTGTTGTGATTTTGTTGATAATTTAATTTAATTTAATTCTGTTGTGATTTTGTTGATAATTTAATTTAATTCTGTTGTGATTTTGTTGATAATTTAATTTAATTTAATTCTGTTGTGATTTTGTTGATAATTTAATTTAATTTAATTCTGTTGTGATTTTGTTGATAATTTAATTTAATTTAATTCTGTTGTGATTTTGTTGATTTTATGTTGCTGTGTTACTGTATTACTATCTATTACTTTGATTTTTTGTAGTTAGTTAAGTTTTAGCACTCAGTGGACTTATGTTGTTTTAGAAGTATGTCATTTTGTTATATTTATATTTATATTATGTTTAGTATGATTGTCATTCTCAGAGTTTTTACGTTTCCGTTTTTTATTGTGTTCTAAATAGCCTTGTTAATTTCACCTTAATTTTAATGTTAAGTCTGTCTAATACTCCTAAATTATATTATGCATGTTGTGACACCTGTAGGCAATGCTTTAAGCATGATACCAAATCAATTATGTATTAGATTTAAAAAACATTGTAATTGCCGTTGGATGTCCTCGAATAAATAAAATAAAATAAATAAAAAAATAAAATAAAATATTGGTGACCCCGAAGTTCAAGAAGAGCACTAATCTCAAAATGGAAGCTCAGGGAAAGGACGTCGTGCTGGGAGAAACCTTCCGTGTTGGAGTAAGGACTCCACCTTTCAACCCGAACGATCCTGAATTGTGGTTTGCTCTATTGGAAGGCCAATTCATGCTGTCGAACATCAGCGCCGACGCCACAAAATTTTATTACGTCCTGGCGCAGTTGGAACCGCAACATGCAGCAGAAGTACGCGACCTGGTCGTTTCTCCTCCTGCTTCAGGCAAGTACGAGACATTGAAGACAGAACTGGTGCGTCGATTTTCAGATTCGAAGGAGCGCAAAATAAAACAGCTGCTCATGCGCGAGGAGATAGGTGACAGGAAACCGACGCAATTCCTCCGACACCTGCAACACCTGGCAGAAGCAGACGTCCCTCCAGATTTTATACGGACCATCTGGGCCAGCCGGCTACCCAACCACCTTCAAACTTGCATCGCTGCACAACAAGTGAAGATGACACTGGAAGACCTGGCCGAACTGGCGGATCGCGTTTACGATGTCGTCCCAGTAACCATGCCACAAGTTAGTCAAATTGCTAGCACATCCACACCGGCTGCAAATGCAGACGCCATCGAGACGCTAACACGAACAGTAGCGGAACTCAGCAATAAAGTGGAAGTCATGAGCGTGGACCTTCAGAGACGCAAGCGTTTCCGCTCCACATCAAGAGGACTACGGTACCGTTCCCGATCACGCTCACATCTATATGAACATCCATACTGCTGGTACCATCGTAGGTTTGGTGTTAGCTCTAATAAATGCGCTAAACCTTGCAGTTTTGTTTCGGAAAACACCGAAGGCAGTCGTTAGTAGCGGCCAGCGACTGTCCGCAATCTTCGAGCCGCCTCTTCGCAACAGATCGCAAGACGAAGATGCAGTTCCTGGTCGATACAGGATCAGATTTATGTGTCTTCCCGCGCTCCGCAGTCAAGAAGAAATGCTGTAAGACCGGTTACAAACTTTTTGCAGCCAATGGAACAGAGATAGCAACGTATGGATTTGCACATTTGTCACTAGATTTAGGTCTCCGCCGAGATTTATCTTGGAGATTCGTAATTGCCGATGTAACCAAAGCCATAATAGGAGTAGATTTTCTTTCTTACTTCGGTATATTAGTTGACTGCAAGCATCAACGTCTTATAGATAGCATGACGTCACTTACTACTAACGCATCTTCCGTTAATCCAACCCTGAGCGTTTTATCTATCAAAACGTTTTGCCAAGCTAACTGCAAGTATCAGAAAATTTTGTTACATTATCCTGACATAACAAAACCAGCCGGATTATCGAAAAAATGTCTTCATAATACAGTACATTACATCAAAACTACTCCGGGACCTCCAGTTTCCTGTCGTCCACGTCGTTTACCTCCTGACAGATTACAGATCGCAAAGCGAGAATTCGACGAGATGGTCAAAAATGGTACAGCGCGTCCATCTGACAGCCCGTGGTCATCACCGCTTCATTTGGCCCCGAAGAAGGACAACGGATGGCGCCCTTGTGGAGACTACCGCGCACTGAACGCCAGGACAATACCGGACAAGTATCCCATTAGACACATCCATGATTTCAATTATAATCTTTCTGAATGCACTATATTTTCTAAAATAGACCTTGTGAAAGCTTACCATCAAATACCTATTTTCTCAGAGGACATTCCAAAGACCACCATTTCAACACCATTTGGTCTGTACGAGTTCCCTATGATGACATTCGGTTTGCGTAACGCCGGGCAGACTTTTCAGAGGTTCATAGATGAAGTCATTAGAGGCCTAGATTTTTGTTATGGTTACCTCGATGACATTTTAATCTACTCAAAGTCAGCAGAAGACCATGAACGTCACCTTCATGAACTATTTAAGAGATTACAAAAGTATGGCGTGTTGTTAAACTCTGCGAAGTGTGTTTTTGGAGTACCTGAAATTACTTTTCTTGGGTACCACGTATCAGCAGAAGGTGCGTCCGCTTAACGATAGAGTGCGTGCAATTATAGATTTTCCAAAACCTAAAACAGTTAAGGAGTTACGAAGATTCCTTGGCATGTATAATTTTTACCATCGTTTCATCCCACATTCGGCAGAATTACAGACACCTTTAACTGAGTTATTGAAGAATGTAACGAAAGCATCACAAGCTATAGATTTGACTCAATTGCAACAAACAGCTTTCGAGAAGTGTAAGAAGGGACTTGCTGAAGCTACTTTATTAGCTCATCCAGATCCTAAAGCTAAACTGGCCTTAGTAACTGATGCATCAAGTACTGCAATTGGAGGCGTTCTTCAACAATGGCACAAAGGAAGTTGGCAGCCTTTAGCTTTCTTTTCTAGAAAGCTAACACCCTCTCAAATTAAATACAGCCCATATGACCGCGAACTGTTAGCCATCTATAATTCAATTTAATATTTTCGGCATATGTTGGAAGCAAGAAATTTCACAATATACACAGACCATCGACCGCTTACCAACGCTTTCACTACAAATCGAGAAAAATGTTCGCCTCGACAATTCAGATACCTAGATTATATATCACAGTTTTCTACTGATGTTCGTCACATATCCGGTAAGGTCAACGTAGTGGCAGATACACTCTCTAGAATTGAAGAAGTCATAGCTGGTTGTGATTTAGAGAAATTAGCCATCGAGCAGAAGAATGACCCGGAACTAAAGAAATTGTTGCAAGACGGTAGTTCATTAAAGCTCAAAAGGATGCTGTTACCTGGTACAAGAACCCGTCTCATGTGCGATACTAGTACACATGTACCGAGACCGTTTGTCGTCAAATCAATGAGACAGCAAATTTTTAATTTAATACATTCTCTCAGCCACCCAGGTGCCAACGCAACCATCAAAATGGTTACTGAGCGTTTCGTATGGCCTGGCATCAAGAAGGATTGCCGTGATTGGAGCCGATCATGCATCCCATGTCAACGCGCTAAGGTTTCAAGACATGTATCATCACCTTTGAGCACTTTTGCATTACCCTCAGGAAGATTCCTCCATATTCACATAGATCTTGTCGGTCCATTGCCCATATCAAACGGATTTCGCTACTGTCTCACTGCCATAGACAGATTTTCGCGTTGGCCTGAGGCAATACCAATCACAGATATTACGGCAGAATCAACAGCTAAAGCTCTAGTGTCAGGATGGATTTCTCGTTTTGGATGCCCTTTATCCATCACTACTGATAGAGGAAGGCAATTTGAGTCGAACCTTTTTACAGCTCTTACCGAGCTTACTGGTTCTCAACACAAAATGACTACAGCCTATCATCCAGTAGCAAACGGAATCGTCGAACGTTTCCATAGGCAACTGAAAGCCTCCATCATGTGCCACAATGATCAACACTGGACAGAATCTCTTCCACTGGTGTTACTAGGAATTCGTAGTGCATTTAAAGAAGATCTCCAGTCATCTCCTGCAGAATTATTGTATGGAGAACCGCTACGCCTACCTGGTCAATTTTTTGATTCACCAACAGAAGATTTTCCTGATATTACAAATTACGTATCGAGATTGAGATCATTCGCAGCTAAATTAAAGCCGTGCTCTACTTCCCGACACACACCTAAGCGTGTCTTCATTTTTAAAGACTTGCGAACATCTGAGCATGTATTTTTGCGGCAAGACGCTCTTCGTTCAGCTCTGCAACCTGCATACGTAGGCCCTTACAAAGTGATAGAGAGAGGAGACAAGACTTTTAAGATCTTGGTCAAAACTAAAGTCGTCACAGTTTCCATCGACAGACTCAAGCCTGCGTATTTGATGAACAGCGATCGTACCATGAATGGTGAGAACGAGGACCAGGAGACACGTCCTGGAGTAACCACTCGTTCTGGACGAAGAGTACACTTTACACTTCACTATCGCCCGCAGTAGCGGTCTCGGTGGGGGAGTGATGTGGACCAAGGAGTCGTGAAATGCTCGCCGCAAAACGGCCAGCGAATTTTGTATATAAGAATGACATACGTCAGTTTTTCTATATTCTTGTAAAATATTTTTCCATGTTTATTGTAAATTCACATTGCTATTAAGTTGTAAATATTATATGTTGTATACACATGTGGACTTTCATTCCGCCACAGTGCCTATATTTGTTACGTTATTTCTGCAAACAAATCCATCGGTTTGAGACACTAATCTATTGTGACCCAAAAAATTCTCTACGTAACCTTGTATTATAAGGCTATTCGATTTTATAGGTCATAAAACGAATCGCGCTGAAAGACAGTGTTCCTTTTGAATCGCGGCTTAATTCCACGTATTATTTGATCCATTAAGACGTACTTACATGCGGGGGAAACTTACTTAAAGCAACAAAAGAGTTTAAATAATAATTCTATTTTATAGGGTAGTTAGTGTGTGTACCGGTATGACAAAAATACTCCATCCGATCTAAGCTCACGCATTTCGGGTACTTATCTCAATTGTAGAATTAGAAAATACGAAAAAAATATAACATATACATACATAGACTTAAAGGTAATATAGTTATCCTAAGTTAAAATACACATTTTAGTATAATATTACTCTAAAATCTAACAAAGTTTTAAATTCTGACAGCAAAAACGTACATTCAAACAATTATGAAACGTTACGCCACACGTTGCTCATTACGAGTGCGGTTGTTAGCAGTGTAATGTGAGTATCCATAGTTTTTAATTTATTAAGGATGTTTTATTATAATATCTTGTGAAATGGATCTTTTAAATAGAACACATTAATGATGCCTGAAAACTCCTTTGTCGGTCGCACAGAGTTTTTTTTATCAGCCTATATATGTAGGAATAGTTCCCTCTCGGGTACAATTAAACAAAGATTGTTCAGACATTCTTCAATTTAATTTAGTCTTATAGATTCGTTTTTATTTCGTCTTCCGTTCACAACGTCTTCGATCGTCTTCTAAACTATTCTCATCTATTCCGTCCTTCCATACTTTATTATCTTAATTATCCATCCTCTGACTCTTTCCATCTTAAGTACTTTTATTCGTCAACTCTTTCACACAAACCACGTTCCATATCTGTCACTCGTCTAACGTTCCATTGTACTCATCTTTCATCATACATTCAAATCGTACATATATGTATATACCAAACAGAGAGTCGAGGACAATACAGCACATTAAAAAAACTTTTTATAGACATTGTTTTTTTTTTTTTTTTTTTTATTTTTTATTGCAGTGAATGGCGAGACGAGCATGCCGTTCGCCTGATGGTAAGCGATGCGACCGCTCATGAACAGAAGCAAAACCAAACAACACCTTGATTTACAAAGCAATGCTTGGCATTCCACTGCGCTCGCCATCCTGAGACATAAGATGTTAAGTCTCAATATGTCCAGTAGTTACTCTGGCTACAATGTCCTTCAATCCGAAACACAACAGTGCATTTAAACTGCTGTTTGACGGGAGAAATAGACATTGCGGTGGTACCCACCCAGGCAGCCTCTCACATATGAGAGACCTACCACCAGTAAATGTTTTCCATGCGTTCGCTTCATTTTTATCACAACATTCCTTTCATCCCTAAATTAATTGAAATTCCATCCAGTATAATCTTTCACCAGTGATTAAATAAATTAGTGAAAGCATTTTCAGTTCAATTCATGGAAAACATCATTTTGTGTTTAATCGTATCTAAGCTGAGCTTAAGAATCTCGGGATATCCGCATTTATGGAAGATTGTCTTACCCAGGCATATAAATGTTATTCATGAGGAACGTATAGCAGAATTTTTTTTTTCAGACTTGATAGATCTTTGTCTACCGCAGTGGCCTAATACTGGTTATCTTCACACACATTTTTCCATATAATCTAAATTGCACAATAATTAACTTTATCAATACTACAGAATTAATACAAACAACACCAGTGAAGGCTTAAAATCGAACCCACGACCTGCGTCACTCCAATCCATTAAACCCTTAAGTAGGCATTATACTTAGGCTCAGTTGCATAAACTAACTTTGCCAATACCTTTGACCTTGAAACTGACAATCCCATACATTTGCAAGGTCAAATACGTGTCAAATGTATGGCGATGACATTTTCAAAGGCAAAGGTATTGGCAAAGTTAGTTTGTGCAATTCAGCCTTATTGAATACTAGCAGCCCGGCTAAGCATAAGCTGGGTACGGAGCCAACTTACAAAATGTATTATAAAGTTGAACATTTTGTTTGTTTATTACCTCTAATCTTAGGACTTAATGCTCGAATTGATAAATTCTATAGAAAGCCTATAAGCTACACACATAGAATAATATTGTATACAGCTAATAAAATTATGATGTTACATAAATTAAAATATTACACTTAAAAGAGTAAGGTTATTTACTGCATAATAAATAAATATAGTATGCAGCTAATAAAGATACATACATACATAATCGTCACGCCTGTATCCCAAAGGGGCAGGCAGATACTATAGACCGCCACGTTGCTCGATCCTAACATATTACTTTCGCTTCATCCACTTTCATCAACCTTTTCATGCATTCCGGCCGGTTCAGAGTACTTTTGACCTGACTTTTGTTAAGGGTATCACCGATTTGGATCCACAGTCGCACTGTAAATTTGCTTCGTTATTCTCCTTTCATCCATCCTCTCTACATAGCCAAACCATCGTAACATTCCTTTTTCAATTCTTGTCACTACATTCTCTTTCACTCTACAAGTTTTCATTACTACGCTATTTCGCACTCTGGCACACAAACTTACACCACACATTCCCCTTAAAGACCTCATCTCTACTGCCCTAATTTTACTTTCATGCTTCTTTGGCCATAAATATAGTCTAAAATATTTTCAATATCTGAAGTAAAGCATTATGATGCTTCCTTACTGATGTATGGAGATTACCACATTAAAATATAGTGTTCTCTTAGGATGCTTTAATTATTCAAGTATATTTATAACTCTTTAAACTCAAAAGAATAGGATGGGACAGGAGAAGACAGAATTACATCAAACGTTGACAACCACCGATTGGTCAGACCAAGACGCGACAGGACGCAATGTAACGGGACGGGAAGGCAAAAACAGCATAAAGGACGACAACTTGAGTTTAAATATAAATAATATAGAAAATAGCACTAGAAACAACATGTTGACGGTGTAGATTGAACTCAAAAAGTAGATATCTGCACTCGAATGAAGCTACCAATTTCACGCTCAAACTGTGATAACAATTCAAGAAGTGCGTTTTAATAAAAATAATAACTATGTCATACACATCTATAACGACATTCCTTAGGCTCAATAATAAAAAATACATTACATAATATATGTACATAGATACGTGCTGGCTGCTTTTTGTTTAGGCGGCTGCTGTGACAAGTAGGTTGTAGCAAGAAATTGTCGGACACATATATTCTGTATTTAGATTGGTTAGTAGGCTCTATATCTATATCAATGGCCTAACCGCTCTCAATCGTACTGCCGATTGTAGAGGAGGCCCGTGCTCTGCAGTGGGACGTATATGGGCTGATACAGTAGGCTATATATCACGGCTCTAAACATATATATATTTAAAACAAGCGTCTCAGAGTATCGTTGTTCCCCTACAATGAATAAATGCGGACTCTGTGACACCTTACCTACTAATTTATTTATTTACTTTCCCTTCCTTTCTACAATCCTTCGAATAAAACAAAAATAAACGTACAATTCTATTACCCGCTTTCATTGAAATGAAAATACCTTACTGAATATTTAAAACGTTATACATTATTTAGTTTCTGTCATTTTGTTTCTTTACCATCCGGTTTACACGGCTGTCTTTATTAGAGAAGACCGGGCAAGAAACTCTAGTTCCTCTTTTCAAAATTAGTCTACAATAGAGCGATTAAAAAGGCGTTGCAGCTTAGTTTAATTCAGATAGAATTGTTTGGGTGTAGTTGTCTAACACCAAAGAACTGAAAACCCTTCCCTCTCCTGACCGTGAGCTTCTCATTTTCAAGCATAATAAAGGAAGAAAATTAAAAACAAATGGCTGAGCATAAAACAAAATAAAATAAAAAAGATATAAACTTATAAAATAATACATTGTCCCACAAAAACTACAGTTTATGACTTTATTACTCAGTTGTTTGGATGAAGTTTATTGGTGTCAACTGTCAACTAATGATGCGCATTTACAATCTGACTATTAGTCGAAGGTATAGAATCCACAACATACTACGCAGTATGATCAAACAATTATTTCCACTTATAATCCGATGTTACACTCCTTATATGCAGTTAAGCCCCACGTTTCCATATTTTTGACGACCAAATTAGCACAGAGAATAGGAAGTTGGGGGGCCGAGGTAGCTAGTTCGATTCCAGAACTAATCCTTGTATGGCCCATATGTTTTCATCGGTTTTTACAGTGAATATTTAGAACAAAATATCCATTAGTTATTATGGCTCCCAAAGTATCGAAAACCCTATGTTACGGTACTAAAAAAAACATTCGTCCTCTCAAACCTGCCGGATTAGATAACCAATTCATATAAAATATGTGTTGTTTGTATCACCATATATCCTTTTATATAACTTGTTTATATCCGAACAGAAAATGATAAACATTTCCACAATATTTAAAACAATCTTGTAGAGGTCGTGTTTCAAAATGCTACACAAATTAAAACTATGTGAAAATTGTATCAAACCAAATCATGATAGCACAAAACCAATTTTTATTTTGCGTTATTAAATGACTATTGTCAAATATGATAGCAAAAATTCATCGAAGCGTGAAAATGTAAATTCGTTTCCTTTATTTATCTTGACGGAATAATCATTAATCACAATGCGAATATTGTGAAACACAATATGGGCTGCTTTTGCAGACGCGAATGTAAGACAGCACGCCACAGAGTACATTTTACATACCTGCACGCTATTTCGACATTATAAAACCTCTGTTGTCAGGCTATCTAATAGTGTGCTGTGTAACGAGAGTCTATAATTGTGTTATTTTTATTGCAATGAATGATGAGAGGAGCATGGCATTCGCCTGATGGTAAGCGATACGACCGCTAATGGCGAGTAGCAAAATCAAACAACACCTTGAATTACAAAGCAATGCCTGGCATTCCACTGCGCTCGCCATCCTCAGACATAAGATGATGTTAAGTGTCAATATGCCTTGTAGTCACTATGGCTATGTAGCTGGCTACTCTCTCTCTCTCTCTCTCTCTCTCTCTCTCTCTCTCTCTCTCTCTCTCTCTCTCTCTCTCTCTCTCTCTCTCTCTCTCTCTCAAGAGAGAGAGCAGTATGCGAAGGTATGAGGTTTTTAGGGATAGGGATTTCCTCGTTGCTCATTTTTGTAAGGAACTCGTAAAACTATCAGGCTTATGACTATGTATATCAAAGGCAATGCAATAACGCAATACAAAATTATTATTTGGCGGGAGGAGACATTTCTCCAGCTGTGTAAATGTACTGTTTGGTCTCTATCCCTAAAAACCGTAAACCCCACACCTGATAACCAAAGTATGAAACGTATGTAAATAATCACCAAATTGGTTTAGAATACGGTTTAAAATATATCTCACATAAGCAAAAAAAATGCTTTTAAACTTTTTACAGCTCTTATGTGGATTACAAAAACACAGCCTTGAGTGTACTCTGTGGTAAACATAATCAATCAGTATTCAAGGTGAATCAACGAGTGTTCTTCATAATATGGCGCTTCATCGCCATATTGGCTGCTTATTAAGTTTAAGCAGCATTGTATAACTTTAATAAATAAAACCAGTAATGTGTATTCACAGCATTCAATACAATCACAACGTCGTTAACATTATAGGCAAACAAGGAAACGCATAGGCGCATGCCAGTTACAACATTTCCATTATTATAGCAATATTCGATATTCAATAGTTTACTGTTCGTATATCAATTACTGAGTGGATAGAGTATAATCTTATATATAGTTCATCCATATCAGCCCATGTACGTCCCACTGCAGGGCACCGGCCTCCTCTAAAATCGAGAGTACGATTGAGAGTAGTTAGTCCACATAGTCCACCACGCTGGCCTAATGCGGGTTGCCGAACTAACATACCATATATTTTTTTTATAAATTGCTATGGTATGCAGGTTTCCTCACAATTTTTTCCTTCACCGTTTTTGTGCGTATAATATAGTTCATGAACATATTTTCTTCATAGAATATTTTGTCTCTTTCTAACGAATTTAATAATCATCATTCGATAACTAAAATAGGTTTTTAAACTGACTATGAGCAAGGCATTAATAAACTACTCAATAAAACATGGAGGTAAACTGCGTTCTCGCGGATAACCAATGTACACAGCGGTTATGAATCCTTTATAATGATCTGCGTAAGTATGCAAGGATTATTTATTGACAGCCTCCGTGGCCAGTCTGTTAGAAGCCGGCTGTGAAACGAAAGGCCGCGGGTTAGATATCACAACGAGAAAAGAAATTGTGTGAGTGTGCGTTTGAGTGTTTGTGAGACCGTAGGGCCTATCATAGTTTCTGATACCCATGATACAAGACTCGATCTAAGTGTCAGGACTATGTATTTGGCTGTTGGGTATTAATTATTATTTATTTATTTATTTGACATTGGCATAATATTTACTTTTTATTATTATTTATTGTGAAAGGTAATAAACAACTAAATTTTATGTGCAAATTTTAAGCATCTAAGTACCTGTTACCATTATTAATATGGAACAAAAAACACGTTCATTGTATGAGGACCCCCCTTTATATGATTTTTTTATTTTTAGTATTTGTTATTATAGCGGTAACGAAAATACATAATTTGTGGAAATTTCAGCCTTCTACCTATCTCGGTTGATGCGATACAGCCCGGTGACAGACAGAAAGCGAAGGCTAAGTAATAGGATTCCGTTTTTACATTTTAGGTACGGAACCCTACAAATTAACTGACATTGAAAAAATAATAATTAGTATTATTCCGTGATAGGTAATGAGAATGGCATTGTTACAATGAAAATAATACGACACCTTTGTGCTAAAATTAAACAATAATTAACGGTTTAAAATAACATAAATAGTATTTCGGTAATTTGTAATTTGCATTTCTAATTGGTAAGTATTTGGTAAGTAATTTGCATTCTATTTTCAATTTTAACAATATAAATATCTTGAATTATTCACCGGTAGTCTCTCATATGTGAGAGGCTACCTGGGTACGTACCACTGCAAAATTTATTTCTCCCACCAAACAACAGAATAAAGCACTGTTGTGTCCCGGTTTTTAGCACATTGTCGTTGGAGTTACTACTGGATATATCTCAATACCCGAATTCTTATAATACGCGGTATATCTAAAAACCAATGTTTAAATAGCAGTAAAATACGGTTCATACAAAATGCAAATTACAATAAGTGATGTAACGATAAACCATGGACTATATACTGGGTATCTCTAGACTGCTACCGAAAACGAAGCCGGGTGGTAGTTTTAGTGACTACAAACACAATGCAACTAAAAATGTCGCTCAGAAACGCGACTATTATTTTTTATGATTTTTTAAATATCGTCATTTTTGGGTGGTAAATCCATAGTTTTGCTAAAATTATAATTTAAACTCTTTTATACCTTAGATTATCTATAAATAAAAGAGTCTACTATTATTTTAGGAAAAAATCATTTATCACCGAAATATGGTCAATGGTCATAGGAAAAAAATAACAAAAAAAATTGTCGCTTTTTTTTGCAACTTTTTCTGTTGCATTGTATTTGAGGTCGCTTAAACTACTACCTGGCTTCGTTTTCGGTAGCAGTCTTCTTCGATAGTCCATCACCAAAACTGTAGATTTACTAAACGCAGTAGGTGGCAATTCATGGTGTTTTTTGGTATTGCTATTTTCCATGAGGGGTCGTATTGCTTACTATCAGGCGAACGGCATAGCTCTGGCGGTTTTAAATTATTTTATCCCTTCTGAACTAAGTATCAAGTGTTGCATCACGATTTTTCATCATTTTTTTTTTAAATTACATATAGCATAAGCTAGCATAATCTTTTTAGCTACACATAAACCTATTAAATTCGTTTTAACAAAATAATATCTAAGAGGTTCATTTTGTAACCGGGATTAAGGCCTTAAAGAGAACATACTTGAAATTAATGTCGTTATATTTCACCCGACAAAAACGTCCATAAATTTCCAGCAAAATTGTATAAATATTATTCGGAGCCTCAGTAATAACATAACATTTTCATGTTATGTTATTACTGAGCCCTCGAAAAAATTCCAAATCACTTTTCTGAGGTACTTGTATAAACATTTGTATGTATAAGAGTAAATTTTGATTAGGTCGCCTTCACTTGAAGTACGGCGAAACATCGTCCTGCGTCGACACGTGAGAGCAATATATAGGTTTTAAGTACCACCACTCGCACGCGGCTCGTGACGGCCAATGCGAGTGTGAGCATGTGCGGCGGGTGTAATGCTCTACATAAGTGTGTGACATTTTCGTAAATTGTAAGCGGATATGATTTGTTTTCGGATGAATAGGCGAAGATATCAACCGAATGCTTAAGGTTATGCGAGCAAAATTCTTAACTGAATACCTTTGTTTTAAGTAATTATTGGTAATAATTGGTAGTGTGAAACAGGGTCTTTATCCAGACAATTTGAAAAAAGGCTCCATCCGGCCCATATTTAAAAAAGGAAAACGAGATGATTGTGCAAACTACCGTCCAATAACTCTGCTCTCATCTATAGATAAAATTATTGAGAAGTTCATTTGTGACCAAATACATACCTTTTACAGGCAAAAGGAGGTAATCTATCATAATCAGTTCGGTTTTCAGCAGGGAAAAGGGACCAATGACCTACTTTCAAATTTTACTGATGAAGTCAACTTATATCTGGATAACAAAAATATTGTTCTGGCACTCTTTATTGATTTTTCTCGAGCGTTTGACACACTTGACCATTCTATATTAATAAAAAAGCTCGATAACTGTGGCATACGTGGTCCTCTACTTTGGTGGTGTACAAATTACCTTCAAAACCGTCAATCAAATGTAAGGATAGAAAATACTTATAGTGACACCATGACTCATACTCAAGGCACAGCGCAGGGTTCAGTTTTGGGCCCACTACATTTTCTATCATACGTTAATGAAATGAGCAACTATATAAGCCATTGCTCGTGTTATCAGTTTGCCGACGATACTTGCCTGGTTATTGGTAACCAAGATTCAGGGCTGGCTTATGAGTTGCTTCAGAAAGATTTTAATAGTTTAAGCAAATGGTGTCATGACGTTGGACTTGTTCTAAATGCAAATAAAACAAAACTTCTGCAAATTAAATCACCATATTTAAAACAAGCCCCGAATCGATCTATTATAGCACACGACCACAAATGCATGCATTCCTCTTCTGACCCCTGCGACTGTCCTGCTATTGAGTGTGTCAAGTTTCACACATATCTTGGCCTTATTATTGATAGTAAATTTAATTGGCACTATCATATCGAACACGTGTGTAACAAATTACGACAATTTCTCGCGCAAATTAACATATTAAAAGATCGCATTCCTTATAAGATCAAATTAATGCTGTATAATTCTCTCGCTGAATGTTACGTTCAATACGGGCTTACTAGTTATGGGCGCACATATAAAACTTACCTAGACAGGATTTACAAATTACAACTGAAAATATTGAAAAATATAGTACCTGTACAAATTAAATCACAATATAGGGATAATGATGTTGGGCTATTTGAACATTGCAAAGTACTGCCTGTTCACACGAAACTAAATTACCAATTGCTGAAAGAACAATATTTCAACCGCAATTTACAAAACAAAATTGACCATACTGTATACACGCGGGCCGTCGCTCGAGAACGATTACGCACAAAGCGAGCAAACAATATGTACGGTGAAAGGACTACCCACTTTTTGATACCTCGGCTTATCAATGAACTACCTACTACGTTAAAAAAAGAGTTAACACATCAGAATATTAAAACTAAATTAAAATCGTATTTCCTTAACACTGAATCGAGTTAACGTCTTGCGCTCATGTTATTTTTACTTATCAAATTATTATTATTATTATTTTAAAATAATTTTACGCTTACGTAGCTCTTGTCTTCTGTCTAAAGATAATTTTAGTACTTACTCCTATTACCAGCGTTCTTGAAGTTTCGATGACGGATTCTGATCATAGCATTGTTGACAAATCATTGTGGTTTTTTCAATGCTTACTATTGTGACAAGTTAAAAATGTTTATTTTGTAAAAGTGATAAATAAATTAAAAAAAAAAAAAAAAAAAAATTGTTTTTATCAATTAATTTAATATTGAGTTTTAAAAATACCTAAATTACAAAGTATCAACTTATAATAACTGAACCCTAAAAACTTTAACGCAATAGTACGATCTTGTGCAATTACCTCAAATATCCAAATAATCGAACCACTCGTGTTCATCACTTTCTGACACCAGACACTCAGCTATAAATCATACTTGACGAGTTAGAAAAATAATATATTTGAAGATATTATAAAATGATGTCAAGAATACCTAGAACCAAACGACGCACTGAAATCACAACTATAATATATTTATTAAGCCATTTCAGACGGCAACAATCTAGAAATACAATTTTACTTATCCTATTCATTTAAATACTTATGTAATATTCTATTCAATTCTTCAATTACGTCATAATACAATTCCGGCACCAAAATTTATTTGATATTTCAACAAGATTGAAAATCTAACCGATAATCCCAATCTACTTTTCCCTCGTTCACAAGACTCTTTTAATTAAAGTACAGTACATTTTTGCACGGCAATGTTCAATTACAATGCGACCTACTTACTAGGTCGTTGGAAATTAATTTAAGAGACCGAACGTTGAAACTACCTGAAACACAATTTTATAATGCAATTTTCTAGTATCGACGTCTTCCCGTACGTATACAAAACTTCTTTGAACAGTTTCCCTAATGGGAAAACTTATACTAAAGCGAATGAAATAGTGAACAACACCCGAGTCTTATGTGAAACAAATTCTCTTCTGGCACGCCGTGAATTATACTAAATCGATTGGAAGAGTGAGCTGATTATGTAGCCTGGTATTTTCTCCCGCGATCCAAGGCCAGCAAAACCTATCGTTGGTGTCCGTTCAATTACAGTAGCATCCAATATTCCTGGCCGACGAGTCTTGGTCACTTTCTGCAAGACCGGCACAGTACCCTTAGTATCATTACTCTACCTTCTAGTGGGGCAGTACAGATGTTTAATACATACATTTAATGTTATAACATATTTTATTAAGTTATTGAATAGCCATTTTGTTTTATTTACGTTTTATGGAAAATAGCAAACGTGGTGAAGGTTTGATATTTTGCTTATAACATTTTCCTCATAGTTAAATATATTCTTAGGCAAACTCATAAACAATGTTTGCAGTTTGGTAGTGAACTCAGTAATCCATTACTATGCAACACAAACATAAAAAAAACACATGTCTTGTAAACTACATGTTTACGAGTAATTAAAGTAGTAAAAATTATGTTTATATAATAGGCATAAAATACAATTTATGTGCTATGTTGATAATCACATTCAACAATTAACAAATTACCTTTTCGCATAAATTGTTAACGCAACTGCTGTGGAACCCGTTTCAATGTCGCATCGCTTATTCACTAGAATTATATGTAATTGCGCTCTGAGTAGTATTAAGTATAGGTCTATTAACAATATACCTCACGTAATGTGCAACACAGCTATGTAAAGAAACAAACAAGTTCCCAGTGCGAGTAAAATTCGTGTGGTGTTCCGTATCACTTCAACTTACGAAGAACTTGATGACTAGTAATTCAGTCCTCCCGGTGTCCACGAAAGCTGTAAAGTAATCGAAACGTCGGGAAGTTAAAAACTGAAAAATTTAACCAAATCCGCGATAAATCCGTAAAAAATGTTTTATTTCAATGTGTTACATTCGCGAAAATCAAAGTATCCATTATACTATTAGAGTATGTGTTACTAAAGAGAATATTCAATCAAAACATAATGTAGGCTCCATTTACCGGGTATATCCAAACTGCGATCGAAAACGAAGTTAGTCCGTAGTTTTAGTGACTTTAGACACAATGCATATCGCAGAAAAAAGGGATTGTAATATTTAACCTATTGTGATTGGATGATATTACTGTATTTCTAATTCAAGAAATCTCATTTGACATTTCATACTTTTATCATAAATAACTTTGTGAAGACGTAACTCACACAATTTCAATAAAACTTTCCGTAAAACCATAGAATTATGAAGCTATTCTTATTTTATTACAGGATTTACAATCCATAATAACTAAATTTAAATATAAATCCTTTAAATAAAGCAAAACAACCATTTTAAACAACATACTTTTTTACTAGACGTCATTACAAAGTCACGTCGTTAGGTCTTCCATGTGTAGAGTTGAGACTATGCAAACGGATTTGTATACGCATAATCGGTAAAAATATAGAAATAATCGAGCAATTTTAATCCAGTTGTTTTCTAATTTTAAAAAGTACTGAATTATCAGCTAATAACAAGCATACTATCACCGAACAACCATCAGTAAATAATGTAATAATAATTTTAATAAAAGGCAATAATTTAACAATTTAATAATTTAACAATAATTTTGTGTATGTGGTGGCCTGTTGGTAAACGGGCTGCTGAGACGCGGCTGCCCACATGCTCATGGTGGTCGCGGGTTCGAATCTCAGGGCAGACCTCTGACTTTTCGAAGTCATGTGTGTATTGATAATCAGTCACCACGCACTAAAACGGTGAAGGAAAACATCGTGAGGAAACCTGCATACCAAAAATCTAAAATATTTTTTTTTTAGCCAAAATTATAGGCTTAAACAAAAATGTACAAAGAATAAATATTGTAAGGAATGATAAATCGAACCGTTGGCGTCAAAATAAATTGGAAATTCCGAAAAAATCGTGTCACAAAAAATTGCCATTTCGACTCAGTGGGCCGGGCCGCTAGTAATAAATAAATCATTGCTTTTGTTCCTTAATACTAAAGTGACTTATGCAATTGTGGATGTCTCATTAGGATAAAGATGTACATAAAAAAAAACGAAATAATGTAAACTAAAAATATAAACTGTAATCGATTAAGAAATACAAACAAATAGTATCGATATCTCGTTAATAATCGGATATTGTACTAACCGATTTATTTGACATCATCCCTATTTCACAATTTTGAGATATGTCAAATGGAACTTTTATAATTAGATAGATAGTACGTAGTTTTTCCTAAAATAATAACGTACAGTCATTTTATTTAAAGACGTAATAGTACGCTAGGAATTTAATTATTATTTTTGCAAAAACTATTTACACATATATTATTTACCATTCAAAGAGAATACGTTTAAAAAATCTTCGCTTTTGTTTGCGATATTATTTGTTACACAGTAACTGAGTAATATGAAAATTTTTGACTGAGCCTAATTGCAATAACCGGATGCCCAGCTATTATACCGACACGACGCGGCATATCGCAAAGCCTCTCTATGTCTCTCTCAAATTACGGGAAAACTTATGCGTAGCTTTGTTTTGCCTCTGTACATGTATTGTTCCACACACATTTAAACTGAACGGATCCATTGACACAGGACTCCGAGTAACTTGGCTTTACAGTTTCAAATTACTCGTGACCTGACACACGGACAATAGGTTGAGGAAGTAGGTGTAATGACCAACATCATTTTAAGTCTGCGCATTCTGCATGGAACTCAATTAACCTCTCACGCCAATGTAATTATGTTTATTACGATAAGTTAAATATTTATAACCCTTTCAGAACGATGAAAATTATTTGCAATTTAGAAATAATTTTTGGTTAATATAAAGTCTATTGGGTCTAAAGTATCCAAGAAAAATAATTTAAAAAAATCCTCCCCCTACCGTTCCCCCAGAATTGACCACGCACGTGCGTGCCTTCCCGGTTTTATCACTACTAACGCACGATCATACATTACTATGGAAAACCAGTAATTAAAATGATTTTTATAATTATTGTATATTATTTGAGCGTAGCTGTTGGTAAACGAACCAGACGCAGCTGCCAACATGTTCACGGTTGCCGCGGGTTCGAATCTCTCTAACTTTTCAGAGTCATGTGTGTATTGATAGTGAATCACCACGCTCTATAATGGTGAAGCACAACATCGTGAGAAAACCATATATCATAACGACTTCTATGAATTTCTATGGTATGGTAGTCCGGTAGCCCTCACTAGGCCAGCGTGGTGGACTATATGGTCTAACCACTCTCAATCGTACTCTAGATTGTGGAGGAGGCCTGTACCCTGCAGTGGGACGTATATGGACTGATACAGTACATCGTCAGCCGTAAACTGCAATAAATCAACACGGTTCCTTCCCTTGTCCTCTTGCATCACGATTAAGCATAATTGTTCCTGTCCCTTGCAACTGCATGTTGTTCAGACAGTCCAAAAGTAGTATTGTATTAAAATGTCAGTCAACATAGTCTGTGATCACCTCTTTGCGGGAACCTTCTTAAACAAACATAAAAAAACAGCAGGCCCTACGAGCAGGCCCTTTCGCTCGATTCGATCTGTCAGGAAAAGCGGGATTTTTAGGCTAATATATTTCAAAATCAAGCATTAACCTATTGCTAGTTATGATGACATTTTTGAGTTTTTGAGGCCAAGAGGACGTGGTTTGTTTTTAATTAGTTTAATTAGCGTAGTTTGCACTTCCCAGTGAAGACTTCTATGAAGTAATTGCTAGGAACTCTTTCCATTATATAATAATAATAATAATAATAATATTTATTTCAGATAAAACATCCATACAATTAAAACAAATCAACATTTAGAAAAAAAAAAACATTAATCTATAACAAAACTCATTGCACATATCTGAATGCCGGGCGATGAGTTGTCATCCAGTGGCACACTACTTTGCTGTCGAGCCTGTGCCCCACAATAGACACTATACTGTTGGAGCTACCGCGCACTCGCCGCATTAAAGATGCGATTCTTTGTCGCAATATGGCGTAAAAATCAGGTACTTGTGCTTCCGCAAACATACCAGAAGCACTACAGAATCGCGGTAGCCCCAGCATTACCCGGAACGCATTATTGTATTGGATACGCAGAGCGCTGAAAGAGCTTTGTGTGTAATTGACCCATAGAGCGCACGAGTACAGTGATTCACAATAAGCCCTGAACAGTGTAATTTTGACATCTCTAGTACATCGCGCGAATCTGCGAGCCAACATGTTGCACCGAACCGCCAACGCTCTGCGTTCCCTTTCCAGGTCTACGTCATCTGTCAGCCCATCGGTAACCCAATGCCCCAAGTATTTAAAGCGTGTTACTTGAGATAGTGTTGCGCCTGCCAAGGCAATTGGAGGCACATTTTTGTAGATTTTATTGCCTGCTTTAAATACTAACAACTCGCTTTTGGTAGAATTGTAAATGAGACCATGAGTCACCGCATATTCCTCACACATATGAAGAAGTTTTCTCAGGGCGCTGATACTAGGGCTCAACAACACCATATCATCGGCGTAACTGATATTGTTGACACAATGACCGTCTATAGAGCATCCGATCTTACTGGCACTGAGCTCGCATATCAGTTGGTTTATATATAGGTTGAAGAGTTTGGGAGAACTAAGTCCCCCCTGTCTCACTCCGCATTCCAACCTGTATGAATCTGATGAAACACCATTCCATTTAATTAAGTTAATTTGGTTAGCATACCAATATTTTAGTATATTAATTATATCTCCTGGAACACTTGTATTAAGTGCCAGTTTTCTCCAAAGACAATCGTAAGAGACTAGATCAAATGCCTTTGACAGATCCAAGAAACATGCATATACAGGCGGTTTTCGTTTTGTATAGTATTGGACAGTCTCCTTGAGACAGTGGATAGCCATCTCAGTTGATAGTTGTGGCTTAAAACCAAATTGTGCGTCATGCAACACTATATGTTGATCCAACTGTTTATCAATCAGACCGTCCAACACCTTAGCTATAATAGTTGCCAAGGAAATAGGCCGATAGTTTCGTTTATCATTAGAATCTCCAGTTTTATTTTTAATGATTGGTACAACTATAGTTTTCATTAAGTCTTTTGGAAGGTATGAGTGACCCATACACAGACTAAAAAGCATTGCCAAGACTACAGGTAAATGCTTTCCGGCATATCGCAGATGCTCTACGCTCAGACTATCGTGTCCTGGTGATTTTCCTGTTTTCAAACTTTTTATTACTGTACTTATTTCCTTGGCTGTGTATCTCATTGGCATATTTCTAGAGCTATCAATGGAAACTGACTCATTGTTTGATGGACCCAAAGGAGAGTTAACCATAAAAGAAGATTTGAACAAATTGGCAATTTCCTTACAATCACTTAGACCACTCACAGTCACAGGCAAACTCGACTTCGGATTCAGTCTGTTCGTTGCTTTCCAGAAACTACTAAAGTTTTTAGTATGATGATGATTTGCTATGATGTCCATGCGTACTTTGTCTGAGTTATTTTGACACCACTTCAACTTGTTCTTAAATAATCTTCTACTCTCATACATTTTCGAATACAACTCCCCAATTCTAGGTTTACCTGCTGTCATCCAGTTCCGAAAATTAAGTCGTGCCTGCCTGTGTGAGTTTTTTACATGTTTATTCCAGCCCACTCTATGGAACCTCCTTTGAGGCATCATCTTGTTATAACTTAAAGTAGCTGCCTCTGAAAGAATATTTACAACTTTTTTATATATATTTTCTAACACATTACAGTGCTCTACATTTTTACATGAACTATCGCAACATTTTGTAAGTTCTAATGGAAAATTAATCTCACGCAATTTTGAATTGCAGTGTTCAAAGTAAATTTTAGTTTGTGCAGCGTCCCTTTCTCCCCATTTTACAAGGTTGTGTTCTACTACTTTAGGTGTAAATTTAGGTCTTAAACTATCTAAATTGCATTTTATAATTAAGGGTAAGTGGTCCGACCATGAAACGTCATAAACCACCCTTACTTCCTCGATAGTATTCCATGCCGATTCTGTTACTACACAATGATCTAACCAACTGGTAGTACCATGAGCATCACTTATAAATGTATATGTGTCTGATTCTATGCCAAGTAACAAAATATCAGCACACTTCCATTGAACTTCATTTGAAAAATTTAATAGTTCCCGACCAAATAAATTACAGGGATGTGCGTTAAAATCTCCCAATATATATACAGCATCTACCTCAGAATTTTCTATAGTAGCGTTTATTTCACTTAAACAACTGACAAATTCGCAAAAAGTATCGCTTGATTCAGTTGGCATGTAGACAGAAAATACCATAAATGACCTAACACCTGCGATAACCTTTATAGCAACAAGACGAGAACTCTTACATTTAACAACTGAGACGGACTGATAAGCATTTTTGCGCCATAGTATCGCAACTCCACCGTAGGGACGACCGCGCAATATTTCCGTCGATGTATCTACTGCCGATGTGCCAACGTAATCAAAACTTGAGTCAATGGTACCCAATAATGGAATGTCATGTGGCAGTAACCACGTCTCTTGTATAGCAACAATATCTGACATCTAACATATCATTCGCACATAATCAATAGATCTCAAAATGGATTTACAATTAAAACTTACAAAAGTACTCACATTTGTTCTGGAGATATTATTTTTGCACGCCATCTTTATTCTGATTATTATTATTACCACGTTTCTTAAAGTCTATAAATTTACGAAATACAATACCTTCTGGCCACAGTTTGTCATCCAAAAATACCGCTAGTTTATACTTGGGCACAAATATTTTATATGCATTATAATCCTTTGCATGTTTCATTTGAATTTTTTCTACAATTACATTTAATTGAGTTTTCATTCTTATATATGAGTGTATATCGTTTTCAGTAGCACTTTTGTTCACATTATTGATAAATAGTGGTATTTTTAAATCAGCAGCTCTGAAGTTACCTCTATCAGCATTATCATTATTGGCACTACCAGTACGACCTATAAATCTGTTCCTGAACTTTTTCTTTTGTACAGTAATCCAGTCTTGCTTCTCATCATGCCTTGCTTGCAATAAAGCAGCTGTTTCAGGTTTCTTTGGTGTAGACGCAGATATAGCGTAGGTTCTTCCTTCTCTCTTTTCATTACAAACAATAGTGCAATTTTGATCATGTAATAGCATATTATTTTGAGTTGCTCCTGTATTTAATGACAAAACCACAGTGCGATTTGGGTCCTCTACACACACTGGTTGTGTATACACACTATCATATGCCAACGGCCTCGTTGCAGATGCTGAAACCGGGGTTAGGGTCTCCACGTGTATATTAGAACATTGTGAATTCGATTCATCGTGTTTTTCATGAGCATTACAAATATTATAATCACTTGGTATGTGCGAAAGAGAGAGGCATGGTCTGCAATTTTGTTGACTTCTGTGATAATGCGGGGTAGGTCATTACCTGAGATGTTAGTTTTTAGGTATTTTAGGTCTTCTTTAACAGCCATGAGATCTTCTTTTGTAACATAAGTTTCTTTTAAATTGTTTAATTCGCTCCGAAGTATTAAAATATCTTTTAGCAGACGAGTGGCATCTATATGATCAAAAGTGACCGGCGGGAGTTTCTGAAGTTCTCGCGCTACAAATATCG
Organism: Hyles euphorbiae; assembly: GCA_023078785.2. Classification (NCBI taxonomy): domain Eukaryota; kingdom Metazoa; phylum Arthropoda; class Insecta; order Lepidoptera; family Sphingidae; genus Hyles; species Hyles euphorbiae. Next base: position 8,194,887 of record CM041040.1, read on the forward strand.
GTACCGCCTCAGGATCGGTTTCTTTCAGCATAGTTATTATATCAAACAAATCCCCTTCGGACTTTCCAATGCCTCTTCTTGTCACTTTACGTTTCGACGTGGGTGCCGATTCAAAAAGCAACTTCTTTGCTCTTAATACATCCTCGGCATTAAACGATGTTACACAAATCCGAACTAGGCTTTCCTCGTCCATAACATCGATTTTATTTTGCACAAATGATAACACTTCATTTATTACAATATTGCAATTTTTGCATTTGACAGTGGTCGACGTCATGTCAATTCGAATTTTTATATATGACTTTTATTTTATAATACTGTGGATATATGTTGTCGATTCGAAACCTTTATTTAAATACGTTATTTAATTTGAGGGAAGAGTTTACCGTATCGATGCAACGGTATGAAAATTAAATGTTTGACAGTTACAAACCCATGAACATTTTGTATGGCAAAATGTTTTTTCCTTGTTTTTATACTTTCGTCAATTCAATTGAGACAAAAACTATCCCACCTTTAAGTTGGAACAAATAACACATATCTACAAAATTTCATTATAATCAGTTGAGTGGTTTAGGAGTCCATCGAGGACAAACAACGTGACACGTGAATTATATATATTGATCTGCAAGCGTTTTTTACAGCGTCTTACATAGGCTGGACTTTCCAAAGTGGGTTTCATCCCATTACAAAGTTATGCCAAATAATTTACGAATTTCTTGGCTTGATGTACTTAAAATTGTTCCGGCTTTACGATTACAGTAAAGGTTTATGCAGGTAGCAAGGTTTTGGAAAACATACTCGTTAAAATATTTTTCGATAAAATGGAGAGGGTTCATTACTTCTCCAGCACTCGAGTACGGGGTATAATAAAGATTCTTATTGATAAAATTAGTGTCTCTTCAAAGTCTCGATATTTTCCTTGGACAAACGGCGCTTTTGTTAGGCGCTACGTTTTCCGGATTCCCAGAAAGTAATTAAATATTTAAAGCATTAGACTCCATATCAGTCACGATATTATTGTGGTTAGAGCAATCCCGCAGATTTATATCTTCATCGAGAAGACGAGGAACCTTAGCTACTGGTTCTGTCTCCTCATCACAAACATCCAGGTCTGAGTGACACCCACTATTAAGTAAATTTTGTAATAAATCTTCGTCTAGAGGCCGTCCTGTATAAAATAATGTTGGTATTAGTTGAATGAATATTTAGCTTCAACGGAAAAAATAAAACGAAAGCGCACGATCATGCGTTCAAATTTCGTGAACACGTTATGATGTCGAATACTAATAATTTTATAAACAAATAATCGTTATGCTATAGTTTAGTGTCTAAACTAACTATTTTAACTAGAACAATACAAATTAATTAAGTTTAGACCATTTGTCAAATATTTACGCCGACCATGATCGTCCACAAACATAACGTCCATCTTTGAACACATCTGGATTTGTCACTAACATCCCGATTCGCCGCAATCTTCTTTTAATTATGTACCTAGATCATCACACGAACGATCCAGGCCGTTTCGACCCAGTAAAATAAAATTCCACGCCAAAATATATTTTTTATGGAACGCACGCTTAGTATAGTTCGTTCTGAAAGGGATAAATAGATACGTTTTACATTTATTTGTAGTTTGGGCCAAAGCAAGTAATGAATGCTCTGTAAGGCACGGGCCTCCTCTACAATCGAGAGTACGATTGGGAGTGATTAGGCCGTCTAGTCCACCAAGCTAGCCTAGTTCGGGTTGGCGATCTTTACAGACCATACAAATACCTTCATATTGCCATGGTATGCGGGTTTCCTCACGATGTTGTCCTTTACCGTTATAGTGCGTGGCGCTTGACTATCAATACATAAATAACTCCGAAAAGTCGAAGGTGTGCCCTGGGATCGAACCCGCGACCATCGTGAACATGTTGGCTAACCGGCCACCATGCAGTCATTATTATTGAGTGCTAAAATTATTTATTCATTTAACAACTACTTTGTAGGGTATTTTTCTTGTAAATGAGTGCTATACCTACAAATGCCAGACATGTTAAGTTTTAGGAATGTTAAAAATAGCTTTACAGCACGTTTACTGAGACTGAGTTGTGGGAGGGCCATAAAAATAAATTATTGTGTCCTTAAGTGAATCTTTGGGTTTCAGTGTTCGACAACAATTCTTAATGTACCTATCGAACCTGGTTTGAGAGAGTGGACTGTAACGGCCTTATTAATAACTTTTTGAGTAGAGATTTCACCGTTGGTAGGTCTCTCATATGTGAGAGGCCGCCTGGGTAGGTACCACCGCAATGTCTATTTCTGCCGCCAAACAGCAGTGTCAATGCACTGTTGTATTTCGGATTGAAAGACATTGTAGCCAGAGTAACTACTGGATATATTGAGACTTAACATCTTATGTCTCAGAATAGCGAGCGCAGTGGAATGCCAAGCATTGCTTTGTAATTCAAGGTGTTCGGTTTTGATACTGTTCATGAGTATTGCTTACCATCAGGCGAACGGCATGTTCTTCTCGTCATTTATTGCAATAAAATAAAAAGAAATTTTTACCTACCTATTTTAGTTTCGAATGTTTTGTCTCTTTCAAATTACTCTTGAATAAGGTATTTGACTTTTGGTATTATTTCGCTTACAAACATAAATACGTGAAAAATAAAACCTTGTTGTCAAAGAAGTATGAAATTAGCTTAGAACATAAGCCCAATATTAATATTTTAAATTAAAGAGTAGGGGTGTAGTGGGGAAATCTTGCTGTCTCTTTCACATGCGCACACTGTATTGTATTATAACCCTAGTGACGTCACTATCTTTAGTTTGCATTTCTTTTCTGTTACTCCCAGTTCCCACTACAAGATTTAAAACGTTTATAACTTGTTTCATTCTTAATAGATTTATAAATTTCTTTGTTTGGTAGACCATAGCTACGGATACGTTTTGATAAATACAAAAAAAATTGGTGTCAAATACCCTATTCAGTTTGAGCGAAGAGTCAAAAGATTGGATGGACACTATTTATAAGTTCGTAATAGTTTGGGTGCGCCATAATGTTTGAAACGAACAATAAATAATTTAATTTCGGATATTTTTTATGCCTGACTGCCTCGGTGGAATAGTTGTACTACGGTACGATTACAAAGCTGAGGTCTCGGGTTCGAATCCCGGGTTGGGCAAAGTGATATTGGATTTTTCTATTCATTATCAGCCCAGAGTCAGGAATTTGTGCCCGATATGGCGATAGGCTCGCCACTTATTACATCATGGGACGGAACATACGAGGCGAAATGTGGGTGCCCTGGCACCTCTGCCTACCCCTTCTGGGAAAAAGGCGTGAGTTTGTGTATGTATGTATGTATTGTATGAAGTGCGGACGGATATGTATGTTTATACGGAACAGACGCGACTACCAACATGTTCACGGTGGTCGCGGGTTATAATCCCAGGGCACACCCTCTAACTTTTCAGAGTCATCTGTGTATTGAAATTCAATCACCACTTACTCTAACGGTAGAGGAAAACACCGTGAGGAAACCTGCATAGCGATTTATAAGAATTTTTATTATATGTAAGTCCACAAACCCGCACAAGCCAGCATGGTGGACTATAGGCCCTAAAAACTCTATCGTACTTTCGATTGTAGGCTGATATACACAAAGAGAGAGATATATTTGTAGAGAGTTGAGAGATGTATTGTATTTTGTGTATTGTTAGTTATAAAGGAACGTAATTTATCTCGGTCGGAATGGGATGGCAATTCTTAGAAACATCGTTTCATAGAAAATAATATTACACCTATAAACATGATATCTGCACAATTCACATTGACTACAGTAAACCTTTGAATATTTATAGTTGGTTGATGACACAAACATATATATAATTCCCTCACTAATAGAGTAGTTAAATAGTACACTGCAGAATGGGCGAACTTAATTTAAATCAGGAAACGGATCTCATTTTACTGAAACCGACGGTATACGCATCAAACAAGATATATTTCAAAGAGATGCCCTCAAACCCCTTTGATTTCTCCTCGCTTTAAATCCGCTCTTATATCTTCTAAATTGCACTAATCTAGGAGTTCCCATTTCTAATACCTAGTTAATATCTATTTAAGCTTTGCAATCTCACGTACAAGGAAGACAAGAAATTATATATTAACAATATTTACTTCACCAACTTGCAGATTCAATACAGTATACCAACAGTTCTCTAAAGATATTCATTTGACATTTGGCAGGGATAAATGTAAAGCGACAAGTAATGCGTTGTATAGCTTCGGGGGAACTGTGGCAGTTTCAGCATGACCTTATATTCGGTCTGTGAATAATATTAAAACAATGAGATTAGTTGGGATAAATTCAACCTAAATCGTGAATTCAGTCCGCACGGATCGAAGCAAAACTTCGAAACGATGGCAGAATCAGTGTTCGCAATCACAAGAACTTGGATGCGTTAACATGCTTCGAGTTTAGAAGTCTCCAACACGACCGGACGACCTATTTTATGGTGTAAAGAACATCGGTCACGTCCATACATTTTGGGACCTGACATAGAAATATATTGTACACAGCTGGGATATAGTTTATTGTGTTGTATAGTGCATGAGGAGTGATGTCCAGTTACAAAAAGATTTCTGCAAAGCCGGAGATTTTAGAATATTTCATATATTTGTAACTTTTTTAGGCTACGAATAAACTAATAAAAAATAGCACATTATATGTCATTGTCATTGTCAAATAAACCTAATGTAGGGTGATCTTATGGTTATGGAAGAAAAGTGTACTAAATCATAATGATGGCTTAGTAATTACTATGCTATACCGGGTATCTCAAGACTGCTACCGAAAACGAAGCCGGGTGGTAGTTTTAGTGGCTACAAATACAATGCAATTAAAAATTTCGCCTAGAAACGCGACAATTATTTTTTATGATTTTTTAAATATCGTCATTTTTGGGTGGTAAATCCATAGTTTTTGCTAAAATAATAATTTAAACTCTTTTATACCTTAGAGTATTTATAAATAAAAGGGGTATATACTATTATTTTAGGAAAAAATGTATTTACCACCCAAATATGGCCATAGGAAAAAAATAACAAAAAAAAATTGACGCTTCTTTTTGCAACTTTTTCTGTTGCATTGTGTCTGAAGTCGCTTAAACTACCACCCGGCTTCGTTTTCGGTAGCAGTCTTGATATACCCGTATAATTTCCCTTGTCATAAAACCAATTAGCCATTGAATATGGTGTACACCATACCTGTGTTACCTTAAGGTAATGAGAGAAAATGTAGTATTTTGCTGTCATTATTTCGCAGAATTTTATCAGAATTTATTAGTGACTGTTTTGAGTATTTTTCGTTATTCTTCATAATTTCGTATTTGGCAATCCACACACACTTGAAAAATCCCCCTATATGTTAGTATAGAAATATAATAAGCAGTGGTCACAAAAATAAAGCACAAAATAAAATAAAACACAGAAAACATTTTTTAAATGTATTATTTCTCATTTTCTCTTATTACAATAGAATTTAAGAACTCTGCAGGGGCAGCAACATCAAAATCATGACGTGGGCACAGCAACATTACTATGCGAGGTCCTACTACACAGTTAACAACAATACTTAGTTATTCCGTCTCTCCTTGATTTGGAAGTTTTGCATCATTGTTTTTCATCAAAACACACACACTTTTCCTGTGGGAACTCCAGGATACTAAACCATATTGACTAAATGGTAAATACCTTGATACCTTGTAGATTCATGGCTAAATAAAAACTTCGATTAGTGGGTAGACCCACTCACTGATTACAGCAATGAGTATAATAAGACGGGTATTGCATTGAACACAATGCAAAAATTGTTGAGGAGCACACTGTTGCTCCGAGTTCACGTTGGAAATATGGTAATACTTCACACTTTAAACCAAATCACAAAGCATTATCGTTATACAATGGTTAATCTTACAAAGTGGTCAGAAATACAAGGGTATATCGGATTCCGTGATCCGTCCGCCAAGTCACAAATATAAACAGAGAAATAACAGTAGTCGTCGGAAATCAAAAGAAAGCAAAATGACAGCGCAAAGAAAAATCATGTGTCATAGAAAATACCTACACTTTATTTTTAATTTAGTACTACCTTCAACGTTGTAGTTAAAACCTTATTTTAAAACAAAGTATGACTGATGGAACGCACTCATATGCGTTCAATATTATTAAAAACACTTAAAGTTTTTCTTTTTTATCCGGGTTTTCTAAAATAAATTGAAATATGCATTTTGACTCTAATAAATTATAAAAATTTTTGATGTACCATTCATAACTGGTCCCGTTCATGGTCCATTTTCGCCGATGTTCTTTAAAACTTATTCAATTAAAAACTTTCAAATTTCGAATTAATCAAACTTCAATACAAAGTCTACCTTCGCTTGAAAATATAAGACACATTCCGTAATTCCAATGCCATAATCTTCTAAGACAAAGCCTATTTTTACCTCTGTGGATTTGCAAATCCCAAAACTCTTGTTCTCTTTGAAGATCTGACGATCCAAAGTTCAAATCAAACCCAAACTTTCTAATAGTAAATGTTTAAGAAGAAATTGCCGAGTTGTCAAGTGATATTTGTGAGCCTGTAAAATTCCAGTATTGTAGGTACTTTATTATACAATAAAAAAATAGTTGAAATGGCGAAATGCAGGTGTCCTGGTAGCACCTCAGCCTTCCGGGAGAAAGGGGTCATATTATACACTTCTATGTTTATATAAATAGTTAACAACATTAACTGAATATAGGTAAATATGAATTTTAATAAATGTATTCCTTTCTAACGCACTCTATATCTTTACCTATGTTTTTCTAAGAAGCGCGATGAGGGAAGCTTTACATAACGAATATTTAGTAAGCGTATCTTGGAACTATCACGTAGTTTGTTTCAATAAATTAATGAAGTGTTATCAGAAATAAATCCGATATTTGTTCAAGGAAAGGATTAATAAAATAAAAGGTACTGATACAGTTCCCATTTTTGTGCAAAATAAATTCCCTTTTTTAAATTAAGTAAAAACAAACAGTTTTTCATTGTATATGAATAATTTTACATACACACAACCTGCCACGTTCTTCGCAGAATATAAACTAAAAATAAACTTTCAGGTACGAGTAAGTAATTAAATATAAATAGTAGATACAAAACAAAGGAGTTAATACATACTAGTAGACTGAATTCGAATCTAATTCCAACAGCAATGCAAAGAAGTTTTTCCGATTTTATGGTGATGATGCAAATATATCCAATTGTGAAAAGCAGTCGTTATATGATTTACAGCCGTCCTGTATATCCTATATATCTTTAACAAAAGCTTCAAATTGCTACTAAATATCTAAATATCTAATATAATCTCTTGTTAAAGATAGATAGATTTTTGAAAACGGCTGTTAGTAGGGCGGGCGTACAAGAGGTGCGCGAACCCCCGCATTAGTGCGGCAAGTGATACCACCAAAGACAACCCTTCGGCAGACCTCACGCCTTATTACAGTCCTTGATATATTTATTATTTGGTATATGCCCTTGTTATGGTTGGTGGTAAAGCATAGGTCATTAATTAAACTTACAAATATACTTACAATGACTGTATAATAAAATATATTAGAATTTAATTAACGCTAATTAAATAAAATACTGTATTACATAAACACAGGTAAGTAGGTAGATACTTTTCCTCAATTACCTGCGTATGTATAGAATAACAGATAAACAAACGAATGAAGCGTACCACAAAACATATCTTATTATGTGTTTCACAAATCTGCATAAAAGATATCTTCAGAGAGACAATCCAATTACTAACGCAATTTATTTAAATAATGTATTCAAATGCAGTGTCGAATTATTCTGTTTGTTCCACTTTCATATAGGACTGGATTATAGCACGCTTCATCTCATAAAAGCCATACCTTCGTTTATGCAAAATGTTCCCCACACAAGTAAATGATACATATTTACGGCCTCATTCATACAGAGAATACTAAACCTATTATAGCTATCAAATCTTTTGTCTCTTTCGAATTACTTCTGAATTCAGTTACAGCGAAGTCTCGACTGGTCTCAAAATCTATATCTGGTCTCAAAGTAAACAGCTGTGGGACCCTTACGGTCTATATTCTAAATTAATAGTCCAATTACATTTTGCTACCGCCATCTTAAAATTTTTGTATCTAATTATTATTAAATTCCATCAAATATACATAGAGGTATATTTAATGGTATGATTTGTTTTTGGATAGAAGTTTTATGGGGTTGAAATAAAGAATAGTTTTATTGCTGAATAGAAGATGAGATATAAGGGGAATGTTACAGTTACTGAAAAAGTTTACGTATGTAGATGTTACAATATAAGATATAACGTACTTATATATTTACGTCCATATAATCGTATACATGCAGACGAAGTCGCGAGCAAATGCTAGTATTCTATATACGGAACTACCAAAGACTCACATGAGGTGGCCAGAGAGAAAGTAGAAAATACTGCGGTCACTCATAATTATTCCTTAATGCAATAATGTTTTCTGCTTTTTTTTCAGATTTAAAGGAGATAAAATGAACAAAATCGTGACCCAAACCACTCAACGATAACCTAATGCAGCAAAAGGAAGCTAATATAAAATGAGTTCTCTCAGCGACACTACGGACCCGTCAGCAAATGATTCTGCACCAGTGGATGCGACGCTAATTTTCGGCCCAGAGAGAGACACGCTTTACATCGTTTTGCCTATAACTATTATTTATACATTCATATTTATCACTGGGGTACTTGGAAATATATTTACATGTATAGTCATAGTAAGAAATAAGAGTATGCACACCGCCACTAACTACTATTTGTTTAGTTTGGCCATGTCTGATCTCCTACTTTTAGTAAGTGGAATGCCACAAGAAATGTATTCTATTTGGTCCAAATGGCCGTATGTGTTTGGCTACACTTTCTGTGTACTAAGAGGATTAGCGGCCGAAACGTCGACTAATGCCAGTGTGCTGACGATCACACTCTTCACAATTGAGAGGTACTTAGCCATATGTCACCCGTTTATGTCACATCAGATGTCGAAACTATCAAGAGCAACGAAACACGTGATGTTATTATGGGTAGTTTCTTTTGGATCAGCGTTGCCACAGGCTCTGCAGTTTGGCATACGGAAATATAAAGGCGTCACTATGTGTTTACAAACACGAGTTATTATCGAGCATTCCTTTGAAATATCTACATTTGTTTTTTTCTTCACGCCAATGGTTTTGATAACGGTGCTATATTTGTTAATTGGGTTAAAATTAAGCGAAACAAGTATGATAAGAGAACAAAATCAATTAGAATTTGAAGACGACCCAAAAGACACACAGAGAATTCATCGAAAACACAGCCAATCCACGAAGAGAGTCATCAAAATGTTAGGTAATATTTTTATAGTATTAATTTATTTGTTAACCCGACGAACATCTTACCGCCTAAATTGTAAAATTATTTAAATTCCAAAAATAGTAACGGATATTTTATTTCCGCTTTTATCAAAACTAAAATTGAAAATGCAACGGAATATTATAACGGATTATATTATATTCCGTGTAGAAAAAAGGATGGAAAAAAATGATTATTATGACGACGTGGCGGTATGAAAGGAGATCAGTCGATTTGGTCCAACTACGGACAAGAAATTAAGTATGACTAAAAAATCAGGCGTATTATTTTAGATTCATTTCTCTATTTATTTTTTCCTACACCGTGGGGATCAAATTTTGTAAAAAAAAAGGATATCTTAAAATATTCTACCACTTTTTGCATTGTTTGCAATATTAACAGAATTGACATCTGTCTTATAATTAGTGTTTGTCAAATTCTATTCTTTGTGCTTGGTCGCGAAAGGAATGTGCTTTTGTGATGTTGGTTATTTTGAGTTTATTATTTATGACAACTCTTGGCTACTCTAAAAGAGATTATAATAATTATTATATTCCCAAAAATAGCAGAGCTTGCTCAGTGCATCTACCCAATACCTTATTGGATTTTATGACGGAAAGGCTCTATAATATTAATTATATTATTTTAGTTCTAACATGTACAAGACATGTTTACAATTATAAAGAATTCTAAAACATCAATTGATTTTAATGAGATAAATAGTATGCCAGATCACTTATTTTTTTATTTTTTTTTTTTTTTATTAAAAATTTTAGTTATTTTTATCTTTTTAGTGTTGATAGGCATTTAAATGAAGAAGATTTGGTCCCCACAAGGAATATGTTCTTTCCGATGACAATGAAATCGCTAAAATCGGCTAAAAGCTGCCAAAGATATTGGAATATTCACATGTTTATTATTTTTTCTACCCCCCCCCCCCTCCCTTCGCGCCTACCCCTTTTTCCCTCAACCACTATAGCCTAGCTTTTATACTGAACCCAATGCGAAAAGAACCATTGGAATCCTACTAAATTTTGAAGAGTTCTATTCTCCAGGTCCGAACATAATCATCAGATCTTCATGTTGTGTTCCTGGGATCAACCTGTCAATACGTTTTTTCCAATGAAAAAGAAATCACTAAAATCGGTTAAAAGCTGCCGAAGATATTAGAATCTACGTGTATTTTAATTTTATCACCCACTCCCCCTCACCCCCACCCCGTTTTCTCTCTCTCACTGTAACTTAAATTTTCTAATGAACGTAATGCAAAAAGAGCCATTGCAATTCTCCTTAATTTTAAGGAGTTCCCCTCTCCAGGTCCGAAGATATACATCAGATCTTCACCATATTTTTATGGGACCAAACGACAAGCACCAGCTTTCAATCAAAGAAAGAATGATCGAAATCGGTTCACACAGTACAGAGAAACGAGGTAACAAACATAAAAAAAAAACAACATACAGTCGAATTGAGAACCTCCTCCTTTTTTTGAAGTCGGTTAAAAATGGCCACAATGCAATAATACAATATTATTGTAATTGCATTTTAATCAAAAGGACAGTGGGATGCTTTGCACATGTAATGACTATTATGTGGTACCTTGGTTGGGCTAGGTACCAAAATGATATCACACCTATTGCAAAGCACCTCGACAATGTATTGTTACTACCAGGTACGTGAGATATTGTTTAGGAACAAGTTCAATATAACTTTTCTATTATTATAAAAATGTGTTTCTTATTATCAAAACCAACATTTTTACCGTCATCATTGCCTTTTTAGAATGACCTACCTACTTTTGAAACGGATATTTCTACCCCCAGAAATGCTTTCTTAATCAACTTTATATCGAAAAGTATTTAACGTGTTTATAATAATGTAATACATTTTACAATATTATTAAACGATATTATTTACATAGTTACAGAAAATATAAAATATTGTCCAAATAAGATATATGTGAAGATAGTAGAATATGGTAGTTTTTGTAAAACTTTAAGAGGATATATCTTAAATACCCCATATCGTAGCTCAAAAAGACTATATTATATTTAAAGGATATTGAATCGTATTTTTTTTTATTGCATTGAATGGCGAGACGAGCAAGCCGTTCGCCTGATGGTAAGCGATACGACCGCTCATAACAGTAGCAACATTCCACTGCGCTCGCCATCCTGAGACATAAGATGTTAAGTCTCAATATGTCCAGTAGTTGCTCTGGCTACAACGTCCTTCAATCCGAAACACAACAGTGCATTTAAGCAGTGTTGTTTCACGGGAGAAATAGACATTGCGGTGGTACCTACCCAGATGGCCTTTCACATATGAGAGACCTACCACCAGTATTTAATTCTAGGTCTCATTTGTGTCCGTCAAGTTTTCACTACTAGGCCCAATTTCCTTAGGAAATCGACCGATCTCCTTTGATACTTGTCTCGCAGAACACGCTTCGAATTTCGCAGCTCAGCAACTTGGGCTCTTTGAAATACAGATTTAACGATGTAAATATTTTATTCAGAGATATTCACTATCGATAATGATGCAGTAGAGGATGGTGGAAAGCTGATATTCACTATGTATTATTTTCGTTTTATTTATTAGAGTAAATTATGTGTTTTCGATATACACATACAGTTTTTTTTAAATTTCGAATAACTGAAAAATCTAAAAAAGCAAAAGTTAAATTATATCCTAACTACACAGTCATTTTTTTCCAATAGTAGTAGAGATTTAAAAATGCAGTTAGGTGGTCATAAAAATGATAAATTTTTATTTCATTTCAAAGTTCTTCACTGAAATATCAGCTACTATTGGAAATACCGGGTATATCAAGACTGCTAACGAAAACGAAGCCGGGTGGTACTTTAAGCTACTTCAGACACAATGCAATAGAAAATGTTGCAAGAACAAGCGATCACTCTTTTGTATATTTTTTTCCTAAGGTCTTAATTGGGTGATAAATACATTTTTATCCTAAAATAATAGTGTATACCATTTTATTTATAAAGACTCTAAGATATAACAGAGCTGAAATCATTATTTCAGCAAAAGCTATGGATTTACCACGCAAAATGATGATATTAAAAAATAATTTAAAAAATTGGCGCGTTTCTTAGCAAAAAATTAGATGCATTGTGTTTGTAGTCACTAAAACCCGGCTTCGTTTTCGGTAGCAGTCTTAATATACCCTTTATATGTATCCAAAGCGACGCCATCTACCTATACATAGTATATTGCAATTCAACTGTGCCATTAAGGCGGTAGTGGTAAATCTAGTGATTAGTACAGCTTAGCTAAATACTCTACAATGCTCACAAACAATTCATGTATTACTAAAAGCAAAAAAGGCTTATTTATTATCTTGGAATTTCTGTTTTAATCGTCGTTTTAATAGACATCTAATATACAAATAACAGGAGGGTATGTTTTTATATAATCGCCGATAAACATACATAGCTGCCTGCCTCGGTGGCGTAGTTGTACGGTACGTTTACAAAGCCCTCGGTCAAAAGGTCTCGGGTCCGAATCCCGGGTCGGGCAAAGTGACATTGTATTTCACTTTTCAATTTTCATTATCAGCCCGGAGTTAGGAATTCACGCCCGATATGGCGATGAGCTCGGCCGCCATACGTATTATGAATGTATGTTAATATTGGATAAAACAAGCAATTACTATGCGGTTCAACTAAGAATAGGACTGACCCTGCGCCATATTGGTTCGTAGTAACTGTCAAATCGCACAATTTAGGTAGGGTGAGCAAAACAAGATTTCTTTAAATAATATTTTTGTTGAATATAAATAATATTTTTAATATTTAATAATTCGTAAAAAAATTAATGAATGAATAATGTCGTGTTATAGTTACTCTCTGGCGAATAATTGCATATGAAGTAAATAAAAAATATACTTTTTTAAGCTATTTATGACTAAACATTCTTGTTTATGTGTCCATATAACATTTTGTAATTGTTTCAATTTATTTAGTTAATTTATGTTCAAGAATTCGACTATGTGAAAAAAAAAATTGATGCGTAAATATTTTTTTGTTGCTAACCATACTTTTCGTGTGTTATTTGACAACTAAAGGTCATTGACGTTCCTATTCTTATTTGAAACGCATAGTACATCTCTCCCTCTTTAAAATATGAATTACATACACGAGCAAACGTACATAAAATATTAACCACTATGAAATAATTTATTTTAATTTGTTTTCTTTCCAACAGTTGCTGTAGTTATAGCATTTTTTGTATGCTGGGCACCTTTCCATGCCCAAAGACTGGTTGCTATCTACGGAACAACTGAGAATCATCAGGCGAAGACGCCGACGCTGCTCTCAGTATATTCGTTCCTGACGTACATTTCTGGAATATTCTACTACATGTCAACGTGTATCAATCCATTTTTCTACCACATCATGTCCAACAAATTCAGAGATGCTTTTAAGGTAAGTTCTTACCATAATTAGAAAAATAACTTTTCCGCTTAATAATTTTAGTCCACTTGGTAATACGCTTCGGTATCGGCGCAGAACTTGAATATTGGTACGATTACAAAGCTGAGATTTCGGGTTAGAATCCAGGGTTGTGCACAGTGATATAGGATTTTTTTCTATTGATTATCAGCTGGGTGTCAGGAAACAGTGCCTGATATGAGGTTAGGCTCGCCCCGAAAATATTTGATAAAATATAATTAGAATTTATATTTAATTTTCACATTAGCAATATTTTGGAATGGTATTATGTAAATACAGGGTATATCAAGACTGCTACCGAAAACGTATCCAGGTGGTAGTTTTAGTGACTACGAACACAATGCATTTAAAAGTTTCGCGACGCAACGCGATATTTTTTTTTAATCTTCACATTTTGTGCACAAAATTTGTTTACATTGTATCTGAAGTCACTAAAACTACCACCCAGCTTCGTTTTCGGTAGCAGTCTTGATATACCCTGTATTTATCATACAATTATTCTGATTGTACATGACCTTTGATTTGTGCCTAGAATTGTTTTCGAATCCGTTAAGTACATTCAATTTGTTTGAATATTCTACGTTTTATTCAACACGTTTACCGTTTCCGTTACCGTCTATTCTGAAGGGTTACTTTGTACTCAGACACAACGAGGAATGATCGAACATTGCACATAAAATTGTACGAATATGCCTAAATACATGACAAAACTACTTGTATGATACTATATGGTACGTCGTAATATTAGACTAATTTCGAAGTGAATGATAAGTTTCATAAATGATATTATATTATTTATAGAAATGGAAACCTTTTTGTTTAGATGTATGTTGACGTTTCGTCCGAACATTCGAACATTGTGTCGGAGTCTAGAGTAATCCCCACGCAGTCCATACTTTCTGTTTGTAATCAACTGATTTAAATCATATTGTTAGCCGGATGTCTGAGCTGATCGAAGATGGGCTTGAAAGTTATTTAATTAGTTAATTGATATGTAAGTAACTTAAGTGTGCAGGCGATTGGTTTCAGAATACCATGATACTGTGGTGTGGCCGGAGTCAGGAGGGTACTGCTATCAAACGCTGTTCCTATACCGCCATGGCATTTGTTCGTAACCCCACCACCAGTGGAACTACAAACTCAGGTACTAAAATACTTGACATTGTTTATATACTTTTCTAAAGATATTTTTTTATCAAAAATATTTATATTTATATAAGGATGAAGCAGACTGAAACGATTATTTTTTTATGGAACAGCTGATTTTTTCGCATGTCAAATGTCAACGGTGGCCCTGTCGTGAAAATTGTTCATTATAATAGATGTCAGCTGAAAGCGGGATGCCCTTTCGGCTGTATATACCCTTTATAACGAACCTTGTATATTGTGTACGTCATTCCATAACAATTATTTTTATATGAAGTATGTCAATAATAACTCAATGCTCTTGGAATTATACCCACCAAGAGCAACCCACACAAAGTTTTCTTGCTTGCGTATCGTTTTACACCACATTGCCTTTTGTTATTATAATAGCTATTATACTCGTAGAATTTACTATAGTACGGCCTGTGTACTACGGCAGAATTAGGGAAGCCAAAGAAAAATAATGAATATCCTTTTGTTTTAAATGGGTTATTTTAAAATAATTATTTTAACATAAAATTATAGTTTAAGTCCTTTGAAATCTTTGTTAAATTAAAATAAAACTAAAAACTTCATATATTTATTTTTAAAGTCATCCCGTATTTACAAGATCTACGGAAAAAAAAAATGGTTGCCTGTAAAGTCGGTTTTACGGGCGAAGATTTTACGTGACAACGTCTTTTTCTCGGTAGAATATTTATTGATATGAATATAATTAAATTGCACAATAGGAACAAGGAATTGAATCAAAATAAGAATTGCACAAATTTTAACTATAGAAATATATTTTGTTTACTAAAACACTATCAACATTTATCAATAGTATGACATAACCTATAAACTCAGTTTCTCAACTTTTGTGTCAATCTAACAATTAATCAATCAATCATAGTTTACGATAATGAAATATCAGTGTACAATTATTTACCTTTATTGTTGTAGTTGTTGTAAATGATAAATGACGAATCTAAGCACTCCATATTTTCACTACAGACACAGCTGACGATACTTTAACCACACGTGTGAACTTGTATTGTGACGCTTTCTTGTTTTTCCAACGCCAAGAACGTTCGAGAAAGACAAAGACAGAGACACAAGCATGCGCCGATTCAATGCGCCTAATTCTCTAGTGCTGCGCGCGCGGCAGACCGATCATAGTTGAGTGGGAGAGAGACGCAAGGCATTCGGCGGGCCTCTCTCTCGTTCGGTGACTCATCGTAACCAAGAAGCTTATACCCAAATGGAGATTGCATTCCGTATATAAAAGTGAAGCACAAAATTTTTACCTTGAATGACGTCGCTGATGCCTGCTATCCTTTTCTTTAGCGTAACAATGAATGAACTTCACGTGAACTTCATTCATTGTCACTCTAAAGAAAAGGATAGCAGGCAACAGCGATTGCATTCAAGGTCAAATTTTTGTGCTTCAGTGTTTTATACGGAATGCAATCTCCATTTGGGTATAAGCTTCTTGATCGTAACGTTACCGGGCGTTACACTTTTTCATAAGTGACTCCCAGCCGCAACCTAATTTAAGACGTTGTCACGTCAAAAAATTAAAGGGGTTGGTAACTGCTCTGCGGAAAATGATATTGACAAATTTCTCGATTTTGATGTGCTTTTCGACACATCGACATCCAATATTATTTCATCTTCTGGATTAAGATTGATGCGGACTCTAAAACTTATGGCCACCTTAAGTTTCTTGTTAGCACCTCTGCCTATCCCTTTAGGAAAAAGGCTTAAGTTTATGTATGTATGATGTTATGTAGATAAATATATATATATATATATATATAGATAATACTATATTTTTCACCACATATTACAAACAACTAAACAGTTTGTTTTTTTAAATTGTGTAACAACTGGCGGTCTTATCGCTTATACCAATCTCTTCCAGACAACCAAACGTATTTTCGTGCATGCAGGATACATAACGAATCGTAGGAAAATAGGATTATCACAATATTTGTGTAAAAATAATAACTGAACCCTAAACTGACGTTGTGTTCTATTATTCATTCTGAGTTCATCTATTATACTTGCTAATAGTGGAACAACCATGCTGCAGGCTGCTTGGACTAGGAATTGCGTAACTTCAGCGGAACATGCTGGCACAGCTGTCGTACAATACACAATTACAACTCTCTGTCATTTGATTATATAGCACGGTCAGTAGGATCACTCGAGCCCCGTTGATATCTAACCGTCTCCTAATCAATAATAAAATCATAATCCTAGTTCCGCATAAATAACTACAGATAAGGTTGGAGAAAAAGTTTCTTTACATTTCATATGAAACTGTTTTTAAAGTTTATTTACATTTAATTATAGTATCTATGTGCAATTTTACTCAATGATGACATTGATGGTGAAAATTCGACATTTCCCAGTTTAAAAACTGCGACATGTAATATTGTCAGTCCTGTGTTGGTGTTAGTTAACCCAACGCGGTCTAAAGAAACTGATGGTGTAAAAAATATTATCAGTATAAATGTAAACAGGAAATACATCACGTAAACTTTTACATAAATTTGCCTACATATGTACTTTTTATTTATTAACATGAGAGCGAGAAAAAATAATTATTTCAAAATTCAAAGATAATCAATTTGTTTAGTTGTAATATTCCATCATAATACATTTAAAGGTAAACAGAATAATTAAATTATGACTATATTGCAGGCAATTCATCTAAAAAGGACGCAAGTTTTCGCAATAAACAACGGAAACACGGCGAGAAGGCCATTGACACTAACTCAAATCACAACGGAAAAAGGTACGAACCGTCCAAAAAAAAACAACAATCAATAGAGGTTGAAAACACGCCACATCAATGCCACGACGTTAACCGAATAGAAATAATAAACGAGAGAAGAACAAAAATGACAGTTTGCTGCACTTATCCATCACCCACATCCGAAAAACCAAAAGCAATTATCAAATGTGAATATTCAGACAAGTCGGGAAGCAACCAAGACGATCCAGAGAATTATTTGCAAGAGGTCAGATTAAAATTAAAAAGACAGGAGACGCAACATGTATAGTTGTAAAATTTTAATAGGAATAATAAAAACCAAAGCAGTTTAAGATTTATGTAAAAAAGTATTATAAAATAAGTATAATCGTAGTTTCTTTATAGTGAAAATGAATAATGAAAATGAAAATAATTATTAAATCCATTAAGATGTTCTACATCGTTTAGATCCAGACATTGTTTGATCTACCACCCGGTTCGGAAAGCGGTTTTCACTAGAGAAGAACTGGGAAAAAATTCTAGTGTTGCTCCTTTCTAAACTAGTTTACAACCATATTTACAACAGTGACACTATTCGTAACGATCCATCGTTCACAATCTGTTTTTTTTTTCGATATTTATCAACTTAGAGATTTGGCCAGTTTGTATGTCGCTTAGGTTTAGTTTTGGTCAGGAGTTTTAATTTTACATGAATTGGGTTTAAGATATTTTATAATTAAAATTTATGGACTGTTATCATAAGTTTCTGAGAATTTATACATTTGGGAATTTTTAAACATATAATTATATTTTATATTTTTTATTAATTTACTACTATTATTGTATGTCAAGACATTCTAGACTATACATTCTGTAATTCGCCACATCGAGGACGCGGTTGATGCTTCGTATTAATTCATTTCCATTCAAGAAAACTGCAAGATACACAGAACACACATTTTTATCCCGAGGCTATCAAATTAAAAGGGCTTTTGTTGTAAAAATTACAAAATAATAACAGGGTCAACATCAGTAGCGTATTAAGCGTCCAAAATTAAGGCCGGCTCGTCGCGTCGTATTGGAAGCCATAACAACAAAGCATTTGTTCGAGTAGCTTAAGCAATCCTTACAAATTTTAAAAATGCGAAATAACTCTGTCTGATACGCATTCACTTCTAAACCTCAAAATCTATTTTAATTAATTATTACACAAAGATAGATTAGACCTTAGGAAAGGGCATATGCTACCTTTTACCGTGAAGAAGAAGGTTTTAAGGGGTTGAAATAAGGGATGAAAGTTTGTATGGAAAAATCTAAACCTTAGAAATTACAGATGTCACTTAACATATAGATTCTCATTTAAAAACAAAATAACTTCGTACTTTGCTTTCTTAAAATTAACCGTAAAGGGATTAAAACAAAGGTTAAGAGCGTATACACCTTACGCGCAAAGTCAACTATAGGTATTTCTTCGTTAATTTCACGTACACATAAGCGACCAAAGCTGTGTGCGTAGAGCTGCCGCGTCGGCTCGCTATACAATCGGCTCAAACAACTTTGATCCGTGCGCTTCAAATATTCAATTGAAATGTAACTGTAATATAATATCATAAAAATATTTTATTTGCATTATAAGTAGACAAATATTACTGTGCAAGCAAAGAATAATACAAATTTAGATACTAATCATATTTTCGTTCTTATTACATTGTTAAGTTGCATCCAAATCAGTGTTCAATCAGTAGACACTACGGACGTTTTATTAACCATTTCGTGTTCGAACACATAAATAGTGTTAGGGGCCTTACAACCTCTTACAATTACGAAATAAATTTAATTTTATATTACAATACATAACATAATTTAGCCTCGGAATTACATCCCATTATATTACCTGAAACATAATTTATACTCATTACAAAATCATTGTAGGTAATAAAAATAATTAAATATTTTACTACCAAAGTACTAAGATGTGGTAATCGCAGTCCGCGCGTGGCTATTTTTACTACGCACGGCAAAAATCGACTGCAGCTAGGCCGGAGCGACGAGCGATACGTCCTCCCTCTAGAAGGCCTTGCGGCGCGGCGGTCTGATTTGAGCCACGTCGGACAGCGTGTTTTATAGTGGTTTTTAAAATATTTGTAGAAAACATGAAAACTAATTTTGTTTAAATATAAAAATGGTAATTTATTGATAAGATGTTCTTCTATTATAATATGCAATTGCTATAAAAAATTATGTAAGATAAGTTGGTGAAAAAAATATGTTCTTGACGAGAGTTCCTGAATAATTTCGCATTGTTTAAATTTTTATTTTTCAGGAACTAAACACAAAAAGATTATTTTTCTCAGCAAAATCCCTCCATAAGGATCTTATTAGTCTGATAATATTTTTATTTTCATCTTATATTTAGTGGTTTCGGACATCTTAAGCTTCTAAATTGCCATTTAAAGCCTAAATAACGAAACTTGTGTTCAGTAATCCTTATAGTACTCACAAATTATCCATCAATCTATAATGTTTTCCACCAAAATCCCTAAATGACAACCTTTTCTAAAATAAGTACTAATTATTTTTCCTTTAAACTGTTTATTGGTGGCTATTAACTCATTTGAAAAGTCCTGTTTTTAAGCCAAAAAGCGCGCACAGGGTATAAACGCTCTTAAATGTAAAATCGAAACCACCCTATTTATACTAAAAAAAACAGCTCCCTATTACACATGAAAATTAATAGCGTGCCATAATAAAAAAAAACAGCATTATGAAGGTAAAATAAGGGATGAAATATTGTATGGAAAATCATAACAGGTACCCTTTATTCGAACAATCTAAATTCATCCTCTGAATTCTACATTAAATAAATACTTAACTACCATCTTGTATTTGTTATATTTTTCATTAAAATGTTACCGAATATAAACTTATTCTACTCGTTGTTGGCTGTGCATAAACTACAGCATTGATATGTCTGAAAATATCTTAGATACACTGGAGACCCGTTTAATCAAAGTGAAAATAATAAAACAGTCAAAAATGATTTTGCAATTTTCAGGTGTCAGTGAAATAACAAAAGTTGATTCATAAACTATGAAATAAACTAGTTATTATTGGTTATGTTTGAAGGATTTTGAGTAATGAGCCGATTTGAACTGTATCCTTTTGAAATTCGTTTCAAATATTGTAGAATTGTATGTCTGACAAGTAATTCAATCCAATAAGTAATTGTGCATGACATTACTTTTGATTAAATAAAGGTTAATTAGAATTATCTGTATCTAGTCTAGTCAACAAGTTCAAAAACGTGTTAAATAGATATAAAGCTCCTAAAAATATGTGCCATAGCTCATTCGATTCGGAATGACGTCTAGAAAAATGTTTTTTAAGGGTTTATTAGCACATAAAAAATTGCGATTGTTATTAACAAAATAAGATAAAAAAAAGGTATTTAGTTTTTCGTTAATAACTTTTAAAATAATGATATTTAAGGATTTTTGAAAAAAGAACCTGAAAGAGGAGAAAATTTCCAATAAAAAAGTCCTAACTCCCGGAACTCTATCTATATTATTTATAAATTTTTTTTAACGCTGAAAATAGGGCTCCGCGAGGGCGTTACGGCATAGGCTCGCCGCCTAAAAAGCCGGTATATCACCTAAAATATTTTTTTTTAATATTAAATAACAATTTAAAAATTTGAATAAATTATAGTGTAATCTAGACACTTGAACGAAAAAAACCTCGGTGAAGAAAAATTTTACTGTCGATTTTTCAAAAAGTTACACCATTGTTAATTAACTAATTTTTTTCCAATCTCTGTTTTTATAAATTACGGTATAAAAGTTTAAATAATTGGTCTATAAATTTTTCGCTTCGTGGAGCTCTTTTTGTTTAGGTACTTAATAAAGTTATGCAAAAAAAATTTATTAAAGTTAATTATTTTGTTAATTATAATTTTTTTAAACTAACTAAAAATGAAATTTCTAAAAAATGTTATCAAAAAAATTTTTTTTCGGTAATATATTATTATTGCTGTTTTCGCACCTGATATAGGTATTAATTAACATTGGAAAAAAAATTTTTACGTCATTTGTTAAGAAATTGTTTATAAACAAATAGACTATTTTGGGATTTAAAAAATTTTTTTTTTTATTATCTTATAGCATAGGTGAAATGATGATTTTTTTTAAAAAAAATTTTTCTGAAATAATTTTTTTTATTGTTTATAATCGTTTTTTTTATATTTCAATTGTTTAAATAATTAGTTAAGAAATTATTTTATCCTTAAAAATCATCATTTACCCTTTTCAATGGAATAACAGAGAAATATTTTTTTTTTGTAAATAATTTAATTGTTTATTAACTTAACAATTTGTTATAAACAAATAATATTAACCGTTATATTTTTTTTCGAAAACTTCAAAAAATTACAAAAACAACCATATATAACAAAGTTAAGAAAAAAAATTTTTTGTATTTTTTACAACACTTTTAAATATTATACAATAATGAAATTACAGCCGTTACATAATTTGTCAAGTTAAAAATTGTTATAACTTTTAAACTATTGGAGATAGGGTAAAGAACATTCAAGTCATTTTTGTAAAGGATTTATTTATCTGTAAAATGAATTCAAAATCGATTCTGTAACTATTATTTATCACTTGTTATAAGCATTTATTTATAAAAATTTTAGATTCTTTTTACATCTTTTGAAATTCCATAGCTAATAAATTGTTAAATAATATAGATACAGTTACGGACCCAAGAACTTTTTTATTCTATGATAAAATATCTTTCTAATTACGCATAAATTAAAGCAATATCCATTTTTGTTTAAATAATATATTAAGTCAAATTTATACTTACCCAATTTATATTCTGCTACAGATCATTCTTCATTTATTCATCACTTGAATTATTAATATTCTAATAAGTTTAATTATTTATTTATTAAAATAAGCCTTAATAACTTTCTACTGAGCTCTATAAATTATTTATTTACAAAAAAATTACATCTTATATTTTCCGTATATCATCTGAACGTACGACATGTTTTTTGCGTAAGCTCTGAAAATAATCTTTTTGGCAGAATAGACATAATTTATCATACGCAAAATCAGTAGAACTACTGCGTGTAGATTGTGCCGAAACAGATGAACTTGAAGACTCAGAATCAATTTTTTTACATAACAATAAATATTTTGTTCGACACTTTTCATGAACTTGGATTTCCATTTTTCCTTCTAATGTTTTGTATTTTTGATCGCCAATTTTTAAACTACATTCTTGCAATGAATTTATTCCACGTTCTTTGACTGTTTTCCTTTCTTTGACACCAATCAAATTTTTCTCACAAATAAAACATTTCACAGAGTAGTCCATTGTTATGATATAACAATTATAATATTATAAATAGAAAATAATGTTATTGGTCCGGAAGAAAATGAAATTATTCGTTCACTAACAGAGATTTGCTATCTGCATAAATATAACTATTCTCTCACAAATAATCGATATTGTTGGATGCAGTTTAATACGGAAATATGTTCCACAAAATAAAAAATATATAACAAATATAACTGTAGTTTTGCAAATTAATAACAGAATATTTTCAACACACTACGAGTAGAGGCTCAACACTGAACTGTTCTAAATAACTGTTAGACTGAATATGAATGAATGAATGAAAAATGAAATGAAAAATAATGAAATATAATTTATCTAACAAAGAAGAAGACCTTCAAAAGAAACAGCTGCTCCTTGCAACGGTTCAATTTGAATTAGTGATGTACTAAAATGTCCTTGAAAAAGGATGGGCCGCTATAGATAAAATTCAAAAACGTATTATAAGTTCATTTATATTACATTATCATTAAGTTAACTAATTAGTAAAATGTATAAAGGCGTACAAATTAGTGATAATCGGATTAAACTTCATGCTTCATATTTTAGAAAATATACCTGAAGAAAAAAATTAGAAAAAAAATTCATTTATTAAATAAAAGATGTCATAAATAATTTATAGAGCTCCAGTAGAAAGTTATTAAGGCTTATTTTAATAAATAAATAATTAAACTTATTAGAATATTAATAATTCAAGTGATGAATAAATGAAGAATGATCTGTAGCAGAATATAAATTGGGTAAGTATAAATTTGACTTAATATATTATTTAAACAAAAATGGATATTGCTTTAATTTATGCGTAATTAGAAAGATATTTTATCATAGAATAAAAAAGTTCTTGGGTCCGTAACTGTATCTATATTATTTAACAATTTATTAGCTATGGAATTTCAAAAGATGTAAAAAGAATCTAAAATTTTTATAAATAAATGCTTATAACAAGTGATAAATAATAGTTACAGAATCGATTTTGAATTCATTTTACAGATAAATAAATCCTTTACAAAAATGACTTGAATGTTCTTTACCCTATCTCCGATAGTTTAAAAGTTATAACAATTTTTAACTTGACAAATTATGTAACGGCTGTAATTTCATTATTGTATAATATTTAAAAGTGTTGTAAAAAATACAAAAAATTTTTTTTCTTAACTTTGTTATATATGGTTGTTTTTGTAATTTTTTGAAGTTTTCGAAAAAAAATATAACGGTTAATATTATTTGTTTATAACAAATTGTTAAGTTAATAAACAATTAAATTATTTACAAAAAAAAAATATTTCTCTGTTATTCCATTGAAAAGGGTAAATGATGATTTTTAAGGATAAAATAATTTCTTAACTAATTATTTAAACAATTGAAATATAAAAAAAACGATTATAAACAATAAAAAAAATTATTTCAGAAAATTTTTTTTTAAAAAAAATCATCATTTCACCTATGCTATAAGATAATAAAAAAAAATTTTTTTAAATCCCAAAATAGTCTATTTGTTTATAAACAATTTCTTAACAAATGACGTAAAAATTTTTTTTCCAATGTTAATTAATACCTATATCAGGTGCGAAAACAGCAATAATAATATATTACCGAAAAAAAATTTTTTTGATAACATTTTTTAGAAATTTCATTTTTAGTTAGTTTAAAAAAATTATAATTAACAAAATAATTAACTTTAATAAATTTTTTTTGCATAACTTTATTAAGTACCTAAACAAAAAGAGCTCCACGAAGCGAAAAATTTATAGACCAATTATTTAAACTTTTATACCGTAATTTATAAAAACAGAGATTGGAAAAAAATTAGTTAATTAACAATGGTGTAACTTTTTGAAAAATCGACAATAAAATTTTTCTTCACCGAGGTTTTTTTCGTCCAAGTGTCTAGATTACACTATAATTTATTCAAATTTTTAAATTGTTATTTAATATTAAAAAAAAATATTTTAGGTGATATACCGGCTTTTTAGGCGGCGAGCCTATGCCGTAACGCCCTCGCGGAGCCCTATTTTCAGCGTTAAATTAATTTTATAAATAATATAGATAGAGTTCCGGGAGTTAGGACTTTTTTATTGGAAATTTTCTCCTCTTTCAGGTTCTTTTTTCAAAAATCCTTAAATATCATTATTTTAAAAGTTATTAACGAAAAACTAAATACCTTTTTTTTAATCTTATTTTGTTAATAACAATCGCAATTTTTTATGTGCTAATAAACCCTTAAAAAACATTTTTCTAGACGTCATTCCGAATCGAATGAGCTATGGCACATATTTTTAGGAGCTTTATGTCTATTTAACACGTTTTTGAACTTGTTGACTAGACTAATCAGCCCATATACGTCCCACTACAGGGCACGAGCCTACTCTACAATCGAGAGTACGATTGAGAGTGGTTAGGCCATATAGTCCACCACGCTGGCCTAGTGCGGGTTGGCGGACTTACATACCATATAAATTCTTATGAATCGCTATGGTATGCAGGTTTCCTCACGATGTTTTCCTTCACCGTTTTAGTGCGTAGTGATTGACTATCAATACACACATGACTCCGAACAGTCAGAGGTGTGCCCTGGAATTCGAACCCGCGACCACCGTGAACATGTGGGCAGCCGCGTCTAGTTTGTATACCAACAGGCCACCACGCACTTGTTAATAAGAATTAACCAAATGATAATTTGTTTTCCAGCAATAGCTTCAGCGGGTTTAATGTTCTATACAAAATTTTATCCCATATTTCAACCCCGTAGTGTGTTTTTCCAGCAATATTGCAAGTATATACTACTGTATGACTATTATATTTTAGTCTAGCTGATAATCACTGAAATAAATTAAAGTCTGTATATACATTATTTATGATCTCGGGCTATAGATAATGAACATGGCATGACTATGGTTCATTTGGTTTAAAAAAACACTTCAATATTCATGTGATATATTTGTCGAAGGCAGCTACCGACTCAATCTCGTTGCAAACGATTCTTGTTAATAGTTATTACAGTAATTAAAGTGATATTAATTCTAAAAAAACCATAGCAATAGGTTATTTATTCTTGCGATGATTTGAATGTTTATTTTAATATCTCAATAACAGGGTTTCAAAGTAATGGTTGAGACACGTTGAAATATGTAGACGTATAATAAAACAGGTAACTTACAAATAAATTGTTATAATTAGAAGTAATTATAACCATCTTATTTATTTATTTATTTTAATCTTTATTGTACACAAACTTAACAACAACATAGCTAAACAGAAATAATAATAACAAAGACTTTCTTTTGTTTATATGAAGATATAAAAAAAAAAAGGCAAAGACCATAAAGATAAGAACTGAACTAAACAAACGAAACTAAAAAATTACTAATACAATATTTAAGATTATTTTATTCATGTTCTTAATGGATAGAAAAAAACCCTTTATTTATTTACATTTTGTACTGTATTAACATACAACCCAACCAGTCAACCAACTGGGTGGTCAATGGATCGACAGAAAATTGTCAAATGGTTTCTCATGAGTAAAAGATTAAGAGGCACTGCTTTAGTTTAGATGATATTTACACTTACGGAAACAATACGTAATTCCTTATATCTTTAAAATGAACCTTCCACCTTGTTTCAGCGAGTATTTATGTTACAATATTCTTCTGGCATAATATTGATAAAGGTATTATCAATGTTCAAATCACTTAATACTAATATTTAAACTGGAAAGTTAATCTCAGGAATTATTAGTTCGAATCGGAAAACTACTTATTAATTGTTGTTTTATATGTATAAGAACTAACAATCCATTTTGTCAAGGCCTACGTCGGAGCTGGTCCTACATTTTTGTCGCTTAATTACCACCTTTCAGCAGTGATTCGCAATTTTAACTTTTAATTGTTTAATACAAATATATATTTTAAATAAATATTATAAATAGTTATGATGGGGTTGGCATGTCCATATGGACAAAAACCCCCCAAAATATATTGAATAAAAGAAACTGGCAACCCAGCACAAGGGACAGAATAGGATATAACGGAATGGCATGAGTAAAGCAATACAGAGGACATAAAGACTTTCCCGCCCTCACACTTAACACTGCAACTCCTGTCAGCTAGGATCAACAGTGGCACACAAAGATTTGACACCGAGCTCCGGAGCTCGGCGAGTCTCTCAGGGACACTAGCTTGTCTTCAGTACAGAGGACAGTAAAAACGTTGAGTTTAAATTTAAAACAGTACGCGAAATATGTTCCTGATGTTGACTGGAAACAAAAAGTATCTGCACTCCAATGGAGCCGGGCTAAGTCGCTAGTAATTAATATATTGTGAAAATAATCTATTAAAACATGAGCTTCTGTGGAATTTATATAATATAGACTGAATTAAGCAATACCAAAATAATATGTAAAACAAAAGTTGAAGGTGCAAGGTATAATCAAATATGATTTGAAATTAAGTTAATTTTAAATACGTGCGAGCTTAAAAATGATAGTGCCAATGACATTAATGATAATAATTAATGTTAACTTTATGAACAAATCACTGTGTTTAATGTTACTATTATATTTATTGTAATTGTAACTTTGACTGTTAAGTGCACTACACACCAAAGCGGCCTTCCCGGTGGCCTATCAGAAAAGAATCATGTCGGCGAGAAGATTCCGCACTTGTTGCCGTTGAAATCATTTTTTATACTGGTACATACATACATACACTCACGCCTTGTTCCCAGAAGGGGTAGGCAGAGGTGCCAGA
The DNA here is from genome assembly GCA_023078785.2 of Hyles euphorbiae. NCBI lineage: Eukaryota > Metazoa > Arthropoda > Insecta > Lepidoptera > Sphingidae > Hyles > Hyles euphorbiae. Next base: position 8,222,861 of record CM041040.1, read on the forward strand.
GCACCCACATTTCGCCTTGTATGTTCCGTCCCACAATGTGATAGGTGGCGAGCCTATCGCCATATCGGGCACAAATTCCTGACTCTGGGCTGATACTGAATAGAAAAATCCAATATCACTTTGCCCAACCCGGGATTCGAACCCGAGACCTCTGCTTTGTAACCGTACCGTAGTACAACTACGCCACCGAGGCAGTCAATAATAAATACTGGTCTGGCATAATAAATGCACTGCACCTGATTGTAAACGCAACCGTCCAGGCTATACAATGAATGGCCTGTAAAGATGCCTCTTCAAATTCGGAAGGACCCCGGATTACAAGATGGAACACGCGTGACGGCAAACAATTGTTGGTAGCAAATTATATGTCGACGCTGCGCTCTGATCGTCATAAAATCTATAACGACATAGAAATATTCCTCATTGATATGTCGAACCGGTGACATGTCATCAACAAAGCTTCCCGGCATAAGCCGGCGGATCGGCAGCTTTGGTGTGTAGTGCACTTTAATGCAGACAGTAAAATTCTGCTCACAGGATGTAAGGAGACTTCGCACAGAAATGCATAAATCCAATGATAATGTTTGTATTAAAAAAAAACATTAATGACCTATATTTTTAATATCGTATTCACCTTGTAACTTTGGCATCGGTTGGTTAAACCCAGTGAAAAACAGTAAACTTCAATTAAGGTTAATTGAAAAAAATGTTATTTCAAATTCGCCTAAAGTATTTTTGTTAATCCAATAAACCTGACAATGATTAGCCAATAGATAATAATTAATGGTGATTATTTCTGTAAATCATAAGAAAGACATTGTGATCCTGTTATAATTAAACAAATAAGTGATCAATATGTAATTAAGATATTTATTGTCTTTTATTTTGCATCACTTAGTTTTGATTACTAAAATGTACACATAATATTATGTGTATCTGATATGACAGACTTCGTGAGCGTATACAACATTATATTGTACTCATTTATGAAATAAATGATAATTTATTTATTTATTTATTTATTAATACTTTATTGTACACCACACAACTTAAAAAACATTTTAAAACAAAGCGCTAATATACATATGTGTAACAAGCGGCGGTCTTATCGCTATCAGCGATTTCTTCCAGACAACCTTAACCTTCATACGGTCTTCAAAATGACCAACGTCAACGGGCCTCGGGTCTAATTTGACCCGTAACATATATTGCCTACATTTATGTCAAATAATTGCATTACAAATATTGTTTAGGTTTACATTTTAATACATTTATTTATTGACAATGAAAACAACAGCTAGTTAATATAAATTTTATTAGAATTAATTAAGTTTCGAACATATACCATTTTTACTTATTAGGTGCGTAGTAGGTACTACATTACTCTATAATAGCAAAATAACATAATAATCAAAATCAGTTATTACATTGAGAACACAAAGTAATCGTTTTAGAATGCTGTTTACATATAAATTTTTTGCATGTGAGGCAAACCAATCCTGTTTTATTATCCGTTTTTTGACACAAATGACATCGGCCTCTCTTGGTTGTTTTTTTCTCTGTATTCCTTTCAGACTGGGATGAGGTTGACGATTGTGGATCGTTTTGAGAGGAATCTCGTATACTCTTTGCAATTTCAAGTGAACAACATGCTCGAGGTAAAGTTTGTCGTTTTTTCACAAAGGGAGTAACAAGCTGCATACCTAGATTTTCTAAAAAGTTTGCCCTCGAAGCTCTTCCGTAACTGCTCCCAAACGGTTTTTTACTGTAAGTTATTTGACCATTCTTTAACAACATTCTTTCAGAAGGAACAAATGAATTTTCACTCTCACTAGAACTACTGTTAGATGAATCATCATTCTCCACATGATCTTCGAATTCAGAACACGATTCTTCCTCATCAGACACCTCGTTCAAAAAGTTTTCAATATCACTGTCCCTCATTTTCAAATACGAAACAATTACTTGATCGTGTAACACTGACGTTCCATTCGTTCAATGTTTGTTGTAAAACTAAAGTGGGGTGTGGGTAGAACAATGTAAGTATTATAGACTACAAGCTCGTGGCAAAAAGCGATGGGTCAAATGAACCACCAGGAGACCTATTTGATATGATACAGGGGCATAAAATAATAATATTCAGCACTATGCCGTCACTTGTAAGCTGTCCGTCTCAGTGCAGATGAGACTTCAAAATCATCAAGGAGAGGGGTTGATTTTGGTCATTTATTTTTGTACGGCATTTCTACCATCGATAGGTCCATGAAAAATAATAGAAAGAACACGTAGTGCCGTACAAAAATAGTGCGTTACAAAGTCGAAATAACGTTAGATATTCCGGCAAATTTGTCGCTAAATTTCTATTATTTTTTATGGACCTATCGATGGTAGAAATGCCGTACAAAAATAAATGACCAAAATGAACCCCTCTCCTTGATGATTTTGAAGTTTCATCTGAACTGAGACGGACAGCTTATAAGTGACGGCATAGTGCTGAATATTATTATTTTATGCCCCTGTATCATACCAAATAGGTCTCCTGGTGGTTCATTTGACCCATCGCTTTTTGCCACGGGCTTGTAGTCTATTATACAATAAATAGTGGGTAACACGATACCAAAAGTAAACAAACTACAATCGTTCTATACTTAATGGTCAAATGTGACCCGAAGGCCATTAGAGTAAAAAAATAAATATATTGAAATATTTTATATATTTTTATAAAATATTCATATATTTATATTAAGCTAAGAACTTTGAAAAATGTCACGCAATATCAAATGTCAAAACAAAATACTTAAAAAGAAAACTTTGTTTCAATCCTGAAATGGGTCAAAAATGACCCGAAGACCGTATGAAGGTTAAGATGGACTGGAATGAATGGAAGCACGGAAGAAATGGGTGGTCACGGTATAGGGAAAATGCTCGCCGCCATTTGCAGGCGGCGGCTGAGATGACGCATGTACAATGGAAAAGGGAATGCCGATACGTAAATATATAGCAACCCCACCGCCGCCGCCAACAGCGCGATCGTTCCTGATAAGTTGAAAACCGGGGAGAGAGTAGGAGATAGATGGAAGACATGGCTTAAGCCAGGATTCAGAAACAAGAATAGCGTGGAGATTCGTACAGTCGAAGCTAGCTAGCATATCGGGTAAGTGGGCCGGAATACTCTGAGCGTTAATATGCACAACATTAAAATTCCTAGGAACCACAGAGAAGATAAACGTAAGTGAATCAATAAGCGCTGGTGTACTTGTAAAACTGCTGCTGTCACTACATGCTGAGAAAAACTCATCGGAATAACTACTACTATCACACATTAATATAAAAATATAAAATGATCATAAACAAATGTTTAAATATGTCATAAAAATAATATCGACAATACTAACAAGTTACTACAATCAGTACCATCTGCCGGTTGTGTCGAGAAACACTTATTATACAAGGTAACAAAATATAAAGAAAAAAATATTGCAATATAAATCGTTCAACAAGAAATAATCAAATAAATTCAACTATACAAAACAATGAAATAAATTATAAGGAACAAACTAAAAAATAATACTGCTGGGTAACAAATGCAATAAGATAAGAAGTTAAAAAATGTAATGTAAAAAATGAAATAAAAAAAATATAAGTGTATTAATACAAAATAAAATTAAAACTTGTTGTAAATGATAGCATTGTAAATCAATAAGTCTTGGAACGTAGCTTATACCAACATAGAAAAACGACATAAAGTGTAAACTCAAGGTAGGTAGACAAAATAAAATTAATAAAGTTACCCAACCAGTACCTAATCAAGTACACAAACAATAAAACGCTGTTATTTCTTATTGTTGACTGGGCGCTTCGATTTCGCGGCTCTGGTCCTAGCTGCACAAGGTTTCACGCCCTCCATGGCCTCAATGCGGTTCAAATCTTGCAGTGAGGCAACTCGTAACCGCGCACCATCAGGACCAGCAACATACACGCACCCCTCCTGGGTCCAGCATTTCGCGACGCCGAATCTCTCCCGGGCAGACATGAAAACATCATGGCGCACCTTCGTTAAGAATTCCGACATGGTAATGCCGGAACCTTTCAACTTTGTTTTGGCGTACCAAAGCTTGTCACGAACCAACACGTCATGGAGCTTGAACAGGATCGGCCGAGGCTTTTGAGTTTCAGTGGGACGTCCCATTCTGTGGCACCTCTTAATGCATTGCGATGAAAAGTCGGACAGTTTGAGGTGGTCTTTTATGACACTGGTAACCAGCATTGCAGTGTCCTCCTTGTTTACCTCCTTCACACCATGCAGAAGTAATATTTTACGGCGACCTCTCATCTCAATGTTGTCCACATTTCGCGCAAGAATCTGCACCTGCTGCTGAAGATTGCCGAGTGCCTCCGTGATGAAAGAACGGAACGAGGCAAAGTCGGCTGCCAAGGTGGACGTAGTGGATGAAGGATTTGGTGTTTTGTGCAGCTCAGCGTCAAATTCTGCCATTCGCTTTTGGAACATCTCCATCATATCTGCAAGTGTGTCCTTGATGGAATCCATAGGGTTGTGCAGTGGTCAGGCGCAGTGATAAAATTCGCAGTGATAGTGAAATTAGTGAAAGAAATTTGTAGGCGGAGATAACACTACACCGGCAAGTACTTATTGTTAGCACATTAGATAATACATTAAATTTATATTGGAAAAGAAACTGACATTTTAATTGCAAAATAAATACGGAGCACTAAAAAACGGTTACAACCTGATGACTACCCCCAAACCCCCAATAATATTAATAAAATAATAGAAACAACTTCTGCCTGCTGGCGAAACATTATTATAATACTGTATTCTAAAAGGATTTGGTAAAGTAATAGGGGAAATCAGGGACGAACGTAAGGAATTTCAATTTATTTAAACAAAAATTCTAATTACTACCCATGATATATTGGTCTTTCATCTATCTATTAATATCGACTTCATAGCAACAAACAATAGATAATAAAAATATCACCAAATAAAAATATTGCAATTTCTTACAAACATCCCTACTGCTTGGGTTGGTTGTAACAGTGTAAGGGGATGATTGTAAAATAAATAATCAATAATTTATTTTATATCACTTTTTTAGATCCTATCCAAGCGATCATAAAAAAAAAATATTATGTACGTTTTAACTATCTTCATCTTCTTCTTCTTCTTCTTCTTCTTCTTCTTCTTCTTCTTCTACCTGGCGTTATCCCGGCCGGCGCCAGGGTCCGCCTTCCGGCAAATTCTCTCCCATTTCACCCGATCTTCGGCATCCTCAATAGTAAGGCCATTGACCCTCATATCTTCCTTGACGACATCTAGCCAGCGCTTCTTTGGTCTACCCCGCGATCGAGGTCCGGGAATGTTGAGGCTCAGGCACACATTACCGACGTACTCCTGCGGTTTTCTTAGGACGTGACCATACCATCTCAAGCGGGATTCCTGGAGTTTTAACTATCATATAATTTAATTTTAGTTTTTTAATTTCAAGCTGAACATCAGTCTAGTCTATAGTCTCCTCTCATGTTGATGCTATGATTAAATATAAAACAAAAAAGAAGTCTTGAGATATTACGAACTTATTTATATGGTGAGATTGTATCGGGATGAAAGTAAAAATTTATTACTTTCGTCCTCATATTTAGTTTTTCCCGATTTTGTCAAACAATACCATACTCTCAAATATCGTTAGTTATAATTTTTCCGTCTACTAAAAAGGGTAACAGTTGTGTACTGACACATTTACATTTAAGATTGAATTTACCATTATAAATATGGCAGTTAAAAACACAGCGAAAGTTACTTTGAGGATACTGTTGCAGCATCGATCATACATCATATCAGTGTAAATAACTATTTTTTCACAAATTCATTTTTACGACATTTGTACGAACTCAGTCTCATTTTACTTTCGCTCCTGATCTCCGCTATTACTAGAATATTTATATTTATGTACACAGAATATCTTTTTTTTAAATATATTTGGATTTGCTAAAAAGAACATACAAATTAAATGGTTATTACATGACTGCAACTTAGTTACTCTGCTTTTTTCTTTCTCAACTAATGCGTCATCTCACGCTCTTGTTCGAGACTTACACAATATCATCAAGTAAATTTAATCTAACACAAAATAATGCAATTTCCAGAGCCTTTAAAGCATTAAAACCTGGGATCTCCCTTGAATGAACGACTTCTTTAACAAAAATACATTGCATAATTATAAAAAAATATATATATATATATATATATAAATGTTAATTTACCAAAAAAATAGAATGGTAAAAATTAAACCACTTGATTTGACTGTAATTCAAGTAGTTTATTTTTGGCAATATTAGAAATTTAAAACAAAAATATGAATCGTAAAAATAAAATTATTTAATTGAAATTGAATGTCCAGAGGGTGAAAATGTATTAAAATACATGTAATTGGCTATACAATTCAATTTTGATTTTAAGTTGCATTCACTCTAACGTAAATCCAGGGCAAAACGTTGAAATCTGAAGTTAGTGTGTCAAAAGTGAAAAGTCGACTGTACCTACCAGAGCTATGACACTCACCAATTTTTTTAATTTCAATTTATGGCAAGACTAGCTTGCCGTTCACCTGATGGTAAGCGATACAACAGCTCATGGATAGTAACAAAACCAAACAACACCTTGAATAACTGCAAAGCAATGCTTGGTATTCCACTACAAAGACATAAAATGTTAAGTGTCAATATGTCCAGTAGTTATTCTGGCTACAATGTTCTTCAAACCGAAATCCTGTATCAGCCCATAGCAGGGCACGGGCGTCCTCTACAATCGACAGTACGATTGAGAGTGGTTAGGCCATATAGTCCACCACGCTGGCCTAGTGCGGGTTGGCGGACTTACATACCTCCGTTTTTTTTTATAAATCCTAAGGTATGCAGGTTTCCTCACAATGTTTTCTTTCACCGTTTTAGTGCGTGGTGATTGACTATCAATACAAACATGACTCCGAAAAGTCAGAGGTGTGCCCTGGGATTCCAACCCGCGACCACCGTGAACATGTTGGCAGTCGCGTCTAGTCCGTTTACGAAGAGGCCACCACGCACAAACCGAAATACAACAGTGCATTTACATTGCCGTTTGGCGGGAGAAAAAGACACAGATGGCCTCTCACATAATATGAGAGACCTACCACAAGTAAGTGATAGCGAGCTGATAAATACACTTCAACACTACCAACTCAAGCATCATATAAAGAGGAGCTATACACTCGTGCCGGGCCGTAGCTACCGCTCATTTAGAAGCTCTCGCAACATTGTTGTTGGCATCGCATTCCTCGAGATTGCTTCACGTTTTGAAGGATGTATTTGTCCCAAGCATGCTTCTTATAATATCCCTGAACCACCAAGACTTCTGGTTAATGACTTAGTAGCTATAAATACCTACATAACTAATATACACAAAGCTTTAATCCCCCAAGAGTAGTATCTAGGCACCGAATGACTTATATTCCACAGTTCCCCTAAACCAATTTTCTTTTAGCATAACCTTGTCTCATTTGTCAGCCTCCATGGGGCAGTTGGTTAGACGCCGGCTGTTAGACCAGATACCGCGGGTTCAATCCCCGCACCGAGACAAATATTTGTGAGGCCCACTAATATAATAGTAGTAGTTACTGATACCCAGGACACGATAAATAATTGATCCTAATGTGGGGTCAGGGCTATGTAAGTGACTGTTGGGTTAGTGGTGTATTTATTCATTTATTATTTATAACCTTCCAATCGATAATTGGACTGATGTGACGTATCCTAAAGTAATCAATCACGGAATTTGGGCTACCTTAAAAATAATGTGTTTATAAGGACCGGTCTGTATCAGGTATTCTGTAAATTGAAACTCCAATACGTGCGCCAAAACCATAGATAGCTACAAAATTGATAAAACGTTACCAAAACACAGACAACTAATAAATAGGTGTAATAAAACATTTAGTGGCATAATCATTCTATACTGTACTGTATTTTATCCGCCCATATATGTACGTCCTACTGCAGGGCACGGGACTCCTCTACAATCGAGAGCACGATTGAAAGGGAGGGCCATATAGACCATAGCGGCCTAGTGCGGTTCGGCGGACTTTACATACCATAGACATTCTTACAAATAACTATGGTATGTATGTATTGGTATGGCACGCAGGTTTCTTCACGGCGTTTTACTTCACCAGGATTTGAACCCCTGATCACTGCGAACATTTTGACAGCCGCCGCTGGTTCGTAACCAACAGGCCTCCACGCACTTCTTTTTATCATCCAGATCACAAGGTATTTTGATTGAACATTCCTATCATATTGTAACATGGACCAATGTAGATTTACAAAATACAATTAATGTATATACAGACTGTAATTTCATGTGGGAGTGGATGACTAAATCCGAAACTATGAAGAATAGCAAAAATGCGAAAGTAGTTACGAGTTCGATTTTAATGAAAACTTAAACTGTATACACGGATTTTGAAAATACTATGGAGGAATAGAACCCAAAATATTTTTTTTTTTCAATATTTAATTCTGAAAAACAAAACAGTTGCTATTTTATCACACCATTCCATAATTTCATTTCAGGAAGTAATAACTTACGGCAAATTAAAAGAAAGAGTACATTTTTAACAAATTAATAATTTTTGCCCCATTACCTTAACGAGGCGAATTTTGGATATTTTCGTGCGTTGTAGAATAATTTATAATAAAATATACAGGGTATATCAAGACTGCTACCGAAAACGAAGCCGGGTGGTAGTTTAAGAGACTTCAGACACAATGCAACATAAAAAGTTGCAAAAAAAAGCGACAATTTTTTTTTTGTAATTTTTTTCCTACGGACATATTTGGGTGGTAAATACATTTTTTCCTAAAATAATATGGTATGCCCTTTTATTTATAAATTTTCTAAAGTATAAAAGAGTTTAAATTATTATTTTAGCAAAAACTAGGGATTTACCACCCAAAAATGACGATATATAAAAAATCGTAAAAAATAATTGTCGCTTTTCTATGCGAAATTTTTATTTGTTTTATGTTTGTAGCCACTAAAACTACCACCCGGCTTCGTTTTCGGTAGCAGTCTTGAGATACCCGGTATATACAAAGCATGTGGAATCTGTGATTGGAATATAGATTTAATCAATAATTATAGATTTAATCTAATGGTATTATACGTCTATTAGACCAAGAGCCCGTACCACCACACTTTCGTCATTTTGTAAAAGCTGAAAGTTTATCTGCGCAGACCTCTAACTTAGGTATTACACGATCAGGAATTATGAAGTACCGATCGTAGTGGCTTCGGAAGTTATCAGCTTCAATATGTCGGGCAACATAAAAGAACCATCCAAAGGGTCTGACTAACGAGGAAACATCTTTTGATAGTTGCCTTAACTTTATATTATAACGCCACACCGCTCTGGCAAAATTTCATGTTATTAAATATTACGAAACCTTCAAACATTAATAAAATGATTGAACATTGTGTTTGTAGTCACTAAAACCACCACCCGGCTTCGTTTTCGGTAGCAATCTTCATATACCCGGTATAATAGATACTTTAAATTGCCTGTATATTTTATTTTAAAAATATAAGAAACTCAATATGTCTGTGTAATAAGGAAGATAGTAGTTTTTCCTATCATCTAAACTAATGTCACATGTTTCTTATTACTACTTATTTTAAACATAACAAATAACACGCACTACTTACCACTAGACTTAACAAATAATTCATACTCGCACAAACTCAACTCTAATACTATACTTTACACACTCGCACCACACGCTTGCATACACGATACACACTCTTACACCCACTCAGCCACTTACTCCACTTATCAACAAGCCCATTTTCTCAAATTTTTGTATTTATATATGTCAAAAAATATTTATTATATTCCCTCTATCCCCCTTTTTCATACTACGTCTCATAAGACTTGTTCACAAAATCACACAACCGCCATGCTTAGATTAATACAAAAAGGAACTGATTACCTTCCTGCACATATAACTATACTGCTCTACCCAACCTGTGACAATCCAAAAAATATCTTCATCATCATAATTTACATGTTTCATCCATGGCTACACACAAAATATTAGAAGATATTGACGATAGCTTAACTATAGAATGTCACACAATTGATAAACTAGAAGACTGCAGGAATTTACTCCATAAACCACATAATAACTTTAAAATACTTACCCTTAACATTAGAAGTTACCAACGCAACTTTGATAATTTTTTAACTACCCTTAAACGACTTGATACTGATTTTGATGCCATCATTCTCACCGAATGTTGGTTATCCGAGGGAACTATTTTAGAAGAACTACCAAGTTATACCGTTTCGCGATCTGACACACAACTAAACAAAAATGGCGGCGTAGTTGTATATACCAATAATCGCTGGTCAATCTCCGTTATTCCACATACAATCAGAAACGCTGACAGTCTCCTCATAACAATTAACAATAATATCGCCCTCCTCGGTATCTACCGCTCGCCCTCTCTGAAAGATCTAGATAGCTTCAACATTTCTCTTGATAGTGTACTCAATAGTTTAGGTAAAAAATCACTCATCATTTTTGCGGGGGATCTAAATATTGACATATGCAATATAACGAACGGGAGTCATAACGATTATTTAAGCCTCATGGCAGCCCACGCTCTCATCCCCGCAATTACAGAGCCCACACGAGAACGGAGTTGCCTTGACCACATATTTATTAAGTCACGTTCAAAATCTTCGGGACTAATATGTAAATGCTCTATAACGGATCACGACATAGCAATTGCAACCACTTCCCTTCAAAATAAACATATAAATCCATGCCGACCTAGGTCGAAAATGGTAATCGATGAAAATGCCATTGCTGTCGAACTCGCTAGTTTCACTTGGTCTGAGGTTTTAAATACGCGATGCACCGACCAAGCCGTAAATGCTTTCATGGATTGTCTTTCAAGTGTAATAAAAAAACACACTCACTTTAACAAAATCAGTCGCTCCAAATACAACTTGAAGCCATGGATTACTGCCGGACTTTTAAGATGCATGCGACACCGCGACCGTTTACATCTTAAGATGCGCATGGCTCCTAAGGACAAAACTTGTCGCTTGATCTACACCCGATATAGAAACTTTTGCAACAACTTGCTATCTAAAATTAAAACAGAATATTATAGCAAACAAATACAAGGGAATCAAAAGGATCCCAAAAAGTTGTGGAAAACCCTAAAGAACATATATGACCCTAATCCACATAAATCAGATGCCACTAAATTAGTGGAAGGCACAAATTTCCCTATACATCCCTTAAATAAATGTAATAACTACTTTAGCACTTTGGGAAAAACTTTATCTGATAACATTTTAACAAAATTAACTGATACAGAAGAGACCTTAGCAATGAAATATAAGCCGCACACTAATATACCGCGCTCTCTGTTCTTCCTTCCCACTGATGAGATTGAAATTTCCAACTTAATAAATAGTCTAAAGAATGACAGCGCACCGGGTCCTGATGGATTAAAGCCGAGCCTAATAAAAAAATTAAAACCATATATTGTCAAGCCTCTTACCTACATTATTAATCTCAGTCTAGAAACCGGAACTTTTCCTGAATGTTGGAAGGTCGCTGCCATTAGCCCAATTCACAAAGGTGGTCAAACCAACTTACCAGAGAATTATAGACCCATAGCTTTACTTAACATATTTTCCAAAATATTAGAGAAAATAGCAAATTCACGGCTGCTTCAGTTTCTTGAAAATAATAAATCGATATCTGATAGACAGTTTGGGTTCAGAAGAGGCAAGTCTACTGAGGACGCAATCGCGATGCTAACTAATCTGGTATCATCACATACGGAAAATGGTAAACGAGTTTTAGCTGTATATATCGATCTGGCGAAGGCCTTCGATACGGTTTCCACTACACTCCTATTAAAAAAGTTAGAATTTACGGGAATTAGGGGAGTCACTCACAAATGGTTCCAAAGCTATCTAACAAACCGTACCCAATACACTAAAGTAGGCGATTACAAGAGTGACACACTTCCCATTACCTTCGGAGTACCACAGGGCAGTATTCTGGGTCCGACTCTCTTTACTCTATATATAAATGATATCCTTAATCTCTCGGTCCCTAATTCAGATATTATTTCTTACGCTGACGATACTGCAATTCTGTTTCATGGCAAAACTTGGACACAAGTATATAGACAGGCTGAGGATGGTCTTCGGACTGTTTTATCATGCCTGAACCAGAACTTACTAACTATAAATGCCACAAAAACGAAGTATACAGCTTTTTTTAAAACACAAGCTTCTAGACCGCCTAGCGGTCTAACTATAAAACTACACAGCTGTAGCCATCGTCCAAATTCCTTACAAAATATATGCTCTTGTCCTCTCATACACCAAACACCCTCGCATATCTACTTAGGCATTGCACTTGACCAAACCTTGTCATATAACACACACATCCAAAAGCTGGCTGGCAGAGTCAGGAAACTCATATACATTATGAAGAAACTGCGCGACTGTACTCCAAGCGCAACCCTCCGTATAGTCTTCCACACTATCTGCCAATCCATCTTGCAGTACGGAATTTCCATATGGGGTGGGGCCAGCAAAACCATATTCTTGGAATTAGAGAGGGCACAAAGAGCCGTCATAAAAGTAATGCTAAAAAAACCTATCCGCTTTCCTACTGACGTTCTTTATAAAGAGTTTCCTGTCCTCCGAGTAAGGCACCTATTCATTATAAAAGCAGTCCTCATTGTGCATAAAAATGTAAAGACAAGACCGGACTATCTCGATTTAATTTCTAAGCGTGTGTTCTCACTTCCTTTGCCTCGCGTAAAGTCGCTGATGGCCAGACATAGTTCTCATTATTTACATCTTCACATATACAATGTTGTCAGCAAATACTGTGAAATAAAGCACGTCTCAAAATATTCTTGCCAAAAACTAGTAAAAAAATGGCTTAGCTCCATTAACTATGAGGAGACCGAAAACATTTTGTTCAAATAATATATTAATTATGAGGAGACAAATAAACCAAATGCGCAACACACACACACACACACGCACACAAACACACACACACACACACACACACACACACACACACACACACACACACACACACACACACACACACACACACACACACACACACACACACACACACACACACACACACACACGCACACACACACACACACACACACGCACACACACACGCACACAAAATTTGCAAACCTTTGTTATAAACGTTAGTCCAACTCAGGCACCCAAAATACAAGCATTGCGCTTAGTTTGGGGCCACAGTCTCTCAATAAGTTATATTGTAATGTTACATCTCTTAATTGCTCTCATTAGTTATTAAGGCAAACTTTGTAACGCAGTTTAAATAAATAAATAAATAAAAAAAAATGTCCAATTAATATCATTATCCCGAGGACGCTCGGGTTACTCCCCCACTTAGCATCATGGCTTCCCGTACTACAACAATAGCCAGTTGTTTTTTTGTTTTTCAATGTTTAGCATGGCGTTGCAGAAATTATTTTTAGGTCATCGAAGCCATCGCGGTATGCAGCCCGTCACAATGCAGCGATGTTTTTGCTGGGTCAGCACTTTACTCGAGTACAAGGAACAAAAAATACGACGCGTCGCGACGCATCAGCTCTCTACAGCTATCCTACAAGAATTGAAAGAAATATTCGTAATGTACATAGGCGGTTCATCGCCTTTACCAGAATCGGCCAGAGCTTCTCGCGTGGACATTTGGGCGTTTGGAATGATTTCACAGCCAGATTACAAACCAAGTTATTTTCATTCGACAAGATTAATATATTGCGAACATCTATAGCGATTCGTCTGAGACGTGGTGCGCAGCTCTTCTAACTCCTTATTCCACTTTTCCAAAACATGACAGCCCTGCATCGATCAGATAGACGCTCCGCTAGACTGACAACTGCCAATCTTGTTCCTACAAATTCAACAGATGGCGCCAAGGATGCCAGCGCCGTCATGTATTATAAATTAAGACGGTAACATTTTATTATCGATGTGATATACTACCAACACTGACTATCATGACCCAATAGTTGCGGATTTCTTTCTCCCGATAACTTTATTTCCCAAAGTTGATAAATAATAAATAATAATAATAAATAATAACCTGAAAGGTTCGTATCGCAAACAGGTGAAATGAGGTAAACGGTAATAATACCGTAGAACAACTACGCCACCAAGACATCATCATCATCATCATCATATCAGCCACAGGAAGTCCACTGCTGAACATAGGCCTCCCCCAATGATCTCCACAATGACCTGTTGGAAGCGGCCTGCATCCAGCGACTTCCTACGACCTTAGTCAGATCGTCCGTCCACGTTGTAGGCGGGCGTCCGACACTTCGCTTGCCTGTACGTGGCCTCCACTCGAGAACCTTTCGGCCCCAACGCCCATCGGTTCTACGAGCTATGTGCCCGGCCCACTGCCACTTCAACTTGCCAATCCTATGGGCTATGTCGGTAACCTTGGTTCTCCTACGGATCTCCTCATTTCTGATTCGATCTCGTAGGGAAACACCGAGCATAGCCCGCTCCATGGCTCGTTGAGTGACTTTGAGCCTTTTAATGAGGCCCACAGTGAGAGGCCACGTCTCGGTGCTGTATGTCATCACTGGTAACACACAACTATCGAAGACTTTCGATTTTAGGCACTGAGGTATTTTGGACGAGAAGACGTCGCGAAGTTTCCCGAACGCTGCCCAACCGAGTTGGATTCGCCGATTGACCTCTCTCTCGAAGTTGGACCTGCCTAACCGGACCACTTGTCCTAAATAGACATATTCGTCTACAACTTCGAGAGTCGAGCCCCCAACTCCAATGGGGGTGGGCACAACATGGATATTCGACATGATCTTCGTTTTATCCATGTCAACCAAGACAACCTCAGACTAATAATATACCTATCAAACTTTAAAATACATAGATATCTTCCACGAATCTATGATCTATCTATAAATATAGATAAAATTAAAGTGTATGTAAGGCCAAAATAGCTTTTTATGCACATATCGTTACATGGTATCTGCATATATCGAAAATCCTCTTTAGTTAGTTTTTATATGTTTGTCGGTCCTTTTGTTGGCGCTAATCTGGACAATAGCTGGATCGATTTTAAAAGGATTTTCACTGACACATAACAATTTTTTGCCAGGATAACTTTGTCTGCTTTAATCTAGAATAGTAAATAAAGGGTTCCGCACAAAGTGCACTTAAATTTGTTGGTAGTTTTTGGGTGGTAAGAATAAAAAGAAGTAAGATGGTACTATAACACGCGTATGGCTGATTTTATTAGGTTTCTTCGATTTATTTTGATGTCAAAAATATTTATATAACCACATACATTTCCAAACGTCCCAAAAGAATTATAACTTCAAAAATAATTAATATTTCACAAAAACAGAAAACGATAAGTCAATGCAGAGAAAATCAAAAAAATAAACTGTGTAATAAAAGTAAACAATGAATGCAAAACAAAGCAACAAAAGTAGGTGAACACATCTACGGCAAACTTACTTTTTATAAGGTTTCAGTGACTTATGTACCATTGGCGTTTTTAAGATTTTTTTTGCTTTTGTTGTTCGGTAACTTTGTAACCTTATGGTGTTTATGGTTTTTTTGGCCGACACTGGTCACTCACTTCTGTTTCTTCATGTGTGCGTTACTTTTGTCATTTGGAATATACTCAACGGCTTTTGTAGCTGACTATACATATAATAAAGGAGAACCCCGATTTTGGGCCCAGCAAAATTTGGTGTACACGAATGAAATATATTTAAAAAAACTTTACTTCTATGTTGCAACTTACCCTCAGCGTCGCTGGGCCAGTGCAAAGAATATTATATTAAATTTTTCGGGTTTGAATGGACTCCTTGAATGGTACCAATAATAACGGTTTTAAGCAGAAACGCCCAATAGTTCCAAATAGCTACCACAAATAGTTTAGTCAACACACTAGTCTAGTCATCTTGAATTTGCTAGCATTGAATAGAATCCCGTTAACCGAGGGCATTCGCAATATATTGAATCTGTACAACGTGTATTCACATGATATATTTTGGCGTTCACCTTTTTTTTATTACTTTAAATGGCGAGATGAGCATGCCGTTCGCCTCATGGTAAGCGATACTACCACTCATAAACAGTAGCAAAACAAAAAAACACCTTGAATTACAAAGCTATGCTTGGCATTCCACTGCGTCCCCATCCTGAGACAAAATTTCAAATCTCAATACGTCCAGTAGTTATTCTGGCTGCAATATCCTTCAATCCGAAACACAATCGTGCACCTACCAGGGAATTCCACATAAATCTCCTTATGAGCTCTTGGTTTCTATCCGATCATTACGTAGCCGGTGGACTGTTCGCAACAATATATTCCATTACAAATGCGTGGATGGATTAACACAATGTTATCCTTCAATATTATTTACTTCAATACTTCAAGTAGACTCTCCCTTCCCGTAACCCACAACAAACAACAAAAATCCTCTCCATTTACCAGAACCAATATTTTCTTAGACCCAATAGTAACCTTCAAGAGAAAGATTTGAAATACGATACAGAATTAAAAATTTTAAAAAATATATTTTAAGATATTATGTATAATATGCCTTTTTGTGCCTGACGGTATCCCGGCCGGTTTCAGGATCCGCATTCCCTTCCATTTTGCCCAATCTTCGGCACCCTCAATAATAAGGCCATTGACCCTCATATCTTCCTTGACGACATCTAACTAGCGCTTCTTGGGCCTACCCCACATTGCCGACTTACTCCTATGGTTTCTTAGGACGTGACAATACCATCACAAGCGACATTCCTGGAGTTTATCTGCCACATTGCTGACACCAAGACTACCACAGATATGCTCGTTATGGGTTCTGTCCAAACGCATACCGATGCACATCCACCGCGGCATTTTCATCTCGCCGCGATGTGGACCTGCCGCAAAATATTCATAAGCCTATAGATAATAGCTACGATTATTTTTTTAAATTTTGTTTATGGTTTTTTTTTTACAGTTTATAAAGAAGTTTTTTTTTTCATTTACTTTATAATGTTCTTCTCACTTCTGTTATTATTTTTCGTAATTTAAACTGTAGTGCTAATATAAATGTGGTGTGTACCCTTAATTGACGTGTATCAGCAGTTTGTCAATGAATATATTATTAAGATGTTATTAGATATTTTTTATATACATGTCGTTGGTGTGTCTTTTTCAATAAAATAAAATAAACAAACTTCATTTCAACTGCCTTCGTAAATTATCTATTGAGTATAATTCAATAAACTATAGTTTAAATGAGCTATAATATGTATTGTCAGATATTAAACGATGAAAAATATATAATTATTTTTGTATTGTGGGCATGGGACAGAGCCTGCGTGAATTCTTAAAAAGTATCTTAGTGGACTCAAAAAGTATATAGCCGGACCGCTAGTTAGGTAAATATTTGTTAGTATGCAACTCCAAGTGTAACGTAAAAAAATACTTATTTTTTGACAAACATACAACCCGATTTAACTATTAGTAGTGTACAACAATTCATATATAAGAAAGTTGTGAGTCGTGTTGCAGATCAAAGAAAAAAAAAACAAATTCTAACCATTTACCAGTGGATCCAAATTTTGTCTTTGATTTACAATGCTAGCATTTAAACAAATATATGTGTAATGTTTGAAAGGGTTACTCTATAAAAACAATACGAACTTCGAATCTTCGGATATTTGACGTTCGGAGTAAGATATAAGATTTCCATTTCAGAAAATCAATACTATTCTCTATTATACTTATCATTTCCTCCGAACTTAGTCTATAGTTGTGAAGTATGATAGAGAAATCCAACATTTTGTGGAGTATCTAGAAATTTAGAGAAGTTTTTTTTTCTTGCATTTAATGGCGAGACGAGCTTGCGACTGCTCATGAACAGTAGCAGAACCAAACAACACCTTGGATTACAAAGCAATGCTTGGCATTCCACTGCGCTCGCCATCCTGAGACACAAGATGTTAGTCTCAATATGTCCAGTAGTTACTCTGGCTACAATGTCCTTCAATCCGAAACACAACAGTGCATTTAAACTGCTGTTTGACGGGAGAAATAGACACTGCGGTGGTACCCACCGTTCGTATCGTTTTTATAGAGTAACCCAACTGTATAGTATAGCTAACGTGACCATACGTCCCGCTTTGGGCGGGACAGTCCCGCTTTCAGGTAGTCTGTCCCGGTGTCCCCAGCAAGGCCGACATAGTCCCGCTCTTGCAAACAGACCAAACGATAATTTAAAATGTATTTCCCGCTCGAAGTGCTTTACCGAACTACTGCTAAAAATAGTGGGGTCGAATTATTTCAGCACTTTCGTAAATATAATCTTGATTTATAAAACTTCTCCACAGTTATTGAGTACGTTATGTGTTTACTTAGAAGTAACGCACTATCGAAAGAGTTATTTCTCACATTATGATTAACAAAATATGGAAAAGTGATAAAAAACAGTTGAGTACCGCAGTAATGAAAGCTATTTTGATTACGAAAATTCAGTTTTCAGAAATTTTAGAATTTCACACTCATATAAAAACTTGTAAAAACTATATTATTACTAGCGGCCCGACCCAGCTTCGCCCGGGTGCTTATATTTTTTGATTCCACTCCACACCAAATACATGTTGTTTTTCGTATAAACTCTTGTATGCCTAAACTTGACGTAGCTATCCTACTGTCCGGCTCAATCCCGTCTCATCCGCCTGTTCAGTCTCTTCCCAATCCGTCCCGTCCCGTCTCTTTATTATCCATCCCGTTTTATAACGTACATTTACATTTCGTCCTAACAAATCTGTCATCTATCCCAGCCCTCTCCCGTACCTTCGATTCTATTTTACTTTATGTCCCTTCTCTCCATATGCATCCATATACATCTTATATATAAAATAGGAATGATTAATAGTCAATATGAGAGTTACACTGAATAATTGTCAACGTTACTACTACACTTGATGCATAAACAATAATCTTATTGTGTGAGAGAAACAGGAGACCGGCTTCGTTCTCATCCCTACTCCGTGCTGTTTACTGGGTCAGAAGTGACACCTGTAGACATCTGGCGGGGATAACTAATTAAATGACGATTGATCAGTTTTCGACCGGAGAGGAAAAATGATTAAATTACTAAAATGGCTATTAAAAAATAAGGGTTGATTGTAGAAGGGTGAAAATTGAGGATTGTTTGTATTTTTGTATGTTGTATCATAAAAAAATAGAAATTAAAAATTTTGTCTAAAAAATAAAAAATAAAAATTGGGGTGGACTACCCCTAACATTTAGGGGGATGAAAAATAGATGTTGGCCGATTCTCATAGATACCGGATAAGCACAAAAAATTTCATCAAAATCGGTCAAGCCGATTCGGAGGAGTATGGCAACGAAAACTGTGACACGAGAATTTTATATATTAGATTATTATTTCATTCCATAAATGTCCCGCTCTGGCACAAAAAATAAATGGTCACGTTAAGTATAGCCCAAGTCCCACTCATGAATTTTATAATTATTCAGTTGGCTATCGAGTGTCATTGTACGCAGTCCGCTTCATGTTACTTTATTGTTGGCTGCCGAATGAACGTCAACACCATCGTACCTCTAATCGGCACTGTATAGGGTAAGTAATTTTTTGCTTTTTTTTACTTTTCTGTCCATAAGAATAGTTTATGTAAATAAAAAATACATTGTTGTCACCAAAATCTAATTTCATGTCAGTGAGTTTTAAAGCCAATGGTAAAATGATATCCTTTTAAATATTTTTGTCTCCAGATTGAAAATTTAATTTTTTTTTTTTTATGTAGCGCGTATTTTTCCGGCATAAGACAATGATAGCCATAATTTAAGTCAATATAAATAGTTTCTTTTAAATTAAATTACCTTATATAGACTTTCATATTTTATGTTCGTACCTTGCTACAATCTATTTTAAAGCAGCTTCGCAAACTTAGCATACTAAATAATATCTTAGCCTATAAACATCCTACAGCACCGCAGTACTCTAAATGAGTTGAATAAAGAGTATGAAATAAAATGGAAAAAAATCATTTTTCCAAAAAGTTGGTGTCTAGAAAAATCAATCATCACGTCATAATCGAGTATCACTACATAGTATAATGTAAAAATAGTATAAAACAAAGTCGCTTTCTCTGTCCCTTTGTATGCTTAAATCTTTAAAACTACGCAACAGATTTTGATGCGGTTTTTTTAATAGATAGAGTGATTCAAGAGAAAAGTTTATGTGTATATTACGTGCATATTATTGTAGAGAAATCTATATGCACTCGGGCGAAGATGGGCCGGGCCGCTAGTCTGAAATATATTTATCTATATAGTGTTTATAGTGTCAAATAATTTGAAATAAATAAATAAAAAAAATATTTTTAAGAAGTAAACTAATCTAGATACGCGTCCCGTTACTTCCAGCATCGAGTGACTGATATAAAATTGTCTCGTTATAAGAGAAAACTCGAACGGAATTAATTAATTGTGACTGAGAATGCCGACTTATTCTTATTAACTTTATTAAACTTACGTATTTTTGAAGCTAGAAGGCCCACTAATATGTATGCGAGTGTGTATTACAATAAAAAGAAATATATTTTGATAAGCTAAACGTAATTGCGGAGGCATTTAGTTTTATCATGTTTTTTTTAATATCAACTATTTTGATATTAAATTATGTTACCACATAATGCTAATGTGTACTTTTGAAGTAATGGAGTAACAAAAGGAAAACAAGAAACTAAAGTATAACCATAACATTTTTTAAGGCTTTTGTGTCTTTATTTATGTACCTAGCCTCTTCTAGTAATTCTGGTAGCCATTGGCGTAACTACCCCATCGGGGGCCCGTGGCAAATTCATCAAATGGGGCCCTTCGTAAATGTAAAAAATAACATAGTAATTTCATCTTTAAATACTGTGTATTAGAGATATTTTCGGACTTAAGTATTTAATTTGGCCCTTTGACTTATTTAATAATTTCTCAAAATCAGGATCATATTTTCTTAGGAACTCAGCAATATATAAAAACGTTCCTTTATTGCAGCTATCTCCGCCAAAAAAATGTTTATTATTTCTTTATATGGACAGTTGCCCCTCTTCTAAAGTCCTTTCGTAGTTCCTGATACCCACGACACAAGACTCGATCTTAATGTGGGGTCAGGACTATGTATGTGACTTTTGGGTGTTATTTATATTTATTTATTTATTATTAGTGTAACTGCCATTGTTCATCCAAAAGACACGATTAAAAGTGAATTTTCGATGTTTCGTGCCTCTATATCGCATTTACATTTTTTCAATCGTCATAAGCAACTCAAATATTTTGTTTATTCATTACTAGCTGTCGGGCCCGGCTTCGCCCGGGTGCAGATAGTTTTTGAGTCCAATCCACATCAAGAACATATTATTTCGCGTGTCTACTAACTATATTTCCCGCGTGCCGTCGACTATATTTCCCTTCCGTAGGAGAGGACATCCCGTGCCAACAATTTGAATTTGAAAGAGTAGAAAATATGTATATTTGGTTTCCTGACTCATCCCACGGGAACACTACATTTTTCGGGATAAAAAGTAGCCTATGTGTTAATCCAGGGTGTCAGCTATCACTATACCAAATTTCATCAAAATCTGTTGAGCCGTTTTTTCATGAAAGAGTAACAAACATCCATACATACATACATACAAACTTTCACCTTTATAATATTAGTAAGGATCAGCCCTTTGTTGTCCACTGCTGGACAAAGACCTCCTCCAAATTGCGATTTTTACCCTGTCTTCGGCTTGTCGCATCTTCAACCTCCTTTTTAGGAGACTGTCCCGCCCTCACACCCTCCACTGTAACTCCTGTAAGCCAGGATCGACAGTGATACGTATTTTAATGACACCGAGCATTGAAGATCGGCGAGTCTCCGGGTTGACGATTTTAACTTATCTTTAAAATCGTCAACCTTTTGCAAATCATCACTCTATCTAGCTGGAAGGCGTCCCAGACTAGGTTAGCCAAGACGCGGTCGCCACTCAAGAAGTCCTTTACTCCAACGGTTATCGGTTATGCGACAAATGTGACCAGCTCAGTGCCACTTCAGCTTGCTAATCCTGCTTGCTATGTCTATAACGTTGGTTCTCTGTCGGATAAGCTCATTACGGAACTTATCCTTTAAAGAGACACCGATCATAGCACGCTCCATAGCTCGCTGTGGGACCTTGAGCTGATGGTCCAATCGTACTATGAGTTTCTAAGACTCAGCACCGTAGATTGAAAACTTTCGTTTTCAAGCTTTGTAGTAACGGTGACGAGAATATTCGACGTAGTTTACCAAATACCCAGCTTTCTTGTCTTCGTAGCCTCCTTCTCAAATTTGTTTCTACCACATGTTTGAAACAACTTTGAGCTAATAGACACATACAGCGACAAGTCTTGGATCAGGGTGGTGGTTGATCATTACTTTAGTTTTGTCGAAGTCAATTTTAAGACCTATTCACTGTGAGGCTGAAGCCAGACTGTTCAGCATCTGTTGCAGCTCCTCCAGCGATTCCGCTAAGCGAAACGTAGGTGCGTTTGTTTACTACTTTATTATTTATTGCAAGTGCCTCTTAAGAAGGGACCATTGGGCTTAGCGCAGTGACCTTTCTCAATCACAAATCGACTTCAATTCGATTTTTTTAAATTTCACTTATCTGTCAGATAATGATGGGAATATAATGTTTTCCACTCCTAAATATGATTAAATTTCATGTTTATTCGTATTTGATTATGGTTTTTTTGGGTCTGGATTTTCTAGAATATTTATATTTTTTCACTTGCTCATTTGTTCATTTCTGAGATTCTGTTTACTCGCATTTTCATCAATAAATTACTCGTTCCGAAAGTACTGACTTATTTCAGATAACTTTTTTATTTGTTTCTTCAGACTCCTTCTTTCTCTTTCGTTTTTCGTTTTCGCTTTAATAATGTCTAGAAAATATTGCTGTAATATTCATTAAATTATAATTTATTGGCATCTTATTAAGATAATATAAATAAAAAAAAATTATCACATATGAATCTCCTGTTTAAAATATAGTCAATTGTTTATTCTTATTAATTTCGTTATTAAAATTTCATTATTCTAAGCTTACACCCTGTCGGACTTGCGTCCGAGACCTTATCGGGCTAAGGCCCTGTCGGGCCTTTTACTATGTCGGACCAGGGCCCTGCCGGGCCGGGGGCCCCTTAGGCCGGGGGCCCGTGGCATTTTGCGCACTATGCCACCCTATTGTTACGCCACTGCTGGTAGCAGTGCGGGGCTAAAAGTTCCAGGGGTAAATTGTTCCGATGGAAATATCTCCACCAGGATAATATATAAATATCTTAAGTTTATCATAAATATGTCGTGAAATGAAAGATGACAGAGCGCCGATACCACGGAGGTAATACTCAGGCTAATGAAGGGATTTTGACCCCAAGTTGTTCAATCCTGGGATTTCGGGTTTGACGAAAAGCGACCCGGGAGAAACCCAAAAACTATGTCAAAATCTGTTTAAGATATTATATCTATTGCAGTTACAGTTTTGACCTTAATGTCTAAATCTTTATACAATTGACAGCACCTTGTTATGTGGAAAATTAACTCCTTCCGTTTTTTTTTTGTCTCCAAATGTACATTAAATATACGAAAAATAATAATGAGTATTTTTCCATATCTCAGTAAATTGTCTAAATGCGAGTTCCACGCTAGGTACCGATTTATCATATTTGAAGTTGAGAGACAAAACAAATGTCAAATCGTGTAGCATCTCAAAACAATATGAATTATAAGGAGAAATATCCGGAGAATACAGCGAGTATAATATTCCATTTGATCGTTTTTCATTTCAAAAGTAGACAGTTGATCTTTACCATTAATTTCCATTATATTTAAACTGCTTATGAAGCCACCCCTAGTGATTCTGCTAACTGTTTTTCGCATTTGACTTGGCTTTTCTTTGAGTACTGTCCATAAATTAAACATTTTAGGCTATTATTTTCCCTGTGCTATCTTAAAACGAAGATAATAGAAGTACATAAAATTATATAACAGGTGGTGTCAATTGCGCCTCATTTGACTATTATACTCGCTGTGCCATACATTTTAATTTAGCCAATAATTATTATAAAGAATACACTTTATAGGAATAAAGCAGTTCATTTACTATCTTTGGAAGTATGTACAGTCGTATTTTTTTTTTGTAGTAAAACGAAAAGTAATGCAAATATGTCTAAACTGTGCGTTACTATGCACAAACCATTGGTTATTACTATTGTCTTGATTTATTTCATACATGAAAAGCTCCAGATTTGACACATGAACTCATATTCCCGGGATTGGATCCCGAAAAAAAACTCGAGATCCCGGGATCCAATCTAATCCCCTAGGCTAATAGCGTAAAACATTGGTTTATTGAATCATGAAAACGTGTGTCACTGATCCATCCTTAGAAAACAGTTTAAGTCCTTATAATTTGTATTTTTTTTTTATTGCTTTGAATGACGAGACGAGCATATCGTTCGCCTGATGGTAAGCGATACGACCGCTCATGAACAGTAGCAAAACCAAACAGCACCTTGAATTACAAAGCAATGCTTGGCATTCCACTGCGCTCGCCATCCTGAGACATAAGATGTTAAGTCTCAATATGTCCAGTAGTTACTCTGGCTACAATGTCCTTCAATCCGAAACACAACAGTGCATTTAAACTGCTGTTTGACGGGAGAAATAGACACTGCGGTGGTACCCACCCAGGCAGCCTCTCACATATGAGAGACCTACCACCAGTAATGTATGTTTAAAAAATAACATTGACGTACACTAATACTTGGTTTATTCATTTAAAAATACTCTGTTAATCGATTTCGTAATAACTTTCCCCCTCCCACTACAACAACTTGTCCCAATGTTGGAGTATTATTGTGAATTTTGGGATTTGGGTATTGTAATATGCTGTTTAAAATATATTTTATTATTATTATTAAAAAATTTTATATTACACATTCAAAAAAAATGCAATAAGATAAATAACAATAAGAGAAATAGAATAAGATAAGATTTTAGAAAGATCTATTTAAAAAAAATATTTATTTTAAAGTTGAATACAATTTCTCAATTCAAACCCAAAAATACTTATTCTAGAATCATGTTTCCTTTACATATAGACGATTAAAAATGGAACTTCTAGCCCCGTTCTCCTCTACTATAACTTTATTATTTATTGTAAAAACGTACAATTCAATGCCGAACAACTTGCATTATCATCATTATGTAGATTTGTAGGTGAAAAGTCATCATAAATATTTCATTGTCACACATGAATATTTATTCCAAAGCGTAAGCATTTTGAATGACTACCTACTGCCTACTGTTTCCACGTTAATCTTTTAGGGTTCCATTGAAAATAAAATAAAATATAGTGCATTGAGTATAAATGTGTCGCGGTGATCTACTTTCATCTACACTAATAAGAAATCGACGGTACTCACGGTTTTTTAGTTATTAAGATTAAGATTTTTCTAAAAGATTACTCCTCTGCGGTGTTCAATTATATTTTCAAATATTTAGATATCTTTTTTAACATTTGTAATGATATCGATAATTTTTTTTTTTTTTTATACTGGTCTGGCATAGTGGCGGCATTGCACCTGATGGAAAGTGTCAATGCCGCCCAGGCAGAGTATCCATTGGCATCGGACGGCAGTCCCATGCCAATGGAGACAATTATGCCGGCCTGCTAAGGTGCCTCTTCACACCGCGGCGGAAGGACCCAGGATTGTAGGAAGGAGGGAACACGTACGCCGGCAAACAATTCCACAGCTTGACGGTGCGGCACAAAAACGAATTTGAGAACCTGAAATATAAAACCAATATTCTGAGCATTCATGTATAAATGCGATCTTGTTATCATTCAATAAAACTGCTACCTGGGTTCATTTTGGTTCGCAGCCTGGATATGCCCTGTACCTATTTGCCTATGTAAGCTAATGTAACAAACGTCCATGGCATATCATTGAAGTTGTTTCCGCATTATAGAGCCACAAACTTATCTGGCCCGGTGGCCAAAAGTGGAAACAAATACGTCATTTGGAATTGTCAATCTACCTGCCAGTCGCTGACATATCCGCCATTGGTTGTTTACTCCATGTATTTATTTTTCCTGCATTTTTTAAAACTAGTGACAAATGCCGAAAACCTTAAAAAGTGACGATAGGAACGTTAGACTTCAGGTATTAAACTTTACGTAGGAAGAAAAGCGTCTTCAGACACCAATAATACCCTTCGAAAAATTGTATCAACGCGTAGCTCCCGCCAAAGGTGTGTGTTGTCAGCTTTACAAAATAAATTCCACGAAAACAGAAATTTGTACGTACTAGTACATTAAATGGAAGTACATATCATAAACTAAAATTTATCGGTACGTGCGTGGTGGCCTGTTGGTAAACGGACCAAACGCGGTTGCCAACATGTTCACGGTCGCGGGTTCGAATCTCAGGGCACACTTCTGACTTTTCGGACTCATGCGTGTATCGATAGTCAATAAATACGCACTATAACGATGAAGGAAAACATCGTGAGGAAACCTGCATACCCTAGCGATTTACTAGAATTTCTATGGTATGTAAGTCCACCAATCCGCATTACGCCAGCGTGGTGGACTATATGGCCTGTGATATGGCCTTACCACCCTCAATCGTACTCTCGATTGTAGAGGAGGATACAGATACACTTGTTTAAGGGTTTTGGGGAGCGATTTGTTAGAAATCTTGTGAAGGAAAAATAACATGCACATGAAACTGGTCATTTTCTCGACACTATTGGTCGGATTGAAAAATCTTATTTTACCCACTTTATTGCAATATCTATTTTTATTGGCAACACCAAATTCGATTACAGCGACGCTCTCACCGGGTCAGGGGATTATATTTAAATTGAGTAGCCAGTACCTAACCTCCATTGAATTGTCCAACGTCACATCATAAGCAACATCACAATTCGTAACACATATTGGCACTTGACTTACGCGATGGTGCGACCAATGAAACGAAAAGGTTTATAATCGTAATTAACATACAATAGCATATTTTCGACCCCTTCAACTCGGAAACACATTTATAACACGTGGCAGGATAGGCACTTTGAAAGTAAATCACTTTAATTATAAGTTACCATAATTTACTTGTAATTAACAAAGATTCGACAAAGGCTTGTGGCAGTTATGGATGAACAAACTTTCGTGATCGGCCTGCAATTTCAGAATGAAATAAATATTAGGTTATATTATATCAATGTAAATACATGACAACTTAATTAACATTTTTATCTACTATAGATATAGACAGTTTTATTACAAACTAGATATAACATGTATCTTTGGGAGAACGCACTTATATAGTTGCATCTATACTACGAAGTCTATAACTGTATGACCCTCCGGAGTTACCGACATACCTACATATTAGGTACTGTTGAAGTTTATTTTGATAAAACAATACAATATTTTTACTATAACGGCTGAGAAAACTAAATAAATTATAATGAGAGCCAGCCAAACGTAATAAGAGTAATTTAGCGTAAAGGGCGAAAACTGTGAAACGTGTACGTTGAATCGGTCAGTATGCATCGCATACCGCTGTGGCAAGGTGGTATGTAACTCGACACTCGGAACATTCGCTCATCTTGCTTACTGCTGAATATTGAAATACACAGGTGATAAACACCGTTATCCATTAACACAGGTATTATAATAAAGCAATTATAACCTATGTGTCACTATTACACTTCAATTTATTTGTCTAATGTAACAGATTTTTAGAATTTTATGTACGTACTTACTTACTTGAATGAGTATGTTCAATTACTTAATATCTTGTCAAACGATGATTGAGACCTTATTTATAGAATTATATTAAGTAAACTGACGACTGGGATGAGTATCCCGCATTGGTATAAAATAAACTAGAACCAAAAATAACTGTAGGTCTATTAACATAATCAAACATTCCATCATTTAGTATTATTATCTAAAATTGTTGTACAACATTTTCTAATAATTTGGTTACCTATTTCTGTTCTATTTTTTCGTTACATTACAGGGACCGAAAATGACAGAAATTAAGCAAGCAAATAATGCGGGACCCAGTAAAGAAACGGAACTAAGCAGAAGTAGAGAAGCAAATTGGGTTGCAGTTCTCTTCTTCATACACGTTCATTTGTTATCACTGTACGGATTATGGCTACTGTTTTATGAAGTAAAATGGATGACTGTGATACTTTGTAAGTATTAATTATTGTAAAATGGCTGTAAAGTGAAGATAGGTGTTGAGCACAGCGCCGCGCCGCGTTCATGCAGTTAAATATAGTGCTGGAGAACAAATTGAACCACTTATATCTAACGTCAAAGAACCCGTGTATGGAATTGAGCTTCGCTGTATTTAAATCATATAGGTACTCTAACGTTAATCCAACGTGAACTTGTGAACAGAAATTGAGCCTCACCGTATTTAAATCCATTGGATGTCTACTTAAATACTTTTATAAATCCAATACCCATTATTTATAATCATAAACTATTTTTATCTCACTAAAAATTGAGAACGGTTGGATCGATGCCGTTTATTTTTGTCTTGAAGTATTCGTGGAAGTCAGGAAAGGTTTGAACGATACGAAAATATGGAAATAATTGAGGAAAACACTAAAACAACCATTTTTAATTATAGACCAATTCTTGGCATCCCACTGGTCTCGCCATCCTGAGACAAGATAATAAATCACGTTATGTATAGTAGTTACTCTGGCTATAATTTTTTTCAAACCAGAATACAACAGTGCCTTTTCACTGTTTTTTTGCGAGAAAAATAGACATGAAGGTGGAACCTACCCCACATATGCGAAACCTACCACTAGTAAAGTTATATGTTAACTATCGTTTATTGGCGTATGGTTACATGTGGAACTATAAATAAAACAGGGTCGGTTTTCCTAAGTGCCGTGTAACTTTTTAAAGTTTTAATTTCATAAAACCTTCTCCTGGCAATTAAACACAACAAAGAAAGAATAACAGAAATTGTTTCAGCCATTCACGCTTAATACCGTGACAAAGAAATATAGGGGTTCATTTTTTATAATATAGATTAATGTGAGATTATTTTAACTTTTGAACAAGATCTCATTGCATACTTCATAAATATTTTTTCATCAGCTTTTTCATAGCTGTTCCTGGCATTTTTAATTTTACTGAAGATTAGTGAATTACAGTTGAAATTTTTGCTATAATTTTCGCACTAGTTTAATTTTGTACTTAAAAGTCTTGGTCTAGATCAGTGGATGTTTTTTACATTCTTCTTCTATAATTAAGACTTAATTCTACTTTTTGTTTGCAACTTCTGTTCTTTTGTTTTCATTATTTATTTTGATTTTGAAATTTTTAGAAATGTGATGTTTCTTAGCGTTGCTATCTATGTATTATATATATATATATATATATACTTTATATATAATATTTACTTTGAAATGTATTGTACAAGAGACGCAAAAATGGCTCCTCGATATATTTTACCATAAAGCTAAAAACATACTATACTTTTTCAGTGGTCTTTCTCGTCTCGACGGCCATATTGGGGATGACAACGGGAGCGCACCGTCTTTGGGCACACCGTACTTACAAAGCCCACACTGGTCTTCGAATCGTTCTCATGTTGTTCCAGACGTTAGCTGGTGTTGTAAGTTTTAATATATTAGTCACTCACGCCTTTTGATTAAATGTTTAATGTTAACACTGGTTTGCAAGGAATTCCTCAATTAAATTTTAATACTGTTTGTATTTACAATTTGACCTGTTGAATGTGTATTCCCTTTTTTGCTGTCACATATTGTTGTCAAATTTATGTTATAATATGTTTTTAAACTTCTGTTTTAAATATACTTACTCTACCTTTCTTGCAATAACACTACTTTGTCTTGAATCGGATTAATACATACGGAAATGACATTTATAGAAAAGGATGATATGGGCTAACGAAGTTTTTTTACATTTTTCATATGTTCTTTAGTTCTCCTACTGTTTGAATACCATTAAAATGTAAAAGAAAAAAATATATTTTAAATTAAGATTACGTAAAAATAACACATGTTACATAGTTTTAATACCACACAACAATTTGAAAATATTAAACCTATAATAAAGTTTCACAATAATTCAAAGGAGGAAATATATATTTTTTTGCTGACCAGTTTAATTTTCCATCAGAGGATTATTCATATTGAATTTCATTGAAATTAAATTAATTTTGTATTTCTTTTTTCCAGGGTTCCATATATGACTGGGTACAACAACATAGACTCCATCATGCATACTTTGCTACAAGCGACGACCCATACGATTACAACAAAGGTTTCTTCTACTCGCACATGTTAACCCGCATGAGAAAACTGAGCCCGCATCAGGAAAAACTTAAGCAATCCATCGATATGTCGGATTTAGAAAGCGACTTTGTAGTTATGTTCCAAAAGGCGTAAGTTTGATATTACTAACTGCTAAATAAGTTTTCCATACTACTACATATATCTATAACGATACTTTTGTGATAAAATTAAATACCCTGTCAAATAGCTCTTCCTTGTGTAGAACTATTAAAATTTGCATTCACTTGCATTAAATATTCATTCAGAAAAGTCAATAAAGGATAATAAAGATTTCAAGACGTGGCTGGATACAGGTTGCTTCGAATATTACGCTGTAAAACTTATTTGAGGAGGCCGTTTTAGAAGCGGATTTCTTGTGGCACACATTCATAATCGTCCTACTTTTAACCTATAAGGGTAGGCAGAAAGGATGGCTACAAGCATAATTGTAACTTGTCTTCTAAAGGTGCAAGAGCAACTTAGTTACCAGCGTAGAGGAGACATTTTAGTAAACACTCATTTATTCTTGTTCGTTCGTTCTTTCACTTCAGCCGAAGGAAGTCCACTGCTGAACATAGGCCTGTGGTTATTCCTGTAGATAAAGATAATAATAATAATAATGCTTTACCTGACTATGTTCATATAATTTTATCTCTACTTTCTATAATATTGCAGTGTATACTGGTTTATATACGGAGTATTATTCCTATTGCTGCCACTTAATGCACCTCTGGAATATTGGGACGACACTGTACTGAGCTCCGTATTTGTCATTGGTTTTCTGCGCTATGGTATTGTGCTCCATGCGTCATGGTTGATAGAAAGTGCTGTTGGCCTATGGGGTTTGAAGCCTGGAGAAAAGTGAGTACCATTAAAAACATACATTGATTTTGTTCATTCAGCAAATTATGTGACTACTTGTTCTCGATAACCACAATACAGAGATTGCTTAGTGTACATTACTAATATTTTTTATCGTAATTCTGACAAAGTACATATTATAAAGGTATTTTTTTATTTGATTAATTTAACCGATGATTAATATTAGTTATACCTGTTTGATTAGTTATTAAGCATAATATATACTCTAAGAAACATTTTTCTTTTGTTCAGATCTCCACCAGATTCTAACTCGGTGTTCATAATTTCGAAGAGTTTCTGGCCCCAGTACCATTATTTAATACCGTACGATTACAAATCTGGCGAATATGGAACTTATGGTAAGAACAAGATATGATATTAAAACAGATTACTTTATAATCACTACACAATATTAAATATATAGAATATACATTAATTTAAAATGCAAAAGACACATTTCACAAAAAATAACCCAGATGGTGAAACAAATAAACTCGGACCACAGAATCAGGAATTTGATGGCAATTGGCTCGCTCCCTATCATATCGTAGGACAGAACATGTAAGGTGATACGCAGATGTTCTGGTAACATCTCTGCCTATCCGTTTTGGAAAAAGGTATGAGTTTATGTATGGTACAGAAACGCCGTTGCCATTCATGACTCAGCATAAATGGGCATGTTCGACCAGGGCGATACCACTGTCTCACACCGACTTGCAATGACAACTTCACTGTCATGCTTTGTTCATCAGGTGAACTATTTCATTTCCCAGACCTATTGAATGAAAAAATATATAAAATGACAACATATGAGAGTGGCGATGTTCCTAGTCTTCTAAAGAAAGCCTAAAGCAAAGTTTTTAAAAGCATTAAACACAGTGCAGCCAATGCTTTTAAAATAATGAGATATGCAAGATGGAAATATCATCACGAACCACTTAAATAAAGTTAATTATTGTTGATAATTACTACTTCATTAATTTAATAGGTTAAAATTTTTGTAAAATCTCAATTGCAAACAAGTATTTTAACTTTAAAAATATATAACGATCAACCGACCGCATCATTAAAATTCCCGCCGAGACTTCTAATACTTTTTTCTCTCATTGACACCACGCAACGAGGTGGTTTTTGTGCATCAGCCAGTGTCATACAATCCATTAGGATAGCTTTGAGCCACCCTTGAATATATTGCTTTTGTGCATGTACTTTCATTTTCTGTTAATGAACTAAATTTTGTTCATTAAATTAAGATAATTTAATTTAAAATACATCGTATACGTGCAATTTGTAATTTCTGACTAGCCAAAGTTATTGTTTCAGGAAACACGGTTAACTTTATTCCACCGCCTGCCAATATCGGACTTACCAATATGCTAGACTTAACTTTGTATTTATGCCCGTTCTTTTTTAATGTTACATTTATTTCAGATTCGGGTTGTTCGACCGCTTTCATTCGCGTGTGGGCAGCACTTGGCCTAGCCACTGATCTTCGCACTGTAGAAAGCAAGACTATACAGAGAGCATTGGCAGATGTAGCAAAAACTAAACGTTCTTTGCAAACGTGTCTAGACGAAGCCCTAAAGGAACAATTTCTCCCTGATCAGCACTACTTACGGAGAGGATAATGCGCCCCGTAGGTCACATTTTCAATAAAATTATATTATTCTATGAATAATAATCCATCAATAGGTTTATTCTAGTAAAAATAAAGTCATTGTAACATATTTATTAGAACATTTATTAGACAAAGTAAGATTTAATGTAATATAATTTTCTACAATACTATGTTGAATATTTTTACCAGCAAACTACTTTAGTTATACATTGAGTTATACATTTTGAATGGGTATTTGACTATAATCAATTTTATAATTATTTTGCTCATAAACAAATACCATTAAACAGTGTTGAAGTTGCTTGTAACATGGGACAAATGTTAGTATTTAATAGCCTCCTTTTTTGAAGTTGATTAAAAAAAGAGTGGGAGCTTAGTTGGGACATGTCGCCGTCTCATTCATACGTGCCTACTGTAATACATACTTTTCTTTTACTCCCACTACAAGAACAAATACGTTTTTAACTTGTTTAATTCCGAAGGGATTTAGGAAAAATTTTGTATGCCCGATTTGGATATGGACACCCTTTGATAAATACAATAAAATAATGGAGTCAAATACCCTAATATTAAGAAAAAACATTCATGTTTATGCCACTTAGAAAGTTTGTATTGCGTCTACTGAGAACCTATTGTTCTATTATCGAGTATTCTAAATCCATGCACTACTGTTACAATGCAAATAAAGAACTTAAACACATTCTCTATACTTTTATTATTAACTATAAGGTTCAACTTATAACTACGTACTAATCAACTAGGTGCGCATTATATACCACGAATAACATATAAAAATGTGAAAATATAAATCGCAATGGTATGCAGGTTTCGTCACGATGTTTAACCTAAACCGTTTTTAGTGTGTGGTGATTGACAATCAATACACACATGACTCCGAAAAGTCAGAGGTGTGCCCTAGGATTCGAACGAGCCGTGAACATGTTGGCAGCCGCGACTAGTCCGTTTACCAACAGGCCACCACGCACTTACAATATGTAGGTATTGGTATGTAAGTTTGCCAACCCGCACTAGGCCAGCGTGGTGGACTATATGGCCTAAGCACTCTCAATCGTACTGTCAATTGTAGAGGAGGCCCGTGCCTTGCAGTGGGACGTATATGGTCTGATACAGAAGTGAAAATATTTCTGAAGTCACCAAATGTTAGACTAGGTGTGAAATCTTCTTATCAAGCAAAATCTGGAAGTTTCCTTTTAAATATCACTACCAAATTCATTTGATAGTATTTTTTTCTAAATAGATTGTGCAACTCATAATATTTATTTTTTAATTATTGATACAGACTGTATTATTCATAATTATTATTTGAGTTATTGAAACACACGTAGAAATTTCTCGTAATATTTCTTAAGTAATTGCTTTTGTTGCGATCGATTTTTCCAACAATATTCTCCTATACCTGTGAACAATAAAATGTAAAAGTAATAGACGACAAAATAAATTGGGAGAGCTAAATCAATCTAATCACATTGTTATGTGTCTTCCTGCATGTATTAAAAGGTAAAATTTTGTAGTTCTCACGCAAAAAAGAAACTATTTTGTTCGTGTCACCAGGGATGCTTTAAGAGCCGACGTCAGTCACCAAAGGAACAGATCGAATAAAATCTATTAGCGTGTTGCAAAATTTGGAACTACAAGTATAAAAAAAATATCTATATCACGGATTGTTTGAAACATCTATTCATAATTTAAACAACCAGCATTTATACCCGTAATTTAATAAAATATGAAGACAAAAAAAACAAAATCTTCTTGTTATTTTGACAACTTTCGGCGACAGAAAATTGTTGAAGACCTACATCACCCATAGCCTTTGCTGTACAGATAAGATCAGCAACGCCGCACCGCAACGCAACACTCGACACGCGGCGCCCTCTATTCCTTTTATGTGCTTTTTTACTACTCACTAACTAACTAACTTTATGTACATTGAAACACAAACCTAAAAATAGCGCAGTAGCAAAACCAATTCCAAGCAGCAAGAATGCGGATCGAACATCAGTAGCTCTGGCGGATGCGAACCCTGCGACCGTGGCACAGTATGGCATGTCTGGCACTAGCGCCGCTTCTAACCGGTCCAGCGCTCCGCCACTGCGCAGCTGGAGAAGGCTGGTAGACAGAACACACATTAGAAAGACTCGTTTTTTTTTATTTGCAAAGAATGGGAGACGAGCGTGCTGTTTGCCTGTTGGTAAGCGATACTACCGTTCATAAACAGTAGCAGAACCAAACGCATTGAATTACCAATGAATGTTTGATATTCCACTGCGCTCGCCACCGTGAGACGTACGATGTTAAGTCTCAATATGTCCAGAAACATAGTTATAAACCTATAGTATAATATGCCTCTGTTTTAACTGATAGACGACTTCAACACCATACTTCTGGTATGACAGGCGTAGGGCGACATCATCAGTCATAGGCATTCCATAAGTCATCTGAAATCTATTGACGTAGCCGAAATTGGAACCACAAATAAAATTTAAATGGTATCTATTTATATTATTTGAGATATGTTTTACCAATAAAAACAACAAACATGTATACCTACCTACTCAAAATAAATAAATAAGGACAAATATTCTTATGTTTTTGGCACCAACTAATTCGGAAGCCGAAAAAGGTCGTAGATGAAGTTTATATGTTACTAATAGATATCCGCGTCTTAAAAATACTAGATATATATTTATTTATTTTTGAACACACATTTTAAACAAATGAGTTATTATTAGACATAATTATAGCTATATAATAACAGCGTAAAAGAGCAGACTTGGTCGTGTTATTACAATTGTCCTACATAATCTGCGCCTACACGAAACTTGGCCATTGCATATCGTTCATTATGCGACACATTCAAATTCAAAATATCTGATCCATTTCTATCTTTAAAGGCTGGCAGCTCTTATAATTTTTCATTTTCTTTGAGTAACTATGAAACAATGTCAAATTTTAAACATGTGACCAAATCATGTAACATTCGGGTCGTGATAACAAAAACTAGGTTTCTATCAAGGAAT
Source organism: Hyles euphorbiae (assembly GCA_023078785.2). Taxonomy (NCBI): domain Eukaryota; kingdom Metazoa; phylum Arthropoda; class Insecta; order Lepidoptera; family Sphingidae; genus Hyles; species Hyles euphorbiae. Next base: position 8,258,958 of record CM041040.1, read on the forward strand.
CACTAACGCATTCACGAAAACAGTAATAAAACAATATATTATACTACTTTGATAAATGTAAACATATAAATCCAATATAAATAATAATCACATACCTAGTCAGTAACGGCTTAGCGTAAGGCGAGCGTCTAGCCAAAGGGAACGCCAAGTGTGCTCGGGTGGAATGCACTGGTAGCTCACGTACTGCACACCGGCCTCGCGCCTGACTTAGCGATCTGGAAAATAAATACCTCAGTAAATATCAGAAGAGCTTATAGCCTAGCCAGTATATGTATTTATGGCGCTGAAATGGAGTTCGTTAGAATGCAGGACGAAGTGCTATCATAGGGGGCACCACAGAACGGTTGAATATGGTTAGAAAGGCAATAGCCGTCAAATTTTATGAAAACAAGCGTCGTCGTTTTCGAAACACAAAACCTTTACAAATCCAAGATAGAAAGCTTGCAATAGTCGATTTAAAATATCGATAGAATTATGGAAATATGTTTTTATTATAAGACTGAAATTTAGTTTTTCCTGTTACAGTTATTTAATTAGTATTATGTTGATAGACTGAAAATAAATTAGACTACAATATCTAATATTGGAAGTTAATTTTAATTTGTATACTAGTTTACAAAACATTCAGTCATACTTAGCATGAATTTTCAAAATTGTTGCGACGCCACCTTACAAGGCGCCGTCGACGCAAATAGAACCCTCTAGATACTTGTATAAAGTATATTATTTATGACAAGAACTAACGCTCCAAGTGAGCGCCGCGGCGCATCACTTACGTCGGAAAACTTTAGGCGCTGTGTTCATAATATTAAATTTATGTCGATGCCGGTATGATGATATGCCTTTTGCCACGTCTCTCCCGGATGAAAATTAGCTCAGCGAACTACTTGAGGGAATAGTGGCAACTTTCCCTTTAGGCAATATATACGCGTAAACTTGTATTTATTCCTAATATAAAATAAATTGGTTATGGAAATAATTAAAAATCGAAATGAATTACTTTAACATCACCAATGCCATACTTAATTATCCATATTATTATCCTATTACTTTGTTATTCATGGTGCTGTTTGGTTTTGTTACTATCCAGGAGCGATAATTTCGCTTACAATCAAGGGAATGATATGCTCGCCCAGTAATTCATTGTTATACGAGTAAAAAATAACTTAATCTAATACAATTTTTTACCTGCGTGTATTTAAGGTGCGAGCTGCCTCCATACCAAATATAAGCGTAATTAGTTTAGCCTTTTCTGAGATTAGCCTGCACAGAGGCACAAACAGAAAAAATAACAATTGTTTTGGCTTCTATTGCGATAATAAATTGCCTCCATAATAGTTTTTCTCGCATATCTTCCATTTTCGGACACCGATCAGTCACAAAGTATTTTATGTGTTTAAATTAACATTTTGATGAAATAATATCACCTGAGCGTAGACCGGGCGGCTCGCTGTCCAGCAAAGAAAGCATAATCCTGATTAGCAGCCCGAGCCAATCCTTCCTCCGCAGAAGACACAAGGTTCTCAGCGTAAGAATAACCGCGGATGTAAAATGCGTTCAACAGTGTATCTTTAGTAGACTGCAATAAAATAATAAAGAAATATAAATAACCTTAGACAAAGTTCAAAGTGAATTGTAAGTTTCAAAGAGACTAATATAGATTTTATATGTTATACGTTACTTAACTTTACCAACCCGCATTAGGCTAGCGTGGTGGACTATATGGCCTAACCACTCTCAATCGAACTCTCGATTGTAGAGAATACTCGTGCCCTGTAGTGGGACGTATATGGGCTGATAAAGAAGAAGAAGAAACGTTACTTATTCTCGAGTTGTTACGTACGACGTCCTAACACTCGAACTTCGTGTCGGAGTATACTGGGTATCTCAAGACTGCTACCGAAAACGAAGCCGGGTGGTAGTTTTAGTGGCTACAAACACAATGCAATTAAAAATTTCGCATAGAAACGCGACAATTATTTTTTATGATTTTTTAAATATCGTCATTTTTGGGTGGTAAATCCATAGTTTTTGCTAAAATAATAATTTAAACTCTTTTATACCTTAGAGTATTTATAAATAAAAGGGTATATACTATTATTTTAGGAAAAAATGTATTTACCACCCAAATATGGCCAAAGGAAAAAATAACAAACAAAAATGGTCGCTTTTTTGCAACTTTTTCTGTTGCATTGTGTCTGAAGTCGCTTAAACTACCACCCGGCTTCGTTTTCGGTAGCAGTCTTGATATACCCTGAAATGAAAATATTTATTGAATCCATAAAATGTCATACACCATTTAGATTCAGTCGCTTTTTTTCCACTACCACCCAGTTCACAAGGCTGTTTTCGCCAGAGAAGAACGGGCAAGAAACTCTAGCGTTGCTCTTTTCAAAATAAGTTTACAATACAGTGATCATGCAGGAGTTGAAATTCAGAGCAGTTCATAAATTATTCATAATAATAATTATATTGGTCGGCGGAGTTAAGTGTGGTCGCTCCGACCGCGGAATCGGTATACACTGTTCAGCAAAAGCAATGAAAGGCAATAAAAAATTAAAAAAAAAAAAAAAAAACAAAGTAATTTAATATTATCATTATAAGCAAATTGAGCAGACCAGTCTACACAAGCAGCACCCGTTCACGAGTATGACGCATGTGCCAAGCCATCGGTCTCCTCAACCGTGTTATAGGGAAGTGACCGACCCGGCACACGACGCCGCCGCAAGCACAGACCTTGTAGAGTAACATCAAATACCATAAGATACATCTGGTCCGCCCCATTTCTAATGTAGCCGATCTTGAAGTTGGGAGAGTGCAAGACAGCAGCGACGGTGTCGACGCTGGCGACGCGCACCGACAGCACCGACGTGATGAAGGCCGCGTACGCGTTATACGTCACCACGGCGAAAAACAAGCAAACTATCAACAACACACTTGCCGCTGCATTCAATGGCGACCATGCAGAACCTGAAACATACGATACACATCGTCAAATTGACAATTTGAAAAAACTGCATTAAAAGGCCAGCGCAGACTGGGACGGCGCGGCATGGGAAAAGATTACTATTTTACTAAAGGATAATCATATAACTCAAATAGATGGTATGTGACTTTATAAGACATGATTACATGCTATTAGACATGAGACGCATTGAGACATAACATGACGGAATATAAGGTAATGGGATGGGAAAAGCAGTATAAGGTAGATTACTAGTTAAGTATACAGGGTAAATCAAGACTGCTACCAAAAACGAAGCCAGGTGGTAGTTTAAGCGACTTCAGACGCAATGCAACAGAAAATGTTGCAAAAAAGTGTCAATATTTTTTTGTTATTTTTTCCATATGTTCTTATTTGGGTGGTAAATACATTTATTTTTCCTAAAATAATAGTGTATGCTCTTTCATTTATAAAGACTCAAAAAGGTATAAAAGTGTTTAAATTATTATTTTAGAAATTACTACCCAAATTATTACTATATACTATGGATTTACTACCCAAAAATTATGATATTTAAAAAATTATAATAAAATATGGTCGCGTTTTTTGCGAAATTTTTAGTTGCATTGGGTTTGTAGTCACTAAAACTACCACCCGGCTTCGTTTTCGATAGCAGTCTTGATATACCCGGTATATAATTATCTATGTATATAAAACTGTAGCGTAATAATATTATGTTGCTGATGTGGATTGAACTCAAAAAGAACGAAGTTGGGCCATGCCGGTAGTTGCAAATATAAACCTACAAATATTGCTACACCTACTCACAAGCTCATATTATGTAGCAATAATTACCAATTATTCAAGTGCGATGGCAATTACGTTTTGACCTTGAATAACGTTTTGACCTGAATTAGAATAATGTTAACGTCATGGCTTTGTATATTTATAAATAACTAGCGGTCGGGCCCGGCTCCGCCCGGGTGCATACACGTTTTAAAATGGCGGTCAAAATGTTTAATTTTGACTATCAGTTTAGAATATCGACCAATCGGACCACGAAAAACGAACAGAATTTCCTCGTATTTGCTAGAAATATCACTACTGCTTTCCTCCTATAGGTCATAGCATGATAATATATAGCATATAACCTTCCTCGATAAATGGACTACCCAACACAGAAAGAATCACTCAAATCGGACCAGTAGTTCCAGAGATTAGCGCGTTCAAACAAACAAACTCTGCAGCTTTATAATATTAGTATAGATCATTCCAGGCTGTACATTGTAGTTTTCTACCTGATAAAATTATAATAATTAAAGTATAGACACCTAGTGACTTTAATTACAATAAATGAATATAATACGGCAATTAAATAATTACTTGATTTGTTTTTTTTTTTATATACTGGCCCGGCATATTGGCGGCATTGCACCTGATGGTAAGTGCTAATGCCGCCCAGGCAGAGTATCCATTGGCATCGGACGGCGGTCCCATGCCAATGGAAACAGTTATACCGGCCTGCTAAGGTGCCTCTTTACGCTACGGCGGAAGGACCCAGAATTGTAGGAAGGAGGGAACACGTGAGACGACAAACAATTCCACAGCCTGACGGTGCGGCACAAAAAAGAATTCGAGAACCGTTTGGTTCGCGCCAGGATGGTGTGGACCGTCAAGCTATGGCTTCGCAAGCCAGCACGCGTGGTTCTGGTAAGGAATGGAGAAGAGTAGATCAAGTTGAACAATTCTTCAGAGCACTCACCGTGATACAGGCGGTAGAACACGCTTAGAGAGGCGACATCCCTCCGGAGTTGTAGCGACTCTAAGTTGCTCGTAACGTCTGCATCATTCACAATGCGGATGGCCCGCCGCTGCAATCCATCCAAGGCATCAAGCAGGTACTGGGCGGATCCATCCCAGAGGTGCGAGCAGTACTCTATACCCGGCTGGACCTGCGCTTTATATAAGCGACAAAGCTGACCGGGCGTGAAAAACCGACACACCCTGTTCAGGACTCCAACCCTGCGTGATGTGGCAGATATTACGCCCTCGATGTGATTCCTTGGATTGAGATCACAGCGGATATCCACACCAAAGATACTCAGGTCATCCCGCACTGAGAGGGGAGTACCCTGAAGAATTGGGAGGGGAGAGAACGGGGATTTTTTGCACGTGAACGCACACACCTGAGTTTTCTTGGCATTGAACTCAACCATATTCCTGGAACCCCATGTAGAAATGAGATCCAAGGTCCGGTTGAGCTCAATGACAAGATCTTCACGTCCCCTCACAGTTTCGACTCGGCAACCCGGAGGCCCGCAGTGGTATCGCCCATGAACCGTGCTGTCATCTGCATAGCAATGAATGTTGCCAAACGACAACATGTCATTGATATGCAGAATAAACAAGGTGGGCGACAGCACCGAGCCCTGTGGAACTCCGGCATTTACCGACATGAGCGCCGAAGCGTGTCCGTCGACGACTACACGTATTCTACGCCCATGCAGAAAGCCGGAAATCCACGAACACAGGTTGCCAGGCATACCGTATGCCGGAAGCTTGGAAAGAAGACCACGGTGCCAGACCCTATCAAACGCCTTGGCTATGTCGAGGCTCACAGCAAGAGCCTCACCACGTCTGTCAATCGCCTCACCCCAGCGATGAAGGACAAACGCTAGAAGATCACCCGTTGATCGATATTGACGGAATCCGTATTGTCTGTTATTGATCAACGAGTGATCCTCCAGGTAGCGGACCAATTGAGTGTTTATGATCCGCTCCACGACCTTACACATCACTGAAGTGATAGCGATAGGGCGGTAATTGGTAGGGTCCGACCGATCACCCTTTTTGGGGATCGGTTGCACATTGGCCTCTCTCCAAGATTCCAGCACAACACCTGTGCGGTAGGACGCTCGGTAGAGGCGAATCAGTGCAGGAGACAACTCGACTGCACAAGCTCTTAAAACCACCGCTGGTATCCCATCCGGACCACTGGCTTTCCGCAAATCGAGAGACCGTAACTCACGCCGCACATCATACTGCTTGATGCGAATATCCGCCATTGAGAAACCGCAGTCAGGCAGTGTAGGCAGCGTCTGAGAACCACGGTCTTCGAGGCGGGAGTTAGCCGCAAAGAGATTTGCCAGTAAGGTGGCTTTCTCTTGCGGCTTGTGAATCAGCGAACCTTCCGGGTACCTCAGCGGAGGCAATGCTGGACGGCAGAAGTTAGACTGAACGGCCCTGGCCAAACTCCAGTAAGCACGACTGCTAGTCGGGTGATTGGCCAACGCACGCCCAATCCTGCTAACGCGCTGGGCATCCGCTCTAACGTATGCCTTCTTGCAGGCCTTAGTGGCCCGGTTGTAGGCTTTTTTGAGGGAACCGATATTGGGATCCTTCTTGGCGCGACCCCTGATCCAAGCGCGATACGCCGCTTGTTTGTCACCGACAGCAACGGCGCAAGCACGATTAAACCAGGAGCGTCCACGGCCCTTACTGGCGATCTCAGAGGAATGTAGTAATCCATTCCTAGTCTAATCTCGCCAGCAATAGCGTTGGCACTCGCTGAAGGATCTTTGCCCTCAAAGCAGCGCTGCCTCCAAGGGACGGATGCGAAATATTCCCGCATACCATCCCAATCTGCCGACGAGTAATGCCAGACCCTCCGCTTAACCTGCACGGGACGTGGAGGTGGAGCGAAAGGTACCGACGACCCAACCAAGCAGTGATCATAAGTGCCCAGAGGCGCACTAACGGTCACACGATACCCGGCCGAGTTTCTCGCCAGCAGAAGGTCCAGCAGAGAAGGCTCATGACCCGCCTCATCCGGGATCCTGGTGGGCTGGTTCACCAGCTGTGTGAAGTCATGAGTCAGAGCGAATGCATGAGCAGTCCTACCAGCAATCTTGATCAATCTTGGAGGATCCCAGCCACAATTCGTGATGTGCATTGAAATCCCCCAAGACCACCATTTCGGCCGACGGGAACTGCGCCTGCGCGTCATCAGCCGCCTGGCTAAAATACCTGAACAGCCGAGTTGTCTCCTCGTCCCCGTTGTGTGACCTGTAAAGGCACACGTAGATGCGGCTCAGGGAACCAAAATCCACGTGCACCCACAGAGCGGAGAAGGAGGGGTCCTCCATGCAGCGCAGACGGCGACAGCAGACGTCCGACCGAACAAACAAGCAAACCCCGGCTTTAGGCTTGAAGTTTTCTTCAAGCGAATAACCGGGGTACAGCAAGTCAGAATTGTCGGTCGGACAACGAATCTGTGTCTCCGTCAGGAAGAGCAAAGCAGGCCGGGTCGTCTCGAGATGGTGGTGGACGGCATTGAGGTTCGTATGGAGACCGCGGATGTTGGCGAACTCCATAGTGAACGCGGTAGTGGGGTTATGCACCGCTGAAGGACTGTTTATGTGCACTGTCATGAAGTTGAAAAACGGGATGGGTTTGGTGAAGAGGCACGAGGAGCTACAAGCCGGGCACTAAGAAGACCGAGTGAGCACCGGCACGAAATAGTCGACAGAAGCGGAATTGATCCGCCGGACGGAAGGGCCCCCGTACCCTCCCGGGATGGGCCGCCGGGACCCCACTTCCGGTCACCAACCGGCACGACGGACCCACCCAAGATTATGCGCGGCATGGTGAGGCAGCCTCTCGTGGTGGTTAACCACGATTGGGCCCCTGTACTGTACCGCGGGCGGCCAGCAGACAACCGTTTCTACGGGTCTCCCTGGCCGGCGGGTCAAATCCCCCCCATCGACCGCGAACCAAAAATACTCACACGGTACATCGTCATGCCCGAACTCAAGCCCCTCGAAAAACCGGAGAATCACGGGCTGATCCCGGAACGCGTTCCCTTTGCAGGGACCACTATGGCGGTCTTTACGCCCTGTTAATGGTGGTCGCCACCCGGGCGGAAAATCCTACCACCACGAACTGTGTCACTCATTTGGCACTACCCAGGGGTCACGTGTAGGGAAACTAGAGTCAAAGCCTACGGACGCGAGTGACGTTAACCCCCAAGTTTATAGTCTATTTATAGTACACCGGGTATATACAGACTGCGATCGAAAAGGAAGACAAATGCTAGTATTAGTGACTACAGACAAAATGGAACTAAAAATTTCGCACCATAACGCGACATGAGCCTGGGGTTACTGTATACTCCGATACGAAGTTCGAATGTTCATACGATCTACATCCACGTATAAGATAAAAAAATCCACTTCTCAAATCAATACTATTCTCTATGAAACTTACAATTCACTTCGAACTTTGTCTTGTCTTAGAACTTAATCGAAAACACCTTGAATTACTGGACATCTTGAGACATAAGATTTAAAGTCTGAATATGACCAATAGTTACTCTGGCTACAATGTCCTTCAATCCGAAACACAACAATGCATTTACACTGCTGTTTGGCGGGAGAAATAAACATTACGGTGGTACGAAAATGGCCTCTCACATATGAGAGACCTACCACCAGTGAGTGTCGGAGTATAGAGTGACCCCCTGACTGCAACACCAGCGCAGTGCGGACAATTGTCCCCGCGCACCAGGCTGGAAGGCCGGAGACCCCGACTTACCCCGAGGTATCAGAAGGAAAGCTTAAGGAGACTCTAGTTAAAAATTATTTAGTATTGAGATAAATTATACAATAACAAAAGTGGATAAAATGATAAAATATAATTATGTTATTATTAAAAAATGGAAATAAACTAACCTAACCTAATGATTGTTTCGTTGCGATCGAGTATTTTGATTCTCACACTAATTACAGATTATTATCACGGATTCTCAGTTTAGTTTTTTCAGTTCAATTTTCACAAAAGCATTCATTTTTTGTGTATTGTCAGAAATATTTACATCCATTTTACATCCATCTACATACATTTCCCAAAAATATATGAGTCAAGTTTATTTTTATTCTCAATTTAGATTTCAGTTCATTTTCACAGAAGCATTAATTTTTTGTGTTGTCGGAAATAAATACCTACATACATTTACATATTTTCCCAAAAGTATTTGTTTAAGTCACCTTCAAATCGTTATTTTACACATTTCCTAAAATGCTCAGAATTGTAAACAATTCCTAGTTTTCATAAATTTCCAGTAGCATATAATATCTGGAATTAAGTTCTACTTTTTAGTTCTTCATGCCATTAAAATAACGATGCTTGATTGTGTTTTTATATTTACTTACAAACAAAAGTATATAAGTAATATAAGTAGTAGAATTATATAAGTTGCCGTGTGACTTAAGTCGCACTTAGCAAACTTAAGCAAATGTCCACAAACACATAGTTTCAACATGGAAGGCGTGGTGGCTCTGTTCTCCTTGGCTCGCGTAAATTAGTCGTCGATTCGGGGCGAGTAAGTTTCGGTTATGGAACACAAAATAATCAAAGGTTTGCCTTTACCGCAAGCGTTTGCGATGCCTTTGACAGGCTCAGTGGCGCAGTTGATTAGACGCCGGCTGTGAATCTAAAGGCCGCTGGTTCGAATCGAAGATTTGTGTGAACCACATTTATTTGTTTCGGGTCTGGGTGTTTGTGAGACCGAAATGTGCCTCGTAGTTCATTATACCCACGATACAAGACTCGATCTTAGTGTGGGATAAGGACTATGTATGTGACTGTTGCGTGTATTTATTATTTATTTACACGTTGGGCATGTTTGTCTCATTTGAGCATCAACAGGTGTATTTATTTATCAAATGCCTTCCTTCAATGCTAAAAGTTCATATACATTAGAATGATTTTACAGGAAACAATACGGCAATTACGATGTATGTAGCAAAGTATATAGTAAGTGGATAGCAACAACTATAAGTAAATTGCAAAGATTACATAAAAACAGAAAATAAATGATAGACTATAGTTTTAATTCTCGAGGCATTTCATAGTGAACCGTACATAATCTATCTCTGCCAAGCATAATCTGGTAATAGCCTACAAAACTTCAACGTCGACGTCGACCATGCTTGCTTAAGCGGAAGATACTAACGTATTTGCAAGCATGTAAATGTAACCTAATAGTTTGTGATAGCTCAAAGCTTGTATATGTTTGACGAAACCTTTATAAGCGTGTAAACGTTTATATATTTTAAGTTTATCTATTTCTAGTCTATTCGGATATAAAAATGTTAATTCCATATGAATATGTAAATAAATTATTTGTAGTTTACACAATACAACAATAGCCTTTTTAAACAATGATTTGGTATTTAAATGTTATTACGTATTTTTAAGTTTTTAAAAAAAATTACAAAATCGTGGTCATAGATCAAAGTGTTAAACTGATAACTAACGTAAACATGTTATAGGTATTGTTGAATATCGGGATGAGGCGAAACTTCTATAATAACATATTAAGGTTTAATGTAACGTGGCTTTTATTTACATTTATCATCGGGTGCAATGAATGCACGTTAGCTATTTATGATTAATAAAAATGCGATTAAAATCATGCGGTAAAAAATATTCTAATGGCGGTGTTTCCAGCTTATGAATTAGAACTAAACTAATAGACGGGTGCAAAGTAAAAAAGGATATTTGCAATTTGGCGATTTTCTGGTTCTGTACTGTAACTTACTAAGAATATTGAGTTCTATATTATGACAGAAGAATAAATTACAAATATGTGTCTATTTTTTGCACTATTGTCACGTTAAGAAAAACAACTACACGTTTTTTTTCTAATGTCGCACGATGTCAATGCGTATGGGTAATACGCCGCATTTTTGAGCGAATGTACACTGAACGTGAATGGCGCGAGCGTCACGCGTATTAAGTCCAAACTCACGAGTTTTTTTCTTTTTTTATTATATGTTTTTCATTATTGTTTTAGAAAAATGTTAGGGGGAGTTATTAAACTTCATAAACCAAAGCGTCGGGCCACCTTTTTTGTGCCATCCTATTTGTTGACTCTTGATAACTTGGAATACGCAAGAGTTATTCGAAAATCAAACAATATAGTTTAGTGCTATTGAATTCCACTCAAACTCATTTTGGGTGGATAATAACTAAATATACTTTCGGCGCCAACAGAATTTATAGAAATTTGTTGTCACAAAATTAGAAATAATCAGACCAGTTTTCGATAATATAGCAGTGCTACTAACATTACAGACAAAAAAATATCTACGTTCTTAGAGACGCAAAATGACAGCGATCCTTCTAGAAATTAATTAATCTAAAATAAAATTAAACATACTTTAGTTAAAGATCTACATTAATATCATGGGTTATCGCTGGTTAAAAAAAAGAAAATCTTTTTTATCATTTTGACGTCATTCATCATTGAATCATAAACTCGTTAAGTTTAATTAATTTTACTTTTTAGTTGGGTTTTTCACTAAAGCATGTTTTTTGTTTTTAAACTACTATTTATTTTTAGTAAAAACAACATCAAAGCTATGCAGCGGGCACTCCAATTACGTACTGTTTGGTTTTATCTTAAATTATTTCATCATATTCAGTTTGTGATAAATGTGTAAAAAAAACCCCGATTTTGGCTCAACCCAACAAATTTTGGTATAAGTACACAAATCAAATATGCTTAAAAAAAACTGTATCCGGTTACCCTATTTACATTTAATTCTTGTCATCTATAGCCAAGTGTGAATAATAATATAGTTTCTATTTTTTCGTGTTTAAGTATAGCCGTACCGAAATATACGTCAACAAATAATAATTTCATTTTAATTTTCTTCATAATATCTATATATATAGAGTACAATATTTATTACATGTTTTAAACAACTTAGGAAATCCCTATTTTTATACCTGAATGTGTTATTAAATATTACATTAAACGATGCTTGAAAAATAACTTGTTTGTGTATTTTGGGCATGTAAGAGAGCCCGCATAAATTCGTCCATTACGTGTTTTAGGATTATAAGAGTAAAGATGCTTAAAAATAGCAGAATAAATATTACCAATCGCCACAATGCTTTCTTATTAACGTGAATTTTTATCATTGAAAAAAAGGAACTTGTTAAATCAACAGGGTTTATTTAGTAACAGCCTCCGTGGCACAGGCGGTTAGACGCCACCTTAAGGCCGCGGGTTCGATCCCCGCACCGAGATAAATGTTTGTGCGGCCCACAAATATTTCTTCCGGGTCTGGGTGTCTGTGAGAACAAAAAGTCTCTCGTAGTTCCTGATACCCACGACACAAGACTCGATCTTAGTGTGGGGTCAGGACTTTGTATAACTGTTAGGTGTTGTTATTTATTATTATTTAAAAACAGGCGCACCTAACTTAATTTATTTACTTGCACAATTTACAACCAATTAACCAGCCTCATCCGCAACGGCTCGGACGGTTTCCTACCCTTTGTTACGCAAGGGACTTGCACAAAGCAACATGGTTTTGATAATGATTTCTCGGTTAGATTACTTTAATTGAGTTTTCTCGGGAATAGTTAATATTTTCATGGGAGTGGTACCAGGGGAGATGGGACACTTATAGGCCATGTCATGTATATGTTTTGGGCCAAGTGATTAATCGGGCATTATTCATCATGCCCGGGCAATATGAATAATGTCCAATAAGAGCGTAATGTGATTATAACCAATCAATTTATCACATTGCTCGGGCATTATGAATAATGCCAAGTGCCTATTGGACAGAGTGATGTAAAGCGAATAAAAATCAAAACAATGAGCCGAAGTAGTAGAATTTAGAATAGGGCAGCACGAAGAGGTGGGTTGGGAGGAGTGGAGGGATTGTCGCACCTCCCCTGGTACCACTCCCATGAAAAGGTAACGCACCATTCCTGAGAAATATCTATTATAACAACCTAACCCTTAAAACACTTGTTGTCAATACAAATTAGCTCACCTCCGCAGCTTCGGCTTGCTGGTCGCCTCTGGCGACCAGCCTCAGCCGCTACGGTTCGCACGGTTGCCTATCCTTCGTTACAGCGGGCGGGGGCTGCTCTCCCCCCGCGCCTCCGGCTTTTTCTATTGGCTCTAGGGTCGGTAGCCAAAAGACTACGTGAAGTCGGGGTGTTCCGAGTTGGTTTTGGGGCACAGTCGACCTAACTGATCCATAAAGTGGGTACACTAATTTTCATCTGAAGATAATGTTTCGGACGTTAAAAAGCAACTAAACATAAGCAGATCAATTCAACCTTTCTAATTCATGGGTCCATCGCAAATGCGACAATGCGGCAGCGCACCACGTAAAAAATCACCTATTAATCACACTGCCCAATCATCATGTAGCCATATTCATATTGCCCTGGCAATGTGATAAATAGGTGAGTTTAGATTGTAATTAATCACTTGGCCCGATATGGCTCGGCAATATTCATACTGCCCGGGCATTGTGAATACTGCCTGCATTAATCACTTGGCCCATAACATATACATTCAATTCTAGTTGCAAGAATCTCTCCGCACAAAACTTTTGTGCTTTTGAACAGTTTACAGAAATAATAATATTCAGGTGTATAAGTAAACTTAAAATAAAATATTTTTAAACACGTGCATTTATAGTACCTACGCTCATAGCTACACTATATGTAAGGTTTTATTAATTAATATGATTCAATTTAATTATGTGTACCTTGCTGGCAGAGTATTCCAATGGACCAAATCAGAGCTTCAGTGTAACACAAAGGGCGAACATTTCTACGTACTCTCGAAGTGACTTTACTGATGACCACAGCTGCAACTGACGCTATTAATGCTATTGCAACCACGCAACCTACTAGCTTACTGCTAAACGGAGCTAAAAATATATCGCGCACTGTCGATGTCTCTTGATGGCGAATGTATATGTTGCACCTAAAACAACAGAAAATATTAATGTTAGAAAAGATATTCTGTATCAGCCCATATACACATGACACAGAAAATTCTGAGGTGTGCCCTGGGATTTGAACCCCGTTAACCAACAGACTACTACGCAGGGAAACGTAACTGAGTAATAAAACAACATAGCATTATAAATTTCATCATCACTAGACAAATTAAAACATTAAATGCACTTAAATGTGGTTCACTGCTTCGAACCTTACTTCTTTTTGTCACAAGTAAAGTATATTACATAATACGAATGTCATTTAAACCATTATAATTTTACTTTTTGTGAACCATTCGAATAAATACATATTAATGTTATTTCTATTTGTACATTCCAGAAATGCGATTAAGATTTTTTTATTATGTCACTCTACTCATCATATGTACATAAAGATAGCATCGTTTTTGTTTTTCTAAAGGTTAAACGATGCATCTTTTTGTCGTGCGGTGAATTAATGTCGTACATTATAACTTTTAGATAACACTTTTCGCATATACACAATACCCAACGGCGGAAACCTTTTTGACAATACATTTATTACGACACAGTACGATATTAAGTCACCGAGCTTTACAGGAATGCAGCCAAAAGTCGTAGTCCAGACATATACTAAATTCAACAGCCGTGTAAATGCACTATTGTGTTCCGACTTAAAGAATGTTGTAGCTAGTTACTACTAGACATAATGAGACTTAATATCGTATCTCTCATGGCAAGCGCAGTGAAATGGTAAGACATAAAAAAGAATAGAAAAAAAAAGAAAATAATGGCTTGTTCTTGTTTCCACTCACAGCAATAAAAAAATACATATTAGGTTTACATGACGTTGCTGCAGAACGTATTCATTCCTTCCTGCCTTCTATTTAATATCATCCCACCCGTAGCAACACATATTAATTATTATACATCGTTATTTGCGCATAAAAATGCGTGGTTGTGCAATAACGAACCGAACGCGGCTGCAAACACGATAAACACGGGTTCGAATCCCAACGCAAGACTGAACGAAAACATCGTGAGAAAAACCGATTACCATTGAGATTTAATAACACAATCCCACAAAAAAAGTACCTTCTCTCTTCTAAAAGACTCTATTGTCTAAAAGACTCTATTGATTCAGCAAGGATTTTTTGCATAATTTATTTTCTTGCTCACTGGAATTTCGCGTTTCTTTAACAACATAACCATATTATACGAAAAACTTAAATTTTCAGCATTATCGCTGATGTCTGAAAAACGCAAACCAACTTCTGGCACCTTATTCGGACTCAGCGACCTCCAAAACATAAAGTTCAGGTGTTCTGGTCTTTCGCGCAGGGTACTATTTTTTTGTGGGCCTGTGTAATTAAATCAGTCTCAACTGTACTCAGGCGTTGTTGCCCATTTCTGTATCAGCCCATATACGTCCTACTGCTGGGCATAGATGCACTCTACAATCGTGAGTTCGACTGAGAGTGTTTAGACCATATAGTCTTTCAAAAAGATCAAACTGGCACCATACTGCACCGTCTATCAGGCGGAACTGCTCGCCCTCCGCTGGGCTACAGAGGAAGCAATAAAAGACCGGAACACAAAAATTAATATATTCTGTGACTCCAGATCCGCGTTAGAAACAGTCACAAGCGGCATTTCCCTCCATCCCCTAGCGTTCAAAATTACAGAAAACCTTAAAGAGCTAAAAGAACGCAACAAAATCATACAGCTATTTTGGATAAAAACACACGCAGGGATGGAGGGAAATGAACGTGCAGATGAATTGGCAAAAGACGCAGCCCAAAACTTAAGCGTAAACCGGATTATGACCTCTGCCCCATTTCATTCGTCAAGCGAAAAATCCGGGAGGAGTCGCTTGACGAATGGAATGAACGATACAAATGCGCGGAAACTGCCTCGACGACAAAGTTGTTTTTCCCGGATGCGGTGCAAGCATACAAAACTGTAAGAAAGATCGACCTGGATTCCGTGGTGACACAAATGCTAACAGGACACGGGGGATTTTCAGAATACCTACATCGTTTTAGGTGTAAAGAAAATCCAAAATGTGCCTGTGAACCAAGCAAGAGTGAAAGTGTCATCCATCTCATCACGGAATGCCCGGTCCACTTAAAAGATCGCACCAATTTAGAAATAGAAATAGATACGCAAATAAATATAGATAATCTACCGTTAGTAATAAATAATGTAGAATATAGATATAAGTTTTTAAAATATTGTAGAAAAGTAATAAAATTAGTAAATAATAGGAATAAGTAAAACTAGCATACTGTGAAGTATAATATAAGATTATATGTTCATAAGTATAAAAAACCCTGTAATTAAAAGTAAAAACTAATGTATGTAGATATACTAGTATAGATGATTAAGTTAAAAGTAAGAAATAGTATATAAGCAAAACTGTAATACTGTAGTACTATAGCTAAAAAGTAATTAGGAATAATTAGCGTAATTATGTAAATAGAGCTCCCATAACTCGTTGTATGTATGTTAAGAAACTGATGAACAAAAGAAAGATAAAGGCGAAAAAAGATGAAGGAAAAGAAAGATAACCACATTGAAAAAGAAAACGAAAGACCACTAAATAAAAATACGACAAAAACAAAACTGAAGTATAAACAAGGCCTCTGAAGTGTATCAGGGGAAAAGAAAAAAAAAAACAAAAAAAAAGACCATATAGTCCACCACGCGGGCCTAGTGCGGGTTGGCGAACTTTACACAACAATTAATTAATTTTATAAATTGCTATGGTTCCCTCACGATGTTTTCCTTCACCGTTATAGCCCATTTACACAGCTAAAACTCCTCGCCTGTTTTCAGGAATGGTGTGCCAATATCGCACACTATAGTGTCTATATGATTGACGTATTCTAATGTTTAGGGCACATTAGGGCAAATATTCACACGATGCAACTTTTAATATCCGTACAATATCGTACGTACCTACGATAAATCTTCAAGGCAAAAATATCTCCCCTTGTAAATGGAACCTTAAATTATTGAATAGCAAGGCCGCCGTAATATTGTTATTATATTTTAAATATTACTTACATTGTCTCAGCTACTGGAAAAATGAAGTCCAGGTCTTGATACTGAGACGTGTGTGCAGTCACAGGCTCCAGCGCCAGGTCTACAGAATGACCTATGAGGGCTCCAAGCAGACCAGTCCACGTGCCATCATAAGTGCGGAAACCAAGCTTGCTATAATACCGCAACGCTGGACTGATGACAATTGATACTTAAGTGAAAACTAGTTTTTGTTTTATAAATATGCCTGCAATCTCAATGAATCCTGATTCTGAATCTTGCTTTAATAGTCACATACCACTCAGTTATACATACGTTTTTGTGTTTGTTGTTTTATAAAACGAAGGAGAATGTCCATTTATAGTAGGTATCGGTAAAAAATATCGTAGATCCCGATTCGGATACTGCTTAAAATTCGTTTAGCATGTTTATGGTTTTTCATTAAACCTTTTCCTGTTGTATCCCGGGATACATAATTTCTTCACATTTTACATTTCGTTCAAAGAACCCAAGACAAAAAAAAACTATTTTAATGAACTTCAAGTTCATTTCTCTAAGAACTCCGGGCCTGGGTCGCAATTATGTATATATTTATTATTATTTTTTTTCCACAAAGAAGTATTTCTACCATCAGGCGAACGGCATACTCGTCTCGCCATTCATTACCATAAAATGAATTACTTACGTCGTATTGAGTCTCATTGAAATGAAATAAAGGACATCATCCAACACCCCTGGAGCAGACGGTCCATCTTCATCAACAGAAAGAGCCCCATCAATGCTTGAATTGCACCTGCCTACAATTAGTTCCTCACCCAAGAATTTGCGTGCTTCTACTGGGTAAGGAATCTTCATTTTAGACATCGATTCTTTGTGACTCCAGGAACCTATATATGAGAAAATATAATGCTATCCTTACTAATATTATAAAGGTGAAAGTTTGTATGTACACTATGGTGCAAAACTGAACCAATTCATAGTAATGTTTTGTTTCTCAGGGAAGGAATGCATGTTTCTTGAAATGAAAGTCATATTAAGAAGTAATTACTGTAGTGTATTTATTATCAGGTATTAGATTATAATATTATAAAATAAATGACAATATAATACGACAAAACACTGAATCACTTTTGCACCAATATAAACAAACTCACACTCACACTTTCTAATGTTTTGACCATAAGCCTTTAGCTTTCTTAACTTCTTCCAATCTTTTTTTCATACTTTTTACTAATTTTTCACAGTAATCTGGTGAAATTTTCTCCCATTGTTCTTGAACTCGGTTCCATAATTCATTTAAAGAGGATGGAGGTAAATCATATGCATTAAGAATATTATGTTTCAATTGAGACCACAGATTTTCAATTGGATTTAAATCTGGACTTTGTGCCGGCCACTGCAATAGCTGGAAGTCTTGAGAAGCGAGCCAGTTCTTCACTAATTTCGCGGTATGTTTGGGATCATTGTCATGCTGGAAGATTATTTCATTGATTGGATAAGGCATATTCTCGACTGTTTCAGTTAACTTGTGTCTTAAAATATCTAGATACATTTCTTTATCCATTTTCCCAACAATTCTGTGAATAGGTCCCAATCCGTAAGCTGTTATACACCCCCAAAGCATAATATTACCTCCCCCATGTTTGACAGTCTGAATAAAATCTGTGCGACTTACTGGCTCACCTTTCCTCTTCCATTTCCATTGACGACCGTCAGTTGTAAATCGACTAATTTTTGTTTCATCTGAAAAAATAACCTTCTTCCAATCCTCTTCTGACCAGCTTTCGTATTTTTTTACAAAGTCCAACCTTGCTTTTCGATTTTTTTCACTTAATAATGGCTTCTTTTTTTTCTCGATTGCACGAAATTTATTTCTATGTAGTTCGCGTTGTACTGTCCACTTACTAATCGACTTTCCAGTATCACACTAAAGAAGTTTAGCTGCGTGAGACGTCGACAAAGCTTCTCCAGTAATCATATATTGAATTATACGATGACTGTCCCTTGTACTTAATTTCTTCGGCCGACCGCCAAGATTTTTTTTTAAACTTTTGCACGTCTTTCTAACTCTCTGAACAGAACTTTGACTCACTTTTAATATTTTAGCCGTTCGACGCGTACTATTTCCCTCCAGTAACATCTCTTTTATTCTATTATACAGTGAACGTGAAAATCGCTTCATGTTAAAAATCGATTAAAACTCTTATTTATTTTACACATATACATAAATATATTGAAAAGACGTAGAGTTGTGATATGAATTGCGTGTTATTGATTTCTTTAATCGTCGACAAACAATAATTGTATTGCTCCTATAAGTTTCGGTGCAAAACTGAGTCACACACGTAGCGGAATAAACAAGTTTAAACATGTTACTACTCAGATTGAATGATACTAAACGACGCTTCGTACTGTGTATAGTAAGTAAACACGTCGCTATAGAATTAAAAATAACAGGAAATAGAATTTATTACCATTATCAAAAGATTGGTTCAGTTTTGCACCATAGTGTATGTATGGATGTTTGTTACTCTTTCATGAAAAAACGGCTCAACAGATTTTGATGAAATTTGGTATAGTGATAGCTGACACCCTGGATTAACACATAGGCTACTTTTTATCCCGAAAAATGTAGTGTTCCCGTGGGATGAGTCAGGAAACCAAATATACATATTTTCTACTCTTTCAAATTCAAATTGTTGGCACGGGATGTCCTCTCCTACGGAAGGGAAATATAGTCGACGGCACGCGGGAAATATAGTTAGTAGACACGCGAAATAATATGTTCTTGATGTGGATTGGACTCAAAAACTATCTGCACCCGGGCGAAGCCGGGCCCGACAGCTAGTAATAAAATAAAATCAAAGGTTTATGAAGATTAGTTTTGTAAAGGTTAATTTGTGTCGCTGGATAAGGGCCACTTCCAACAGTTCAAAATCTTTGGGGAGGCTTATGTTCAGCACTGGGCTTCCTGTGGCTGAAGTCAGAGGGAGTGAGAGAAAAAAGTTTTACGTGTATGCATATACACATACTAAGTACACAGGTTGAATTTTTCAAATGAGAAGTAATGGGTGTCCTGGTATCACCTTTAACAAACCTTTCTAAGAAAAAGGATATGCGTTTATGTATGTATGCATGTTCTTCAAATGAGATTGAATATATATGATAGGAATAAGCAATAGCACAAAATACTCAAAGAAGTCGCGAACCCAATTTTAATGACAACTAATGGCCGTTCTCAATATCCTATCTATCTTTAACAGGGAGTTAAAATAGCTACCATGGCTATGTCGGTACAATACTATGCTTCATAAAATAAAAATAGACTCATATATTTATATAATTTAGATATCTATAAATATATGCAAAATGTTTATACCTCTTTATCTTTGTTAACTGAAGCATAAAATGCATATAAATATCCAACAAAATCTCTTGTTAAAGATAGATAGATAATTGAGAACGGCTGTAAGAGTGAATAAATACTTTATAAATCCAAAATCAAAAATCAATATTATCAATGCTTAAAAATCCATACTGTATTATAACAAGATTCTATAATGCTGCTAGTATCGTAGGGGCTAATCTATTATATTCATTTGCATATGTAATTGCATATTTACCCCACATTCAGCGATAATTGTATATTTTGCTTAAAATTAAGTGATTCATATTTTCGCTATATTTACTAAAGTGTTCAACAGATACCCTCTTGAAAAGAGTAAAATTAACTGTTACACTTTTTTCCGCATACAACGCTTAAAATAAAGTACGTCATTTTCAGTCCATTATATACCTAGATAAACCGCACGTTTTATAAAGCGCACTCGATCGCTCATTAATATAATATTATAACTACTATAATTTGACGGCCTCCACCACGCACTTCAAGGCAAGGACGGATCAAGGGGGGAGGGCATGGGGGTCATGACCTGACCCCCTGGGCTGGCTCCAGTTTGACTGACTTTATTTTTATCTTGTTAATAACATTTAAGCACGTTAGTACGTAGTTTCTGATACCCATAACACAAGACTTAATTGATCTTAATATGCGGTCGGGACTATGTATGTGACTGTGGAGTGTATTCATATTTTATATCATATGGTCTATAAGGTTGTGAAATTAAAAAAAAATGTGTTGTGACCTCTGTGGATTATTGAAATTGAGTTTTGAAAGATCGAGAATTTTAGGAGCTTTAAAACGTCTGCAAAGCAATATGACTGACGGAAAGTGTCTGGAAGTATTGACGAATTTATTTAAACTATATTGGCGCGCCGCGCTGGTTGCTTTGGTGTGTAGTGCGCCTTAACCTTGTTACCTCAATTTTCTTTCTTTCTTTATCAGCCCATATATACGTCCCACTGCAGGGCACGGGCCTCCTCTACAATCGACAGTAGGATTGAGAGTGGTTAGGCCATATAGTCCACCACGCTGGCCTAGTGCGGGTTGGCGGACTTACATACCATAGAAATTTTTTTTATATACCGCTATGATATGCAGGCTTCCTCACGATGTTTTCTCTTCACCGTTTTAGTGCGTGGTGATTGACTATCAATACACACATGACTCCGAAAAGTCAGAGGTGTGCCCTGGGATTCGAACCCGCGACCACCGTGAACATGTTGGCAGTCGCGTCTAGTCCGTTTACCAACAGGCCACCACGCACTTTTACATCCAAAAAATTACCAGCTTATAAAAAAATAATTAAATGTGCATTATCTTACGGCTTACCTAATACACTAGCATATAAAGTAGAATTGGTGCGCACTTTAAAGTATTGCAATATGTATATAATATTCCCATGTTGTCCGTACTCTTCACGCGGTAGTTCCCATAAAAGTTTGTGGCGGCTAAATGATAATTTGCTTACGTTTGTCATTTGAAAATTTCTTGAATAGTTGTAATTAATTCCCGATTGGAACAAAGGGACAATGTAGCCGGATTGTTTGTATGTTTGGGTCCTAGAAAGATTTTTGAATCTTTCCGTACTTCGATAATAACCTCGATCGTAATCAGTGTTGTTGCGAAATTCGCAATAATTGCAATTTCGTCGCCTGTTATAATTAGATATTGGATCGCTTCTTTGGCCAATGTTTTTCTTCTCATATATAAAGTTTTTATCGCAAAGTCCTCGGGAGATTTTTGCTTTAAGGCTTGGATACGCCACTGCAATGTTTTGATCGAACCGAATTGATGTCGCATTTAATATACCATTAACGTGCTTAAAATCTTGATCAGACCTCGCAGTCAAAAGCCAATCGAAAGACATCGTATTCATTTCCAAATCATGCATCTGTAATGTGAACAGAAAATCTTCATTCGTTAAAAACATAATAATTACTTATTTTAGTTACACCAAAACTGAAAGGATGGTTGACATCATCAAGTTTCAAAGGAAATTGTGAATTGATGAACTGAGAACAGTGATACGGTACAGGAGATTCCTATGTCCAGGAGTGGACAAATTAATGGTATTATAATGAGGATGAAAACTGGGAGCCATTGATTTTAAATATTGGAGACATCACTGACCTTGTTTATGAGTTTTATCAATTCTTCTGACTTGTTTCTATTGGAACCTGGATATATTATTACGATGCCAACTTTGGTGTGTAAGCGGGGATTACTTAATGAATTCATAGATACCGCCACACCATTTAGATTTAAACATTTTATGAGCCTCGTTGTTCTCCACTGGCAAGCTATAAGTAGAATCAATTAATAACACAAATATATTATTTCAGTAAATATTAGGGACTTTAACATATAGTCGGGACAATTTATAGATAGAGCACTTTGACATCCGACATACTACATACAAAATACGTCAAACGAAGCCAGGTGGTAGTTTACGTGACTACACACACCAAGCAAATAAAAATTTTGTTAAAAAATCGTCACTAAATTTACCACCTGGCTTCGTTTTCAGTCGCAATCATATATCTTTCATACCCTGTATGAAAGATATATGATTTTATAAGGAATATAAATAATAGTGAAACAAAACATATACTTTTGAGTATCGTTACGGGCTATAGGCATGTCGCATTACAAGTGGCGCAGGATTTGACAAGGCCCGGATTACTGGGAGTCTACTGTTTAGTAATAAATGTTTGGACTGCCGTTGTCGTTGCTTAACATGGCAATTGATTTACTCTTTTGTCCGATGCTAGACAACCTTGGATGTCGGCAATGCCAGATGAAGCTAAACAGCGAACAATTTTATATTCAAATATATTATAGTTAATCTGTGTTATATATGCGTGGTGGCCTGTTGGTAAACGGACTAGACGCGGCTGCCCACATGTTCACGGTGGTCGCGGGTTCGAATCCCAGGGCACACCTCTGACTTTTCGGAGTCATGTGTGTATTGATAGTCAATCACCACGCACTAAAACGATGAAGGAAAACATCGTGAGGAAACCTGCATACCATAGCGATTTATAAGAATTTCTATGGTATGTAAGTCCGCCAACCCGCACTAGACCAGCGTGGTGGACTATATGGCCTAACCACTCTCAATCGTATTCTCGGTTGTAGAGTAGGCCCGTGCCCTGCAGTGGGACGTATATGGGCTGATACAGACAGATACAGAGATAGTTAATCTAATAGGTATTTATTAATTGGGACAAACTTTAATCATAGGCATTAAGGAAGACAAACAAATATTGCTAACATTTTGAATGAAGTAGTTAGTAGACCATTTGCATTATTGTCCAATGGATAAAATTAAAAATTCATAATATTAAGTGGTTGGCAAATTGCGATAATCGCATCTCTGAGTCACAGCAATCAAAATCACTCACGATATCAGAGCTACATTAACAAAAATACGTGACGAATGTACGAACTCTCATTTACATCATATACACATAAGAAAAACAAACGTGCTTACAGTCCCAATTCATATAAGTGCGCTGCAGGCATATTCAGTACAGCAGTTCATCTTACAACACGACCACTGGATTGTGAAGTTTTTATGTGAATTATTTTGAGTGTATTTCTCTTATAAAGTAAGGTAAGCAAATATAATACAATACTTATTACCGGATAATTTTGCTGACCGCGCAAAACACAAATATATGCATTCTATATAGTACATTTTTTAAACAATGATTCATTTTCACGAGTAAATCTATTATGGTCGTACCCCGGTTTTCACCTACCTATATCGGCTCAGTTATTCCCATAATTAAGAACAGGGATTGGAAGTTCATTCTGAAATTGTAGTGTATATACCTATTTAGTCCTATGCTGGATAATGGAAAACTGGATTTTATTACAGGACTATCGGGTCTAGTATAAGGATTTTCAAACCCACCACATGAGATTACTTTATTCGGTAATTTTATTATTTTTATATTTTGGAGAAACCAGAAATTAGGCGACTATAATATAGAAATCAGAAAGCGATTTTGTCATATCTCAACATATTCAACTTAACACCAAACGCCAAAAACATTTCAAAAATTCATCATTATTGGATACATTTATATCAATCTAAACCTTAGAGATAGCTGGAATATCATAAAGTTACAATTTCCCTAATTTATAAGAGCTGCAGCAGTCGTGCTTTTAATATCGAGTAAGTGATGCGACGTAACTGCTCTATCTCAATATAAAAAACTTTGTTAGTTTAGTCTAGTTTAGTTTTATTATACAAAATGTGTGTTCTAAATACAACCAGTACAAAAGAGATCACAAAAATAAAATTCGTGTACCCACCCTTTTAAGTTTTATATGGCCTAACCACTCTCAATCGCATTTTCGATTGTAGAGTAGTCCCGTGCCCTGCAGTAGGACGTATATGGGCTGATACATACATACATTTTAAGTTTTACGTAACGCTTTTATTGTATTTCTAAAACGGAATCACATTAATAAGAAGAGATTTTTTTTTAAATATAAAAAATATTTTAGATGCTCAAAAATGGTGACAATAATTAACTTTAGGCAACAAGTTTATAGTTAGTATAGTATTTATAAGTAATTTATACTTATCTGGTTGAATACTAATTACTATGTTTTCTTACTTAGACTTATTAATAATGATTATTTAATGTAAGACTATTACTAATATAAAATTTTATTTGAGTTTTTAGTTAGAAAATACAGTACTGAAACAGTCATAAATTACTTAACTATAACTATTATACTTTAAACTTGTAGCCTTCCATTATTTTTCATGCATTTATTCTCCATCTTCTTCATCAGTTCCTACAAGAGTATCTTCAACTTTTTGTTGTTCAATCTATCTATACATATAATAAATTAGTGCCTGATCGATGTCTGTACATGGTAGATTAAGTAAAGGATAAAGCTAAATAAAATTAATAATAACTTCCCAACAAAACATTTACGGGCATTAAGGTAAAATAGAGTTATGTTGATAGTCAATCGTCATGGATTAAAACAGTGGAGGAAAACATCCTAAGGAAATCGGCATACCATAGCGATTTGTATGCAATTCTATGGTATGTATGTAAAATCCGCCAACCCGCACTAGGCCAGCGCGTGGTGAACTATATAGCCTAACCACTCACAATCGTAGTCTCGATTATAGTGTAAGCCCATGCCCTGCAGTGGGACGTACATATGTATGTATAAATAAATAAATAAATAAATTTATTAAAAAGACTCAGAAATTAATTAGCAAAGACAAAATACATACAAAAAATTTGAGACATAACAAACATAGAATCAACTTGAAGGAACAATTACAATCTTGTTATAATGAAATTAATTTTAATAAAAAGCAGTATGACTGTGAAATTAGTAAACTAGAACTAGAAATAATAGACCTTGAACAGTCATTACAATCAATCACAAAAAAATATGAAATATCAAAAAAAGAAATCAATGAACATGTCTTAGCACTTAATGACCTAGTACAGACATGTCATTATAATACTGAAAGATTTAATTCTTTATAGAGTAAGATCCCAGGCCCCCCAGACGTTACTTATTTTCTCATAAAAAATATAAATGGGATAAAGTAGTGTTAGTACGTACTTTGAGTGTGTGCATACCTGCTAGCTTGTGTCGACGGCCAATTCATAGGTACCAGGTGCTAAAGGTAGATAAATACAGTACTGATTTTTCTTAAATTCTCAGTGCTGATTTTTACATATGTTTTAGATAATTTTGTTAAAAATTAATAATAATTATTGCCAGACACTTTCCATCGGCGCTTATCCTTAACAGACGCTTTAAAGCTTCAAAAAAAATAACATATTTTTACTTATAATGTCACTCTTGATTTTTATATATGATATTTAGGGAACTATTTGAACACCCCTGGTCAGCAGCCAGACCAATTGGAGGGGTCAAACATCCCCCCAGACACACATAAAGTGTCGCTATGTGTATGAGCGAATGAAGAGTTCAATCGCAAAAATGTGAAAAACTTTGATGCAAGTAACTTACCACCATGCAAAAGTGAGCTTTTACAGCAGTTTGGACGAGCTAATTACATCACTAGTCTCTGGAAGAAAATTAGTATTTTTAGTCCTGACAATAATGGGTGGACGTTGGAAGACAATAAATATATATCTTAAAATTACACAAAGCTATACATGTCTTTCTTCTTTCGGATTATTTGTAGTTTGAACATTTTGCAATTCAGCGTGATCTTTACTGTCATCATCGTCTAAGTTTGATAAGTCATCATCAACCCAATGTTGGCATTGACTATCTTCATTATCATCCTTATTACTTTCATTTTCTGTTACAAAAATAACATAATTAAGAATCAAAGAGTTACACGGTTATATCAATTATTCAAAGTTAAAGTATAATACCTGATGCTTCTTGAAGCGATTCACTGACAAAGCTCGGCAATTGGTCCCCATCGAACCAGTTAAAATGATATTTATTGTCTTCCAACGTCCCATTATTGTCAGAACTAAAAATACTAATTTTCTTCATATATTACTGGTAGTAGGTCTCTCATATGTGAGAGGCTGCCTGGATGGGT
This sequence comes from Hyles euphorbiae, assembly GCA_023078785.2. NCBI lineage: Eukaryota > Metazoa > Arthropoda > Insecta > Lepidoptera > Sphingidae > Hyles > Hyles euphorbiae. The sequence continues at coordinate 8,285,723 of CM041040.1, forward strand.
ACCACCGCAATGTTTATTTCTCTCGTCAAACAGCAGTTTAAATGCACTGTTGTGTTTCGGATTGAAGGATATTGTAGCCAGAGGAACTACTGGACATATTGAGACTTTACATCTTATGTCTCAGGATGGCGAGCGCCGTGGAATGCCAAGCAATGCTTTGTAATTCAAGGTGTTGTTTGGTTCTACTACTGTTCATGAGCGGTCGTATCGCTTACCATCAGGCGAACGGCATTCTCGTCTCGCCATTCAAAGCAATAAAAAAAAATGGGCATTCTTCCAGAGACTAGTGATGTAATTAGCTCGTCCAAACTGCTGTAAAAGCTCACTTTTGCATGGTGGTAAGTTACTTGCATCAAAGTTTTTCACATTTTTGCGATTGAACTCTTCATTCGCTCATACACATAGCGACACTTTATGTGTGTCTGGGGGGATGTTTGACCCCTCCAATTGGTCTGGCTGCTGACCAGGGGTGTTCAAATAGTTCCCTAAGTATCATATATAAAAATCAAGAGTGAGATTATAAGTAAAAATATGTTATTTTTTTTGAAGCTTTAAAGCGTCTGTTAAGGATAAGCGCCGATGGAGAGTGTCTGGCAATAATTATTATTAATTTTTAACAAAATTATCTAAAACATATGTAAAAATCAGCACTGAGAATTTAATAAAAATCGGTACTGTATTTATCTACCTTTAGCACCTGGTACCTATGAATTGGCCGTCGACACAAGCTAGCAGGTATGCACACATTCAAAGTACGTACTAACACTACTTTATCCCATTTATATTTTTTATGAGAAAATAAGTAATGTCTGGGGGGCCTGGGATCTTGGACCATTAGTAAATAATCATAATTGCAACTGTGACCGTTCTGTCAAACTATCCTTAACACCTAATAAGGATATGATAAAATCTCCCAGTACCGCACACAATTCTGTTATAAATAATGAAAATATAGTTATATTTAGTGACAATATTGGGAAAGGGTTAGGTAAAATATTGAACAATAAGACAGGACAAACAGTTATAAATTATTGTATGCCAGGACTGTCCTACCCACAAATTATTGAAAAAATTTTAAATTACAAATTTAATACAAACACAACATTGATAGTTTTGATTGGTAATAGGGGCAATGTAAACACATGCCAGTACTCTAACATTCTTAACAAATTAACATCTTTGAAAGTTAAGCATATTGTAATGTTTACATTCCCTTATGATAAAAGCTTGTCACACGTGGAAAGAAATGTTAGATTTAGGCTAAATTCTATTTTAAAAGAAGCCCACAATAATAATAGTAATAGAATTACCAAGATTGACATAAATACTTACAATAGTAAGTATAAACAATTAAATTCATATTTTATGAAACGACATGTAGCGAAACTGCTATGTTTTAATATATTAAACAAAGCCAAAAGCTTGGCTACTCCCACTGCTTCTATTGAGCAGATGACATCTAAGACATGGAATAATACACTTGTATCTATTCCTAATGACATCACAATAAATTATTTAAATTAAAGAATACGACAATAGAGTCCACCTCTTGCAATCAGACATTACCATTAAAAAATAATATAGAACATAATAATATTTCTTTAAATAATAATAATTTAAATGACATTAGAGTTTACAGTACCCCACCCATTAGTCGGAATAATGTTTGTAATATGAGTGGCAATAAAATTTTAAAACTAGTACATCAAAATAGCCAGGGCATGCTGGGCAAAGAATTGCAAATAGAATTGTTCATGGGTTGTCAGGAAATTGATATACTTTGCATTACAGAACATTGGCTAAAAACTGAACAACTCATGTTCAATTTTAAAAATCATATAGTTGGTAGCAACTTTTGTAGGGAAAGTGCAATACATGGTGGCTCACTAATATTGATTAATAAAAATATTAAATTTAAAGAACGTAAGGATATAGTGAGCCTCTCTGTAGAACAAACAGTAGAAATATCATGTATAGAGTCAGAGCAGTTTATCATTGTCAGTGTATACAGACCTCCTTCGGCATCATATGACAGTTTTGAATGTATAATTGAAGATGCATTGAGGAAATTAATTAAATCAAATAAGAGATTGCTGGTGTGTGGAGACTTTAATATAAATTTATTAGAAAATACTTCGATGACTGTAAAGTTGAAGAATCTATTTTTGTCATTTGACTTGGTAAACCTTTTTTTAGAACCAACTAGGATAACTAATATCAGTGCTACCTGCATAGACAATGTGTTCACTGATATAGTGCCTATAAATAGTTGTATCATCAATAAGTTACACTCTGATCACTGTGGACAACTTGTCACATTTAGCAGTCAGTTCCAAACACAATACATTGAAAAACTTACTGTTGTTCCAGTAACTAAGGCCCGGTTAGAAAAGTTAAGAAAAAATATATCAAATAAATTTACTACAATTGTAAAGGGTAATGACCCTAATAAGTTATATAACTTTGTATTTAATACATTTTGTGAAGAATTCAAGTCAATTTTTGCTTCCAGGTCCGTTTCCAGTGATAAAAAAACATGTTTTAACAGTTGGGCTACTATCGGTATACATCGAAGTAGGGAAAGACTATATAATCTTTATCATGAAAGAACATATAACCATAGTCAGGATTTTAAAACATATGTAAAAAATTATTCAAAAATATTTAAACAAGTTTGTCTTAAAGCGAAATCAATGTATGTAAGTAACAAAATAAAAAGCTCCAAAAATAAAATAAAAATGACTTGGAGTGTGATTAATAAAGAAACTGGTAGGGCTAAACCTCGGAACACAGAGTTTAGCTTAAATATTAATAATCAGAATATTACATCTAATGTAGAAGTAGCTAGGATTTTTGAGAATTTCTTCTCAGATGTACCAGTTTCTATAACAAAAAGTTTAAACTCATCCCCTGCCATAGCAGAAAAGTTACTACAAGAAAATGTGACTGGAGGCAGAGATTCATTTGAATTCCATTGCGTTGACAGTATGGATGTAATAAAGATATTTAAATGCATTAATATTAAAAACACTTGTGACCTCTGGGGAATTTCAACAAAAATATTAAACTCTGTAATACCAGTCTTGGCTCCCCAGTTAGCGGTAATTTTTAATGTTTGTATAAACAGTGGTCTATTTCCTGATAATATGAAGTTGAGTAAAGTTATACCTCTTTTAAAATCTGGTAGTTCAGAGGACCCCTCTAATTATAGACCTATTTCAGTTCTACCTACATTTAGCAAAATTTTTGAAAAACTAATGCTCTCACAACTTCAAACTTATTTTTCAAAAAATAAAATACTTCATGGTAAACAATTTGGTTTCACGCGGGGTCGCTCCACAACAGACGCTGGTGTGGAGCTAATAAGTAACATATTTGATGCTTGGGAGAACTCACAGGATGCCTTAGGTGTATTCTGTGATCTATCCAAAGCGTTTGATTGTGTTCACCATGATATACTTATCAGGAAATTGAGCCACTACGGAATTAATGGTATTGCTCTTGAATTATGCAAATCATATTTGAGCAATAGGGTCCAAAGTGTAGATGTCAACGGAATAAGATCTCCTGGGTCTGCCGTTACTATGGGAGTTCCGCAGGGCTCGATTCTTGGACCCTTTCTCTTTTTAATTTATATTAATGACTTACCTTTTTTTATAAGGGACAACTGTGAGGTAGTGTTGTTTGCCGACGATACTTCATTAATATTTAAAGTAAATCGACGCAATCCTGATATTGACGACGTAAACAACACCCTCTCAAAAATAGTACATTGGTTTAGCATTAACAATTTGTTATTAAATAGCCAAAAAACGAAATGTATAAGGTTTGTGACACCTAATGTCAAGAAAGTTAATGCTAACATTAATTTGAATGGGGATGAGTTGAGCCTTGTGGATACAACTAAGTTTTTAGGAATTACATTAGATCCCAAACTTCAATGGGGTTCTCACATAGTCGCTCTAGCTAAAAAGCTGAGCGCCGCAGTCTTTGCGGTGGGTAAGATTCGCCAATTGACTGATGTTGATACAGCTCGATTGGTATATTTTGCCTACTTTCATAGTCTGATGAGTTATGGAATTTTACTGTGGGGTGGTGCTGCTGACATTAATACCATCTTTGTTCTCCAAAAGCGAGCTATAAGATCAATTTATTCGCTTGGGTCCAGATATTCTCTTAGAGAAAAGTTTAAAGAGATAAATATAATGACAGTAGCATCACAATACATTTTTGAAAATTTAATTTATGTCCATAGAAATAAAGAAAGTTTTCTTAAGATTAGCGATATTCACAACAAAAATACTAGGAATAAGAATAATCTAGCTACTCTTAAGACCAGACTCCACAAGATCAGCAAATCTTTTAAGGGTTACTGTATACACTTTTATAACAAAGTTCCCAGTCATATTAAAGCCTTATCTATTACAAAATTCAAAGCTACTATCAAGCAAAAATTATGCAATAAGGCATATTATAAAATTTCGGAATATTTAGACGATAACAAGGCTTGGGAATAGAATAAAATTAAATGAATGTGTAGTATCTCGGAGCGTAAGTCTTGGTGTGCTCTATAATATATCATTTAAATCAAGTAACTTGTCAAATTTGCCATTATTTTCCTGTGTAAGTGATTGGGTATGTCATGCTCGCTAAAAGGTCTGTGCTTGCGGTGGCGTCGTGTGCCAGGTCGGTCACTTCCCTGCAACATGGTTGAGGAGGCCGATGGCTGGCACATGCGTCATACTCGTGAACGGGTGCTGCTTGCGTAGACTGGTCTATCCGATTTGCTTACATTGTAATGGATGATTGATGGATTACATAAGGCTTTCGCAATTATTCACTGCTTTGGCGAAAAAGAGTATACTGATTCTTCGTTCTGGGCGACTTCACTCAGCCATAGTAATTATATTATAATATAATAATATTCATATCAAAAATATTTATTGTAAAGCAACATATTATTATTAAACTGCTCTGATTTAAACCAACTTGTAAATTTTGTAAAAATTCACTACATTGTAAACTGGTTTTGAAAAGAGCAACACTAGAGTTTCTTGCCCGTTCTTCTCTAGTGAAAACAGCTTTCCGAACCGGGTGGTAGATAAAAAAATGACTGAATCTAAATGATGTTGAACATTTTAATGGATTCAATAAATTATTTTCATTTCATTTCATTTCATTTTCATTTCATTTCATATGTATATAGGCTGATACAATACTATACATTACAATGCAATACAATACAAGAGTAATGTATTTAATTGGCGTCTGTCGGAATTAATCTGTATCTTTATTATAAATATGGATTACAAACCTAAACTCACGCCTTTTTCCCAGAAGGGGTAGGCAGAGGTGCCAAGGCCCCACATTTCGCCTATCGCCATATCGGTTACAAATTCCTGACTCCGTGCTATACAGGGTATATCAAGACTGCTACCGAAAACGAATCCGGGTGGTAGTTTAAGCGACTTCAGACACAATGCAACAGAAAAACTTGCAAAAAAAGCGACTTTTTTTTTTGTTATTTTTTTCCTATGGATATATTTTCATAATAATAGTGTATACCCTTTTATTTATAAATACTCTAAGGTATAAAAGAGTTTAAATTATTATTTTAGCAAAAACTATGGATTTACCACCCAAAAATGACGATATTTAAAAAAATCATAAAAAATAATTGTTGCGTTTCTTTGCAAAATTTTTTGTTGCATTGTGTTTATAGTCACTAAAACTACCACCCGGCTTCGTTTTCGGTAGCAGTCTTGAGATACCCAGTATAATAGCCCGTGATAATTAATAGAAATTTTCACTTTTAATATTATAAGATGATACTCATTATAATTTTGTAACTGATCGATGTCTGTACATAGAAGATATATGAGATAAACTATTATGGGACTGCATTAGCGTAATAGAAGCCAAAACAATTATCGTTGTCCGTTTGTGCATTTGTGCGCGCTATTCTCAGAAACTGTAAAACTAATTTCGCTCAAATTTGGTTTGGAGATACCTGATACTCTGGATTAATACGTAGGCCACTTGAACATTTTATGTTTTTATCCCAAAACATAAAGTGTTCAAGTGGGATGAGCAGATAATTTAAATATATTTGCTAATTATTTAAACTTGAAATGAATGGGATGGGATGATTACATTCCTTGAATAATAATGCGACGGGAATATAACGGGGCGAGACGGGAAAACTAGTATAGAGGACATGAGTCACAATGGGCTTAGTAATTAAGTTTAATTTAAATTTAATAAAACGCGAAATAATATTATGATATTGAGGTGGACTAGTCCGAAAAAGAATCTACATTTTACATCCAAGCCGGGCTGGGTGGCAATTTTGAAATAATTTTTCCTTTTTAATATTATTTGAGTTACAAATTCAGCAATTTCTTAAAAGTCCACGCAAAGGTATAAAAATACAGTCAAAAAACATTATATATAAACGTAGGTAAACTTCAATTGCTAAACAAAATTACAAAAATTGATAAAGCCTATCCAAAATAACAAACCTGCGAATATCCTGGCAATAGATAATAGACACAATTAGGTATGTTTTATTACTCACCCTAAATTTAGAAATCGCTTTATATTTTCAAACACGCAGAAACAAAACACATAAACAATAAATTAAATAAATACATACACACAAAAGTGGCATACATAGTTCTGCCCCACAATAAGATCTAGTCATGTGTCGTGACTCGTGGATATCGGGAACTGCGAAAGAATTTTCAGCGTCACGAACAGTCAGACCCGAAACAAATGCTTGTGGTCCACACAAACATTTATTTCTGTGCGGGAATCGAACCTGCGACATCATGTTTCACAGCCGGCGATTGCACCACGGAGGCTGTTTACAAAATTATACGGACGCAATCATCATAAAATAAAGGTTAGCTTATCTGTTAGTTTCAGTGCTTCAATGAAAAAATGAAGTTATTTTTTAACGTAATACAATCAAACTGAAGCCAGTTTGATCTATAGTACTGCGCTGGTCCGGGTTAACCGCAGACCGGAGTGAGATTCAACTTAACCATTGTCCCGCTTGGAATGTAAATTAAATAAATAAATACACCCAACAGTCCCATACATAGTCTATATATAGTCCTGACCCCACATGTAGATCAATTAAGTATAGTGTCGTGGATATCAGAATCTACGAGAGACTTTGCGGTCTCACAAATACCCAGGCCCGAACAATTATTGGCCTACAAATAACATACACAAATATTTGTGTCGGTGCGGGGAACGAACCCGCAAACTCTCGTTTCACAGCCAGCGTCTAACCAACTGCGCCACGGAGGCTGTGAATGTAAATGTGATGTGAAGGCTAGGCTGTTGCGTTTCTTTCCATACGAAATTAATATGGTTTAGTATTTGTCTCTAATCATCGCTCTAAAACCACAAAAACATTATCAACGTATCAGCGCCGGATCTAGGTTTTATTCGAGGCGGGGCAAAAACTGAAAAATGCCGCCCCCCCTTGCCTATATTTTTATCTTAATCATCATCATCATTTTTCATACATCACTTCGTGGTGGTAGGACTTAAGTGTCCGTCTGGGTAGCGATCACCGTCCACGGGGCGTAAAGACCGTAATAGTGTAATATAGTATTTTTGATCGCTCTCGAAGGGAGGAGTGTTGACCCGCCGGCCAAAGAGACAGTACATTACAAGAGCCCAATCGTGGCTAACCACCATGAGGGGCTGCCTCACCATGTCGCACATAATCTTGGGCGGGTACGTCATGCCGGTTGGTGACCGGATGTGGCCGACATTTAGCGACATGCCGACCCTTTCATGCCGGTGCCCATTCGGCCTACTTAATGCCCGGACTTTGGCTTCTCGATGCCTCTTCATCAAACCCATCCCTTCAACTTCATGACAGCGCAATTAAACAAAGCAGGTCTTTCAGTGGTGCATAACCCCATCATCGCGTTCACTATGGAGTTCACCAACATCCGCGAACTCCAAACGACCTTAATGCCGTCCACCACCATCTCGAGACGGCCTAGTCTGCTTTGCTCTTCTTGATGGAGACGCGGATTCGTTGTCCGGCCGAATATTCCTACCTGCCGTACCCCGGTTATTCGCTTGAAGAAAGCTTCAAGCCTAAAGTCGGGGTATGCTTGTATGTATATTCGGTTGGTACTGTCACCGTTTAAGCTGCATGGAGGGCCCCTTCTTCTCCGCTTTGTGTTTGCACTCTGGTCTCACAACGGGGAAGATGAGACGACGCGGCTGTTCAGGTATCTCAGCCATGTGGCTGATGACGGGCGGACGCAGTTCCCGTCGGCTGAAATGGTCTTGGGGGATTTCAATGCACAACAAACTGTCGCTGGGCTCCTCCAAGACTGGTTCAGTTGTACATTTATCCTGACCTTTTTAAAAATAACAATGGTGGTTGTATCATTGAGATAAAACGATGTATGGCGATGGCTAGAGGGGCAATGGAGAAACTCAGGAAAATGGAGGAATCGTACTACTACAAAAGCTACTAAAGATCAGGCTTGTCCGAGCACTTTCTCGTATTTCTGTATGCCGCTGAAACATGGACGTTACGGGAGAAGAAAAATGTAGCTTCCCTAGAGATTAGGTGTTGGAATGCTTGGAATATCAGGTCCGAATTCCACACAAACGTTTCAAGAACTCGGCATCAAGTAGCGTCTCTCCGAGATAGTACGGCCCCGTATACTTCGAATATTCGGTAATTTCTCACGACGAATTAACGACTCCATAGAACGTCTTATGGTTAATAGGGCAGAGTAGACTGAAATAGACCTCGTGGTAGGACACCATATACATACATTTATATACATTATACATACGTACAGCGGCACAGATATTATGGCGGATATTATAAGGATAGCCTTGTCAGGCCTCAAAACTTCTAGGTCTGATTCAAACTCAATTTCCTAAAAACGGAGTGAATACAATACCTTTTTTTTAATCGATATCTACGGGGAGATCGTAAGGTGCACTTCCTAATATGGCTCCTCACAACTTAGGTAGGCGTAGATTTTCTCTGCAACGGACGCCCTAACCGTGGGCGTCCGCTATGAAGCCACGAGTTCTGCTACACATCTTAGAGTTTGCCAGCGACCCCAATGGCCCCTATTAATCGCCTCTTACGCCAGGCAAAGGAAACCGTGAAGGTATTTTGCCGCCCCTTGACCACGGGGTGCGTGAAAACAATAAATAACCAATTAGAAAAAAAAACTATATTTTTAGCAAGGAACTCTAAAGACTATAATCAATGTTAATAGGTGTTTTTTCACATTTAAGGAAGATTTTTTTATACTGTATCACTATTGGAATATTTTATAATATCCAAGTATAGATATTTACTTGGGAGTGTCCTACCCCGAATTGCCCCCGAACCAAGGTCTTGTTGCACCTGTTGCACCTGAAGAAGTTCTCTATAGTCTTCGTCGCATGAAGAACCGGAAAGCGGTAGGGCCTGACTATATTCCGATAGAGGCGTCGAAGTCGTTGGGGCTTCATGGTGTGGAGCTTCTTGCTGCGTTATTTAACCGCATCCTAAATACCAAAAACATGCCTGACTTATGGCGGTTGAGTGTGATAACTCCCGTGTACAAGGGTTCATCGTGTCATCGAGTCCAGGCTCCGCCAAGAGAGTACTATCTCTGAGTGTCAATACGGCTTCCGTCCTGACAGTGGTACTACCGACCCGATATTTGCACTCAGGATGCTTGGCGAGGCATACAGAGCAAAGAAGACGCCACTGCACATGGCTTTCTTGGACCTGCTGAAGGCCTTCAACTGTGTGCCGCGACAGGCAATCTGGTGGGCGATGAGGGTGAAAGGGATACCGGAAGCCTATGTGGACATTATCAGAGACATGTACCTCCGATCCGAGTCCTTCGTTCGGACCGCCGTTGGCGATACGAATCCTTTCCCGATTGATGTGGGTATGCACCAAGACTCGGCGCTGAGTCCATTCCTCTTCAGTGTTGTGCTCGACGCCATTACGTCTCACATCCAGGACCCTGCGCCCTGGTTGTTGGATGTATGCCGATGACATTGCACTGGTGGAGGAGGACCGGCGACTTTTGGAGCGCAAGGTCAACCGGTGGAAGGAACGCTTGAGAGCGGTGGTCTGAAGTTAAATGTGGCGAAGACCGAGTACATGGGTTGCGGGATTACGGGCCCCCAAAGCATCGTGATAGGGAACGAACTTGCCGTGAAGACGGACAAGTTCAAGTACCTTGGGTCCGTACTGCATGAGTCCGGTGACATCGCCCTTGACGTCAAAGCCTGTATAAGCGCTGCTTGGGCTAAGTGGAGGGGGATCTCGGGCATACTCTGCGATCGCAGGATGCCGATGAGGCTCAAGGGTCTCACCTATAAAAGCATCGTGCGGCCGATGCTCCTGTATGGGTCTGAGACGTGGCCTGCCCTCAAGCGGCACGTCCAGGAGGTCCACGTCGCGGAGATGAAGATGCTGCGGTGGATGTGCAACGTTACGCGTTTGGACAAAATCCGTAACGAGCACATCCGTGGCAGTCTTGGTGTCCGCGATGGGGCTGATAAACTCTAGGAACCCCGCTTGAGATGGTATGGTCACATCCTAAGGAAACCGCAGGAGTGCGTCGGTAATGTGTGCCTGAGCCTCAATATTCCCGGATCTCGACCGCGGGGTGGACCAAAGAAGCGCTGGCTCAAGCTCTGTCAATGGCCTTGCTATTGAGGATGCCGAAGATCGGGCGAAATGGAGGAGAATTTGCCGGAAGGCGGACCCTGGCGCCGGCCGGGATAACGCCAGGTAGAAGAAGAAGATCCAAGTATAGATATTTAATAAAGTGTTTATTATTAAATTGTCAACGTGGAAACGTGGGAACATATTACTGAAATATTTTAACTATTCTTAATTTTCAAACCTCATTTTTTCAGTGTGTAAAATATTGTGTTTTATTATTTCAGTAAATCAAAACAAAAAAATTGGCCCAGATTTGCCACCCCTTTAAATTTGCCGCCCTAGGCTCCAGCCTACTCAGCTTACTAGTAAATTCGCCACTGCCTGTACCACATAAAAGACGTTCGATGGTTAATCAACTAAAACTAACTACTCAACCCAAATTGGATATTTGAAACTAAACGTAATTGTTGAGATGGATAAATTATTATACATTCCAAATATTAAGTTTTCGTCTCTTTTTCACGCGCCTCTATCGCATAATCACTAATTCGCGCACGGCGAAAAAAAAAAGTGTAAGTGGTGTTACGTTATTGATGAGTTTTGTAGTTGTCTCCCAAGATTCAATATGCCGCCCCCTGGACTTGCCGCCCGGGGCACGCACCCCGACTTGCCCCCCCCTAGATCCGGGCCTGCAACGTATATAGCCGACGGACAGCCTCCGTGGCGCAGTTGGTTTTACGCCGATTGTGAAGCCAAGGCCGCCGTTTCGATACCCGCACCGGAAAAGATATTTGTATGATCCACATGTATTTGCTTCGGGTCTTAGTATGAGACCGAAAAGTCTCTCGTAGTTTCTGATACCTACGACTAAGGTTTCTGCTCGAGAATTCTCGACTCAAAAATTCTTGAAAATTTGTCTTTGGCCGAGCCGAGAATAAAAAAGGTCAACGCCTCGAAAACTCGAGAATCAATTACGGGCGCTAGATAACTAAAAATTCCGCATTTAAATTGAATAATTATAATCAACCAATAATTATCTATTTTTTTTTCTTTGTATCCATTTCTGGATGTTTGTGATTCTCTTATGTTCAATTAACAATAATACGTTCGTTTTAATATAAAAATAGTTTTAGATAAATGCCACATATTCTCACGTATGCGGATGCAAAACTCAAATAACTACAGAATAAAAAAAATATTGAAGTACACGGCTTCTCAAGATGGCAATCGGGGTAGCTAAGTGGTGACGCGTGGGGGAGGGTACTATCAAGGAAATATTTGTTGATAGTTGCCATAATAATATCCTTATCCTTACTAATATTATAAAGGTGAAAGTTTGTATGTATGTATGGATGTTTGTTACTCTTTCATGAAAAAACGGCTCAACAGATTTTGATGAAATTTGGTATAGTGATAGCTGACACCCTGGATTAACACATAGGCTACTTTTTATCCCGAAAAATGTAGTGTTCCCGTGGGATGAGTCAGGAAACCAAATATACATATTTTCTACTCTTTCAAATTCAAATTGTTGGCACGGGATGTCCTCTCCTACGGAAGGGAAATATAGTCGACGGCACGCGGGAAATATAGTTAGTAGACACGCGAAATAATATGTTCTTGATGTGGATTGGACTCAAAAACTATCTGCACCCGGGCGAAGCCGGGCCCGACAGCTAGTATTATAATATATGAAATTCAGTTTTTATAATCCTGGCAAAATTACGTGTTATTAAATATTACTATATCTTCTTACTTTAACAAAATGTATTTTTGCCAGCATTGTAGTACAGACTACATTCCTCCCATAATAGTTTTTCTCATATATCTTCCATGTGCAGACGTACTTTCATATTCAAATTGGAGATGAAATATTTTGTCATATTGCATATAACTTGACTTAATTATTTTTACTCGTATGTCATAAATTGCAAATATTAATAATATGCACTCGTAATCTACTTCGAACGTGATACATACATCATTAGAAAAACTCGTTACCACATCATGCTTATAGTATGGATCATCTCCTGAATGAACCACACACACACACACACACACACACACACACACACACACACACACACACACACACGTAAACAGAGACTATTACTGTTATACCTACACATATTATAATTTTAATCAAACTTTTTTTATCGTCTTTCTCAGTAGCGTTGTTGTACTAGTGTACGGTTACAAAGCTGAGACTTCGTGTTCGAATCCCGTGTCAGGCGTAGTGATATTGAATTTTTCTATTCATTATCAGCCCGGAGTGAGGAATTAGTGGCCGATATAGTGATAAGCTTACCCCTATCGCATCGTGGGACAGAACATATGTACATGGTGAAATGTCGGTGTCGTGGTACCTCTGCCTACCCCTATGGGGTAAAGGCGTGAGTTTATGCATGCATATTGTTTTTTTTATTTATTTATTTACCCACAAATCGGACTAAGGCAATCTCTACCGTACAACCTTTGGGTGGATTTATGAGACGGAAACATAGTTTTACTTGAGTTTAGTTTTTTTTTTTTGCATGTTTTAATTCACTCTTTCATCTATGTAGATAAATAAAATTGAAGTATCTGTTTGTAAGGTGAAAAAACGTTTTTTTCCAAATAGCGCTATTTACACGATACCGAACAATTGACTTTATTTTTTTTGTCTGTCTGTCTGTCATCTGTTTGTTCCCACTAATCTCGAGAACAGTTGGAGCGATTTTGATGGGACTTTCACAGATAGATAGCGGAAGCAGCGTCTAACAGCCGTTCTCAATAATCTATCTATCTTTAACAAGAGATTTCATGATATATTTATATGCATTTTATGTTTCAATTAACAAAGATGGCGAGGTAGAGATATAGTGGATATATTTATATATATCTAGGCAAGATAAATATATATGTCTATCTCTGTTTAATGAAGCGTAGAATTGTAACGACATAGTAATGGTAGCTATTTTAACCTCTTGTTAAAGATAGATATGATATAGAGAACGGCCGTATATCTGTATCAGCACATAGTCATCTCACTGCAGGGCACGGGCCTCCTCTACAATCGAGAACACGATTGAGAGTGGATAGGCCATATAGTGCACTACGCTGGTCTAATACGGGTTGGTGGTCTTACACACCATAGAATTTCTATAAATTGTTATGTTAAACAGGTTTCCTCACAATGTTATCCTTCACCATCGCGTGGTGATATTTTGTCTCTACAATTATTTAGGCGTGACGAGATCGCACCCGGCACCTTCGTTGTAACAAGCCGCTTTGGCTTCTACGCCGTTTCATAAATTGTGAAATTTTTTCCACAATCTAGTATAAATTAGCCAAAATGAAATGAATGTGGAGGAATGAGCTTTAATTAGATGTAAGTAAATAAATATCATATTTTTTAAGAAAAAATGTTACCTTGCTCGAGATGAGGTGTGTATATAATAGCCTGGCTCCATCCGCGCCATATTGCGTACTCCAATGTGAAAGGCAAAGTTGCTCGCATGGATGCTGGACAATCTCCAGAAATCGTAGCCGGTATAAGCAAAAACGCAACAATTTTCACGCACGCCATGAAATTTTATCTCAATTATTTTTATTCATAAAACAGTCTGAAGTACTGAAGGGCCTACCCTTAGTTTTTAAATCAATTATTTCACGTTGAAATTAAACTATTACTTACAGATTTTATGTCGGATTTGGTTCAGTTTTTACATTTTTTAACTTCTCGACGTTTTGATTACTTCACAGCTTTCGTAGTTACGGGGCGGACTGACCACGATCAGTAATAGTAAATAATAGTTTTATTTCAATGTGTAACATTGGCGTAAATTTAAGAAACAATTATTTCACCCCTACGAATACGCGTTCTGTAAGCTCTAGATTACAATAATAATACTTTTGTGTCAAAAATCTAAATATATAAGCTCACTATCCGCCACATTGGTCTTTGAAAGGGAAAACATGAGCTTATGTTCGTACATACATAGAATAATGGAATTATAAGTATTGTTCGTATTTGAAATACCGTAGGGCAGTATCCTGAAGTTATAAATCGACTATCGTGTTCCACTATAATTTATCACAGTATTATGACAAAACTATTCACAGTTATATGACAAATTAACAATAGGTACTCGTATTTTCGTAATTATTATATCGTGACACATAGATAGATTGATTAGTAGCAGCATACAAAGAAAGAACGGGAAAATATGAGGTTCTGTGCAAATAAATAAATAAATAACACCCAACAGTCACATACATAGTCCTGACCCCACACTAAGATCGAGTCTTGTGTCGTGGGTATCAGGAACTACGAGAGACTTTTCGGTCTCACAAACACCCAGACCCGGAAGAAATATTTGTGGGCCGCACAAACATTTCTCTCGGTGCGGGGATCGAACCCGCGGCCTCTCGTTTCACAGGCGGCGTCTAACCAACTGCGCCACGGAGGCTGTCAATAAATAAGCCTTGCATGTTGCATTTGTACTATTGATAAATAATTTGAACGTCTATAACTTGGCAAAAAAGAATACGATGCGGTAACAACCATTGTTAAAGAAATACAATTATAACAACACTACTAGAAATGACAATGTCTTTGTTGAATAATTTTATGCGTAGGTATTTCTACACATTTTTGTACGACTTTTGTTTCTATTTTTGTATATAAAATTAACAAAAATCGTGTCAATAACAATCAATAAAATAACAAGTATCGATACCTTTTCCGTCGTAGTAATTATATCGAGTTGCCATATATAAAATGCTTATTTATTTACTTTTAAAAAGTTCTACCATTAATCTACAATTCTTCATCGTCGACTAACTGGGCTAGTACGCATAGCCTATGTATTTTAAGCCCCATGTTGAAAAATCTCATATGGATTATACCCCAGCTGAAATTGCTGCGCGGTTAGGTCTTGATGGAATTAATAATCTCAGCTTCAGTTTATATGCATTAATCAAGGTTTCATCAAGGAGGTTTTAAACTTTCTATGAATAAGTGTACATAATAATGACAACCACGTCCATACGTAAATAAAAAATAAATATATCATAATGAGATCGAGTCTTATGTCGTGGATATCAGAAACTATAAGAGACTTATCGGTCTCACAAACACCCAGACCCTAATAAATACCGATTATATACATAGTATCTACACAATAATTGTTTGGATGCGAAGATCGAACCCACAGCCTCTCGTTTCGCAGCCGGCGTCAATCCAAGTGCGCCACGGCGGCTGTCAGAATAAATTTAATATGTAATGAGTCCGTCGTTAAGAGCGTTTATACCCTGCACGCGCTTTTTGGCTTAAAAACAGGACTTTTCAAATGAGTTAATAGCCACCAATAAACAATTTAAAGGAAAAATAATTATTACTAATTTTAGAAAAGGTTATCATCTAAAGATTTTGGTGGAAAACATTATAGATTGATGGATAATTTGTGAGTACTATACGGATTACTGAACACAAGTTTCGTTATTTAGGCTTTAAATGGCAATTTAGAAGCTTAAGATATCCTTAACCACTAAATATAAGATGAAAATAAAAATATTATCAGACTAATAAGACCCTTATGGAGGGATTTTGCTGAGAAAAATAATCTTTTTGTGTTTAGTTCCTGAAAAATAAAAATTTAAACAATGCGAAATTATTCAGAAACTCTCGTCAAGAACATATTTTTTTTCACCAACTTATCGTACATAATTTTTTATAACAATTGCATATTATAATAGAAGAACATCTTATCAATAAATTACCATTTTTATATTTCAACAAAATTAGTTTTCATGTTTTCTACAAATATTTTAAAAACCACTATAAAACACGCTGTCCGACGTGGATCAAATCAGACCGCCGCAAGGCCTTCTAGAGGGAGGACGTATCGCTCGTCGCTCCGGCCTGGCTGCAGTCGATTATGCCGCGCGTAGTAAAAATAGCCACGCGCGGAATGCGATTACCACATCTTAGTACTTTGGTAGTAAAATATTTAATTATTTTTATTACCTACAATCATTTTGTAGTGAGTATAAATTATGTTTCAGGTAATATAATGGGACGTAATTCCGAGGCTAAATTATGTTATGTATTGTAATATAAAATAAATATATTTCGTAATTGTAAGGGGTTGTAAGGCCCCTAACACTATTTATGTGTTCGAACACGAAATGATTAATAAAACGTCCGTAGTGTCTACTGATTGAACACTGATTTGAATGCAACTTAACAATGTAATGATAACGAAAATATGATTAGTATCTAAATTTGTATTATTCTTTGCTTGCACAATAATATTTGTCTACTTATAATGCAAATAAAATATTTTTATGATATTATATTACAGTTACATTTCAATTGAATATTTGAAGCGCACGGATCAAAGTTGTTTGAGCCGATTGTATAGCGAGCCGACGCGGCAGCTCTACGCACACAGCTTTGGTCGCTTATGTGTGCGTGAAATTAACGAAGAAATACCTATAGTTGACTTTGCGCGCAAGGTGTATACGCTCTTAAGAGCGTTTATACCCTGCACGCGCTTTTTGGTTTAAAAACAGGACTTTTCAAATGAGTTAATAGCCACCAATAAACAATTTAAAGGAAAAATAATTAGTACTTATTTTAGAAAAGGTTGTCATCTAGGGATTTTGGTGGAAAACATTATAGATTGATGGATAATTTGTGAGTACTATAAGGATTACTGAACACAAGTTTCGTTATTTAGGCTTTAAATGGCAATTTAGAAGCTTAAGATATCCGAAACCACTAAATATCAGATGAAAATAAAAATATGATCAGACTAATAAGACCCTTATGGAGGGATTTTGCTGAGAAAAATAATCTTTTTGTGTTTAGTTCCTGAAAAATAAAAATTTTAACAATACGAAATTATTCAGAAACTCTCGTTAAGAACATATTTTTTTCACCAACTTATCGTACATAGTTTTTTATAGCAATTGCCTATTATAATAGAAGAACATCTTATCAATAAATTGCCATTTTTATATTTCAACAAAATTAGTTTTCATGTTTTCTACAAATATTTTAAAAACCATTATAAAACACGCTGTCCGACGTGGATCAAATCAGACCGCCGCAAGGCCTTCTAGAGGTAGGACATATCGCTCGTCGCTCCGGCCTAGCTGCAGTCGATTTTTGCCGTACGTAGTAAAAATAGCCTTGCGCGGACTGCGATTACCACATCTTAGTACTTTGATAGTAAAATATTTAATTATTTTTATTACCTACAATGATTTTGTAGTGAGTATAAATTATGTTTCAGGTAATATAATGGGATGTAATTCCGAGGCTAAATTATGTAATGTATTGTAATATAAAATTAAATATATTTCGTAATTGTAAGGGGTTGTAAGGCCCCTAACACTATTTATGTGTTCGAACACGAAATGATTAATTAAATGTCCGTAGTGTCTACTGATTGAACACTGATTTGAATGCAACTTAACAATGTAATAATAACGAAAATATTAATAGTATCTAAATTTGTATTATTCTTTGCTTGCACAGTAATATTTGTCTACTTATAATGCAAATAAAATATTTTTATGATATTATATTACAGTTACATTTCCATTGAATATTTGAAGCGCACGGATCAAAGTTGTTTGAGCCGATTGTATAGCGAGCCGACGCGGCAGCTCTACGCACACAGCTTTGGTCGCTTATGTGTGCGTGAAATTAACGAAGAAATACCTATAGTTGACTTTGCGCGCAAGGTGTATACGCTCTTAAGTAAAAAAGTCTTTTGCTCAGTTATTTGCGAAATTCTACTCGTGAATAGTGAACACAGACATCATTAGATTTTATATCCGTGCAAATTTGAGGCTACATTTCAACATTTCATAGAAATAGAAATATGATATTGTAGATTCATTATTAAATTTTACTACCAAAAATCCATTAATAAATACATTTCGTAACATTTTATGCGAAGTCAGAACAATCACAAGTGTTTAATTATTATGAATGTCATATGTCACTATTGCAATCCTCATACTACCTAGTTAAATTCAGTAAATTACTTAGGATTTTGAACTGGATCGTAAAACAGATCCCATCAAAAAATATCCTGTAAAAAAATCCAAGTCTCGCAGCTCAGGTTTTCTACCGCAAAAAGTTGTGAGATGCATGTAATACCAAGTCGATTACTTACTTGGCCATCGCTTGAAAACATAATGTATCGTACAATTTGTACATAATGCTGCTGGCCAAGTCGATCTATTTATTTAAAACGTAAAGAATTTTTAATATTGATATGGTAATAACTAACGTAATAACTTTATATAGAAGGTCCCTTAAGGACTAAATAAATTAATCAATTTATCACAAATATAGCGGATTTGATTATTAATGTTCTTTCTTTCATTGTAATTGATATTTTCGAGCTATTTAGTCTATTTATTTGCAAGTTTTTCTTCGTCATGTTTTTCTAGAGGAATGTTGCACAGTTTCATGGGCTGAATACACCATTTCCCTCTCTATATCCCCTCCTGTTATGCCTCATATATATAGATATCTATCTACAACTATTATTCCATTATATACGGGTACAATGATTCATTAACTGCAAATGTAACTTTGTAATCCTATACATTTATATGGGATTACAAAGTTATTCACGCAGTTGGTCTATCTAGAAAACTAGACACAAATTATGAAATGTTTGAATTTTCCCTTACTTTAGACACTAAACACTAATTATATTCTAAATTTGAAGGTTCTATGTCTGCTAGAAGTGCCTTAGACTTTTGATGATCGGTCAGTCAGTGAGTGACAAAATTAAGAAAGTTTGATTAGTTACAATTATTAAACTACTGGTTCAAATTAAACGAAATTTTAAATATACCGTGTTTACACAATGCCTGCTTAGTAACTGAAAATTCAGGCTTCATGCTTTAGCCACAACGAAGTTATAGGGGGTTGAAAATAGTCTGAATTGCTTCGAGAAAAGGATGTTACGGCCTATAGCTCGACTTGGAGGGGGCTCGGCCGCGCCCCCAGATGTAGAGCAAATCTAGTTGTGAACTTTGATGATCAGCGTCAGTTGCAGTACTCAGAATGAGTTTCATATTAACGCAACTAACAACTGTCAAATTTATACTAGCCGTGTCAAGTTGCTAGTTTCCCCAATCGAACATAGCAATACGTCTAGCAATTTCAATCCTCCCCTATCCCCTAACCAAGTGTATTAAAAGTAACATGACCATGGATTTGAAAAGCTCATTTACACGTGGAACAACTGAAAACTAGGGGTTTTTGCTGCTGCAACTAGCAACTTTGATTGAAAACTACTGAAATGTTGACATTTTCTTCAACTAAAGTTGTACAACGCCTAATGATAATTAAAACTTATTTTAAAACTCTTATCATAATTCATAGTTTTGGCGAACAATGTAGCTTTAATGTACAGTAGATACTGGTTCTCCATACTCGTTATCTTTATATCAATCAGTCGTATAAAAAGACTAGACCACACAATCATTTGTATTTGATAATCAGAAATGATTTATCAACTGCTCTGAATGAATGCAAACTTCGACTTATGTATAATTTATTTATTCATTTAAAAGACTTCCCACAAGGAATACATAACATTAATATAATACAAAATATATCACAATTTAAACAATCAGCGTGTTTCCTCAGTTATAATAAATCACAACAAGCTCAAGGAATGCTCAACACGATACAATTACAATAAAATTAAACATTAAAACAAATTAACAAACTTGAATTGGCATTAAATGTTACAATGATCGCTAGAAAAATGCTAGAGTTTTTCGCTCGTTCTTCTAGAATCTAGATAGTAAAACCTTGATGGTGCAGAAAATAAAAGCGACTGAATCTTGGCTGGGTCATTCACTTCACAAATCAAAACAATGGTTCAGATTATTTAGGAGATATAAAATATCTGTAGTATTTGTGTTTGTCTGGTTTTGATAACATTAAAAAGGTTACTTTTTAAAAACTGATACAAAGTGTTGCTTCTAGATATTTTTCGTCTCCTAGAATGTGTAAATCTAATGAATAAATTAAATACTCTTTAAATCCTGATCCCGATGCCGTATGTCGAAATAAATATTCAAAGTTCACGAAAAAGAAAAAATAAATCCATTGCACAATTCGTTTAAATTAATTGATTTATAAATGCTTATTAATTATAAATATTAATAATTAATATACATACTCAGCCTTATCTCCATGGATTAACAGAAGGCTTTTCATCCCGAAAATATGGAGTATTCCCGTGGTATATGTAAGGAAATAAAATATATCTACATAATTGATAATACTCTTTCAAACTTGTTTGGATGGTACGGGTCAGGAGAGGACAGGATTGCATGCTTTTTGTCATGGGACAGTATGAGACGAGACAAACCAGGATATAGCGAGACGGGAAGGAAAAAACAATATAGTCAACCAATCTACTGAGGTGAGATTGAGTTTAAATATAAAACTGAAGAGAAATCATACGTCGTTGATATGGACTGGACTCAAAAACAATCTGCAACCGGACGAACCCGGGCATGAACGCCAATATTTTTATGAACCTGATTACTTCAGTGTGGAATGAAAATAAAATGAGAAAAAAATCTAATAAAATACGTCATATTTTTCGACCGTTATGAATTTCTTTTCCGTAGTTGGACCAAATCCGCCAATCTCCTTTATTAATAGCTCTACCCGAATAAAGAAATGTGCTCATTTATTTTGTATAATATTAGCATTTGCCCCCGATTTCATCTGCGTGTATAGGATAATATTGACGTAAAAACTACATTGTTTTGCTACAACAGTAACTTCGTACATAGGTACCTATTATGATTTTTTTACAAAATTCAATGTGCAATATTTTCAAGACATCTTCTAGTCTTCTATTCAGCTATAAAATTGACCTTTATTGAAATAAAACCCCCTAACGCTTCTATATAAATACAAAGCATACCACAATTTTTGGTTTTTTAAGAACAATTAGATTGAAAACTAAAACGTTTAACATCACAGTATTCAATTTTGATACCAATCGGAACTATAACTAAAAAGTTCAAAATAGAGTCTAAAATGATCATTTTTGACTAATAATTTATAATAGAGGAAGGACCTCCTTAGATGCCGATGTTGAGACCAATCGGGATGATACAAAAGTGATCAAAATGGCAGCCACAATTTTCAATTATGATTACGAATTAATAATATCGGAACAAAGGGTCCCTCATTTATCGATTTTGAGACCAACCAAATCAATAAACAAAGTGGTGGTTTTGGTAGAAATCTGATTTATGGAGTTTAGAAAATAAAAAAAAGTTATTCAACTTTGATTCGAATTCATAAAATAATTTCAAACTGATATTTTATTCCATTTGATTGAAAAAAAACAATCCCTATTCTTCCCTTCAAACCCAATAAAAAACTACGAACGGCATCGTTTCGAATAATCCAAATTTAATTACGATTTATTTTACGTTAACAGCTTTAGCAGCTTTAATTTTCTGCAACATATTTCATCCCTTGTTTCAATAGCATGTCACTTTTCCAAAAATATTACGAATCTTGTTAGTAATATATTGAAAAAATTATATACGTAAGCCTTTTGTAAGAAAAATGTTAACCTTTATTTTCACCCCTTTCGAATAAATTTTAAGTAAAAAAATTATGCTATTAGTTTTGTTTGTATACGAGTTACTAAATTTGACAATTTTAACTTTCATTGTTTAGATTTTCTATACAATAGTATTTTAACCCTTTTACCTTAGAAGATCTATTTTCAAAAATCCTCCCTCTCGACGTCACTATAGGAGCCCTTGTAAAATATTCAAGTTCGTAGCTCCAGTTGTTTCGCCTCTGATCAAAAAAGAGTCAAACAGTCAGTCAACTTGTGTATATGACATGCCAAAGAAATTAAAGCTTATGTATTTTCTTCAGAAGTGTATTTTTTTTTTCAGAGTGAACAAAATGGGCCCTGCTAGTCGGACGAATATATCAGTGCTAAGTACGACAACAATTGAGGATCAGATAAACTACAAACAAGATGATAGCGAAAACAAGACAAACGACAAAAATAATAAAACAAAATATAACAAAGATCCTTACGACGAAGTGTTATTAAATGATCCGTTTTTTCTTGCACCTCTTCGGAAATTGGAGAAAAGATTAGGATTCGTCACACCAATATATTGGAGGAATGCATTTTTTATAATATCTTTCCATGTGATAACTGTGCTATGGACACTGTACGTTTTTAAATGTGGATTCAGGGCGTTCAGATGGCCAACGTTTCTCTTTGGTAAGTATTTATTGCATAATATTCCTCATAACACGATAATTCAAAACATCTTTTTCATCATCATTTTCAGCCACAACAGGTCAATAACCTGTACATAGGCCTATCCTAAAGATCATTTTTATAGAGTATATGCTGTCATAAATTTGCGTCTTCCAAAACATAGATATTTTCATGTTCATAATGGTATAATAATTATTAAATTATTTAACAACAACCACTGTGCATTGCCTAGCAGGGCAGCGAACAATTGAAGTGATTTGGACCCAGGAAAGTGTTATTTATAAAAGCGCAAAGTTAGAATATCGGGTGGCGACCGACAAGTATTTCTCACCACTTTCCACGTTATATAAGAATGTGTAACCCAGGCCTATAAAGTTAGCACGTGCCAAACTTACATATAACAGCTTATTTGGTGCCCATGTCCGAAAAACCGTTTGACACGCACAAGTTAGCACTAACTAAGAACTACCTACGTAATAAACATAGGTATTGTTAACTTTATGTATAATCTAGTGACTTTTTACTTCCATAACCAGAAAAGGGCAAATCTGCTAGAATCAAATGGTAACTTTATATTTGGACATAAAAAATGTAGACTGGGATAAAGTGGGCAATTTACACATTAGTCACTAGGGCAAAAGTGGACGGTACCGCTTGTACAATAATGTAATATTTAGTGAATACTGGGACTTACAAAAATACCTTATATCTCAGGATAATTAGTGCAGCGCAGTGCAATAAAGTGTTTTACACCTCTAAGTTCTTGTTCACGCTAAGGGTACCTTACCATCAGGAGAGTTGATCGCCTCGACATTGTCGTTAAACATTTAATACAGTCTAAATTAGAACAATATATCATATCGTACTTCGTACGTAAATACGTCTTACTGCAGGGCACAGGCATTCTCTACAATCGAAATTACGATTGGGACGGATTAGGCCACAGACTACCACGCTTATCTAGTGCGGTTTAGTGGACTTTACAAACCATAGAAATTCTTACAAACCGCTATAGTATACAGGTTTCTTCACAATGTTTTATTTACCGTTTTAATGCGTGGTGATTGACTATCAGTACACAAATGACTCCGTAAAGTAAATACATCTCTATATAATGTACTCATGAGTTTTATAATTTCAGGATGTTTAATGGGTCAAGTGGCAGGATTCGGCGTCACCGCGGGCGTGCATCGATACTGGTGTCATCGTTCATACAAAGCCAAGTTACCATTGCAAATAATCTTAGCTTTGTGTTTTTCCGTAGCGGGGCAGGTCAGATACATTTAATTTACGTGTTTTATAACATAATATTTATTCAATATTACATCTACAAATACTTTAAAAAATAATTTACGTAAGTTAATATCCGTTCACTTAGTAATATCAGTAGACGATAACAATGATGTTGGATTCTTATATCCGCCGGATGGAAGCCGTACGCAACGGTTGATATCCCTTCATAGAGATCAACGTGAATGTGTTACATTTCAAGTTTATCTATATACAGGATGTTTTTTCAAGTGGGTGATTTGTCTGTCCACTACCACTGGAAATCACACACAAAAATCCACGCTGTATATTTAGATTTAAAGTACCAGTGCGGTATAACAACATTGATGGGCAATAGATAGCCATCTCTTTCTGGACTCCAGTGCATCCACTAACCGATGTACCGTGGTCACTTGTCGTGCTGGCATAGAAATATAAGTTTACAGATAATAAACCATTTTTAATAATTTATTTCCAATTACAGAACACAATTTACGATTGGGTACGCGACCACAGAGTTCACCACAAGTTTTCGGAAACTTCGGCTGATCCACACAACGCTAATCGCGGCTTCTTCTTTTCCCACGTCGGCTGGCTCATGATGAAGAAACACCCAGATGTTATTAAAGAAGGTGTTAAAATAGATATGAGTGACATTAGCAACGATCCCGTCGTTAAGTTTCATACCAAGTAGGTAATAATTTAATCCTTAAAAAATAGTTATAGCATTTTTATCGAACGATAGTAATGTGATTTCTTAAATTTATATAAGTCTTTTATTTGACTGATTTAACTAAAATAATAATCACATTCTTAGTGAAGCTTATCACAATATTTTGTAAGAACCACACCAAAATCGGTTAAGAAGTTTCTCCCATCGCGTCAAAAGGGACGCAGATGAACAGTCTAAAATTCTATCATTGTTGTCTGGGTATTTTTCAGACCGAAAAGTTTCTATTAGTTTCTGATACCCACGACATGACTCGATCAACTGGGCTCAGGACCTATATTTGTGACTCTTAGGTGTATTCATTTACTTTATAAAGTACCTCAATAATAGGTTTTCTCATATCCATGTACAGACAGCGATCATTTCCATTTCTATTATTTGTATAGACCGAAGAAAAAGCCGATGAATTTACGTCATAAATAAAAGCTGTCTTTTTTTTTGTGAACATCTGTGATTTTTACCTAATACTTAAACATTTATAAAATTCAGAAACGTCCTACCTAATATAGGCTGTAATTTTTTTTATTGCTATATTTATTTATTGCTATATTTATTATTATTTTTATTCCTGTGTTTTATATTTATGGTGAATAGGCGAGACGACTGTATCAAAATATCAAATATTTTATGATGTTAGGGGGAAAAACATATTAGAAGGGTTTAAAACGATGTTTTAGTTTTAATCCAGAATTGAAGATTAACAAGATTTTCAATAAAATAAAAGTACAAAATATAGCAATCGGCCATTTTGACAGAAACGCTAGTCACGACGCATGACGTCACGCCTATGTAAACCTGCCGTAAACATTACCAATTTCTTTAGAAATATGGAATGTGAACTTTACCGGAACCACTTATAGACTTTAGAATTCATTTTTATCAAACGAAATATGTTTTGTTTCGTTAACTTTGTTCGCTGCGCATAGACACAAGGACATGTTTACCTAGTGGTGACGTTATAACGAACGCCATGACACCTACTAGCTTTTTCTGTGCACTATTAAAAGATTATTAGAAAAATGGCTTAAAACTGTGTTAAACCTTTGTTAATTCTTGAAATATAGTTTATTTCGTATATAATTAATGTGTATCTATTTTATAAAACATGATTTAAAAATAATTCGTCATGCCTATTGTATCTATCACTGTTCGGTGATTGCTATATTAGTAAAAATCTCCTGATTTTCTAACATTCATTTCAGGTATTTTCTCTTGTTAAAAATCGCCTTATGTTGGATTGTGCCGTCACTGATTCCTGTGTACCTATGGAATGAAGATTGGGATATTGCTATTGTATCACAAGCATTCCTGCGATACATATTGACTCTTAATTTTACATGGTCAGTCAACAGCTTCGCACATCTATGGGGCAACAAGCCTTACGATCGGTACGTATAAATTAGTTTCCACTTTAATTGCCATACACCAAAGCACTCAGTCAAGATATTTTCTAACGCAACATTTAAACCCGTCAAGGTTTCTTCCTAAACCTATGACAATAGCATGATATTTTAATACCCATTATTATATTGGTCGAGCATATTATTAAATCATATTGCTCTACACTCGTTAAAATATTTGTATACATTTTCGGTTTGCCTACATGCTAACGCCCCAATAGTTTCGTGATAGCCAGCGCCGGATCTAGGTTTTTTTCGAGGCGGGGCAAAAACTGAAAAATGCCGCCCCCCCTTGCCTATATTTTTATCTTAATCATCATCATCATTTTTAGCAACCAGACGCCCACTCAACACAGGACATCGGGAAAGAACGTCATTTTACCACCATGTTAAGCATTTTTACACGCTTTATATTAGCGTCACTTTTGAGGGTTAACGTCACACACGTCTGTAAGCTTTAACTCTACTTTTCCTACACGTAAACCCCTGGGTAGTGCCAAATGAGTGACACAGTTCGTAGTGGTAGGACTTAAGTGTCCGTCTGGGTAGCGATCACCGTCCACGGGGCGTAAAGACCGTAATAGTGATCTGATAGTGATTTCATGCCGGTGCCCATTCGGCCTACTTAATGCCCGGACTTTGGCTTCTCGATGCCTCTTCATCAAACCCATCCCTTCAACTTCATGACAGCGCAATTAAACAAAGCAGGTCTTTCAGTGGTGCATAACCCCACCATGGCGTTCACTATGGAGTTCACCAACATCCGCGAACTCCAAACGACCTTAATGCCGTCCATCACCATCTCGAGACGGCCTAGTTGCTCTTCTTGATGGGGACGCGGATTCGTTGTCCGGCCGAATATTCCTACCTGCTGTACCCTGGTTATTCGCTTGAAGAAAGCTTCAAACCTAAAGTCGGGGTATGCTTGTATGTATATTCGGTTGGACATTTACTGTCACCGTTTAAGCTGCATGGAGGGCCCCTCCTTCTCTGCTTTGTGTTTGCACGTGAATCTTGGTTACCTGAGCCGCATCGACGTGTGCCTTTACAGGTCTCACAACGGGGAAGATGAGACGACGCGGCTGTTCAGGTATCTCAGCCATGTGGCTGATGACGGGCGGACGCAGTTCCCGTCGGCTGAAATGGTCTTGGGGGATTTCAATGCACATCACAAACTGTCGCTGGGCTCCTCCAAGACTGGTTCAGTTGTACATTTATCCTGGACTGTTTAAAAATAACAATGGTGGTTGTATCATTGAGATAAAACGATGTATGGCGATGGCTAGAGGGGCAATGGAGAAACTCAGGAAAATATGGAGGAATCGTACTACTACAAAAGCTACTAAAGATCAGGCTTGTCCGAGCACTTTCTCGTATTTCTGTATGCCGCTGAAACATGGATGTTACGGGAGAAGAAAAATGTAGCTTCCCTAGAGATGAGGTGTTGAATGCTTGGAATATTAGGTCCGAATTCCACACAAACGTTTCAAGAACTCGGCATCAAGTAGCGTCTTTCCGAGATAGTACGGCCCCGTATACTTCGAATATTCGGTAATTTCTCACGACGAATT
This sequence comes from Hyles euphorbiae, assembly GCA_023078785.2. Classification (NCBI taxonomy): domain Eukaryota; kingdom Metazoa; phylum Arthropoda; class Insecta; order Lepidoptera; family Sphingidae; genus Hyles; species Hyles euphorbiae. The sequence goes on from CM041040.1 coordinate 8,313,670, forward strand.
AACGACTCCATAGAACGTTGTATGGTTAATAGGGCAGAGTAGACTGAAATAGACCTCGTGGTAGGACACCATACACATACATTTATAAACATTATGCATACGTACAGCGGCACAGATATTATGGCGGATATTATAAGGATAGCCTTGTCAGGCCTCAAAACTTCCAGGTCTGATTCAAACTCAATTTCCTAAAAACGGAGTGAATACAATACCTTTTTTTTTAATCGATATCTACTGGGAGATCATAAGGTGCATGTCGAGGACAATTATTGTCCGTACCGCATAGACTTTACAGCCAGGTTGGATGTATTACGGACAATAGGCGATGCGGATGAGCGAGTAACACCTAGTTGACTCGCCGTGCCACCCGGCGCACTTCCTAATATGGCTCCTCACAACTTAGGTAGGCGTAGATTTTCTCTGCAACGGACGCCCTAACCGTGGGCGTCCGCTACGCCAAGCCACGAGTTCTGCCGCACATCTTAGAGTTTGCCAGCGACCCCAATGACCCCTATTAATCGCCTCTTACGCCAGGCAAAGGAAACCGTGAAGGAATTTTGCCGCCCCTTGACCACGGGGTGCCCGAAAACAATAAATAACAAATTTGAAAAAAAAAACGATATTTTTAGCAAGGAACTCTAAAGACTATAATCAATGTTAATAGGTGTTTTTTCACATTACACAATAGGTGTTATTTCACATAAGGAAGATTTTTTTATAATGTATTACTATTGGAATATTTCATAATATCCAAGTATAGATATTTACTTGGGAGTGTCCTACCCCGAATTGCCCCCGAACCAAGGTCTTGTTGCACCTGTTGCACCTGAAGAAGTTCTTTATAGTCTTCGTCGCATGAAGAACCGGAAAGCCGTAGGGCCTGACTATATTTCGATAGAGGCGTGGAAGTCGTTGGGGCTTCATGGTGTGGAGCTTCTTGCTACGTTATTTAACCGCATCCTAAATACCAAAAACATGCCTGACTCATGGCGGTTGAGTGTGATAACTCCCGTGTACAAGGGTAAAGGCTGTGTTCAGGAATGCGGCAATTATCGTGGCATTAAGGTCATGAGTCATACCATGAAGCTTTTCGAACGCGTCATCAAGTCCAGGCTCCGCCAAGAGAGTACTATTTCTGAGTGTCAATACGGCTTCCGTCCTGACAGTGGTACTACCGACCCGATATTTGCACTCAGGATGCTTGGCAAGGCATACAGAGCGAAGAAGACGCCACTGCACATGGCTTTCTTGGACCTGCTGAAGGCCTTCAACTGTGTGCCTCGACAGGCAATCTGGTCGATGAGGGTGAAAGGGATACCGGAAGCCTATGTGGACATTATCAGAGACATGTACCTCCGATCCGAGTCCTTCGTTCGGACCGCCGTTGGCGATACGAATCCTTTCCCGATTGATGTGGGTGTGCACCAAGGCTCGGCGCTGAGTACAATCCTCTTCAGTGTTGTGCTCGACGCCATTACGTCTCACATCCAGGACCCTGCGCCCTGGTTGTTGGATGTATGCCGATGACATTGCACTGGTGGAGGAGGACCGGCGACTTTTGGAGCGCAAGGTCAACCGGTAGAAGGAACGCTTGAGAGCGGTGGTCTCAAGTTAAATACGGCGAAGACCGAGTACATGGCTTGCGGGAGTACGGACCCCCAAAGCATCGTGATAGGGAACGAACTTGCCGTGAAGACGGACAAGTTCAAGTACCTTGGGTCTGTACTGCATGAATCCGGTGACATCGCCCTTGACGTCAAAGCCCGTATAAGCGCTGCTTGGGCTAAGTGGAGGGAGATCTCGGGCATACTCTGCGACCGCAGGATGCCGATGAGGCTCAAGGGTCTCACCTATAAAAGCATCGTGCGGCCGGTGCTGCTGTATGGGTCTGAGACGTGGCCTGCCCTCAAGCGGCACGTCCAGGAGGTCCACGTCGCGGAGATGAAGATGCTGCGGTGGATGTGCAACGTTACGCGTTTGGACAAAATCCGTAACGAGCACATCCGTGGCAGTCTTGGTGTACGCGATGTGGCTGATAAACTCCAGGAATCTCGCTTGAGATGGTATGGTCACGTCCTAAGGAAACCGCAGGAGTGCGTCGGTAATGTGTGCCTGAGCCTCAATATTCCCGGACCTCGACTGCGGGGTAGACCAAAGAAGCGCTGGCTCGATGTCGTCAAGGAAGATATGAGGCCTGAGGGTCAATGGCCTTACTATTGAGGATACCGAAGATCGGGCGAAATGGAGGAGAATTTGCCGGAAGGCGGACCCTGGCGCCGGCCGGGATAACGCCAGGTAGAAGAAGAAGAAGAAGATCCAAGTATAGATTTTTAATATAGTGTTTATTATTAAATTGTCAACGTGGAAACGTGGGAACATATTACTGAAATATTTTAACTATTCTTAATTTTCAAACCCCATTTTTTCAATGTGTAAAATATTGCCTTTTATTATTTCAGTAAATCAAAACAAAAAATTGGCCCAGATTTGCCGCCCCTTTAAATTTGCCGCCCTAGGCTCCAGCCTACTCAGCTTATTAGTAAATTCGCCACTGCCTGTACCACATAAAAGACGTTCGATGGTTAATCAACTAAAACTAACTACTAAACACAAATTGGATATTTGAAACTAAACGTAATTGTTGAGATGGATAAATTATTATACATTCCAAATATTAAGTTTTCATCTCTTTTTCACGCGCCTCTATTGCATAATCACTAATTCGCGCACGGCGAAAAAAAGTGTAAGTGGTGTTACGTTATTGATGAGTTTTGTAGTTGTCTCCCAAGATTCAATATGCCGCCCCCTGAACTTGCCGCCCGGGGCACGCACCCCGACTTGCCCCCCCCTAGATCCGGGCCTGGTGATAGCATAGCGCACCAAAACTTCACAATATCGTGTAATTCCTCTCCCGAAGCAGATTAATAGATATAGATATATATATTAATAGATTCCTGTTATAAACACCCAAATGCCTAGAATGTTTCACGATATGCTTAGTGATAGAGTAAATAGATAAGTATTTGAATACCTACTGCGCTTAGAATGGTTTGACCTAATATGCACAATTATCTAATTTACAAGTTCAATAACGTGTTAATTTTTGCTAAAGCTTTCAAAATTCCGTATAAGCTGTAATTAACATAATGTTAAAATCGGGGCGTCATTGTTGATACATTGATTATATAAGTTAGACGATCCGTGTACTCAGTGTATGATTTTTTGAAACTAAAATAGAAATATTCAAACCGTCAAATTCTTCCTGAATTAACAAAGTAATCAATTTTTATACTAATGTTGGATTGTATGGAGTTTTTTATACTAATTTATATAGTTGTTCAAATCCATCAAATCATGGTAGGCCAGTGTCGCGTGATAGACTATCTCGTACAGAGTACGGGTGGAAAGACACGTTTTAAAATCTACTACTTTTACTATTAAGGTGTTAAGCTTCTCAATTTAACTCTCGATTGTAGAGAAGCTCCTTGCTCAGCATTCATTTTGAATACACTTGACGAAATATATGAGACTGTGATGAGACTGTAATATTTTTGTTGCGAATGTAGATACTATAATGTAATTTCCATACGAAGTGCGTGGAGGCCTGTTGATAAACGGACTAGACGCGACTGCCAACATGTTTACGGTGGTCGCGGGTTCGAATCCCAGGGCACACCTCTGACTTTTCGGAGTCATGTGTGTATTGATAGTCAATCACCACGCACTAAAACGGTGAAGGAAAATATCGTGAGGAAATCTGCATAACATAGCGATTTATAAAATTTCTATGGTATGTAAGTCCGCCAACCCGCACTAGGCCAGCGTGGTGGACTAGGTATATGGCCTAACCACTCTCAATCGTAGGTACTCTCGATTGTAGAGGAGGCCCGTGCCCTGCAGTGGGACGTAGGTATATGGGCCGTATACCTACGTCCCACTGCACCCCGTACAGAATGTCCATACTAATATCATCATTTTTATATTCACTCTTCAACAACAGTGGGACAACTGACTGACACAAAGTTCTCCCCTATTCATAATTGGTATTAGATTACGACAGCAGTATAACATTTGGTTCTAAAAAATACTTCATTCTATTCCAGACACATAATGCCATCTGAAAACAAGGGCGTGTCGATAGTGGCGATGGGTGAAGGTTGGCACAACTACCACCACACGTTCCCATGGGACTATAAGGCCGCCGAGTTAGGAATGCCTAACAACATCACCACAACAATACTGGACCTCTTCGCACAAATAGGATGGGCATACGATTTAAAAGAAGCGTCGCCAGCTCTCGTTCGAGCAGTCGCAAAAAATAGGGGCGAAGGGGGAAAATATAAATGATAACTTGATAGTTAATTAATGTAGTTTTAATTTTTTCTTTCTAAGGCAACTGTTGTATAAAAAATGTGGTGGTTATTTGTAGTTGTTAATAAATTTGTTATACGTTGCATAGACAATTCTCATTTTGCCCCATTTAGAGTTTAATTTATGCTCCTATATATATTTCGACCAGGCATTTTATTGCCGACCAACACGACATGGTCCACCTGAAGTAAAAAAAAAACGAATATGAAGAAAAAAATGAGTATGAAGCTTTTATTTATTTTTATACTTTTTCAAATTAATAACAATAACATAAAGGATATATACAGGATCATTAGGGTTGAATTTTGACCGCCGAGCGATCTCTAGTAAGATAACAATGTGTGATGAAATTAAATTACTTATCGACTTGGTACAAGCACTTTTTGTAGATTTATGAAAAGCACAACACTTTTCAATACACTAACATATTTACTTCAAAATAACTATATCTCTAACATAAATAAAAAATATTTAAAACAACAAATTATCGCACATTACTTTATTCACATGTGGATTATTTAGAAAAAAATAGTCAAAGACTTTTTTAATTAAAATATAAATACTATTTATTCTAAAATGACTTTCAACTACGTTATTTAATTGGTACCGTTACATAAAATACCAAAAATAAGGACTAATAATTGTTAAACTGGTTAGACTAAAAAACAACGAGGCCCCTTTGCTTAGCACGACAGTTACTGACTTCGAAAATTCGACTAAGAATCACAGGGCATCTCAACGACCCAAAAGGAAACTCGAATATTGTTTTTTGAGGGGGCTACCCTTGGATAGTCGTTACTCACATGGCCTTATTAATAGACACTTTATAAACCTATTTTAGCTATCTAATAAATAAATAAATACACCCAACAGTCACACACATAGTCCTGACCTCACATTAAGACCAATAATCATCTTGTGTCGTGGGTATCGGATACTACGAGAGACTTCGGTCTCACAAACACCCAGACCCGAGACAAATACTTGTGGGCCTCACAAACATTTGTCACGGTGCGGGGATCGAACCTGCAGCCTCTTGTTTCACGGGCGGCGTCTAACCAACTGGGCCACGGAGGCTGTCGAATGTTCGACTTCTTCGCTCAAACTGAATTCAAAAGTCGTCCGAAAGGAATAAAACATTATATAACTAAAATAAGTTTAAAAATTGTCTATGAATGAGGCCTATGATGTGAATGAATAAATGCGCTATTGAGGCTTTTGCACGAAACGTGTAAATACAAACTTTTATATAACCTGATTAAATGACCGAGAGAAATGTTTGTGCGGCCCACAAATATTTCTTTCGGGTCTGGGTGTTTATGAAACTGAAAAGTCTCTCGTAGTTCCTGATACCCACGACACAAGACTCGATCTTAGTGTGGGATCAGGACTATGTGACTGTTGGGTGTTATTTTTTTATTTATTTAAATAATTATCCTGCAATCTTTGATTAAATAACAAAACTAGATACCACATTTATTACATATATGTCAATATTTTCATGCGTAAATATTTTTTTTACCTTATAACAAATTGAAAGCAATCATTAAAAATGCAAATTCAAACTGGTTACTGTGTTATATTTATAATCTTCTTCATACATATTTAAGTATTTCTTTATTATTAGAAATATTTATATTTAAAAACAAATTGCTATAAGATACAAACCTCAGGATTTTCTGGTTTTTAAATTTCCAATATTATCTAGATATTATTTTATCCAAGATTGCGCCCATAAACCAAGCATTTACATTGTTGTTAGTATATTGATTAAAAATTGTTACAAATCGGATGATATTGACATAATATCGTTATTATTTTAGCCCACATGTTCCTCCGATGGGGGTGGGCACAACATGGACATTCGACATGATCTACGAAATCGAATCAGAGATGAGGAGATCCATAGGAAAACTAAAGCAACCGACTTAGCATAGCGGATTAGTAAGTTGAAGTGGCAATGAGCGGGCACATAGCACGGAGAACTGATAGTCCATCGGGCTGAAAAGTGCTCGAATGTAGGCCACGTAACGGAAAGCACAGCGCAGGACGTCCACCCACAAAGTGGTCAGACAACCTGGTAAAGGCCGCGGAACGTCGCTGGATGCGGGCTGCCTCCAACAGGTCACTGTGGAGACTATTGGGGGAGGCCTATGTTCAGCAGTGGATTTCCATTGGCTGATGAATGGATGGATATGTTTCTCATCACCCCAGGTGACATAGTAGAAAGATTGGAAAAAAATCCAAGATGATTTTTGGCGAAAATCGTGATTTTTGTTTTTTCAAGTTTTGGCATCCCAGTATAGATAAGAGTACTATTAACGCTTAACTGAATTTCGGTTCGGTTTGAAAATTACCTGAGCGGTAAAGACTCGTAACTAAACGGGTTAATCAGAAGCCTTGAATACTACCAGGCACTTTAATATCAATCTTGGTACCTGGGAAGGTTGGGAACATGAGGTTTAAATTAAACATCATATGTACGTCAATACCACCCGGCATAATATGTAGCATTAATAAACAATTCTTCAAACTTCAAATTACAATGGACGTAATAATAGCTCCGTAGTAGCTCATAATGCGATGAAAAAATACGATAGTTGCCACGTATTCTGAATTGATATCATCATTCATAATAAATTTCATATCATTCATTCAATTCATATCATTGATAATAAATGAGTTTTCTTTCTTCTTTTCTTCTTTCTATATCCAAGTGTTGTTTTTTTTCTGACAGCTATTTTTTTATCCAGTCATACTATACAGGGTGTTAGAGAAACTCTTTCAAAACAAATACAGGCGATAATACTAAATTAGAGCTACTAATTATACCTTTGATGATAGGTTAGAAAAAAAAAACAATCTAGGTGAAAATATGCTTTTACCTATCCATACATTCACATCATGTACAATGTACATACATAAAGACGAAGCTAATAAAAGCGTATTAAAAATTTTTTTTTTTTTCTTCAGCGGGATCAATTTATTACTGTCCCTTCATCAAAGATATGAGTAATGTCGTGACACGTCTGTCTTCATTTTCGGTAGCGTTTCCCTGACACTCGGTATAATTTTATTACATACGTTTTTTTAAGCCATTGTTCATTATTAACTAAAAAGTGCTATCACATTCAATAAAGAAATAATATCCCATTCCGGTAGATTCCGGGGTCTACCATACATTGAATTTTAATTTTCTCGTGTGACCTTGCTAGTCATGTCGGTAGTCGACATAATTGTGAGAGTGCATGGTGCAGCATTATCTGATCCGCACAAATATGCACTTTTCGTGCTTATTTATATAAATTTGTTTTCATAGCATCCAATTTATTCCATTGCCAATATATGACTATATGTACATACTACATGAAACATCTATTTTCCCATGCCTTCTTTTAACCACTTATAAGAAGTACAAGGAGCATTAGCAAAAATAATTGCCATGTAGATTATGAAACAAAGCTTTAGCTTTATTGTGACGAGAATGTTCTACAACCCCACAATATACGCGCTAATATTGTTATTGTGAGAAATACTAAAATATATAAATAAAATAATTAACAATATATATTATAAAACTTCTTAGCGGTTTTAAATGACTCAGTCTAATTATAAAATTGTGACATCATAATTTCAGTCTTCAGTAATAGTGAAAAAATCTTTTTTCTCTTTTAATATTTCGTTATCAATTATTAACTTCGCCTCCTTCAGCGGTCTCACATTGTCATCCCTTGATGCTTTTCTTTTGAGACTAATAGTTTTGTTTGAATAAATACCATCGTTAATATTTTGATCACTATTTGATACCTTTCTCTTTTTTGTCTTTGCAACAACAAAATCTAAGTCAGATGAATCATCATCAAAATCAGCATAAACAGGCACTGATCGCCCACTTCTAGTAGATCTCATGGGCTGCATTCTTGAAGATTCTTCTAAAATTTGTATTGAAGGTGGCCAGGCAGCAAAATTAATTGACTGCCTTGCTTGGAGATAATTGTTGATAGACATCAGTTTAATGTACACAGCCAAAGTTCGAGCTTTTTCAGCTTGTGTTATTGTTCCAGGGAGTAGACTCCAAGGCATCCTCCTGTCTTTCACATTTAGATACTTTCTCTTCAAGCATTTTTTTGAAGCACTGTCGGTATCTTTTTGTTCAGTCTGAAACAATAAACTAGTTGTGAATACAATATTGTGGGATGTTAGTTTCCGGGTGCTTGTGCTAGCCTAATAATTTTACACACTATAAATATAAACAACTTCGAAAGTAAAAATTACTTTGGTAGGTTGTCTGGCCTCTTCTTCATCCTTTAAACTGTTTTTGGAATTATTAAGTGCTTTCAGCAGATCGCTCATTTCTTCTTTACTTAAATAATCTTCTTCAAATCCGTATTCTGTAATCCAATAAAAAATGTTTAATTTATTTCTTTTCTTTTTAAATTTATTGCATTCCTATTTCTTAGAATCCTCATTCGGTTAGCCTAATTATATGAAGTATTTATGTTAGCATTTTTCTTACGCTGAAATAATATACAGCTCATGAACATCTATTATACTTGGATTGTAGACAAATTACCAGCCTGTCCAAAAAGGTGAGGAAACGGAAAGGATATTTTTCATGGCCGCTACGAAGCCTCCCGAAGCGTGCCCGCTACCACCATTGTCCCCATTAACCGCCCTTTACGACAGGCAGTGGAATACCGCGGTAGAATTCTAAAAATTGCCGCCAGTCCACAGGGCAGTGCGAAAACGGTTAATTTCTTTGGAAGTTTCTTAACGCCATTTGAGATAAGAATGAATTGAAGGAAATGCACTAATTGCCTTGGTGTAAAATTAATAATTTAATAATAAAATGCAAAAGTATCAAGTCGGAAAAAACGCTTTTCGTGAAATATAACGGCGTACCAACCGCGCATAACCCTGAAACGCAATTAAAACTTTTCACCCATTACGTAATGCTTTCCGTCATGCAATGGGTGATAGTCATCATTTCCTGCATAGTAAATGTAACAAACCGCACAGAACTAAAATCTAAGCACCGTTTGCCAGACACAAACCACTGCGGTGCACTGGTGCACCCAAGAGAATTAGATAGAGCGCTTAAGATGAGCTTTGGTCGTTATGTACTTGACTTGAATAAAGCAATACTCGTCCAACTTAGTGCAACGTAACCTTGTCATGAACTAAATTTTATACTTAGGGCCCATTTACATATGCTCGCCATATCCGAATTATATTGTTAATAAATTAATTGACTGATAGCTAACAGTTTATAGAATACTGCCAGAGGTGAAAAGTAAGTTTCATACATAGGTTCATTTCCCGATTTTTTATTTCGATAAATGACTAGACGAGCATGCCAGTCGTCTAAAGGTAAGCGATACGACCGCTACCAAACTCAGCTCTGGCTACAATGGCCTTCAAATCGAAATCCAACAGTGCATATACACTGCTGTTTGACGGGAGAAATAGATATTACGGGGGTATCTATCCAGAGAGCCTTTCACATATGAGAAATCTACCACTAGTGGAACTGAAAACTGAATTGAGTCAAATTCTAGTCTATAGATATTTACCTCGGATCTTTATGTTAGGAAACCGAATAGTCATTAGTCACTAGTAGTTAGTTTCTGACAACTCTAATCGCATGGATACGGTATTAAGATTAATAATATGGTCACGACTACGAAAGTTCACTATATTTCTCGTCAGAATCACGTAGCATTCGTCAAAGTATTTTAGTATTTATGTGGCCAAGTGATTAATCCGGCGTTATTCATAATGCCTGGGCTATATGAATAATGCCCAATAAGAGCGGGCAATGTGATTATAACCAATCAATTTATCACATTGCCCGGGCATGATGAATAATGCCAAGTGCCTATTGGGCAGAGTGATGTAAAGCGAATCATAATCAAAACAATGAGCCGAAGTGGTAGAATTAAGAATATGGCAGCACGAGGGGGTGGGTTGGGAGGAGTGGAGGGGGAGGAGGAGTGTCGCACCTCCCCTGGTACCTGAGAAATATCTATTATAGCAACCTAACCCTTAAAACACTTGTTGTCAATACAAATTAGCTTCTGCATCTTCTCCGGCGCTACGGGAAGTTCAGCCCCTTTGTCCTTGCGTAACAAAAGATAGGCACCCATGCTCACCTCCGCAGCTTCAATTATCGATTAATTAATCGATAATGTTCTCCACCAAATTGCCTAGATGACAACCTTTTCTAGAAATAGTACTAATTATTTTACCTTTAAATAGTTTATTATTGGTAGCTATTACTTGTTTGAAAAGTCCTGTTTTTAAGCCAAAAAGCACGCGGAAGGTATAAACGCTCTTAATCATTGACATAAATATATGAACATGGTGGAAAGCGCGTAAAGTGTTCCGACGAAAGTGGTGCCCACCCCAGTACATCTCTAGTAGAGCATTACTGAAATTAGTCGTCGCTCGCAACGGTTCTGAAAATGCTTGCTTGTATTATGAAAATTTAATAAAAAATCAGTAATTGAAATAAAACTATTATTTACGGATTTTATCGCGGATTTGGTTTAATTTTTACATTTTTGACTTCCCTACGTTTCGATTACTTTACAGCTTTCGTGGTCACGGGGCCAAAATCGAAGTCTTCGAGGAGACAGCCCTTAGTACAGCCCCAGTCTCACCCAAATTTTACAAGCGGTATGTAGATGATACTTTCACAATTTTACCATCTGACCAAGTAACTGCATTTTTAAATCACCTTAACTCCGTCAACAATAAAATTCAATTCACTATGGAGTTAGAACATAATAAATCTCTTGCCTTCTTAGATGTTTTAGTAATCCGTAATCCTGATCAGTCCCTAAGTCACACTGTGAATCGGAAAAAGACCCATACAGATAAATATGTGAACGGTGATTCTCACCACCACGCAAAACAGTTAGCTACCGTGGGTAAATCCTTGTTTCAGAGAGCACGAGGAATCTGTGACGAGAAACACCTGGCGACTGAGCTGCAACACGTCAAGCAAGTACTGCGAGACAACAAGCTCAAAATTCCACGACGCCGTCACAGAAACCGAGTGAAGCTAGCCACAGTTGAACAAATCCCCGTTGTCTTGCCATACATAAAGGGAGTTGTAACATATAAGTAAATGATGACACATCTACTGGTGGGGCGAGCGGTAGTGGTGGGGGTGCGGTGAGTGCAGTGCCTGCACTCACCGGACACTTGCTGCTGGTGCGCCGTACGAATAGTGTGTCTGTCGGAAATCAAACTGTGTTTCCTTTATATAACCTACACCGAATAGTGAACTCTACATGTGGCGACCCTGCCATCCACAAATTAAGGTTATAAAGGTATGCACCAAACAATTTAAAAACTAAGCATGAGCTTAGAGGTAAATCGGTAGCAAATTATGCCCTACATAATTGTTTCTGCGTTTTACTAGCATCTTTAAAGTATTTATGGACATTGAATCGTCGTAACTGACTTAAGTTGTTAAATTACATCTATAACAAGGCACTTGTTATTGCAAAACGGAACTGATTTAGTTACTTTGATTGGTACCTAAATATGTAGCACATCAATGACTAAATGCTTTGATTATTGGCAAAGACAGATTAGAATGTGGGTTTTGCTTAACAAGATATATTTAAACTTAAAGCAATAAAACCATTTTCTGGATATAAACTATAAACAGCTGTTATTTATGATTGTAAGAATGTTTAAATCAAGATATTGTAATGGACTTGATACAGTGTGAAATATTCTTCGATTTTTATGATTAATTATTATCTACCCACATTTTCTTTTATTGGTTAAACGCAAATGTTGAACATTGGATAGCATTCGTTAGTTATCTCGATGTCGATGTTCAAATATACACTTTTTAGTCTGTCAATAATCAAAGTTAACATTGTTGTCAGAGGTAGTTTGCTTATGCAAACAGTACCTAAATGATCTTGCATTGTATAAAGAACAGGCTAAATGGCCTTAAGTTAAATACAATAAGATCAAGAGGTAGTTCGATTTATTCGGAACAGTACCTAAAAGGAAATTACTCCAGCCTTCTGGGTAGACCATAAATATGTCGCAAACACCACCTTTGGAGTCTTTTGACTGTGACAGCGACTCGGCTTCAATTGGTCTATGCTGGAAAAATGGAAGTGTGCACTACTAGTGTAAAAGGGGACAAAGGCCTTGCTCCTGCATATGGGCGGGTCAACCCTACAAGAAATATATTATAATATTCCTGGTGCATATGTAGAAACTACTAGTAATAATAATACTAGTATAATGACAACGATGTATTTATCGTCGCTGTCAACATGCTAAACCAGTGATTCTCAACCTTTTTTTGTTGCGGCACATATTTAACGATTTCAAAATTTGGCGGCACACAAAGAGCGCCTTGAGACATATTCATATTGCTATGCACGCCGCTTCATCATAATTTGGCACTTAGAAAAAACGCGTTGCAAAGCAAATAATAAAATAATTAACTTTTTTGTGGATTGAAATATATATTCATGTTAAAAATAGTTTTCTTTTTTAATGATATGATTTAATAATATTAACATTATTATATATTTGCAAAATTTGGCGGCACACTTTTGAAATTTGGCGGCACACAAAAGTGCCGCGGCACAGTGGTTGAGAATCACTGTGCTAAACGAATACTTTTCCTCCAAAAAAATCAAAATAAATAATAATAATAAAAAAAATAAAAAAGTGGTATTTATGAGCGTCACTTGTTTAGGCTCATCAAATAAGGAAGTGGAGGAAAAATAATGACAATATTCTCGTAGAGTTAGACACCAGAGCTCTAAATGTCAATTCACTGCCCCTAACGAACACGTGATTGTTCAAGTCACAGAGAAATGTAAGTCAGCCAAATTAAGGGAAACAATTCTAACCCTTACCGATGATGTGACTCTTGACAAAATTATTTCCGAAACCAACGCTCTAGAGGAGTGAATCGACAAATTAATAATTTTGGTTTGTCGAAATCAAGTAAATACCTAACGGTTAATATAATGGAGGGTTCAAAAAAAAAAACTTGAAATATCGAGTCCCGTGGACGTTATGACGACACTATTAAATGTACGCTAGGGGGGTGTCAAAGTTGAGATGGTAAGAGATTCCGGTCGTAAATGCAATATTACTAATGATGTTACATGGCAAGTTCTCAAGAACAATAGGGTCCTAGTTGAAAATTAAGTGAAATCTCCAAACAAGAGATTCATGCTAATGCATGTAATACTTTAATTGTACTAGGATCTTTTGAATCATTACAATTGGCAGCAACTACCCCCGAGCCGAAGCCACCTTTTATGTAGTTAAAGATGGTCATGGGAATTTGCTAGGAACATATTATACTGCCACGTCCTTTGGCTTTCTAAAAGTTGGATTAGTTCCCAAAATTTAAAGATGTTCAGATTCATATCTTTTTAGATAAATCAATCAAATCAGCTGCTCAGCCTTGTCGTAAAGACCCTGTTCCTCTTGAGTCTAAAATTAATAAGAAAACTTAAGAACTTATTGAGTCAGATATTATAAAGCCAATTAATGGCCAGCCTGACTGGATCTCTCCCTTAGTATCGGTCTTAAAAGCAGATGGTGATGTACGCATCTGCGTAGACATAAGGACAGCAAATAGAGCTATCATTATGGAGAACTATCCTTGCACAATATGGAACAGTTTATTCCAAAGTTCAGAAATGCTATCATTTTCTCTTAACTTGAAAAAAAAACTGTCCACCAGCTAGAGCTAAGTGAGGACAGTAGACATATCACGACATTTTATAAATGTCTAAATGAATGTGGTGTTCGCCTGTTATTGGCACGTGTACGTGTGTATTAGACCAATGGTTAATTTACTTAAGAATATTATGTATACTGTGCTGTTGGTGTACCAAATATACTAAAATACATTCATTTGTAGCCGGGGACTATCTCTGCCTGTTTAGGTACAAACGCGTCATTTTGTGAAACTCGTGTGTCTCGAATATTATATATAAAAAATAAATAAATTAGAAAGTATCCTGTTGCCTTGTACAGGAGTCGCCAACTTTATTGGTGATATAGTCGTTTATGGTAGCAATGAGGCCGAGCCTTGCACAAGACTACAAAGTTTTGTTAAACGATACAAAATGTGCATTCGAGTAAATCAAATAGATTTTCTTGGTCATCAGCTATCTTCTGAGGGACCTAAACCTTTTAGACAAATATGTAAAGGCAATCGAATTGTTTCGAGAACCAAAAGTTACGGGAGAAGTGTCAAGCTTTTTAGGGCTAAGTAATTACGTAGGAAAATAGATCCCTAACTTAGCTACTTGGACAGAACCTTTGCGCTAACTTCAAAGACAAACAAAGCAAAGGTGTAAATATCATTTTATTGGCGCAATAAACAAAATAGACGTTTGAGGGGTCGAAAAGCGCTATGACTCAAATTAAGACCTTAGGCTACTATGATCCGCTTGACTGTACCCAAGCCTTCGCCAATGCTAGTCCAGTCGGTTTAAGAGCTGTGCTCGTCCAAAATGGTACTAACGGGCCTCAAATTATTGCATACAGCAATAAAAATCTGACAGACCGTGAGAACCGGTATTGTCAGACTGAGAAAGCTCTTGCGTTGGTTTGTTTGGTGGAACATTTTGATACATACCTATTTGGGAAAGATAGTTTTGAACTTGTCAGCGATCACAAGCCGTTAGAGGTAATATTTGGACCTGACTCTAAGTCGGGTGCAAAAATGGATCGCTGGGTTTTGCGCTAACAGTTATATAATATATTATACATTGCCCTTAGGCATTAAATCCGCCTGTACTATTAATTTGTACAAAGTGTTTAAATAAATAAAATAAAAATAATTTCAAAGTGGTCTGTACTGTGTTAAGACTGTGGGTGATATAATATACAACACACAACAGTCACATACATGGTCCTGACCCCACACTAAGACCGGGTCTTGTGTCGTGGGTGTCAGGAACTGCGGGAGACTTTTCGGTCTCACAAACAAACGTGATAAGTCACCACAGCCTTCGATGGTGATAATTATTTGAACTTAGTTGTTGACCTATATCGCCCTATAGCAGTTACCTTGCATGGGTCAAGGATAGTTTGTGAGGGAGCTTTAGAGCTAAAGTTAGTCAGAAACGGAATATATTACAACAGCTGGGACCAGAGTGGTAACGCTTATAAGGTCTTTGTGCAGGAACTTTGTTCTCAAGGCAATTTACTAGTACGTGAGAATAAAATTATTGTTATCCTATTATGTTGAGGTTAAACTTTCTAACAGCTGCTCATGAAGGCCATCCAGGCATTGTAGCTATGAAAATAAGACTACGTTCTAAAGTACCAAAGCCTAAAATTGATAGAGATGCTGAACATTATATATGAGCTTGCACTTGCGAGGGTTGCATTCTGGTTTCCGCTCGAAATTCTCCTAATCTCATGCGCAGAAGTGAACTACCAATACAACCCTGGGTTGATACAGCCATAGCCTATCTCGGACCTTTACCAATCGGTCAATATCTTTTATTATTATAGATTAACTTAGTAGATATAAAAAAATCAAAATTACTAAGAACATCGATTCTGCCTCGGCGTAGTTGTACTAAAGTATGGTTACAAAGCTGAGGTCTCGGGTTCGAATCCTGGGTTGGGCAAAGTGATATTGGATTTTCCTATTGATTATCAGCCCAAGGTCAGGAATTTGTGCCCGATATGGCGATAGGCTCGCCACCTATCAAATTGTGGGACGGAACATACAAGGCGAAATGTGGGTGTCCTGGCACCTCTGCCTACCCCTTGTGGGAAATAGGCATGAGTTTATATATGTATGTCTCGATTCTGCTTCATCGATTCATGATAAAGAGATTTTCCTCGTTTAGGCTCGCATAGGTATTACCGCTGACAATAGTTGGCAGTTTTTTCATACCGAACTTGAAGTTGTTGCAAAGAATTTGGAATTCGGTTGGACCATAGCATTCCTTATTGGCCTCAACAAAATGGGAAAGTTGAGAAGCAGAACCGTGATATATTGAAACAACTACGGGCGTCAGTTTAGAAATAAGTTGCCTTCCGTTGTTGATGTTTAGTTTACTGACCTAGAAGCAAGAGACAGGGATACTCTAACGAAAAACAAGGAAAAGAATACACAGATAGAAAGAGGCAAGCAACGGAATCTAATATTGATATTGGAGAGAAGGTATATGTTTAATATACAGTGAAGAAAAACAAGTTGTCGACCATATAGTAGTAATAAGCTTTATAAAATGTGAAAACATGTTAATTGTTAATTGTAATTTTAATATTGTATATTACCTAGATATATAACTGTTTGTTTTCCGAATAAAATAAAATAAATAAAATAAAATATTATAAGAACGGTTACGTAGAAATATAGTACATTCCAAGAGGGTTGAAGGAAAGTGAGTAGTCTGCACAAATGGTGATGATAATTCTTCAAATAACGACACCACCGATGACGAAGCAAGCGTCGAAAATAAATAAGTGATGTGTTTAATATTATATAACATACATAGCGCTTGAATTTAATATTGTTCGATGATTGTTTTGATAAACTAATTTGTAAAAAAAAAAGAGTTGTGAAAAGAGCAACACTAGAGTTTCTTGCCCGTTCTTCTCTAGTGAAAACAGCTTTCCGAACCGGGTGGTAGATAAAAAAATGACTGAATCTAAATGATGAACATTTTAATGGATTCAATAAATTATTTTCATTTTCATTTTCATATTTGACTATAAAAACTAATTCTACTTTTTTAAATTTTGTAAAAGGTAGATGTAACATATAAGTAAATGATGACACATCTACTGGTGGGGCGAGCGGTAGTGGTGGGGGTGCGGTGAGTGCAGTGCCTGCACTCACCGGACACTTGCTGCTGGTGCGCCGTACGAATAGTGTGTCTGTCGGAAATCAAACTGTGTTTCCTTTATATAACCTACACCGAATAGTGAACTCTACAGGAGTCACGGACAAGATTGGCTATATTCTGAAGCGTGCTTCTATAAAAACCTACTTCAAGCCACCCAAGAAGATTAGCCAATTTCTACCACCTGTCAAGTGCCATATACCCTTGCAAGAACCGGGCGTATACAAAATAGATTGCGACTGTGGCCTCTCCTACATAGGTCAAACAAAACGAAGCATAGGGACCCGCGTGAAAGAACACAAAGCTGAAGTCAAACATCGACGCTCAACGAAATCTGCAGTTGCTGGACATATAGAAGAAGGCTCCAAGCATTACCTCCGCTTTGACCAGCCCCAAGTCCTCGCTAAAGAAAACCGTTTCCTGCCCAGGATGTTTCGTGAGGCTATTGAAATTAAAAAAACATCCAAATTTCAATAGAGAAGATGGCTTGAAGCTTGCACAAACATGGGATCCAATACTACATTTAATTAAATCGGAACCCAAAAGACCAACTGCTAGACCTCAAGACACTGTTCAAGCTCCTTCTGCGTAGATCGGATCGCAAATATAGACTAACTATTTAAATTAACTTTTTAATTTAATAATTGTAAAATAAGGGTAGTTAAATTGTAACAGTCACAGAGCGGACGTCTAATACCTTTTTTTTTTTTATTACAATGAATGGCGAGACGAGCATGCCGTTCGCCTGATGGTAAGCGACGCGACCGCTCATGAACAGTAGCAAAGCCAAACAGCACCTTGAATTACAAAGCAATGCTTGGCATTCCACTGCGCTCGCCATCCTGAGACATAAGATGTTAAGCCTCAATATGTCCAGTAGTTACTCTGGCTACAATGTCCTTCAATCCGAAACACAACAGTGCATTTAAACTGCTGCTTGACGGGAGAAATAGACATTGCGGTGGTACCCACCCAGGCAGCCTCTCACATATGAGCGACCTACCACCAGTAAATACCTCAGTCCGCTCCGTGACCACGAAAGCTGTAAAGTAATCGAAACGTCGGGAAGTCAAAAATGTAAAAATTAAACCAAATCCGCGATAAAATCCGTAAATAATAGTTTTATTTTAAATGAGTAACATTCACGTAAACCTAAGAAATCAAAATTCAGTACATTTTTCCTAAAAGCAAACGAACTCTACGACGAAATCTAATCTAAATTAAGTTAATTTAATATTTATTTTTACGTGATTTTTACGGCCATATTTTTGAAACTCCAAATGTTTTGATGGACCTATCCTTAGTTTTTAAATCAATGGTTTTAATTGGAATGTTAATGGAAAACATTGACGATATGAAAATAAAACGAGTTTCGAATGTCAAAATTAAATTCAGGTTTATATCGCAATCGGAATTAAACGAAACGAACGGAACGTAACAATCACAATGTCTATCCAGTTAATCAACTAGGGCAAAAACATCCAGTGTGCAACGGAACTAACATAAGTTCGTTCTGTCTAGCAACACAGACAATACCTACCATACAATAGCCAAGTTCGACTGAACAAACCCATTCGAGACATCTCAGTGTCCTTTATGTCAGCTCCATGAATAGTCCCAAAAAGTGTTCCTGACGCGAATGGAAAATTTAAATTATAACTTTATAAGAAAGTAAATAGGAGCGAAACTCAAATTTATAAAATATTTATCTGTCTGTCGTTCTGTATGTTGCCACTAATTCCGACTGGGTTGATTTTAGGCAGGCGTCTACATTTCCGCATCTTACGTATCGGATAAAGATGAGACGTATTTACGATACCAAGTTTTAAAACCAGGTATTCACTTCGAAGTACGGCGACCTGATACGAGCAGAAAATACTTACAAGTATGAAAGTATTGCCATACGTCGATGCGCAGAGAGCTCTGGAAACTACACATGAAAATACTTGCATAGGAAAATGATTCATAACATAATATAAATAAGAACCACAATCGTATCTGTCAATAACAAATACTTTGAACTTCAAAGTATTTTTTTATTCATACTATTTTGCTCTTTATGTGCCATCAAATACGGGTTGAATTCCTATGCAATTATTTTCAAATTTAGGCGCCGCTATACGTCGGTGCGCGAGGAACTTGGAACACTATACATAAAAATACTTCCATAGAAAAACTATCCTTAACTTAGTATAAATAAGAATCACAATCGTATTCGTGAATAGAAAATACTTTCAAAGTATTTTTTTATTTATGCATTTTTGCTCCTTATTCGTTATGCAATACGGATTGAATTCCTATGCAAGTATTTTATAGACGCCGCGCCGCGGCTGGGACGCGAAGGGTTGCCGACTCATACTAACAAAATACTTTTAAAGTATTTTAGAACCTGGTTTTGAACCCTAGTAATTTTACTTACGTACTTAGAAGCCCTGGTACTTAATTTTGCAAGTATATCTCATCCCTAGTATCGGACACATTGCATCGCATTAAACGGATTATTTTGTTACAATGCGTCTACAGTATCGGCAGCGATCGAATTTGCTTGGATTGGCCCTCAGTGATAGGCATAAACATAGGCATATACTTTATTATTACTTCGTTATTTTGGAATACTAATTAGCTTTACACACAGAAAAAATCGAACTATTACAATTAGATTATTATTTTTGTAAAACGCGGGTAGCGCGTTTACTATACTCCATCGGTTTAGGTACTTATCTAAATGTAAACAAACCATAAAAAAGGTTATTTAACATTGCCATGTCTCATGTCTAAATTATTTGAAGACAAAAAAATTTTTAGGTAAATGTAAAACTACATTGCACATTCAAATTTATTATAACAATTATAATTATGAATGTGTGAGCTTGGAAACAATTCCATTATGTAAGATCGTAATTAAAACATCTAAATTAAATTATCTAATTTTAAATAATGCAATCTGTCTAAAAAAGACCCAAAATGTCAGGCATCCAAAACATTTTCATAAAAGTTACAAGAAATATTAAGCTACAAAATCTAGAAGTACGATTTAACCGTAATGCGACCATTTAAATGAAAGATAATGTGTTAGGTCGGATAACTAAGCATCATCATATATTATCTATGGCAGCCAATTATTATTCATTGGGTTAATGTACTATCTGTTTTTGTGAAGTGGTGAAGTGTTTGGAAGTGTTCATTGTTGTTCTTTACTCTGTTTTAGTTATTATTTGTTAAAAGCTGCTGTTAATTGTTGTTAATACTTGTTACTTTGTTCACTAAGAAAATATTCGTAAATTGGACATTGCAATAAAATGTTGAACAACCATGCGTCCCATGTTCTGGTTTGTTTCTATTTAGTTAAGTACCTAAACCGATGGAGTATAGGTTTTTACAGTTTGTTTTACTGTAAAAAATATTTAGGCTTCAGCACAAAAATGCCTTGAACATGTGCCTGATGGTATAATTAAAGTCTCAAACAGGTAGAGAGAACAATATTTTGATAGTAATTAATTTCGTAAGCAGTTCATTGGTTTTAGAATTTCACATTTACGGAGCGGATAATGCACGGGTGAAATCATGTTGATACCATACACTCCACGCTTTTTTTACAATAAAATCATTTTTTCTTACACTATTTTTAATTGAAATTTATTAATTTTTTTTTTTCTATTTTTTAGTTGGATTTTCTATATAAGCGTATTTTTTAAAACTATTATTTATTTTTCATTTTTTAGTTGAATTTTCTATAAAAGCATATTGAACTATTATTAAAAACCGTATGGTATATTATTTTATTGGTCTAGACGCAGACACTCCGGGTCTCAGGAAAACAAAAATCGCTAATCCTATTTATCCTAGTAAGGATATCGGGTCAAAATGTTTAAAATATTGAATTGTCGTCGGTCCTTAATAAGTATGCCAAATTTCGAGTTAATCCGACGTTTTGAAGGGGGTCAAAATCATGTTCAAACATTCCGTTACATACTAACATACGTCTGAAGCTAATAAAAGCGTATTAAAAAAGAAATATGTGTTTCAATGAATACACTTATATGATCTATTTGTACCTACTGGTTTCCTGGGCATTTCAATAATTTACCTAAATACTACATTTTCTATTTGACTATAATCCTAAAGAGATAATTAATTAATTACCAGTTAATTGCTTTTTCATCTGTTTCACTTCAGAATCGCAGCTATCATCAGAAGAAATAACGGGATCCATTTTTATACCAACTAAGTAAATCACGAATGTGGTATAACAGATGCACTAAAGTTACATTTTAATATGGTAAAGAAATTTAAAATTTATGATTATACACTTCAACTAATAAATATTAATAGTAATAATAAGGCAATATTGAAAAAACTTGTATTGTGTTTCACTTGTGTTTATAAGTCAAATGTCAACAAGGAATACCCATGCATTCCACTTGATGATTGCAACGTCCACGCTCATGACCGCGATTCTTCTTATGCACCTTGCTCGTGAGTTGAGGGCGTTACAATTATTGCAACTATAGGGGCCTTTTGAGCAAGAAGCTTATACCCAAATGGAGATTGCATTCCGTATAAAACACTGAAGCTCAAAAATTTCACTTTCAATGAAGTCGCTGTTACCTGTTATCCTTTTCTTAAGGGTGACAAAGAATGAACATGACTTTTTGTTCATGTGCTTCACTTTTATATACGGAATGCAATCTCCATTTGGGTGTCAGCTTCTTGGTTTTGAGCATTGACGAATGACGAGTTAAGAAAAATACCATGCTTCAAAAAGGTCAGGATAAACTTAACAAGATAAAAAAAAAATCTTCATTTGGCATGACGTTTTCGCAAATATGCAAAGTTGTGGTAGTGATCGTCAAGTGGAACACGATCATAGTAAACCGGCGCGGCGTAGATGGAGAAACCAAGGAACTGGAATACTCACGAGCACCCCAAAAACGATCCGAAGAGTACAGCTAAACATGGTAGTGGTTTCTCTTTCTCCTAGTGTATCTATACAAATGTATACAATAGGATCTGTGTAATGTAAGGTATAAAAGAAAACATTTCATATACATTAAAAGTTAGATTTCGAAATTCTTTGTAGTGCGTTAGCCGAATGGTAAGATAAATAGAAAGACTAAAGAATTTCGAAATCGCAGATCTCAAACTGAACCATAAAGCACGCATGTTTAAGTCACCTTAAGTTTCATAGATTTTATATCCCTTTATTTTAGATTTTTGCACCTGAGGCAAAAGCACGCATCTTCTGCCTCTGTGTGTTCTTATTAACAACCATACATATCGCTTACTTATGAATGAATGAAAACCCACATGTATGGGAGAAGGTCTCCATAATGCTCTTGAAGCTATTATTAGTCAGTTTTCATAAATGAAGTTATGTTTGTGTAATCCTTGGGGCGTAATGGGATTGTCTCCTATTATGTGTAAAAAGTAATTTTTTATTACATAACCCTATGATAGGGGGAACGTTTTCCCTTTTTGAAATATGTGATAAATAAGAGACGTGCGTCAAGTAAGACATTGATTTCACGACTGACCTACCCACAATATCATGGACCATATCTTACTCATATTCAATCTTTCCACCCTTAAACCAAATTTAACCTAGTACACCAAGGTGTCCGAATCTATTGAAACATAAAATTACTCACTAAAATACAATGAAATACAAAATTACATACTGAAATACATTTTTTTTTTTATTTATTTAACACACACACACACACACACAGTGATAATATAGGAATTGGTTATTAATGCTAATCTAAGTAGGGTGACTCTACTAGAGAGGGACATAATCCTTCATTAGAAATCTCTCACTTATTCCGTTTTTACGATCAGAGTCCTGTTTGTATAATATTTCCATGGCTGTTAGTGGTCTATTTCTTTGACTGTCTATTTACTCGAAGTCGAAGTTGGCCTGTCTAAATAAATTCGTGCCAATTGGTGCCTTGTTTGGCCTTGTTGCTTTGGCTATCCAATATCGTTGGTTTATTGTTATTATAAAGTGTAATTGTTCATAAACAGTGTCAGAAATGAATAAAACATTTAAATTTAATTCATGATATATACGTTAAGGCATCATTTAATTGAAAACCAACACATCATACAATGGAAGAAGAGATAAGATGCTTTGTTTGCAAGGAGTTCTATCGAGAACCAGTGCTACTTCCATGCGGACATGCTCTATGTCGCGCTTGTGCCGTAAATTTGCAAATCCACGTCCATGAAAACGAAGGATCAACAGCATCTAACGATTACCAGGAGGCCGACAAAGCTTCCGTGTCGAGCGAGACGGACAGCGGAGTAGTATGTGGATCAAGGCCTAACAGTTACGCGGGAACCCCGGCCGCGCCTGTATATCCGTCCCCAGTGTTCAGTATAACGTGTCCGCTGTGTAGTAAGTTGGTTTATTTAGATGACAATGGAGCTGAAGGGTTGCCTCCTTTCCGAGTTATGCGAACGATTGTGGAACGTTTCGGCGGGGTGACGGGAGCACCGCCAGCGGAGGAAGCATGTCAGATGTGCGAAGGCGAGCGGCGAGCCGCGGTGGTGCGGTGCGAGCAGTGCTCGGTGCGGTACTGCGCCGGCTGCCGCGACGCCTGGCACCCCACGCGTGGGCCTCTCGCACAGCATGAGCTGCGAGCTTTAGGAACTACTTGTTCAGACCATGGCTCTCCGCCAGTACTGTATTGCAATACTTGCCTGATACCTATATGCCAACGCTGTCTTGCTGAAAGACATTCTCCACATGAGACTCAACCATTAAATACTGCAGCTAGAACCCATAAGGTATAAGTATTTCCTCTATTTCTTCTTATGAATTGTTTCCATTTCTAGGTTTGATTAATCTGGTTATTTATTAATTTCAATGTTCATTCATTAATTTCAATCATTTTTAATAATCCAAATATCATTTGAATAATCTTAGGCACTTTCTTTCTATATCTTTATATGTCAGAATCTGTAGACATAATACATATAATTGAATTTTGTCAGAAAAATATAAAAAGTGCAAAAACTCATGAATGTATAAAAATATACATTTAATGTGTAAATAAATATAAAACTTGATTCTCCAATCAAACAACAGATTTCAGGACTTTCCTTTTACTTCACAGCTAATCCTATTAAAAAAAAATACACCTTGGTGGTGCAATTGTACTGCAGTATAATTGCAAAGCTGAGGTCTCTGGTTAAAATCCTGGGGAGGGCAAATCAATATTGGTTTGTTATATTCATTATCAGCCTGGAGTCAGGAATTTGTGCCTGATATGACGAAAGGCTCGTCCTCATTAAAATTGTGGGATTGAACAAACAATGCAAAGAATTTTGAGTATAGTAGGAATGGAAACTAGAAATTGAAAACCTTACCTAATAAAAAATACAATTTTTCCACAACAATGTTAATGTTGAAAAGATTCAATATCACTATTATTATTGATGTTCATATAAAACTATATGTTACATTTTGATAGAAAACATATTTGGGTGATTTCACTCCTATAGTCTAATACAAAGGCAAGATAAATAATCAAATAATAAATAAAACATTCAAACAAATCCGTGATAAAATCTGTAAATAATTGTTTTATTTCAATGTGTAACACTCACGTAAATCTAGGAAACCATTTGCAAGACAAATAATTCTAATTTCCATATTGCAGACTGAACTCTCACAATCACTGCACCAGTTATCAGAACAAGCCAAAGCAATGACTGAATACATACAGCGAGTTAAAGGATCCGGTGACAAAGTTAATGTAAGTCATCCTCTCATATCTTAACTTAAACAATTAACAATATAACAGTGAAGGAAAAAAAGAGAAACATCACTAACAAAAAGTATAAATGAAATATCATTTCATAGAAAAATGTTTAAAATATTAGCAAAACATGTAATGTGTTGTCAAATTAATTCATTTGATACTAAATTTAATTATGAAGTGATGTTTTTTTTTGTTTTGCTTTAACATTATAATTGAATCTCCAGTCACTAAATTTCTACTTGGCATATATGTAGATGACCTACAATTTTCAAATTTACTACACTGTGTCGGTACAGAGGCTATAGTTGCAAATAACAAGGATCTTGGATATAATAACAATGGGATTAGTATGCATGGCCATTTGTTGTTGTATTTTAAATGTATATTTTTCACTCCATTCTCTAATCATCAATTCATTAACAATTATTATTTACTCATAATGTGTCATGTCTGTATTGATATTCAATCACCACACACTAAAACAAAAAGTTAAAAATGTTCTTTCCATACATAAAGGTGAAGATAATAAAAGCGTGTAATAAATACGTTGTGTTTAGGCATTGACATTTCGCCCTACCAATCGAGGGCGTAAGAATTCCGCCACGGTATCCTATGTGCCTATGTTCGCTTGGTACACTGCTTGGTCGGTTCACCTTCACCAATAGATGGGCAACAAAGCGCCTGTAATGTTTGAAGTCAGCGTCCAAAAGCAATCGTAAGGGGGGACGGTGACATCTGGCTCCGTATTATAAAAGGACCAGCAAAGGTTTGCGTGGCGCCGTACGGTTACGCGGACGTAAATAGATAGCATAGAACGAATGAAATGGAGAAGACCAAATTGCATATGTTGGATGGGACAAAATGAAACGGGACATGAGGGGATGTAACGTGACGAGGCGGGGAAACAGTAAAGAAAATGGCAGTCTTGTTGAGTTTTGAATATGAAACAGTTAATACGTGAAATAATAAGTGGACTGCAGTCAAAAAGTGTCTGCACCCGGTCGAAACTGGGTTAGGCCACTACAATTTATAAAGAGTAACCTGAAACTGGGTTAGGCCATTACAATTTATAAAGAGTAACCTGCTTACTGATATCGAAGATATAATTACTACATGAGTGTTACAAATTTCTGGGAGTGTCACTGGCATTAAACAATATGATAACTTATCAGATATATTATTTAGGGCGTAACAATAAACAATAGATGACTTCATACAACGCACAAAAGCAAAAAATAGGTACCTACTTTATGATCAGCACGCATGTTATTGGCACAACGCACAATAAAAGAATATAAAAGATATATAAAGGACACCAACTCCAACCCAATGTCAGAAGCACTATCTTACAAACAAAATCTCATGTGTGAATTATATATTCACAATAATTTTTATTAAGTAGTAGAAGTGCTTGCTCCACAAAATAATCCTCGTTGCGCCTCTGGCCGCACCCACTGATGTTTCGATAGTATATGCTATACTTGCTAAATCTTTCCAGACTTACCTATGAGCCTAATGGGAAATCAGGAGGTTGACAGATTGGCTAAACAATCTGCCACAGAAAGCAACAGTAAACTCTGGATAGAATCTGGTTTAAATCAGTACAAAGTTAACTTTATCACATTCTCTAGTACGCTAACTCGAAATTGAATAGCTAGATAATAATAATGGGTTACCCAACCCGCAATAGTCTAGCGTGGTGGACTATATGGCCTAACCACTCTCAATCGTACTCTCGATTGCGAAACACTTCATTCCGGGCACATTCCATCAAACGAGCTCTGACACATTGATAGTCTCCGTGGCGCAGTTGGTTAGCCACCGACTGTGAAACGAGTGGGTGCGGGTTTGATTCCCTCACCGAGACAAATGTTTGTGAGGCCCACAAGTATTTGTCTCGGGTCTGGGTGTTTGTGAGACCGAAAAGTCTTCGTATGTTCTGATACCCGCAACACTAGACTTAATTGATCTTAATGTGGGGTCAGGACTATGTATGTGTCTTTTGAGTGTATTTATTTATATTGATTAAGTTCCGAAACCTTGGCAAAAAGTGCTATCCCTCATTGTGCACAGTATGGGAAAGACCAACATTTTGTTGATGGCATTTGTCAAGACGAAGATTGTAATGATGAATTATTCAAAATTAATTTGTAAGATGTTGGGATTTTTCTAACTATTCTATAAGAACATAATTCTAAAACAGCCATGATTACTATCTGCCTATAATGTTTTTCACTGCTGGACATAGGCTTCCTTCCAAATTGTGCCATTTCGGCTTGTCGCATCCAGCATCTGCCAACAACTTTTCGCAAATCGTCAGTCCGCCGACACTCAAGATGCGGTCTCCACTCAAAAAGACGTTTACCCCTGTTGTTATCGGTTCTTCGATAGATGTGGCCAGCCCACTGCCACTTCAGCTTGCTTATCAATCCTATGTGCTATGTCTCCAACTTGCGTTCTCAGTCGGATAAAACAGCCATAGTTATTGTTAAAATTATTAATATAGAATAAGATTTATATTAGTGTATGATGCGGTTGATATGATGAAAATTTCTCCAAAAACCCCTAAACTAAACAAGAGTAAAAAAAATTCGCAAAGAAATTCCCCATTGATTTTTAATTATTTTTTAAATATCATCATTTTTGGGTTAAATCCATAGTTTTTGCTAAAATAATAATTTAAACTCTTTTAAAGCATTAGATTATTAGAACATTTATAAATAAAAGGTTATACACTTTTATTTTAGGAAATAAATGTATTTACCACCCAAATATGACCATAGGAAAAAAAATGACACATTTATTTTACAACATTTTCTGTGCTGCATTGTGTCTGAAGTCGGTTAAACTACCACCCGGCTTCGTTTTCGGTAGCTGTATTGAGATACCCTGTAGAAGCAGTATGTAATTTCTCTGAGCAAAGCATAATAAGCTTATTGTGTGCATTAATATTGCCGTTGCAGTTTAATGCTAAGCACAGTCCTCTCCCAAAGTACGCCACAGAACCCGGTCTGCTGCTTTATGCATCTAGTCGCAAACCTCTTGGATTGAAAACACCTAATATTCTAATTCTAAATATAACTTCACAATACTAGTTCCTATTTTCAAAATATACATATGCTTATATAGAAAAAAATATCTGTGGTTGAATTCTTTCCATTTTACTAGTGTGGTTTGTAATTAATACATGAAGTTATTGAGTTTCGTAACTTGACGCCATTGAGATGTTGGTCCAAGGCTGGATTTGCTTATTTCACCATTATGAATTATTATTTGCTGGTCGTAAAACAAGTTTCGTATTAGTAGGTATACATACCCATCGCTATATTAATTTAATCTTACTAATATTACAAAGGCGATAGTTTGTGCGTTTATTACTTCGTCATGGTCAAAGGGCTGTGCCAATTTCGATGAAATTTGGTATGAAGGTAGCTATTGTAGTAACACATAGGCTACTTTTTATCCTGAATTTTTTAGTTCCCCTGGAGTATCAAGAAATCCTAATATATTAGTTATTCTTTCATACTTAAAGGCATCGTATGGAACAGGAGTTGACAAATTATGTTCTTAGAGTCATGAAAAGGCAGTATAAACTACGGCAGTCACATTGAGTTTAAATATTAATGAAACATACGCGTAATATGTGAACTGAACTCAAAAAATATGTGCATCCAAGCGAACCGGGCCATTTTTTAGTACAATTTTGATACGAACTGTGTCTTCTGAAATATTGTTTATTGTAATTTATGGCATGTTATAGCGCTTACCAGTTAATTTAAACTTACAAACAATACATGTTATAAATGAGTACATCATTGAGATAATATACTAGAGGGGACACTGCAAACAAAATGTTTGTAACAAAATGAAGGGTACATTCTATTTCTGTCTCTGTCACGGCAACGAAGTAACATTATCTTCTCTCTCGCTTCACTTTGTACCCTTGCGCATGCACCTTACGCAGAGATTTTGTTCCCGATGTCCGCTCTAGTTGAATACCTCAATGGAGTACATATATGCCTGCATAGTGAGATTGTACATTAAAAATATTTGTTTGTACGGTTCCAGGAATCTTGTGAAGAATTAGAGAAGCACATAAACCAATCGTGTGCAGAAGTGACCCGCGCCGTAGAGCGACGTCGCGACGAGTTGATCCGCGCGGCTCGCCACTCGCGCTCGCAGGCCGTCGCCAACATGCGCTCGCTCACATCACACGCCGCGCAGAAACTTCGAGAAGCCACAGCTCTACTGCACTTCTCCATTGAAGCTTTAAAAGAATCCGACAACGCCGCCTTCCTTCAAGTACGTTCTATAGGGATTTCTATATTTTTCTACTATTGTATTCTATAAGCTTATCGAACACCTGCCCCCTTAAGTTATAAAAACCAACATGACCATGTAAAGCATTGATACGCAAAAAAAAATGCTATTTTTGCTTGTCAAATTAAGATGGTAATGGCGATAGGCTCGCTACCAATCACATCGTGAGAGGAAACATACAAAACGAAATGTGGGTGTCCTGGTACCTTTGCCTACCCCTTCTGGGAGAAAGGCTTGACTTTATGTATGTGTCGGGGTGTTCTTGTGTAAAACCCATATGTTAAATAATTGTAAATCGGCCCTTAGGAATCTACGGGTAGTTGTAGAAGTAATTTTATTAAAGGAAACCCGATTGTGGTTCTATTTCACTACCCACAGTCAGAGTAAGGGTGGGAGCATGACAGTTTGCAAAATAAAGCGCGTCCGGATCGTAGACAAGATATATTCGAGATCCAGCAGTCGGCAGTGAAACAGTGACAAACGCGTGTTTACTAAAGTGTATGTGTAAAGTAACAAGTTGTCGCAGATATTCGGATAAATCGTTAATCCGTTAATTATAACGTGTGGTGATAATTATAATTAAATAATTAACACAATGAGTTTTATATATCCGACCATCCGACATCAGAAGTGGGATCGTCCTACGCAGTATAGCCGCAACCGCTTGGTTATCGACATCAGCTGGCGCAGATTCTGACACAAACTTCGTGGACTCTATGATGAAAAGAAATACAGACGGCAGGTGCAGAGCACGCCCCGCCGCGCCGGTCCGAACTGTTGTATCGGTGCAGCAAAATCAAATCTTAATACATAAGACCTACTTAGTAGTTGGACCAAAAACAAGCCCACTGAGTTTGATTCGCTGGATCAATTCACAGCTGGGTCGTGTCGCGTTATTTCCAGTGGTAAAGTAAGCCCGCTGAGTTTGTTTCGCCGGGTCTTCTCAGGACAGGGCCGCGTTGGATCCGGTGGTAATTTTAAAACGTTTTTACCTACGTGACGTTTCGTATATCCTCATGGTCCAAACAACGACAGGGTGCCCGTGCACTCTTATTACTCCCGAAACATAGAATCAAGCTAGGCTCGATGACAATAATCAACCCACGCATTTAAGATACTATTAATACCAAGAGTTTTTTGGAAATAGCATTTAGTAAGAGAGATTTGTGAGTTTGTAAGTGTGTTTTCATAGGCACAGTTCACATGAAATTATTGAGGGGTTTCTTTGACACCTGTGAAAAAACGAGAAGAGAAAATACAGTCTGATCTGCACAATTATGCAAAAAAAAAGGAAATTTGTTTAAGCTAAAGGGGAATTATCCCGGTCTAGCACAGTTCGGTCCAGTTTTAAAACTGAAGGAACAATCTGGCACCTGAAGGGTCTCATAGACTGGTCCAGGTATGCGTTGTCTGAAGGGAATGCTTTCCGGACCAGACTGTATCATAGAAATAATTGTAACTATTTTTCAAATTTTTATATTATGTGAACTGAGTCAGGATGAACGAACGAATGATGTATAGACAGTAGACACACACACGAGGACGTGTGCTCGTCAGTATGGCCGTGTCGGGGTGTTCTTGTGTAAAACCCATATGTTAAATAATTGTAAATCGGCCCTTAGGAATCTACGGGTAGTTGTAGAAGTAATTTTATTAAAGGAAACCCGATTGTGGTTCTATTTCACTACCCACAGTCAGAGTAAGGGTGGGAGCATGACAGTTTGCAAAATAAAGCGCGTCCGGATCGTAGACAAGATATATTCGAGATCCAGCAGTCGGCAGTGAAACAGTGACAAACGCGTGTTTACTAAAGTGTATGTGTAAAGTAACAAGTTGTCGCAGATATTCGGATAAATCGTTAATCCGTTAATTATAACGTGTGGTGATAATTATAATTAAATAATTAACACAATGAGTTTTATATATCCGACCATCCGACATATGTATGTTTTTTAAATTTATTTATTTATCATGATTACAAAAAAAATTAGTTTAATAATTCAGTAGGTATTGTAGCATTTATAAACTACAAAGGTTTGTCCATAATGTTATCTATCTACAAGTCGATGCATTTATAAAAGTGTCTATGTATGTATGTAATTAAGTTGACGCTTTAGCACCTTCTATTACTATGCACATGCCCTAGTTATAATGAAGTGTAGTTAACTGGCTGAGCGGCTATAATTGAGATTAAACTGTACATAAGGTGGGGCACATACTGTCGGCGCGCGCGCAGGAGACGGCGACCAGCCTGTGTTCGTCGCTGGAGCCGCCGCCCTCGCCGCCGCCGCTCACGCTCGACATCGAACCAGTACTGCGCACCGTCAAAACTATTAACTTCATTGAATGCATACGTAAGCCCAATTTAATTTTGTACGTTCATCAATATTGTTATATTGGTATATTAAGATAACACTCACACAGCTTTTATTATCCTCGGAATGCAGCTATAGAAAATCATATGAAACTACCAGGTAATACTGAACAAAATAATATTTATTTTTATTAACCTATGTGTTCAAAAGTCAAACAAAGCACCGGCCGCTCTATATTTTATTAATATTGTCATATTTCTATTGGCGCACATTTTTAATATCTTCGAAGTAACCAAGATGTTTAAAAAATTGGTGGCATGATATTCGTATCCTCCCTTGTAGCGACTAATGTAGATAGTGTGTAATTAATTAATGATAAGCTCCTATAATTGACAGTAAAATCAAATCAAAATACTCTTTATTCAAATAGTCTTTCACAAGATCTTTTGAATCGTTCATTTCTGCTACCACCGCTTCGGAACGTGTTGTAGTTGTGAAGAATTAGCGACGCAAGAGACTCTCTTAGCAACACGAACTGTCTTCTTTTTTCTTTTTCTATTTTTTTATATCGCCATTTACAATAGGGTTGTGTCCAAGATTTTATTTGAGCAGTAAGTAATCATTCCTTAAAAGTATCGTTTATAAAAACAAACGAATTTGAAAACAGCATCAAAATTGAATGTAAAATGACTGAGATATTAATACATTTAATAGTACGGTGGGGACACTCGTTGTCTCTTTCGCACGCGTGCACCTTATGGAAGATGACGTCACGCCGTGCATGTTGCATCCTTTTCTATCACTCCTACCACCAACTTTTATATATTTGTAACTTGCTTATTACTTAACGGATTTTAAAAATTCTTTCTGATTATGATTATGCGTAACGTAACCTTCCGATATAAACAAAAATAAAAATGTATGAAACTAGCCTATTACAATGGTTTATGAGAGTACAAACGACAGGGTTTAGAATATACAGGGTATATCAAGACTGCTACCGAAAACGAAGCCGGATGGTAGTTTTAGTGACTTCAGACACAATGCAACTAAATTTTGTGCAATGAATTGTGACGATTTTTTTTGTCATTTTTTTTCTATCGTCTTATTAGCGTGGTAAAAACATAGTTTATTCTTAAATAATAGTGTATACCCTTTTATTTGTAGAGACGCTATGGTACGCAACGCTTTAAATTTTATTATTTTAACAAAAACTATAGATTTACTACCCAAAATGGACGAATTAATAAAAATAATAAAAAAAAATTGTCGCGTTTCTTTGCGAAAATTTTAGTTACAGTATGTTTGCTATCACTAAAACTACCACTCGGCTTCGTTTTCGGTAGCAATCTTGATATACCCAGTATAGTGTAATACTGTAAAGTTTTATTGTAATGTGTAATGTTGTGTGCGCAGCGCCCGGCGCGCCGTCGATGGCGGTGGAGGCGTGCGCGGCGCGCGGCTGCTCGTGCACGCTGGCGTGGCGCGCGCCGCCCGCGCCCGCCGCCGTGCGCGGGTACGTGCTCGAGCTGGACGACGGACTCGGCGGACCGTTCCGGGTAACTACATCGCTGGAATACTTATAATATACGCAGTCATACATTTGCGACTTTAAAACGTACATATTTTGTTGTCCATCATATAGGTAGCGCTGCTATATTAGCAATGGTGGACCATAAAATTGTGGAGCCCTAGGCTAATACGACTCAGAGGCCCACTTCTTATTCAAGTAATTGTTATTGCATCACAAAACTATTTTGCATTGTGATCTAGGTTTACTGTAAAGGAAAAATTAGGAAAATAGTAGTGTTATCTATTTTAATAAAATTACCTTTAAAATACAATTTATTTAAAAAAAAAAGAACATATTGTAAAAGTTAGGCGTGGGGCTTTCGTATCTACGAGGCCCTGGGCTATAGCCCAAAAAGCTCTTAGGTAGATCCGGCCATGTATATTAGTGAAAAGTGAACCAATAAATTGCTATAAAATCCGTTGGTACTATCTATATTATTATTTATTGTCCGTCAAGTAGGAGGGCAGAAAAAAAACTAATAACTAGTTATCACTTAATAGAGAGTTAAATACGCAGGAGGTGTACTGCGGCCGAGAAACAGTTTGCACTGTGGACGGGCTGCACTACGCGTCGCTGTACTCGGCGCGGGTGAAGGCATTCAACGGCGCCGGCGAGGGACCCTACAGCGAAGTCATAGGACTACAGACCTCACCAGGTATGTTATTGTCATTACTTTTCAATTAGCGACAAACGGGTTGTGCAAATAACGTGTAAACAACCGTAAATTAAAATGGCATTGTTTTGTTATTGAGTGAACTATCATTATGAGATTCTCATCCGTAATCGAATTTATAGGTTTTAACTGGTTTGAATGTCATTTCTGAAATGGGATTTTCGTGTGGTATGGATATGTAATTACTGTCTAATAATTAATGCTGTGTCATGTTTAAAGTAGGTAATGGTTCTATTCGTCACCAATATCGAGTATTAGGGTTCGAACCCGTTACAAAGTGACAGTCAAAATGTTCAATTCCGACTAACAGTTTAGAATAGCGACTAATTGGACCCCGAAAAACTAATTAAATTTCCTCATATTTGCTAGAAATATCACTTCTGCTCCCCTCCTATATATAGCATAGCGTGATAATATACAGGGTATCTCAAGACTGCTACCGAAAACGAAGCCGGGTGGTAGTTTTAGTGACTTCAGACAAATTGCAACAGAAAATGTTGAAAAACAAAGCGACAAATTTTTTTTTGTTATTTTTTTCCTATGGTCGTATTTGGATGGTAAATTCATTTTTTTCCGAAAATAATATTGTATACCCTTTTATTTATAAAGACGCTAAGGTATAAAAGAGTATAAAATTATTATTTTAGCAAAAACTATGGATTTATTTACCACGCAAAATGACGATATTTAAAAAATCATAAAAAAAAATTGTCGCGTTTTTTTGCGAAAATTTTAGTTGCATTGTGTTTGTACTCACTAAAACTACCACCCGGCTTCGTTTTCGGTAGCAGTCTTGAGATACCCAGTATAGCCTATAACATTTCTCGATAAAAGTACTATCCAACATTGAAATAAATTTTCAAATAGGACCAGTGGTTCCTGAGTCTAGCGCGTTCAAACAGACAACAAACTCTTCTTTCAAAACCTTTATAATATTATTATAGATGTGAGACCGGTATATCGATGTTTGACGTATAGTCAGCAACATAAGTCACTGAACACATTACATTTTTTGATAACCTTTTTATGATTTAAAATTTGTACGTACTAGTCTGTAGTCGTAAAATATAACTATGTAAAGTCATCTATGCCGAGAAGTGCCATACGATATTGAAAATAATTATTATATTGGATGATAAGACAATTTCAAATCTCGTGACTGTGTAGCGACTTATGTTGCTGACTGTACATATGTAATGTGGTAATGTATGTGTGTGTGTACAGTGGCGTGGTTCACGTGGGACGCGCGCGCTCGCTCCGGCGGCGCGGAGGGCGGCGTGTCGGTGTCGGCGGACGGACTGTGCGCCGCGGCGGCGGGCTGGCAGCCGCGCGTGCTGCTCGCCGACCAGCCGCTGGCGCGCGGCCTGCACTACTGGCGCATGCGCATCGACAGATACGACGCCGACGCTGATCCGGCCTTCGGTATTGCGAGGGCTGATGTCGCGCGGGATAAGATGCTCGGTCAGTTAACTCTCCTAAACTATATAATATTAGCGTCCCGGCCCAGCTTCACCCGGGTACAAATAGATTTCTATATGTATTATACATATAAACCTTCCTCCACTCTATCTATTAAAAAAAAACACATCAAAATGATGTGGTTTTTTTACTTTTTGCGTACTTTTAAACATTTAAGCATACAAAGGGACATAGGGACAGAGAAAGCGACTTTGTTTTATACTATGTTGTGATTATATATTATGCAGGTTCGGACGCGCTGGGCTGGGCGATGTACATCGACGGGTCGCGGTCGTGGTTCGTGCACGGCGGCGCGCACGGCGGGCGCGCGGCGGGCGGCGTGGCGGCGGGCGCCACGGTGGGCGTGCTGCTCGACCTGGCGCGCGGCACGCTGCGGTTCACTGTCGACGACCGCCCGCAGGTACTGCACTGCAACACTACCTTTACCCCCTACTTAGGCTGATTTTAGAGTCACGCTGACCGTCAACGCTGACAGTTGTAATGTATGCGCTTCTAAACCCCGCCGCACATGCTCATACCATCGACACGTGAGCAAATGCGGAGTTTGTTACTACGCCATAGGTTTTAATACCACCACTCGCACGCGGCTCGTGACGGCCAATACGAGTAGTATAGGATCCCGCCATACATCGACCTTCACCGAGATGTTTATTTGATGAAACCTATTTTATATGCAATTTAATATGTCAATAAATATATTGTATATGGGTTGCCTTGCAAATTTCAGTCCAGAATACGATTAATTAATTATTAAAAAAAAAATTTTTTTACACATTTCACCTGTTTGATTATTAAACAAATTCTATACCAATCGAAAGTATGAAGCCCATAGAATATGTAAACGTTAGGTTGCCTATTTTTTTCCGGTCACAACCCTCAGGTTGCCAGGTAACACAGAACACAGCATATACGAGTCTATCGCTGTCCTTTTCATTCTCAAGAATAAATAGCATGCGCACCCTCTTTCTTTATGAGCGGACTTCGAACAGCTGCTATGCTGTGTCACTCGGAGCAATATTTCACTTTTCTAAATTCGACAACCGCAATTCGGGACTGATTTTTCGCAGGCAACCCTATACCACCGTGTTCATAATAAAATGATCTTTATTTTCATTTAATTTCCATTCAATAATCAGACCGGCGCAAAATGCTAGTAGCGATTTACCTGTTTATACCTGGCAACCTGAGGGTTGTGACCGGAAAAAAATAGGCAACCTAACGTTTACATATTCTATGGGTTTCATACTTTCGATTGGTATAGAATTTGTTTAATAATCAAACAGGTGAAATGTGTAAAAAAAAATTTTTTTATTTTAATAATTAATTAATCGTATTCTGGACTGAAATTTGCAAGGCAACCCATATACAATATATTTATTGACATATTAAATTGCATATAAAATAGGTTTCATCAAATAAACATCTCGGTGAAGGTCGATGTATGGCGGGATCTTAGACTAGAGTGTGAGCATGTACGGCGAGTGTAAGGAGCGTTTTAGAACAACGCGTAGTTGTCTGCGCTGACCCCCGACCGTAAGCTACGCGCTCAGCTGTCAGCTCCGACAGTCGGCGTGCGGTCAGCGTCACTCTAAAATCAACATTAGACTATAGAGAGAGTGCTTGCACTTCAAAAACGTATAGAGGCACAAAGTTATCTGACCCGGTGAGAGAGTCGCTGTAATCGAATTTGGTGTTGCCATTAAAAATAGATATAGCAATAAAGTGGGTAAAGTAAGATTTTTCAATCCGATCAATAGTGTCGGGAAAATGAGTGGACCAGTTTCATATGCATGTTTTTTCCTTCACAAGATTTCTAACCAATCGCTCCCCCTTAAAGAAGTCAAAACCCTTAAAAAGTTATCTGTATCAGCCCATACACGTCCCACTGGAGGGTACGGGCCTCCTCTGTAATCGAGAGTACGATTGAGGGTAGTTAGGCCATATCACAGGCTATATAGTCCGCCGCGCTGGCCTAATGCGGGTTGGTGGACTTACACAGGTACCATAGAAATTCTTATAAATCGCTTTGGTATGCAGGTTTCCTCAAGATGTTTTCCTTCACCGTTTTTGTGTGTGTTTATTGACTATCAATACACGCATGACTCCGAAAAGTCAGAGGGGTACTCTGAGATTCGAACCCGCAGCCACCGTGAAATGTGGTTGTGGTCATTGGTGGTCCATTTACCAACAGGCCACCACACACGTAACGATGAATTTTAGTTTAGGATATGAACTAACATCTATTGTACTAGTACGTACAAAGTTCTGTTTTCGTGGAATTTATTTTGAAAAGCTGACAACACAAACTTGTGGCAACAGCTACACGATGATACAATTTTTCGAAGGGTATTATTGGTATCTGAAGCCGATTTTCTTCCTACGTAAAATTTAATACCTGAAGTTTAACATTCCTAGCATCACTTTTTAAAGTTTTCGGCAATTTTCACTAGTTTTAAATAATGCAGGAAAAATAAATACATTGAGTAAACAACTAATGGCCGATATGACAGCGACTGGCAGATAGACTGACATTCTAAATGACGTATTTGTTTCCACTTTTGGCCACCGGGCCAGGTATCTTTGTGGCTCTATAGAAACGTGATTGTCAACAGAAATCGACTTTTTTTTTAATTAGTGTTCATAAATCGACGTTTTTAAATCGTATGATAATCTACTTTCCTAAGATATTTCATGAAAATTTCAAACGTGTTTGAAGTCGATCAACGTGCTCTAGTCGTGATTTAAAGCCTAAACCTCTTTCAATCCCGGAGACGGCCGGCCTCAGCATATAATATAGTGTAGTGTGTGGAGACTTACTTACATCTACACAACAATCGTAATATAGAAACAACTTGAGTGACGTATCAGCGCATACTCGAAACTCAAGTAGTAGGCTCTATTCCGCTCCTACTTCTACTTAGGCGCTATCCCGACCAGCGCCAGAACTCGAGTTTCGCTAACGAACAAAAATATTTATAGTTTGTCGTATCATAGGTTATGAGCACTGCTTCCCATGAACATCGACAACTCTGGATCATGGATGCGTTGACGGCCCATCAAATTGGGAGGCGAGTAGGCAATCTCACTCACCGAACGAAACCGCTACAGGGAAACAATCGCTTTACGTATATTTTCTGAGACAGTAGTCCCGTCCCATACGAGGAAGGGCGGATCCAGCTTTTATGCCAGGAGGGGAGGGTCATATAGTTCTTGTCAGAACACTGGGTACTATTTCGATACTCGAATTCGTAACAATGTTTTTTTTTAAGTTGTGAACACACACATACTTTTTTACTTTATTTATCGACATATAAATAATTAATTGTGCTAATAAATTTTCAAGAAGATAAAAAATGTCGATCTAGAGCCAGCCCGGGGGACCCCCCATGACCCCCCTGACCTCCCCCATGGATCTTGCATAAGAGCCTCTGATGCTGAGCGCACGTTTGGTGTTGCAGGGCGACATCGCGTTCACGGGTCTGCGCGGCGCGTTCTACCCGGCCGTGTCGCTCAACCGCGGCGTCGCCATCACGCTGCAGCCCGGCCTGCCGCCGCCGCCGGACTTGCTTATGGCGCAGCTCACCATACAATAACTCATCAATCCCGCCCATTTTCCTTCGAGTCTAAATTAAGCTAGTCGTAGAATTGAAAATGTGTTAGCACACATAATATACTGATTTTATTTATTGTTTTTGTACACATCAAAACAGTCCAAAAGAAAGGAGAGTTCTTCAAAGAACGAATGCCGCTGTACGATTGGTTATTAATATTATCTCTTGTAATGAAATAGTAAGAAAATACTTGTCTTTAACATTCAAGTAATCTTAGTTCGAAATCGGTCTGATCTCAGTGATGTAGGGATTGTTAATAATATGCCATATTACATAATAACGACTAATAAACGTTAGGTGCTAAATTTCAATAACATCGTATGCATCATCATTATCTCACAATAAATGCAAAAACGCATTGAATTTATACTTATTTATGTTTAAAATGTTGTAACCGCTCCGTAGTATAATATTCATATAAACCTAATATATTATTGATATAGGTAATAGATAGAGTTAGGATGTAAATCGTATTTTATGTAAAATACGAAATATTGTTGCGCAAAAAAAAAGTGTACCGAGTGTAAGATAAAACTGAATTAATTATCAAATCGCGGTTCAATATTTTGATATCGCATTGAAGAGCCATTTCAGCTGAACTTATTGCTGCTAGTATATTGGAAGTAGTTAGGTTATTCAATTGTACTTAAACAAGGAAGGTATCTGAATACCAATTTAGAAATATTTAGAATAAAAAATAGAAACGTGGAATGTACCTACATTATATAAGTTGCATTTCCATTACTTTTAACATTTTGTTTACTGCTGTAATATTTTTATACTGCATTTGTATTGTTATGCAGCTGTCAGTTAATAATGAACTGCTTTTTATTATGGATTATGGGACTTGTTAAACTTGGTTATTTCTGTAAGCGAATACAGCGGATAGGAAGTTGATAAAAAAAATAACAGAAAATCCTTGTTTTTGTGGAGAATATAGTTCATACTTTACGAAGTGAACTGTGGTAGCTATATATTGTGCTGATTTTAGTACTGTTATAACTGTATTATATATCATGCTATTTTCCGTCGTCATGCACTTTTGTCCAGTCACGTAATAGTTGTGTGTGATCGCTACTTGTGCACTATACTTTAATGGGGGACCTGAATGTAACTATGAATTCCAACGCTTATTTTGTGTACGCCATATCATAATTTATAATATATAGCGCATTTTACGTTTTAAGTAAAAAAGGATAACGTTACTTTCCGTAAAATATAAAAGCGTGGAACTTCGTTATAAGAATACGTATTTATTACCATTTAAGGTTTGCTTGTGCTAAGTTATAATCATAATGTTATATATGTACTTAAATTGACTGACTTTCATTATATATTTACTTAAGAATTTTGGTTTTTGTTACTTTATATTTTTAGTAGCAGTACTGTTTAGAAACTGTGAAGATATTGCCATAAATATGCAAATAAATCAAAATTAATAACGCATACAGATATTTACCCCTTTGAACATTCTATAATTTTTCTTTATTTTAACTGTTTTTCAAACTTAAAAAAAGCAATTGTTCGAACCGTTACACCTCCGTAACGAAGGCTCTAGAAAAAAAATCATTTCGGCGTGAAACTGAAAATTCTGAATCGCAATTTTTTTCCCCAAAATGACCGTTACCGATGTTATTGGTACTACTTACAGGCATTTATTAGTATTGGAAATATCTCGTGATCCACGTGATAATGAAGTTCACAGGACTTCCGAGATAGTTTACGATGGATCGAGTATTGGCCATTTTGCTTTTAGAATCCATGAGTGAGCCCATTACGCTTATGAAATACATAACAGCTAAAGCATAATCAGGTAAACTGGTAATTCTTGTAGACACAGTCTATCATTTGAACCAACATCTATTCCATCTATCTATTCGTTGGTTTTATTTGACATACCCAATAATTTACTATTTTATGCAAAACAAATATGTAATATGCATTCAGGGCAAACTTTGGCACTACCGGGACAGCCTGGCGAATTTGCTACAACGCTCTCCGTGTGTCACCCAAGCGGTTGTCTGATAGCGGCCTTCGCCAGGCTTTACAACGCCACCGTGCACATCATGGAAAAAATAAAAATAGAAGATGGCGTGAAGAGTTTATTTTCTCTTTTTTTGGTCAATATTTCAACAACAATATACTTTAAAACAGAAAATGATCACTGATTTTAAAACAATGACACTGCAAGTATAAGGAAGTGTATAAT
This sequence comes from Hyles euphorbiae, assembly GCA_023078785.2. Taxonomy (NCBI): domain Eukaryota; kingdom Metazoa; phylum Arthropoda; class Insecta; order Lepidoptera; family Sphingidae; genus Hyles; species Hyles euphorbiae. The sequence goes on from CM041040.1 coordinate 8,354,865, forward strand.
ATTTCCGAGGGCATGATTTGTCCATACTATATAATTATATAAACACTTCATAAAATCTATTTGATATGCTATTTTCGTTACAAGTACCATAAAATAATATTGCGCATTTGGAGATAAAATACCAAATAATAATACAGTACTACTATACCCACTTGTCAAATTATCAGCCTGTTATTTTTTCAACACGATAACACACAATGCACGAGGCAGTTGATACAAGTGAACACGATTGCCTCAATAACATAAATTAACCTAAATCCAATTACACAATGGCACCCTGGACATTACAACTTCTTTAAGGCCTTTTGTGTTTTTAAAATATATTATTTCTTTCCTAAAAGCTGCATAAATTATCGTATTTTAACACATTCATTTACCTCATGGTGGAAGACAATTATAAAAAGTAGGTACAATTTCAATATTAATATCAATACAAGTAAACACCAAATGGCCATCATGAATTTATATCACAGATATATTTGTAAGAATCGATTTCACTGGATCCGTTACAACTTCATGTTACCAAATTCAAAGACTAAATCTGAATACATTATATTACATTGTGGATCTATCACTAACCAGTAATAAGTGAAGTATTCGAATCACAGTCCACTTTGTAGTACATATGCAGATATACAGACGAAATTGACATTTGATGATAGCCATGAAATACAGGAGACAAAAATAAAAGCAGTGCCATTTTTAAACTGAACTTCGTAAGTAGTCTGAACATCAGATTTTGGTTGACCAAATTATTTAGAAATACTCTTCACTTGAAATCCCGAAAAGTTTTTATTCCCCAGAGAGCAAAAAGGCTTGGTGTTATAAGGAAAACTCAAATCTCTCTAAATAAAATTCCCCAGATTGAAGAATGCCCTATGTCTTCAAGCCGCAAAAGAATAGTACATTCTCTCATCTCGTTACTTGTAGTCACAGATATCAATCTTCAACAAGTTTCCAAAATAAAAATAAAAAGAAACTTCTCCAATAAGGTAAGGAAGGCAAGTCAGAGCTGGAATTACTATTGGCAATTTCCTAGATAATATTCATGTGTGAAAGAAAAATCAACTATAAAATATGAATTATTATTCAACTCTGATCATTCCCAACCATAACCTTATATCCAGCGGTTAAAGCACACGCCCTAACTGTGACTATCACTGCTTCAACATAAACAATAATGTAATGACAACTAATACACTTCAGCTTTGCCAATGTAACATTCACATTCACAGAGAACAAATTATCATTGTTGAACCAATTTTATACCAACACTTCTTCATTTCATTGACTTTTATATTTGTTCAAAGTAAGTTAATGTCACTATGACCTTGCTGATATAAAACACGGCTTGATGGAACTAGGCATTATTTCAAGCAGTCAGAAATAACACCAATGATGCTGGTTTTAGCAATAATCCGAGATAATAAATGTTGTTTGAGCTAGTCTGTTTACCTACCCATATCAGACATAATGTGTTCTTTTTAAAGAAAAAGTAATCCTGTGCTAGCTCAAATCGTTATACATTATGGATAGGTACACAATTGATATCTGTGGAGTCTACCACAATTTATGTATGTTCTGACAAATTTAGATAGACTCCCACAGTTAATATTCCGATAAATATTTTAGGTTTTAACAATGAAGTAACCCACGCACAGTATCCAATATGGACAAAGAGCGCGTTGTACCTACTGTAAGTCCTGATGTTCGTTTTTATATACACTTTAAAAAAGTAACCCATCGCAGGTTAAAGTCTTTTCACGATAAACTATGTACACGCACATTTTGTTACAATAAATTCATTACACTTTTTACAAATAAGTTTTTTGTTTTTGTAATTTTAAACTATTTCCATTCACAAGTCAGCAAGTCCAGATAGTGGTAGCGTGCGTAAAACGCGAACGCGTGACCTTCGCATGGCGTTACTTGTCTGCCGAGTCGTCGTCCTCGGGGCGCGCCACGTACAGGGCCGGGTCGATCACTTTGGGGATCGGTTTGATCTCTGTGCCCAACTCTTGCTCGATGCGATGCAGGGCGAAGCGATCGTCGTAAGTGATTAGATTGATGGCAATACCCAAATGACCGAACCTTCCTGAGCGACCGATGCGGTGAAGGTATGTCTCTGCCATACGCGGAAAGTCGAAGTTGATCACAACATTGACAGCTTGCACGTCGATACCTCTAGTGAACAGGTCGGAACACACTAAGTTACGGCAGAGCCCCGCTCGGAAGTCATGGAACACGCGATTGCGGTGCGCCTGCGCCATCCGCGCGTGTATGTAATAGCAACAATAACCCAACTCTGTAATCTTCTTTGCTAATAGTTCCACTCGCTGAGTGGAATTACAGAATATTATTGATTGGTTTATTTGCAACTGAAAAAAAGAAATACATTTCAAAAATAATACATATCTGGCTATACATATAAATAAAGAAATAAATAAATAAATAACACCCAACAGTCACCGCATACATAGTCCTGACCCCACACTAAGATCGAGTCTTGTGTCGTGGGTATCAGGAACTACGAGACTTCGGTCTCACAAACACCCAGACCCGGAAGAAATAAACTCATTTGCAAAAAAAACGGGCACCTAAGCAATGAACCATTTCAAATGTTACTATTGGTTTGTTTGATAATTATAGGTAGTTTTACTTTCGCAATTTTGTAAATTAATAAGCAAATAATCGTTTTCGTCAGTATTATCATAAAATTTTGATAAAATGTATGGGTTTTAATGCTAAAGTTCACTAGTAGTGTAAGCTCGCTAGTAGTGCATATGCTCGTGAAGTAAAAGTTAACAAAGATTTTTGTTTGTTTTTTCTTTAATAAAGTAAAAGCAGATAAATGTTTAGTATCGAGTGTGACCCCCTCTAGCTGAAATCACGGCTTGAATTCGTCTGGGTATGCTAGCGAGGATATCCCGGATACTTGCTTGCGGAATACATTCCCACTCCGCGGTAATCACATTCTTCAGCTCTCTGATGGTCTGCGGAGCCGGTTGTACTGATCTCACGCGTCGTTTCAGAACGTTCCAGACATGCTCTATAGGATTGAGCCTGGTTCTGGAAGAAAACCATGTACTCTACCACGGGATAATCGTTTTCTTGTGAGTCGCGCATTGAGAAATCGCAAGTCTTCGTATGTGGACCTTAAGAACAACCTCGAAGAAGTAAGAAATGTGCATATTAGTCTATGGACGGTCAGGAGGAGGCTTCTCGCGGCCAATATACGCAGTCATCGCCCGGCCCGCGGCCCTATGTTACTCCGTGAGCACAGAGTTGCCAGGCTTAGGTTTGCTCGAAATTGTGAGTCATGGACTCAAGAAGACTGGAATAGGGTATTGTTCTCCGATGAAGCCAGGATATCTCTGTTCGGTGAAAATCGAGGTCGGCGAGTGCTACGAAGACGAGGAGAACGCTTTTCAGAGGCTTGTTTTGAAGAAATCACACCTTATGGTGGGGGCTCTGTTATGTTTTGGGCAGGAATAAATTCAATGGATCGTACAAAGTTAGTCTTCATTGAAAACGGCTCACTGACTGGACATCGATACATAACGGAAGTTCTAATTCCTCATGCACAACCCGCATTGGCCGCTTTAGGCGAAGACTCAATTTTTATGGACGACAACGCTCGCGCCCACCGGTCTGGCGATGTGGAAGCGTATGTGCAAGAGGTCGGCATTCGTCGTTTGGATTGGCCAGCTCGAAGTCCCGACCTCAATCCTATAGAGCATGTCTGGGACGTTCTGAAACGACGCGTGAGATCAGTACAACCGGCTCCGCAGACCATCAGAGAGCTGAAGAATGTGATTACCGCGGAGTGGGAACGTATTCCGCAAGCAAGTATCCGGGATATCCTCGCTAGCATACCCAGACGAATTCAAGCTGTGATTTCAGCTAGAGGGGGTCACACTCGATACTAAAAATTTATCTGCTTTTACTTTATTAAAGAAAAAACAAACAAAAATCTTTGTTAACTTTTACTTCACGAGCATATGCACTACTAGCGAGCATACACTACTAGTGAACTTTAGCATTAAAACCCATAAATTTTATCAAAATTTTATGATAATACTGACGAAAACGATTATTTGCTTATCAATTTACAAAATTGTGAAAGTAAAACTACCTATAATTATCAAACAAACCAATAGTAACATTTGAAATGGTTCATTGCTTAGGTGCCCGTTTTTTTTGCAAATGAGTTTATATGTGGGCCGCACAAACATTTCTCTCGGTGCGGGGATCGAACCCGCACCCTCTCGTTTCACAGGCGGCATCTAACCAACTGCGCCGCGGAGGCTGTCATAGAATGATATAGAAGTGAAACTGAAATATTTATTTGTAGGGTATGAACAAGTTTAAAAACATCAATCAGTTAAAAATTTAATAAATTTTATTTGTTTAAATGTGTAGATAAGAAGGGTATGCAAAGGTGGGAATAGATTGATTTGAAAGTATGAGTGTTTTTAAAAGTAAAAAAACAGGAAAATTGTATTGTATTAAAGCTGAAGGCAATAATTGCCATAAATATGAAAATACAACTAACCTTGGAAAAAAGAGTGTTTAAACAATGTACTTTTTGTCTTTCTTGTACAAATGCGTAATATTGTGTGACACCCTTTAGTGTAAGTTCTTCCATTAGATTTATTTCATATGGTTCCCTCAAATGCTTTTCCATGAACTGTTTAACACTCAGAGGGAATGTGGCAGAGAAGAGCAAGATCTGGCGTTCTTTTGGTAATCTAAAAACAGCTGGAGTTAGTATAAAAACATTTTAACTGTACAATTTGCCTTATATATACAGTGGCATCACTGACCTTGATATAACCATGTCCAACATCCCTTTAAAGTCTTGAGAAAGAAGTTTGTCTGCTTCATCAAGAACCAGCATCCGACACTGATCCATTTTGGCTACTTGTTTATCCATGAGATCAATCATTCTACCAGGCGTAGCTATTATTACTTGAACTGTAAACAAATCAGACTTCAGAACATGATCATTACTCAATCAACATTTCTATAATATATTTGGGTTACAATATCTCTTTACCATTTTGATAAATACGCATTATGTCATCTCGAAGATTTGTTCCTCCAGTTGTAACCATAACACGAATGTCTGTGTGCTTCGCCAGTTCAATACATATTTGTGATGTTTGGAGTGCTAACTCCCTAGTTGGTACCACAATTAAAGCTTGAATAGCATCTTTTTTTGGATCCACCTGAAATAATTTCCACAGTATTAATTATAAATCAATATAAAATACATTTTATGAGCAATAATAAATCAATTGTCAGATTATGGAATTATCACTTATAAAAAGTGAAGGGGAATCCAAATATCTCATCATATATTTATTTAATAATAATACAAATAATTAAAGTTAATGTTCATTTCATGCAGTTGCATTGCATGTTGCGTTGCATGCAGTTGCATTTGTACAAGATGTAGATAATAAAAATACTTTACACCCATAGCAAAATGTGTTATAATTTGTCTCATGTTTTTTGTAAATATTTCATCTCAATTTAATTTATAATATTAAACATGTGGTCATACCTGTTCTAACACTGGAATACAGTATGCGCCGGTTTTACCAGTTCCATTTTTAGCTCTTGCAAGAATGTCTTTACCACTAAGCGCAATGGGGATAGAAGCCTCTTGAATAGGAGATGGTTTCTCCCAGCCTTTTTCAAATATACCCATCAGCAACTCTCGCTTTAGGCAAAACTCTTCAAACTCATTACCTCTTGTATCTGTCACATCCTAAAATCATAAATTATGACTGTTTCATTTTACATGTAGTACAACATAAACATTGGAAAGTAATCAAAAGTTTAATAATATGTCTGACACAGTAGTTCTATGTAAACTTTACAGTTATTTTCAAAAATTTTAAGATTTATTTTGTGTAACATATTTTACTTGCATTATTATGAATATTTATGTCATCATCCTAAATGGGTCATGGTTGATGTGAATTTTTACTATCCATAAATTTATATAAAAAACATAATTTTCAAAAATGTTAAGAAAATAAAATTATTTTAGTGTTTAAAAATGAGATTTATGTTATGTCATATTACATAGTAAGGTGCTATTTAAGAATGGTATCATAAAACGGCAAATGATGTAATAAACTCCAGTACAATAAAGAGATAATAGAAAAAAATATGAAATTAAACAATATGACATTATTCTGGTAGCATCTTCATTCTTATACTGTTTCCAATTAATTTATTTTAAGTTATTATCAGTTAATTAAAATATCAGTGAGGCACTGAAATACAATAATCAAGTTTAAGTAACCTAACAATAGCAGACTATTGTGTTATAAATTATTTATATTTACAAAACAGTAGATTATACAAATATTAATCAAAGGGTTGCCTGGAAATTATCTAGAGTGATAAGGCTACCTTTTGTACTATTATTATTGTCATTTACTGTAATCATTTCTCTTTGAAGTGCAAAAAAAGGATTAAATAAATATACAGTTAAACCATAAACACACCTTAAAACACTATAATATGTAATAATATTAAAAATATAATTAATAAGGTTGCATTTACTTAATACCGCAAAGTTAAAATTTTCAAGAAAAATAATAATATAACTTACACTAGTCTTTATTCTTCTGTCTTTTGGGGGTATTTTTAATTTTGCTTTCCATCCGATGTCGTCGATACTTTTATCGACATCTCTGCAAAAAGTCCGCAAGCGGTTACAACAAAGCGGTACGGGTTTCCATTACATAAACTAAACAAAGCGACGCATACATACCCTTTATTTTGACTGTTCATACTATTTCCGACGTGATTACTTGAACTAATTCTATTTTCGGTCATCATTTTGCCAAATTATCCCAGGAGGGATGACTAAAATTAGAAACTTATAATCACAAATACTTGTCCAAGTCCAACACTAAACAAATTTCACGAAAAGTCACTTTTATATACATAAGCTATTAGAGTTTATCACGTTCACCAGGTAAGTTCGGGAATATCTGCAACAAGAAAAGATAACACAATGTAATAAACATCGGAGATAGTCCACTATAAAATCGAGTATCTATATGTAAACGAGATTACTAGACGCGTCAACAAGCTAAGTGGTACAAATAAATAGAACTTTTTGGATATTCTCTCATCAATTTACAAGCCCACTAGCAACTACACTTACAAAATTTTAGTTCAAACATTAAAACATTGATTTTCATTTAAAGTGAAAACTAATAAAGAATGATGAGGACGATTGGAGCGGATAAAGTAAAGTCATAGATTTATCTTCAAACTTTAATATGGCCGCCATAGTAACATTGACAACTCTCAGAAGTGAGATCTTTTTCATGTTCATGTTTATGAAAATTCTCCGTTTAATCTGCTTTAGAACAAGGGATCGTTAATTGCATGAAACTAAAATAAACTTACCTTGATAAAACTTTATAAAAGACGAAGACACTCGATACACGACGACGACATTACAATAGTTTGCCAACCAAAGATAGATGTAACTGTTTTATGCAGTTGGCAATACTGACATGCGGGCTGGGTTGCTAGCATAGCCTAATGTTGAAAACAGACTATTAGGTATCAGATGCGGCTGACAGACATTCTGCGGCTGACGGACACTGCGCAGCTGAACAGCCGCAGCTGATAACATGCACGGGTCATTATTTGACTTTTTCATAACTTAGGCTGAGTTGCACAAACCAACTACATCCACCTACCTTTGCGTTTGAAAATGTCTTCGCCGTACATTTAAGACGTATTTGACCTTGCTAATGTGTGAGATTGGCATTTTCAAGGGCAAAGGCAAAGTTAGTTTGAGTAACTTTATTAAGCCTTGTTGCCTCCTCTTATAACTATTAGAAATTACCAAATTGTATAGAGCGATTTAAATGTGTGTGCACTATATAAAAAAAAATATTTAGCTCGTCTTTAAACAAATTGTCTATCGTTCATTTTCAAAATGCTAAATACTTGAATTTATGCACCTATTATTTCACTCTCTGCCCTTTCCAAAGGTCAACTGATAGAGAATGCCTAGGGCATTAAGTCCGCCTGTATATAATTATGTATATAAAGCATAAATAAAATACCCACAATTAGATCAGATTGTTTTATTTATTAGTGTGTATTTCGATTGTTGTATTACTTTTATAAATTGTGAAATGGAATGCGTACATCAAGTTGGTACCGGGTAATTGCCGGCCATCCCGGACTTACAAAAGATAAAAATAAAATGAAATAATCTTTTTGAATTCACAATGTGTTCAAAATCTATATTTATATACAGTCAATTTGTTCAGTCGTGACGTGCGGTTCGGAAAGTAGTTGTTTTTAGAGAAGAACGAACAACCAACTCTCGACCGACGACTAGAAGCAAATACTCTAGTATAACTCATAACATAAGGGATAATATCCTCAAAACCTTTTTAATAAAATATTGGTCTGTGGCCAAGCTATACGGTGATTTTCTGAAAACACGCTAATTATAAATAATTTTAGTTTTCTGACGCGATAGTTTTTCATTTTTCATTTGGTAACACTGATTGTCAGCTTGTCGTGGTTTGTCACTTGTCACTTGTCAGTTGTCACTTCTCATTTGTCATTTGCTAACAATCAAACAGTGTTGAATTTTGATAAAGTGTTAGGGCAAATTTTTCATAAATTGGGCTTTAGTTATGTTTATTGTTGTTTAAAATAAAATCCCTTTAAAAAAATCAGCTTTTTATGTTTATTACAAAATTTTTGTACTTAACTGTATCATAATGTAAGTACTAGTCTGTTGAGTATTTTTAACACGATAACAATAAACAAAATTCTAGGGATATTTTTTTTTCTACGTACAATACACTCACCATAATTATATGGGTTATTATGGAAATGGACGATTATTTATAGAATCAATAATAGGTCACTGGCACATAACATTTTACACAAATGTTTTCTTATTTATTGGGAGGATCAAGGACATTTACTGATAAATTTTTTATATTATTATTGAATATGTGTGAAGCAAAGGATTGTTTCTTCTCAGGACGGAATATTGGAAATCACAGGCACGAAAATATTGTGAATTCTGCAAATGTTGGTTTGCTGATAACAAAGTGGTAAGCTTTATGTGTGGTGGTTTTTAATTTAAATACTTATTTATATTAAAAGAAGTAATTCAAATTTTTATTGAATATTGCAGTCAATATCATTTCATGAAAATGGAAAGCGCCACAAAGAAAATGTTCAAAAGCATATCTCACAGCTTAGTAAAAAGAGTGCAAAGGAATTCAAACAAAAAGCAAAAGTTGATAATGACATTAAGAAAATGGAGACTGCAGCTATGGCTGCTTATTTGAAAGATATACAGAATAATGCTGATCTTACCTCTCAGGTAATATTTACAAATATGGTTGTTATAATTATTATAAACCGGCAAAGCCATTCTAACTAGACTAATTTATATTACTGACACTTACAGTCTTATTCATAGTTTTGTATTTGTCTTTCAAACTGAATTTTAAAGTTTGGAAGGAACAAAGCACTTGATAATTTAAATAATGTGTATAATATACTGTCTGATTAAGACTAACAATAATTAAGCTATGCAGCTGCATTTTGCCATCTTAGCAAAATGTCCTATACCTAATTGCTATTTAGCCACCTACAGAACACTTCAGATGTCTATTGTGGTCAGAATAGTGTCAAAATATGATAGTAATAAATTTACTATTGCAAGAAGGGCTGTTCACTATTCAGTATTTTCTATTTAATACAGTGGACTCTTGGTTATTCAACAAATGTTTTACGGGGTAGTGTCGGACTATCAAATTTGAGCACCTCATACTGCAACAAATTCCATATCAAAGAAATATAAATAATGCTGAAACAAAATGTGCAGTTTTGACTCCCATTTTGAGCTATAGGCATGTCATATTAGAAGGGGCGTTGGAATAGACATGGGGCCGGATCACCAGTGTCACTGTATACTGGTTATGACTAGTCTTTTTTTACAATATTTTGTAGACATAAGAGGATCAGGGAAAAAATATCACATGTATTTTTTTTCGACACATCATTTTGATCAAACTGCTACATAATATTTTTTTCTTATAATTACATGATTGTTTTATTTTATCCTGGTCATTAATTAAAATATAACATAATAAATAGGGATTATACCCGCATTTAAATAGAATTTTCGATAAATTTTAAGATTTGTTTACTAAAAATGTAATAAACATAAGTTTTACTACAACTTATAGTAGATAGAACTATAGAAATTGATCAAAAATCATGGCATACCTAAGTTCAGTAGCTATTCTATTGCAATCTGGTTCAATGTTAAAAATTCATCGTCTGTTTTCTATTGCTTTGCATATGTTCCACATTACATTAAATTGTGGTGAAAACTGAAATCAGTGAATCATTTCTGTACATTCCAGAGTATACGAGAAATAATTGAGAAGGAGGTGCCCAGAGGGACAAATATCCATAGTTGTGAACAGCAGCAGTAGTAACTCAACACAGAAGACAACAGCTCCAATTTGGCATGAAGTCAAGAATGATGATGGCACATCATACTTTTGGAATACTGTAACTAATGGTAACTATAATTTAATTAATAATAGTATATATTTTGAGTTTTTCATGGGTTCGTGCCTCACTCACATTGTAGTTGACATGAATTAGTTACTGCCATAGTACCATTAATTTACAATAGATGACAGAAATTTAGTAGGAGATAATAAAGGGTTTTGTTATTAGTTTTAGGGTATTCCCATTTGCTTATTCTATTCATCAGCGATTAGCTACCATCTTCCACGGAGTCTAAGAATTGTTCAACATCAGTGTGTTGAGTTTGGGGCTCATTCTTTTTATGTCCACAATCAAGCTAAGATAATTGTGTGGAACGGCATGAGATAGACGTCGCGATAGTGGATTCTATCTGGATTCTGGACTGAACTGCAACTACCACAAGGAGCATTGTAGTCACTTTGTCTGGCCGGTATAGAAAAAGAAACAGACGTAGTTCTATGATGGATCTGCCTAGATATAATTGTGCTCTAAATTATTTTTTTCCTTGAACTAATAATTGTACTACACAAGACTGGCTATTGAAAATTGTTTAACATAAAGTCTGGCTTTACTGAATGTAATTAGTTCATCGAACTCACATTGATCATATGAAAACTTAGCAAATTTAAGACTATTATGTGTATGCTATAATCATAAATAAACTATATTTGTTTTTATAGAAACCACCTGGGACACTCCGGATGAATATCTGTCTGTTGTAGACCAAGAGAAACAAAAACTAAAGGAAGAAGAAAAAAGAAAGAAAATTGACAAACAAAAGTATGTTGATATATAATTTTTATATGATGTTTCATGGTATGTTTGAATAATTTACTGTCAAAATTGATTCAGGTTAGAAAAGCAGAAAGAAGCCATTATGGAAGTGAAAGCGCACATGGCTCGTGAGAAAATGAAGGAGTTGGCAGTAAAGAAAGATGAGCCTCCAACCAAGAGTAGTGTGGCCAACTACGGACCCGCCCCGCGCGCCGACAAACCATACGGCGCCTGGACACCCATCGTCATCAAGTATGTTATTGTACATCATACATGTCACTTATAAACATCTTCAGGGGCTTAGCCAAGTTGAACAATCGTAATCACAAGGAGAAGTCTAAAAAAATTATGGTCATGACATTTAACATCGATAAATCACGTGGTAAGAGAAAACGAATAGAAAAATCCTACCCAAAATACAACTTTTATATTCGTTCGTTAGGAAAGAATAGAATACAATCGTTTTCTACAACGCCAAACGCTAGCTAGCTCCCATAGGAATGCTATGCTATCCAAGTGGCAATTTGACAAGTGTAAACAAAACGTTAACGCTTACGCCGAGGCGTTAACCTCCTCTACAATTGGTAGTACAATTGAGTATTGTTAGGCCATATAGTCCACCTCGTTGATCTAATACGGGATGGCGGACTTTACACACCATAGAAATTTGACAAATCGCCTTGGTATGCAGTTTGCCTCACGAGGTTTTCCTCGACACCATAGTAATATTTTCCTCTAAGGTTCAAGTGCGTGGTGATTGACTACCAATACACATGATTCCGTAAAGACAGAGCCGTGCGCTGGGATTTAAATCCGCGATCACCGTCAACAATGTTGGCAACCGCCTCAGGTCTGTTACTAGCCACCACACACATTATACTTAACATTTTATAATACCTATTGTTGTTACAGGAAAGTAGAAAATATAGATTTGCAGTTACCACAACCTGATAAAGGTCCAGCTCCTCCGCCTGTCATAATGGAGCCCGAGCCGAAAATACAGTTCAAAGAGAAAAAAGTGGAGTCCCTCGGCGATGGACCCGTCGAATTTAAAAAGCGCAAATTCAACAACCCAAAAAGAAACATGCGACAGAAATTAGATGATGATTGATTTATATAAGTGCTATTAGAATATATATTTTACAAAATATGTTTAATTTACTATACATACTAATTACACGCACACACTCACATAAAACAACATTGTATTTTTTTTACGATGAAGATAAGATCTTTATGATATGCAGTTTGCTCACGATGTTTTCCTGCACCTTTGAAGTGCGGAGTAATAAAATAGCAATACACTCCATGATTCAAAAAATTTGGAAGCTCGTACGACTGGAGTACATTTTACATATTGAGGTATAATACGATTACGTCACTTAATTAATTCAAGGTCCTCGTTAGGACGTTAAATAAGAAAACCAGCCAAGTGCGAGTGGGACTCGCGCAAAAAGGGTTCCGTACCATCATCATCCCCTTCGGGCCTGAGGTCTTTCAAGCTCGGGGCCCCCTTGGACCGGGGGCCCCCTACCCTTGGTGTTATACAAATCTTTTATGATGTAAACATACTACCTATATAGTATAATTACTATTTCTGTGACAGAGAACACATTTATAGCATTTCACTTTTAGTTTGGAGGGATCTCTTTTAGGATGTGGAGTTATATTATCACTAATCTACTGAAATAGATCATTATAACTTCTTACAATTTTGTAAATATACGTATAGTATTATGATAGGAGTCGAGAAACGTGTGAGTAAATGTGTGAGGAAAATTTTCGGTTTGTCTTTTTTTTACACTTGGTCTTCTTCGGGGCCCCCCTGAGGATGGGGGCCCTGGGCACGGGCCCCGTGTGCCCTTAGTGTAAAGACGGGACTGATCATCATAAAAGAAACCCTATAAATCACGTTTGTTCCGAATAGGCACTTGTACAAATGCCTTGCGTCGGCTTGTTGTAGATAGATAGCATTGTGGACAAAGCTTTGTGGTTTATAAATGCTAAAATACCTACTGAATTATTATACTTTATATTTTGTAATCATAATAAATTAAAAAAAAATAAGATCGAGTTAAAAATGCTTAAAAATTACGTTAGTTGGATGGGAGCTCCTTTTAACATTTACTTTATTTTTACTTTAATTATTCATTTTGAAAGGTAATATACAACTAAATATTCTGTAGACATTTTAAGCGCCTTCCTGTTACCGTTATTAATATTGAGCAAAACAAGGCGAAATAAACACGGTTATTGTATGGGGACCCCCTTATTATTTACATTTTTATATTTTATTATTTGTTTGTTATAGCGGCAATGAAAATAGGTACATAATTTGTGAAATTTCAGCTTTGTAATTATCAGGGTTTAGGAGATATAGCGTGGTGACAGACAGCAGAGGCTTATTAATAGGATCCCGTTTTCACATTTTTGGTAGGTATGGAAACCCTAACAATCCAGAAATATGTATGTCTTTAATTACATTTATCTACGAAAAGATTGAGAGAGGATTGGATTTGAAATACATCTAATAGCATCGATTTGGATTTGGCTCTTGGAAATACTTATCAAGTTACAAATTATTCTGTGTGGAAATGCGAACATAACGATTCTCATTTCCGCGTGCGAATGCACCTTCATAAAAATGTTTTAAAATCGCTAATGAATGCTGTTAGAAGTTCATGAAGTAATTCAGGGCCAATAATATCTGCGTAAAATGGAGAAAGTCGTAAAACCAAATGATTTTTCGGCCTCCGGTGTTAGAAAATATTTTTGTAAGCTATCAATGAAGGCTTATGGAGCTTTCTTATTGAGCAAACGGTTCACCTTATCACTTAACTGATTATGGCTATGAGAATGTATAACTTGGATTATCATGTGCTACCTACCTCTGTAAATGGTAGCGCAAAGGGAAGGCAAACGAATTTGACCTCCGGCAATCTCACTCGTCGAACAAACAACGGCATATTATTCAATACACCCACTGAGATAGCAGTACCCCAATCCAGTCAAACCATTCCAACGGTGTATATAGTGTACCTCTTTACCACTAGAGTTTTCTATCAGAATATTTGAATATATTTTTTACAATAAAAATATGTATGATTGATATTCGCCGAGGACATATAATACACCTACATGATAACTATAGTCCATGCGTTTAGTAGCGCGCATTAATTACCTACAGCTCCATAATTCAATGAAAAGCCGTTTGTGGTTGCGTAACTTTTTACATGGGGAAAATCCTTCTGGTTCCCTGTTTACTTTGCAGTTGGTAGTGAGGATATCTGCCAGCTAAAAACCCTATGAGCACCTTGAACACAAATAAAGGACTTCGGGATCTCACGAGGAAGAAACCAAAGCCCAATAAGCGCGTTGTTAACGTAGCACTACGTGAGAAAATACTATTCATCGACCGTATCTCTCGTGTCTTTGCGTTATGGTTTAAATTTTAAAGCGATAAAAACTATCATAACATTGACCGCCTAAAAACGAATACTGAATAATATACTAGTCTTTCCCCCGATGGATCTACCAGCGCGGTTTGTTTATAGACGCCTTCGTCTTTGCCTTGCAGCTGGAACTGCCCTCTGTTTTTCTTTCTCTGCAGTTATTATGCCACAATAGTCAGAGAAAAGGGCCACAGCATTGCAAGAAGTGGTGGCTTAGTTAATAAGTAAAATATAACGTAGTTACAATTAGTATCTTCAGAATATAGGTTTTTTTTGTACATGGTTATAGATATATTTCTCAGCCGCCGCGCCGTGAGCAGACAAATTAAAAAACTAATATTATATACAGGAAGATTTGTTTGTTTGAATCGAATAGGCTCTGAAATTAATGGACCGATTTAAAAAATTCTTTCACAATTAGAATTCTTCACTATCCCTGATATCTATATGATGATAAATTAAATTATAGTTTAATAACTAAAAAAAGCACGCTTGCATAAAAAAACTAAAAGTAAAACAAAATTGATAATGAGTGTAAGACTCGAAAGAAATTGGAGTAAAAAACATACATTTTATTGTTACAAAGCGTGGGGTGTTTACAACAATTACTTATCCTACAGCACCCCACGCTTTATAGCAAGAATATGTATGTATTTTACTCCATTTTCTTTCGAATCTTAAACTCATAATCAATTATTTTTTAGTTAAATCTTTTATGCAAGCGTGTTTTTTGTTTTGTTTTTTAAACTATAATTTAATTGCTTGCACTAAAAACATTATCTACGGCTGTCTTATCAAGGAAAGACAGCTGCGCACAAATTTGCAAATATAATATTAAAAAATTTTTTTTTTACTTTTCTAGATAAGATATTGTCATATACTTTTTTAATTATTGCGTTGTCATCGGTCCTGGATAAGTATGTCAAGTTTGAATTAAATCTGATCGTTTTAAGTAGTGCAAAATCGATCTCAAAGGAGTCGGTTACATACATACAAACATGCAGGTGAAGCTAATAAAAGCATGTTAAAAAAATAATAGTTAAAAAAAACTAAAATACACGCTTTAATAAGATATACAACTAAAAAAGTAAAAATAATTGATACTGAATTTAAGATAAGTAAATGGAGTAAAATACATATATTTTATTGTTACAAAGCGTGGGGTGTTTACAACAATTACTTATCATCCTGCACCCCACGCTTTGTAACAATAAAATATATGTATTTTACTCCATTTACTTATCTTAAATTCAGTATCAATTATTTTTACTTTTTTAGTTGTATATCTTATTAAAGCGTGTATTTTAGTTTTTTTAACTATTATTTAATTGTTTTGACTAAAAACATCCATCTACAGCTGTATTTCCAATCAATAACGCCATCTGTTGGTCAGTAGTAACATTTGACACTTGAAGAATACAATGTTAACACCATCTAGCGATGAATAGTGCAAACATGCATTATTGACGTGATCACGCCATCTATTAGTCAGTAGCAAATTATGTTCATCTATACGCCACCTAGTGGTCAGTAGCAATGGTCATCAATTATAAGAATACTGAATCCTGGCGAATCTAATCAGGATAATTATATATTTTAATCGAATTATTGTATTGTCATCGGTCTTTGACAAGTGTGCAAAATTTGAACGAAATCTGGCCGTTTAAAGTGGGTCAAAATCGCGCCCAAAGAAGTCGGTTACAAACAAACATACAAACATACAGGTGAAGCTAATAAAAAGCGTGTAAAAAATATAGACACAAGAGTATTTTCATAAAAGTGTATCGGCAACCGGGCAGGACCGGGACGGGCCGCTGCACTGGTATTAGATAAACTAAAAATGCAAAAAAAAATGTTTCAAAGATTATTTTAAGACTGCTTCTATTTTTGTTATTTTTAACAAAATATAATCAGTAACTTCATATTGTACTTAATAATTAACAGTGGGACGTCAATTATGATTATAAATAAAAATCGACGTCAATTATGATATTAAATACTAAATTGCGCTAGAGTAGGTAACGCCTATATTTGCGATTCACGACTGCAAATTATAAATACATATAGATAATTTATACAAGAGCGCCTATGGTAATATGAGGAACAGCTAAAAATACTTAAAGGAGCCCCTAGTCCGATTATGATAAAAACTTATTATTAAGTTATTAGATAGATAGAATATGTATTTGTGTTAGTCGTACGTGCTTAGTGCAACATGAATAGGTGACTCTACCTAATGTGCTGTACCGCGTACGCTGTAAGGTGGCACATCATTGACCCTTATAACACTTATTACGTTCCTGTTTTAATAATTATTAATTAGCTTGGCTTAGCTAACTTATAACTAGCTTGATACTTAGACGTTCAGTAGGTTGTAATGAGTGTGTGAGGTTGAAAAGTGCACACTCTTGCACTATTCTAACTTAGTGATACTTATATGAGTATACATATATGGAAACGCCTGGTTATAAATATGTATTCGATTATTATAAGCATCTGGATGCGTATTCTAAATAAGGAAGTATCTGCATGTATAATTATTTGCTAGTTTTTAATGTAACGATTTATTTGTTACTAATAAAGCACAAGTTTGTCTACGCACTCATCATCACTCGGAATTCTAATACGTGACAAATCACATGAAGTTAAATCATTCCCGGAGATACACAAAAATAGTCTTGGGGTTTTTTACAAACATTTATCCATCGAATCTTCTACGCTCCTATTGTTGAGTCCGTGATCCGGGTTCTATATGGAAATGACGTACAATTAACGTTAATGCGACATTGTGTAGGTATATATACAGAGTTTTTACGGACATGATTGCGCGTTGAGGACGGTCCGCCACTCATTACATTTCCAGTCACGAACGGGACTACCTATATAAAGGAGCAGCAGGATGAGATACCAGTAATACACTATCATCGCATCATCCAGCATTGTCTCGTCTAGTGGCTCCTAGATTAGCTCAGTGCTTCTTATTTATCAACTATATATATCAAAACATTCAACATGTTCAAATTGGTAAGTTTTATTATTATTCTTTATTATTATTATTGGAAATCAAATATTTATTTAACAGTATTTAAATATGTATAAGATATTTAAAACAAATTTTATGTAGATCATATAAAAATAAATAAATAGTTTTTATAATTAAAAAAATATAAAACATTTGCATTTCAATAAGCAGAATAATATAAAAACCAACAGCAAAATATTGACAACTTTGATATTTAATTGTTACATGTGAAACTTAAAAACAAAACAATAATTAATGTAAAACAAATGAACTATCAATTTTAGCAAATTTAAATAAACACGAAATAAGTTACTGCTAACACCGATTCATCTGTAATTATTTTATTCTAATATCTTGATGAAGTCATAAAAGGGAAGGAAATTGCCCTCGGGAATCTCTTTTATACTGACAACATAGGTTTTAATGTTTCCCATTCGAAGAATTTAATAGGTATATAAAAACACAAATACCAAACAAATAAAAATACAATGGCATAAAATTTTGTACAAATATTTTTTTTTGTAATGCTTTTGTAATAATAAATAAATACAATACAAATACAATTATTTTTTTCGCAGTTGGTATTGCTGGCATTCGCAGCTCTGCTGCTCATTAGCCCTGCTGCGGCGAAACCCCAAGTGTTGGTAGACTACGGGTACTACGCGCCTGCCTACTACAGCACGCCCTTCGCATATTCTTACCCATACGCGTATGCGTATTCTTACCCCCTAGCCTACTATTAATTTAATATCTTCTTACATACTAGAGCACCACCGATACTGTCGCCAAATAAACAATGATCAAATAATTGGCTAAAATAGAATTAAGAATGGCAATTCTAATAGATATTCAATGTAAAAATGTGTGTAATTTAACGGCCATACCAAATTTTATTCAAAAAGCAGATCCAGCCAGGTTGATACACAACTGTCCAAAGTTTTTAAACTGTTCGAAACATATTTGTGTGTATGTAACTCGGTTATATTGTGTAGAAATATGGATTTTTGGTAACAAGCTTTATAAATAACGCAGACTAGTATGCAATGTGCATGTATGAATAATTTTTGTAATGCACAACGTACCCATTTGTGATAATGTATTGACCAATAATTATTTATAATCAATAAAATATCTTAATAATATATTTTTTTATTTTTAAATCAATCTTTAATCCTTACGTTATTCAAACTTAAAAATAATGGGTATGATAACAAAAATGCATAATACAGTGCAACCTTAATATAACGTACCTCAATATAACGACTTCCTCGATTTAACAAATTCTTCGTAATCCCCTTGAATTGTCCATAAGAGTCAATATAAAATATACCTTTACATTGCGAACATTCTTTGCGTACAACCTCTTTATAACGAATTTTCAACTATCAAGAAAAAGTATTCATACCTCTAATTAACGAATTTTGCCAACCCAAAACCTTTATATAAAGTTTCCACCAATAATATAACTCTTAATCTTATAATGTGATTCATGTCTCGTCATGTTTCGACACGCTTTTGTTTGTAAAGTAATCATTGTTGTTTTGATGGAAAGTAATGTAAACACGTCTGCTCGTCACTATTGTTAAAAATTTAAGTTAAAATGGCTCAGAAACGTAAAAGGTGTTCCTTATCGGTCGCAGAAAAGCGAAACATCATTAATTATGTTGACCAAATTACTTTTACCTCTTTATAACGAATTTTAGACCAATCTAACCTCAACATAACAAACCTCAGTTCAACGAATTACTTGATATTACGAATATTTTCTTGTTCCCCTCCGATTTGTTATACCGAGGTTGCACTGTATTAGAAGTCACAACTAATGTTAATTTTAGGGAATATGTAAAAACAATGGTTTAACGTACAACCTTTAAAGATTAACGTGAAAGAAAAAAAGTAATATTATTCCCTCGGGCTTTGTAGTAATCCGGTACATTGTCATAAATATACAGAAAACCATGATAAAGAGGAATTTACGTTTATAAAGTAGATGTGGTTCTGGTGAGTCTAACAATACGACATAAGGATATTTGATTACGTTTGATTTTGTTTTCATGATAACACAAATACGATTTAAAACTGGTGGCTTCGCGGGCTGCACTTATTTTCACTAAAGCCTCTCAAATACACGGGCGAGTTTCTCGCGGCGAGAACAGTATGCCAATGTCATGACATAGCCGCATTAATTATGGTGTTCTGACAAATGTTTACACGATACAACTTTTCTTATATCTTAGTGATAATTATGTCTCCTCCCCTTGTAAATGGGGTTTTATGTATAGACTTGGAAGTTAATGCCTTTTAGAGTTAAAGTGCGAAGAATCAAAAGAAGCTTGGCTCTACATAAAACATATGAAATTTAAATAAATAGAAGGCATAGGTTCTATATGTTTGCCCTTAGCGGCCCGCTTTCAATATGTTATGCATATTTTGAAGTCAGTTATATTTTAGTGACATTTTAGTGAATCAATAAGCACCTCAATTTGGTAACTTGGATGCCGTTTCGATGTTTTAATGATCGGTTTACCAGAGGTAAGCAGTGAATCCGATGAGTATTGTTCCCAGCTGCATATAATTTATTAACCATTACTTTACAAATGTTTAAAATATACATATTATAATCAATTAAACCAATTTCCATTTATTATGCAAGCAATTAATGCACAAACCACAGTAGAAACAAAGTTGTGTTTCATATTTATTCATTATGGAAGCTGTCGATCTAAATACTCATCTAGAATATTTAATTGAAATCGTTATTATCATATTAGCCCACATAACTTACGTAACAATGTAGGCGTTATAAGACCGCATGTTGAGTTGATCATACATTATTTTTATCTTTATTTAAAATTCATTCATACTTACGTGTTACTACGCGCGTAGAAATTTTGATCAGGCGCCCGCCGTGCGCGCCGCCCGAAGATGACATACGCGATGATACCACAATTATGGCATGTGCAAGGCTATACCTGATCACATTTGTATGCTGAATTGTGTTCCAGTGTTTTGACAACACAATGCTAATCCGCTTTGGGAATTCCGTGTGATCTAGCGATTACGATTCAATCGCAATCAATTATAGACAATGAAAAGAAAACGCAATAAATTAAATAATCATTATAATTGTATTGTTACCTAGTACTTCATATCTACATACAATAAATAAGGTAGGTACAGTAACTTTTAATGGAAGTGTTCTAGTTTAACAAATACTCAAATACAACACAGTCATTCTCAGAGCAAAATATGATAGTATTACCTTATAAATAATAGTGGTTATTAGTGCTGTTTTTAATTGTACAGTACCAAAAATATTCCTTAAAGATAGCTTTATATTCAGGTAAACATTTGTAGAAGAGTGATAATATGAAGAATTCTACCAAAGAATTGTAAGTCCCGAGGTTCAGTCTCCGTACCGGGATAAATGTTTGTGCCGCCCACAATTCACATTTGTTTCGGAGCTGGGACCCAGGTGTTACAAGACCGAAGTCTCGCGTAGTTTCTGATAACTTGCACATTAGTGTAGAGTTAAGATTAATGTACGACTCTTGGGAGTGATTACAACATTATAGTGGAATGGTTTTAGATCTTTATAGCTTGTATTAAAAATAGCTATCAGTAGGTACAGCATTACAGTTCAAGAAATATCATTCAAGAAATATTCTTCATTTTGTGTTAATGTCTACAATGTGTTTTCAACGAATTTAAAATTATAGTAGGTAGAGTTAACTAAAGCAGCTTAGGATATGACATTGTTTTCTTATAAAGTTTACTACCGCCTATGTAAAACATAGAATAAAACTGCACAAGTCACGGAGCAAATAAACCGAAACGAATATACATACTGTGAATATAATATCTATATAAACATTTTTCTACGCATTACCCACATTTAGTATTGATATCTAAACATCATTATATTAATGATACACTCTTTATATTTTACCAATTACGCACACGATAATTTGCATTATCGTGAAATTAATACATAATATTACATTCTGAAGAGGATACGAACAGTTCCGATAATATATTAGCACTAATTATCCATTTATAGCACAACACCGACACCATTGATTTATTTCATTAGAACGTCTTACACAAACGTCCATCAAATCTACTGGGACGAGAATCGGAGCCAGCGCAGGCTCTGGGTCATTAGTCCACACGTTTGTTAATGTCACAAGTGAGTGTCCGTGGGGCTGAGTTAGGCAACCTCCAGGTCGGAGTCGGAGTCGTCGGTGTATAGACGCGGCGCGGGCGCGGGCGGCGCGGAGAGCGCGGACGGCGAGTGCGCCTGCCGCGGCAGCAGCGCCGCGCGCCCGCACGATCGCTCCTCCTGCAGCTTGCGCAGCCGCTCCTGCTCCTCGCGCTTCTGTTTGCGCCATTTCGCACGACGGTTCTTGAACCACACCTGCAATATTATTCACTCAACATTACACTTCACACATTAAGCATCTTCAATCTACTACCTACAGTGGTGTTCCAAGTTACAGGCTTTGCCTAGTTTGGTTGGATACCTCTGGTAATACTATTTGTTTCATGTCATGTAATTTAAATAAAGATTTTATTATTTACTCCAAATATCTAGAGTCGTTGTTTCGCGCGTATTATTATACTAGGTACTAATATATTTTTTTACAAATGGTGCGAATTTATAATTAATGCGACTCTAGCATGCGGACATTCAAATGTTCTGTGATGCGGACAGAGTCGCGGGCATCAAATATCAACTATTCAATAATAATAATCTACAAAGGAGATGTATCCGTACAGTTGAATATGAACGTGGATTAATATCATATGATGCATTGTTGGACAGATACAGAAATACAATTTTCCTAAGCTGAAATGTAGAGCATGAAATCGTCCCACAAAAAATTAATACAAAGTGTATTGAGGTATTCAGAAGCCGATATTAAATCCGTGCGTCTGTTGTGAGGCTGTGTATGATCGCTACTTTATAACTCGGTATAACTTAAGATTAGTCGCGGACAATTGAGACGGCCCAATTTCGTTGTAAACATTGTTCGTACTACAGGACTACCTCCGTGTTTGAGTAAAAAAAAAATGCTTTGTGGACTTCTGGTGAAGAAATCATTGATATTTGTCGGTAAGCGAGTTGAGTCTGTCGGCGCTTCCAGTCGAGTGGAGGCGCACAATCCCGCGGTGTTCCCAGACTGCGGGTGGCCTCGGTAGCCGGCCCATTGTAGCACCTCGCCGTCACAACACACACCGCTCTCTATTTTGACTATTTCTATTACACTATTCATTGATATCGACATGTTACTTAACTATTCATTCCAAAATATTCACTCGAGTCGTTTCATATCTTCCGCATGATTGTGATTTTCTTGCTAACCTAATTTAATTGTATGTCGAAATGTTCACATTACCGTGAAGTTTCGTGTTCGCTACAGCAGTGTATTTAAACGAACAATAAGTAGTATGAAATGTAAGTCTTTATTTAACAAGAGGAGTTCGTAGCGCAGTTAGTAGTAGGAAAGCAATTTATTATATATAGAACTGGGGTTAAGAAACATCCGTTGAAAAGCTTTGAATCCTGATCAGAAAATCATTATGTTACGGTATACATTTTGAAATTGTGCAGCCTTTCCAAGTCATAATTATAGTCTTAAGCGTTAATCTTTCAGCCGTGGTTGCCGTCGCATGACCGTGGTATAGCAGCAATATATAGGATTGAGTATCAAATAAACAAGAAATAACTTATATACAGAAGCGTTTTTTTAAAACAACATCATTTCATTCATTGTTCATACGATGCATTTAAACAATGAATGCAGTATATTTCCAGTCCTATAAATATTACAATGATCTACCCACACCTTGTCACGATATTAATATTAATTGTTACGTCAACCGCAGAAACCAGCTCATAAATCAAATCATTCAATATTAACCATGGAGAAAAACCCATTTTATGTAAGTGGCTAATACATATTAATATATCACTACTTATTTCGTCACTTGCGGCTCCCCCAAAGATAATTTGTAAAAAGCTTTAAATTAATCGTCAACGATACGTCCATTGTTGAAGTTAATTGCATTACAAGAGGCGGTTGTTAGCCGACAAAAGCCCCATTAAGTTTCGGTACAGATTGACTGGGTTCTCGGGGCTCGCCGCGCCGCCCATTTGACACCACTCAAGCGGCAAATATGCGCTGCCACTAGCAGACTGTACGGCGACTTCTTACACGCCACGCCACACCATTCACATTCACCAAACACTCGCCAATACTCTTTTGTTGGCGTTAGAGCACAATGAGATTAGCTCTGCGCGCTTTTGTACGCCACTGATTGTATATTGTTAATTCACTCGTTGTTTATTATAGGCCACCAGTTTATATTGCCACTTATTTGATCGTATACATTGATATGGTTTGGTTTTTCGATATTTCGTAATATTTTACGCATAAACTTAGTTCTAAAACCCTATAACCGATCGAGTTCCAAACATATTTAACGGTAAGTAACTAACAAAACTGACAATTTAGGTATATTTTACACCTATTAGATTGTACCTAGCTTCACTTGCATAAATTTAGGTTTAGTGATTTATTTTATTTTATTGTAATTTAGTTTATCAATTTCAGGTCGGAAAACATTATTGTGACGTAAAATGACTGTTTTCTTAGCCTCGAAAAGAGTGCTTTCTTGCGGATGTAAAATTCAATGCTTTTTTGCCTTCGTAATAATGGGACGCGACGGGTTCAAAACTTAAGGCGTGACAAACAAAAATACTGAACTAGTTTTCAGAATAGTTTTTATTTTGTAGGTACACCCCCCATAGACACAAGATATCCACGAATATACGCAAAAATACACTAAATGTCATTAAAAAAATACTTTTATAAAAATAGGTAGCAAAATTCCGCTTCAAACTATCACGTGACTATGATCTATGCCACCGGCCTTCCACCGAATCTCGGTTTCTATAATTCGTTCAAAATGAACTATTTTTACAGAGTTCTGGCGATATATTTACTTCCATCATACAGTCTATAATGGGTTAACAATAACTTTACACGAATTTGTAACATGAGTCAACATACCTATTGCTTATAATTCTCAATGTGCTTATAGTGGCACTGAATTGTAAGAGGCTTAATAAATGATAAACTCGGTAACGAGGTATGTTAATCAGAGAATAAAGAGCTTTTCAACTCTCCGATGTGGAAGTTAGCAGCACGGCACAAGCACAGTATGTGCTATGTGCATAATACGCAGCCGCTGAAATCTTCATGCTCTCTGTGCAATATCCCCTATTGTTTTAATATCAAGCGTCCGTATAGAATTCCCAAATTCCATTGTACGTGGAAACTGCAGCGTTCTGCCACTGAATTCATTATTTCATAGGTAGCTCCGACAATGCAAACAACCAATTCAAAAGTTAAATCAATTGCAACTACAGCTCTCCTGCCAAGCGGTAATACGAGTAGATAAACAAGAAACATGCTTCGTGACTATTGCAAGTAAACTCAGCCAATAAATAGACGAGATTAAAATATTGTAAGCGAGAGCATTAATGGTACATAATACATGAAATTCCATATATGCAACTTTTATATACTTACCTACTTAACGAAAGAAAAACTAGTTGTAACTTATAATGAAAATATATGCGTAGAATTTGCATGTGTAACATGATGAAGTGGTTGTTTAGGGTGTACATAATATTATTTGCTGAGACGATGTATTAGGGCGAGCGGCGGGCGCCCGCTGGCTATACCTGGCATGGCTTAACGCCTTCACTGATGAGTAACGAGGTTTCATTTAATCATAACTACGGAATGCCGCAATAATATAATATAAAAAATTTCAATTTTACACGTTCATATGCATTCTATCTTTAAGAAAGATTTAAAGCAATAAATTCTTCCTAGAATAAGAAATATTTATTTTATTATTCAATCAATAGCATCTACACTCCAGAACATAAATTTAAATAATTTATTTTCTGGATCGACCCACACTTTTTGACTACACTTTCTGCAAAATAATGCGCTCACATACAATTTTATAGTGTTTAGCAATTACAAGATATTAAAATATATTCGCAATTGCATGCAAATCTTATCAAATATAAGATAGATAGACTGAATTTCACTTACATTAACGAAAGACGGAATCCCTAGTTAATCTTTGCTTCAAGGGAGGTCCATTAATTATTTCATTTTATAAACAAGTGTTTTTTTATCTTTTAATCATTAAACATATGAATGAAATTATTTGCATTCGACAAAGAAAGCTTTATATTCAAAACATAAACAATACATGGATACAGATAACAAACATAAGTAACAATATTAGTTAACAGATTTAACTCGAGTCGAGTAGGCTAGATATAATTAAGGAAATGTTTGTAAATTTAAATGTCCGTTGTAGGTATAAAGGCCGTAACCGTATACCGCTTAAATCGTGTGAACGGCGCCGGTGGGGCTCGGAGCAGCGAGCGGCGGCGGCGGCGCGGCGCGGCGGCGGCGAACCGAACCCAAACTTATTGTAATAATGTTGTTAGAACAAACACCGCGCTCCCTCCGCCTTGTTTGAGATTACAATTACGGTTTTAGCGAACTGATTTATTAATGGACCGCCTGATCCGCCCTTGATACTTTAATGTCGATTTAATTTGCATGCGCTCAACGCTAGCCACTTGCTTCTACTATTATTAGGTAACTTATGTCTACAGTACCAATCATTTAATATTTTAATAAGCCAAGGTTGCTCAGATCTTTTTAGGCATTTAATTGAATACCTTACTTGGAAAGCTGCATTTTAATTTTAGGTTTTGTTACAAAAGATGTCTTGATACGATTGACGTTTTGGTAAATTAATACACTGGGATAGATCTACGGCAATATTAATTCGCCGCTAGGACAAGGTAATGAAAAAGCCACTACCTAACCCCTACAATTCATCGAAGCATGTCGTCACATGGGTAACATGTATTATACAAATGTTCTTCGTCTAGTGAATAATTTATACAGCCCAAACTCTTATGGAAATATGCAGTTGGGAGACTTTATTTAAAAAAAAGTGGATCTTTTCACTGAATTCGTTCATTGACAGTACTTACTTGCGAAGGTCTTGTGAAATATCTGACTATTGCCCTCAAACACCTCCACATGTGAGGTAGAGGTTACATTTTTCATGATTTTTAACAAGTACAAATATAAAGTGAATGCTACATTATGACATAAACAATAAAAAATAGGACGGACTATGAAGAAACGAATCAGTGGTATGAAAGAAGAATCTTGAGTTAATAAAGTACCAGGACACCTTACAAAAACAAATTCAATTCGTACTAACATATTTCTAGTAAAGTAGGTTGGCAAGAATTGCAAGATTGTAAGGCTTTCTCTGTAAAAAGTTATTAATTCTAGGAAGAGCTGAACCTAACTCTACAAACTCTACACCTTGGACCAAAGCGTCCTGATAAAGTTTATAGTAATGAACCACCGATAAATCGGTAGAAATAAATAAATAGGTATGCGGAATATTTCGGGGTATCAGGTAGGGTATCTGGAGATTCTATTGGGCACTACCAACTGATTTTATCTTTTCCAGTTACGACTTCATGCAAAAATACAGAGCCAAACAGCAGTGTAAATCCACTGTTGTGTTTCGGTTTGAAGTATATTGTAGCCAGATTAACTACTGGATATACTGAGACTTCTTATGTCTCAGGATGGCGAGCACAGTGGAATACCAAGCATTGCTTTGTAATTCGAAGTGTTTGGTTTTGCTACTGTCAATGAGGTGTCGTATCGCTTTCCATCAAGTGAATGGCATGTTCGTCTTGCCTTATCCATTGCAATAAAAAAATACGAGGTCGTGGATTTTACGTCCATAGTAGAGAGTGGTCAATTTCTGGTCATAAGGAGCCCTATGAAAATTCCAGTTGATATCTTCTTACTATTCTCTGTGATTGGACACCAGCGTTTTAAAATTGACTTCACAATAGCGCAGATTGCAGAATATTATAATATCTATATTTTTTCTCTTAAGGCAGCATTCGTTCCTTCTAGATAGAAAGATATTATACGCTTAATAAATTATTGCATTTGGGCTTCTTTTGTTACTATGGTGTCAATTTGAGAGGTAAACTTTCTCTACTCCGTCTAGTATTAGGCCTATGCCCTTAACTTCGCTTACTCCGTGCAATTGTGTTCCATTCATATTATAATATATGATGATGAAAGTGTTCATATTTTTGTCTTATTCATATATTTTATTCACTAATACTTATCATCATTATGGACCATTGCATGTTAGGTTTGTAGAGTTAGAAACTTGCTTATTATTACATTTGTTTTTACCATTTTATTATTGACGAATTTGTGATCTTTTGAGTCTTGAGATCATCTTCAGGTACATATGAAATATTTTTTGTGATATCGTAAAGATAATGAATATTACAAGTAAGTACACATGTTACATTGTGATAATTCATTTAACAGATATATTCAACCAGCCAATTAAAATTGTTAGTAGCTAATAAAAAGTGAAAACATAAAAGCAATTAATATCAAAAGCTAAAGATGAAACGGTACGCTACAATGGAGCGTAATTAGAGAATTTCATTTCATTTTATAATCCCAAACAGAGTTACTTAAATCTTTCACACCTGTCGCATTCCATTTATCCATTAGGAGCGAAATGCATTAGTCAATATTACAAACGCTATCCGCGAGTATAATTCCACAAAGGGCACTTCAAATCACACCCATCTCTTTTCGGTGGATGTCAAAACATTACTCCTCTCCACCGCCGGAGGCTGGAAAAGTATCCCCTCGTGTCTGTCACTTCGTATCAATTACCGCACGCAAACACCCACGGGCGGCCGCGGACTCGTAATGTCGTATCGCACACAATGCGCCAAACGAATCGAAATTCAATTGTCAAAAGAGCGCTGTGGCAGCTCCGAGCCGAGACTCGCGCCGACAAATAAAATAGCATTTTAACGCGTCGTTTTCCTGACAATATAACTCGTAAAACATTAGCCGTAAGCATTAAATTCGTCAAGCCGCTCCACCCAAGGGGCTCCCGGAGGGTCGTTCTGCAAACAACGCGCTCCCCTAAACGTTATACTTTGAAAACAATAATTTGTATTGCGTATCGAACGCGTCTATAAATAATAGAGTGATACTACAGCCGACGACGTGACCGCGATCGCAATTTTGAACTCCATTTAAAATAACAATTCAGTTCGGACAAATAAACTTATGAAAACAAAAACACTTGTTAAAGTTAATGTGTTTATGCAATTAAATGTTTATGCAAATAAACATTTACATTTCTATCTGAATTTTATGATGATAAAATGTTATGCTGTATCTACTGACAAAGAAAATATTCGAGTAGTCCTTCTTTAGTTAAAAAGGAAGAGTTTGTCGCGTTTGTTTTTTAAGTTCGTTAAGTACAACAAATCAGCAACGAATAATAGCATGTTATGAAATAAAGTTGCGCTCATAAAGAATTGAAAGATTGTGTTATCAACGTTTCGTTAAACAATGAAAGAAGAGTAACAAGCGTGAAACGAAACAGAGCGGAGCTCTTTGATCAGTTGATGCCGGCTGGCTGCGCGCCGCTCACTGCTCACTTCATAAAGGCGTTATTACTTTCAGCCGACGCGGAACTGGAAGCGCACGCGGCAGGACAAAATGGCGCCGCTTTATTACTTAGTAACACATTACCGACCTATCTGTTTTACTGTTTTACTATAGCTACCTATTAGCAGATAAGTCCTCCGGGTGGGAGGCTGCAGGATGACAAGAAAACGAGCCGCCGGAGGGCGGAGCGACACGCCCACTTTTTCTTGTTCCGCATTGTGTGAAAATGTATTATCGTTACTGTCATCTGTACGCGAAACATCTGCTATTCTTAAGTATCGTTTTATTACATTTTACACTAAGTCGAAGCCTTATGTCCATTTTCTTCAACTCTTTGTCAACCCTCGCCCGTGTCTAGTTTGTATCTGATGCTTGGGGATAACAATATAAATATTACCGGTGTTGATTTTAAAAAGGCTTCACTTTATCCGGGATAATTGCATAAAACAAAGAGGTAGGTACTGATAACAATAGTTTTTGAAAAGAAAATAATTGAAATGATAAAATAATTAATAACAGTAGGTAATTGATAACAACTCGTAGTAAATCATTTTATTATGACCATGAAGTTTTATTGCTCATCATAGCAAACATATTATAAAAAAGAGATTAATTTTAGTAATACAAAAGGAAAACATGGTTTTTCCAGATATAACCATCACTGAGCTTGACTTTGCTAGATATGACTTGCTTTTTTTAAATTTAGGAGTTGCATAGTATAAATAAAAAGACAAAGCAAAAATATATCCACTATTTTTTGAGGCCGGCGTCAAATATAAGACTATATAAAATCACGCTACCAAACACTATATTGGCACCGACCTCAACAAAAATGTTGGCATATTTAGGCATTTTGGATTTACCTATTAAAAATAGTTTTATATCTCTGATGTGCCGTAGAAAGTATAGGAGAGCGCTGGGAAGTAACACTCTCTAAATTTAATTTTTGTGCCTATCTACTTTACTATTATAATCATTCTTCTCTATTTCAACCAACTAGATAGGTTAGGACGCCGAGAAAAAAATCAACATTTATGCCCGCCGCGGACTGAAAATAGTTGAACACCCCTGCTCTATCTCAAAAACTTCATAACCGATTTTGATGAAACTTATACAGCTCCTAAGTTAGACTATACCTAGTACAATGCAAAAATATTTTTTGCGATCCAACTATAAGTTTTGAACAAACATACAAACTTAACTAGATACATTTATGAAATTCGGCACACGTGTTCAGACGCTGAAATAGAACATATCCAAAAACTGCAATTCTGACAATATTACCATCGAACAATATATCCATCGAATTGATAATCTCCTTTTTAATCGATTTCAAAATCGACTTTCATGTGTTAGAGAGACTGAAAAGTATCACGTAGTTTCTGAGAACCCCGATAAGAGACTCGATCTTAGGGTTGAGTCAGAACTATGTAAATATGTGACTGTTGGATATATTTATTATTATTTATTAATTCACGATCAAAGGACAATAAACTAGTGATAGCATTACTAACATGATTTGCAAGCATAAGCAGCTCGCTCTTTATGTAAAAAAATATTCACCTATCCGTGTTTCCAATTTGACTTATTATAATACCCCATAAACAATAGTATGCCTCCATATTTACTGTGCAGGAAAGAGGACCATCATTAATTACCAACTGTTTCTTTTTGTTTCTTCTTCAAATTTTTTGTTTCTGGCTAAAGATAAGCCTTTTGAAGGACGAGACGAGCATGCCGTTCACCTGGTGGTAAGCGATACGACTATTCATGAACAATATCAAAACCAAACAACATCTTGAATGACAAAGCCATGCTTGGCAATCCACTGAGCTCGCCAATGTGAGACATAAGATGTTAAGCCTTAATATGTTCAATTGTTACTCTGGCTACAATGTCCTTCAAACCGAAACACAACAGTGCATTCACACTGCTGTTTGGTGTGAGAAATAGACATTACGGTGGTATGTACCTACCCAGGCGGCCTCCCATATATGAGAGACCTACCACCAGTCTGCCTGAATACGTAATGGTCTCAGCGAGCTACAACGCTACGAGGCTATTTACTGTTGTTGTGGGTTGAAAAGAAGTTGCAGTGCTCGGAGACCACTTTTACTTAACTATGAACGTTAAATAAAAAGTAACTAATCAACGGTTTAATTTAAGACTGAAAGAGACCCTAAGTCTATATTTATGATTCAATAATAAGATATTGTTTCCGCTTATTATCCAACAATACACAAACATTGTGAGTATTTTTTTCTGAATTTAATCAAAGCGATCATTATATAAAAAATGTTGTACCTAAACGTTTTTAAATCCACAAAGTTTTTGCCGTCGCGTGGCGTCGTGGCCACTTCTTTGTTTAACTTTTGCTAAATTTATGATTCAATGAAAGGGTAAACACAAACGGAGGAATGAATATCCAAAAAATAACATTTGAACTTTCTATGGTTATATGATCTTATTGTTTCCAAACATGCTTTTATTTTACACAATTTGCGTATATTATGTACCACTTAGTGTCATCAATACTATGATTCTCTGCATTATTTATTCCCAAACTGTGACCGTGCACACTCTCAACCCACCGTATTTAAGGCTTTCATGTTCCATCTGTATAAGTATATAATGTATTACCTTCATGTTGTTGTCCGGATTTTGGGATAGACTAGCGTCTGAAGGACATACCTGGCGTATTAAATGGCGTGTTTGTGAGACCGAAAAGTCTCTCGTAGTTCCTGATACCCACGACACAAGACTCGATCTTAGTGTGGGGTCAGGACTATGTATGTGACTGTTGGGTGTTATTTATTAATCTCATAAAGGCGTAAAAGAGATTCAAAATGTACGGTTAGGATGCCTCGATTGTAGAAACCGGTGAAATTAATCATATACAGGGTATATCAAGACTGTTACCGAAATCGAAGCTGGGTGGTAGTTTTGGTGACTTTAAACACAGTGCAATTAAACTTTTGACTAATTGTTTATTTTATTTTTCTTCTCCTCGTATTAGCGTGGTAATTACATGTGTAGTTTGTCTTAAAATAATAATGTACAACCTTTTATTTTTAACGACGCTCTGGTACGCAAGGGTTTAAATGATTATATTAGCAAAAACTATGGATTTATCACCAAAACACGACGTTATTAAAAAGGTCACTAAATAAAAATGTTGCGTTGTGGTTGTAGTCACAAAAAAAAATTTTCGGCTAGTATTGTATTAGCACTAAATAGCGGACTGGCCCGGCTTTGCTCATGCAATTCATTAACGCTCCACTCCTATTAGTTATAGTGTGATGTTATATAGTCAACAGTGTTCGTCGTCGATACGTGGGTTATCCAACACCAAAAATAATTTTCTATTCGGAACTGTATGTAGTTCCTGGGATTAGCGTTCAAATAAACAAACTTTTCAGTTATAAATAATACATACATACATAAACTCACGCCTTGTTCCCAGAAGGGGTAGGCAGAGGTGCCAGGGCACCCACATTTCGCCTCGTATGTTCCGTCCCACAATGTGATAGGTGGCGAGCCTATCGCCATATCGGGCACAAATTCCTGACTCTGGGCTGATACTGAATAGAAAAATCCAATATCACTTTGCCCAACCCGGGATTAGAACCCGAGACCTCAGCTTTGTAACCGTACCGTAGTACAACTACGCCACCGAGAGCAGTTATAAATAATAGTATTTACAAATGTACAATATGAGATCAAGCGCGCTTATTGTGGTAGAGCGTTCTAAAACAAAATAAACTCATTTGCAAAAAAAACGGGCACCTAAGCAATGAACCATTTCAAATGTTACTATTGGTTTGTTTGATAATTATAGGTAGTTTTACTTTCACAATTTTGTAAATTAATAAGCAAATAATCGTTTTCGTCAGTATTATCATAAAATTTTGATAAAATTTATGGGTCTTAATGCTAAAGTTCACTAGTAGCGTATGCTCGCTAGTAGTGCATATGCTCGTGAAGTAAAAGTTAACAAAGATTTTTGTTTGTTTTTTCTTTAATAAAGTAAAAGCAGATTATAAATGTTTAGTATCGAGTGTGAAATCACACCCTCTAGCTGAAATCACAGCTTGAATTCGTCTGGGTATGCTAGCAAAGATATCCCGGATACTTGCTTGCGGAATACGTTCCCACTCCGCGGTAATCACATTCTTCAGCTCTCTGATGGTCTGCGGAGCCGGTTGTACTGATCTCATGCGTCGTTTCAGAACGTTCCAGACATGCTATATAGGATTGAGGTCGGGACTTCGAGCTAGCCAATCCAAACGACGAATGCCGACCTCTTGCACATACGCTTCCACATCGTCTCGCAGACTTTATTAGATCACAAATTACTAATAATTAGACAATTATTGCTCTTTCGGCTATCTATTGACTCCAACATTATTGCATTACAAAACCATCCCTACTACCTGTTAAGTATCATATTATACTTTTGCAAGAACCTGGTGTATACAAAATAGATTGCGACTGAGGCCTCTTTTATATCGGCCAAAACCAAACGAAGCATAGGGATCAGTGTAAAATAACACAAAACTGACGTCAAACACCGATTCTCAACGAAGTGTGCAGTTTCTGATCATATAGACGAAGGCTCCAAGCATTACCTTCGTTTTGACCATCTTCAAATACTCGGTAAAGAACACCGTTTTCAGCCCAGAATGTATCGCGATAATACTGAAATATAAAAACATCCAAATTTCAACGGAGAAGATGGCATTAAGCTTGCACATGCATGGGATTCAATAGCACAAATCTACATTTAATTCAATCGGAACCCAAACGACCATCTACTTCAAGACATGACAGTGACCTCTTTCTGCATAGATCGGATTGCGAAAACCACCTAACTTTTTAAATTAACTTTCTAATTGAATAATTTTAAAATAGAACGGTTGAGTAATACCTCAGTCTGCCCCGTGAACACGAAAGCTGTAAAGTTATCGAAAAGCCGGGAAATTGAAAAATATAAAAACTGAATCAAATTGGCGATAAAATCCTTAAAAAAAATGTTTTATTTCAAAACTTTTTCTTTTTGTTTTCCAACCTTCACATATACAGTATCAATCTTTGCTAGTTTTCTGCTCTATCTTACCTTTCCTTTATTCTGAATGATGTAACTTAGAAATAGCAAACACGAAACTTGCTTTCAAATACCACGTGCATAATTGCATGAAAGGATCAAAGTAGCGAGATGTTAGATTTTTCAGATTTTGACAAATACACGACCAAATCCTGAAAACTAGTTAGTTACATGGTTATTATTTCTTACGGCATTGTGGAATGAGAAAAAGTTGTTTTATTTTTCTGACACGTGACTTGCAAGCTTAAACCTGCCATAATAACAAACGAAGTTGAAAAGCAGAGCAAAGTTACTTTAGAGTATTACTGCAGCGTCAACCCGCTACAACTTAAACCTGATGGCACAGCGCTGTGAGCGCAACTTGGGTGAAGCAGAGGTTCGATAATACTCATGTCTGTCATACAACACGTCAGTGTAGGTAAAATATTTTATTCAGAAATAATATTTGTTACAGCGCCAATGTCGTATGTAACTTTAGCGCCTGGTAAAATTGTTATTGCTAGTATTGTTAACTTGGCTTACGTGCCACAACACTCAGTAACCCATTTATGTTGTATGTTTACTGCATTTTCCAACAGAGGAAAGCAATGAAGCGGTACTATACTTTCATACTCTGCTACTGCTGTCGTGTTGAGCAAGTTCTCCACATGGCATGCCGAGAGATTCCAAAGATAACTGGCCATACCGTTGACTAGAAGCCAATTACGCTTTTTACTACTATTTCCTTTACACTTACAATCTATTTTAGTTGGAGTGTACCTCTGAGCTATAACTATATAATGGTGAGTTCTTCCATTTTCTTAATCCGCAATAATTTCCAGAGGAAGGATGATACATTTAACGGCCTTGCTTTGGTATTTGCTAAAGAATGCTGTTGGCAGTGCATTCACAGAGCCCGTCCGTTAAGGTAACTATCAAAAGTTGTTTTCTTGGTACTCCGAATCTCTTGGTGGTTCTTCCATCTTGCCAGATATAATGAATCTGATTTTCAAAGCCATAATGATCAGAACACCATAATAGCTGATCGTGTGATGCATATGTTAGAGGCATGCGCGGACTAATTTTCAGCTTTACAAAAATTAAGCATCTAAATTAACTAAAAGTATTTTTGGATGATGTCACTCTTATTATTAAATACTTTCTAACATTCCATTTTAAAGCTATTAAATATTTAGAAATATTTTTATGTGTCAATAAGACGTCCATATATTTAATTCAAAGTGGATCATAACTTTTTAGAAGCCGTCCAAACAGTTATGAAATAGCTTAAGCTAAGTAAATATATTTCAGCCAACGGTCACACAGCCATTTACAACCATAACTCAACAATTGTATTGTAAAACTTGAGGAGTGGTTACTAGACTCTATGGGAGACTTTTTATTTCACAACACCCAGTATCGAAAGGAATACACCTTTGCAGGTTACACAATATTTGTGGATGCAAGACGGAAGTCACGGCATTTCGTTCACAAACAGCTTCACAACTAACTACGCGACAGAAGCTATCATGATACACCAATAGTTTTACGGATTACATAGTATTGCATGTATGTCGTATTTTCATTGGATTATTGTGATTTAATTAAGAATCTAATGGAAACATAAAGTCGACGGTAATGAATGTAAGCCATCCCAGATTTAATCAGACAGTTGTCGGAATAAGATCAACATTGACATGGAGTCGGTACGCCCGAGGCGCGCCCGCTCTCTTACCGGCGAATGGCGCAAGTCTAGATTACAACTCCGTTTCATAATTAATTTGTGCAAAGAGTTGAACGTCTAAGAACACAATAGGAGATTGCCATCCACCCTTCTTGTCTCTTAGTTTGCACAAGCATACTTCACGTTCAATATTTGCTTCATATATTTTTTACAAAGTCGTCGGTACTTTGTGGATACAATTCAACTAAACACACAATTAGGTTTATTTATTACTTACAATTCATTCTCGCAGAAAATAAATTTTTAAGCACACCAGTGCAATACAAAATCTAAGTTCGCTTGATTTGCTCGTACTTAGATAAAAACGACATGAAATGTTCTACAAAAAAAACAATGTAGTCTGATTAAATACTTTATCCTTAAAAATAAGAACTGATATACCTACTTGTAGAAACGAGTATTATTTACTTAGTTTACAACATTGGGTATACTATTTCATATACTCGTGCCTACACTATACTTGAATTTTACTTACGCTTATACGAGTATAAGTAAATTGCAAAAATAATAACCGCTCAGTCATTGTCGAA
Organism: Hyles euphorbiae; assembly: GCA_023078785.2. Classification (NCBI taxonomy): domain Eukaryota; kingdom Metazoa; phylum Arthropoda; class Insecta; order Lepidoptera; family Sphingidae; genus Hyles; species Hyles euphorbiae. Next base: position 8,391,693 of record CM041040.1, read on the forward strand.
AGCTTACAAAAATCGTCTTACCTACTGATGTAAACACAGTTATCAATAAACGCTCCTTTTTAATACTATTATTAAAAGCCTTATTAAAACAGAAAGAGAAACAAAACAATGCGGCAAACCGAGCACAATTTTAGGCAAGTGTTGTGATACTAAACAAAGGCTTTTTAATAATGCAATTTCCAATTGGCGCTGCGCAAATACTAGGGGCAACAACGAAACCGTGTGTACAACAACGAAAAATACACTTTTACCGTGCTTGCTCGGTATTAACTGTAGAAATACCATTCCAATATTACAATCTTCATTTGACTAATAAACGAGACGACGTCGAAGAAAAAGCAAAGTTTGATTTAATAAAAAAAATGTTAACATAACAGTCTCCAATCTCCATATGGATATTCCCATGCACCCCTTAAGAATATTACGGGTCGAAATATTTTATAATGGTTACGCAGAACATCGGGGAATCCTAAAAGTTTTATCATTAAAGGAGTCGGATTGTTAACTTTAAGTATGACGCTTAACCGAAACAAGGGCTTCACACAAAGAGTAACTTTAGTTGATTACTCAAGCTGTAAGTTACACAAATCGGAAAAAACTCCGTTATCCGGGAAAAAGCCGTAGAAGTGACCCTCATTAGCCGTATTGTTGTGCTTTTATCGTTCCCTCGACTGCGATTCGGGCCAGCATAAATAAATCAAATTTAATTAACTCAGATTAATTTTCGCGGCGCCCGCGCCCGTCTCCGCCGCGCCGGGCGTCCCTTTTTATTTGCCCTTAGGTAAAATTCTCCTCTGTTGAAAATTTCACCCGCCCGCACTGATTTACTATGGATTCCTTAATAAAAAGTTTACACTAAATCAAATTTTATATCGACCTTAGCTCGCCGACGTATTCGCAAGCCTTACAAGTTGATTAAATTAACTTTATTACATTTATCTCTTAACTCATCGACAATTGGGCTTCATTTGTAGGGATAACTTACAATATTTCGTGGCTTTGCTTAAATTGCTTTGCTTAAATTAATAATATGGTAATGCCGTAGTATAATATCGCTACACGTTTAAAAATAACTTTAAATATATACATATGTAAGTGTTATACAGCTTTTGTAATTAAATAATGAAAATTGAAATAGCGTGTAATTTGTGAAGCACGTCAGTCGTTGGGTAAATTTTGAAAGCACGATACAATATTAAGATTATTTTATGAGTAATAACTGAGTGATAAGACAGCCCCTTGTTAACAGGGGCGTCGCCAACCGATGGCCTAGGGAGGGGCAAATATTATGAAGAATGAGAAAAATGTGATTGCAACCTATACTATTTTGACGGCGGCCCCCAGACGGTCAATTTTATTGTACAATATTATGGTATATGCAAAAATAAAAATACCATATAGTAGGCAAACCAAGTCAACGATTTTAGTTGCTTTACATTTGGCAATTTCTAGGGGAGGGCAGCTGCCCCTAACCTCGCTCCCCCCCCCCCCCCTCGGCGACGCCCTTGCACTTTTAATTTGTCCTCTTTCATGTTTTCTTTTTTTATTTGTTACTGGTATATAATAAAGATCATAAATAAATAGAAACAAAAGTACCTTTAGTTTTCCCTCCCACGGTGTGAGAGGGAGTGAACCTATTGGACAAGCACTCTTGAGTCTTGACTCCGGATTGATATAATGAATAGAAAAACCCTTCCCACACCCGGAATTTGATCCGAGACCTCAGCTTTGTAACCACACCACAGAACAACTACGCCACCAAGGCTTTACTGGTTTGTCCTATTGCGTGTAGGGAGAACTAGTTTGGCCTAGGCTGTAAGGGAACAGATTTGGAATTGAAGTAAGAAAGGGTGCTATTTTATTATTATAAATGTCGTGGATAAAAACTCTTTTCCATGTGACGTGTAGGGGGTCCAGTTTGCGTACCAACTGAATACTTATAAGATACTAGCCGTTGTTTGTAATCTGAATCAATAAAGGATTTTTTATTTATTATATATGTGCCCATGTGAGTCAGTCGACAGGACAATTTCAAACTTAATTTACGAATCGTTTAATGTCTGTACATGACCCTGCTTCAAACATGATATGCAAACATTTTTCTTTCATGGTTCTGCAACTCCTACTGATTTAACAAATGGTGTTTTTAAGATCTTAGGCGATTGTGTATTAATATTTATATTACACTCCCAATATTTGTTGGGATTGTTTAAAATACATTTTGTGTACACACATGATGCTACATACGATCTGTTGAGCAACAAAGCCACCTTATTTTGTGTTAATAAAGTGAAGATTAAAAATGAATAGTAACATATAAGGGGAGATAAAGATAAAAATAGTTATATTAGGAGAGTTTAAATATCTACAACAAGGGAGGAGTTAAAACTCGCACAGCGCAAATCTTAAAGCAAATAGGTATTGATCGTATTCATAGATGGGTATTGAAAGAATTTTCAATCACACTGCTCTTAGAAAGAAGAGTATCAATCATTTTCTTTTTTACAATTAGCCTTACATAAATTCTCGTCATTACAGCTTGATATATTTGTATCAATATAATGGTTGAATGGCTAATTAAACTGTTTTGTTTTCGTTGTATACGAATTAATTTACTTGTATTTACCTAAATGCACTATTTCATATTTAAAATCAGTTTCGGACCGCGTTCAATACAGGGCTCCGTAGTCAACCGGTATGATATGCTGATTTAGAAAAGGTTTCTCTATTGGAAATATCAACATTAGTAAATGCGGGCAGGTACGAAAGAAACAAAGAACGATCGTAACACGACAGTTTGTGAAAAAAAATATATACCTGGGTAATTCTCTTCATTTGTGGAAATCGTGAATCCGAACGAATTAAAAATACTTTCCTTGTGAATATTCGAACAATTATTTTTTTATATTATTCTTTGGGTCTCTTAATTTATTACTCTTATATTTTTTAGGAGTAAAATACGTAATTACTGAAGAAAAAATAAAAATATACCCGTATTCTCACTACCCTCAGCGGTCCAAACCTTGGGTTGACCTAATAATTTTTAAATAACTTCTAAAAACAGTATTCATAAATTATGAAAAAAAAATATTAAACTGAGAAGATAATATTTGAAGTATTTAAGTATAAATCATATACAATAGTCGTTTATTAGAAGTTGCACCGATTTTTAAACTTTTACCAAAAAAAATATCTCATTCTACTCAGCTGACTTTGTCAATGCGATTACTAAGTTCAGTTATTATTTAATAATCTATGAGTTATACTGTACCCTAGTGGCTGATTAGCTGTGCCGACACCGTCGGCGAAATCGGACGTAATTCTAATATCTGATGAATTATAAGCCAATATTACGCGAGTTTTTAAGATTACCACGCGCGGGTGCTCTTTACCATCTACGTGATAAGCAGGTAAATATTATACTACGTTACTGCATTACTTGTTTAATTCATTTTTTATGTGTACATAAATAACTTTATCAATATTCAGTAGACTTAATACTTATTGTTAATTAATTAAAAATAAAAATGGTGTCAATCCTCATTCCATTCTATCTCATTACCAGGAATTCCTCTCAGTTTTATTTCGGACGGTAATGAGAGTGTACGGAACGTAATGAGAAAAAAATCAATACTTATTTGTTTTGAAATAATTTACTTTTGTTTTAATTTCTAACAATTATTTATATATATTTAGAGACTTCCGCATTATCTAGAATTAATAAAATTGTTGTTCATTAATATTTCAGCAATGACAAAATCTAAAAAAGGGATCAACAACGAAGAAAAAATGGAAAAGGCTAAACTACATCAAAGAAAAATATATGCAGAAATAAAAAGAGACCCTGAAAAATATGTTCAACAAAAAGAGAAGGATAGATTACGATATATGAAAAGAAAATAATTTTTTTTTTAAATTAATTGAAGACATGACGCCACGCCAAAAGAGATCTCAATTGATATTGGTGCAATACATTATTCTATAATTAAAGCATTAAGTTAATTCAAAGACTGTATTTTGGAATATCTCATATTATGATTAATAAAGTTGATATTTTTTATATATTATATTATAGTACTAGAGCGGCCTGGCTCAGTTTCGCCCGGGTACAAATAGATTTCCGGTTAATAATACATATATACGTATTATACATATAAACCTTCCTCTTGAATCAGTATTAAAAAACCGCATCAAAATCCGTTGCTTAGTTTTAAAGATTTAAGCATACAAAGGGACATAGGGACAGAGAAAGCGACTTTGTTTTAAACTATCTAGTGATAAGTACTTAAAGTCTGATTTTATGTTTCTAATAGTTTATACACATATATATGCAAGTCAATGAAACTTTTGTTATTTTCAACATAATTTCATTTGTTACTAAATTGTTCAATCATATTATTGTATTGAGTACATATTTTGTTATTTTTCAATTAATAAACACAATACTAGTCACTTAAGGTCTTTTATTATTATTTAATTCAGTTTTAAAAATGCAAATTATTAAATTTAATCAATAATCGGTGGCTTATTTCAATGCCGTCATCAATACTTTCATTACCGTAAACAACCATTTTCATTACCGTTTTAAACAGTATTTTCAAACTTAATTTTCTGAAAAACTACGGAAGTTATGTATGTGGAAACCACATTATTGTATTATTATACATCCATACTATATGAATCAGGCATAAAAATACAATTTCATGATATTCTTTCCTGATTCAAAAAATCTGCTCAATTTCCACAAATTGTGAGAATTACCGACCTACACTGCTATGCTTTACGATGGAAATAAGACGTTTTGAAGGCTACCTTTACCTATGTTGCTTTCACAGCGCTGTGCCATCCGGTTTTGGTTGTAGGGAGTCCATGCTGCGAAATACCCCCAAAGTAACCATTTGCCGTTTTTTTTAATTGTGTTAATTTTTATCATGTTTCATCCTTATTGTAAGATGTCAGCAAATAAAACAGCTAATCCTCGCTCTCTATGCTCGCTCTCAATAACAACATTACTTTCGTGTCGATACAATCCTACCAAACAAATACGTCCGTAATATGTCAAAGCATATATTTTATTTTTATTTCTATGTAATCATAGCCGGTATCAGGGAAGAATAATGAAAGGGAAAAATAAGGCAGAAAAGCACTATAGACTCCGTAAAAGCTTAGAATTCAGAAGCTAGAAGAAAAATATGTAGAGCCAAAGAATTTCACGAAATGTTTTATTTGTTTGCTAAAATGAAAAATAAAATTGATGTGTTTCATAATTTAGATAATGTAAGACCAAAGGCCGATTAAAACAAGTCAATCATTTATGAAAGTAGTTTTTATTTACAATGTTACAACCACCTACGTCTACCTCTAGGATACGTTGTAATAGATTGTTGCAAAAAAATCCACTATCTTTATATAGCCATATTTTTCAAAACCCGCAATTGTAGCTGCAATAAAGCTGACGTTAATAGATAGCCATTTATAGATAGATCAATATACTATGTGCAGTAATGTAAAGTCATCTAATTTATTTATTTACACTTTATTACACAAAAAGAAAACTTATACAAAGAGAAATCACATACTTATAAAGAACAATTGACGTTCTTATCACCGAAAGGCTATGTCTTTCAGACAATCATGGAATTTAAAAAGAGAATAAACAGCTAATATACCCTATAAGACATTAGTTTAAAATATTTTTTTTTGTGGCGTTCGTCCCTGGTCTTCCTTATTGATTGAGTTTTATCGGCTAATAATAAATAAAATTTACATATTTGTGGATTCCAATCATATAACCAAGCAAAATTGCAGCTTCCTGATATTTAGAGAATCTGAATTAAGCCGCGGATATACTAATAGAGGGAGGGATTTGGCAAAACCATAAGGATTCCTTGTTGACTGTGGAACCATAACAATTATCACAACTCACTAGGGCAGGGATGGCGAACCTTTATCTATTAAAGTGCCGTTCTTACAAAAAAATTATTAATAAAGTAATAGGTATGCTTGGAAATAATTATGATTGCTATATTATGTATTGGGAGAAATTTGCTATACTACAACAACAAACGAGTGTTGAATATGTTCCTTGTATTGAGAAAAAAATTATAAATAAATGTTTTTTTTTTCTCAGTGCTTAACGAACTTTATTATTACATATATCAATTTACCAACCCGCAATATGCCAGCGTGGTGGACTATATGGCCTAACCACTCTCAATCGTACTGTCGATTGTAGAGTAGGCCCGTTCCCTGCAGTGGGACGTATATGGACTGATACAGATTCAGACATCAATTTAAGAAATAAATAGATTGAAAAGTTTTTTTTACTTCTATAGCCAATAGGGCGTAGTAAAATGAAAGTAACGAATTAGTATACATAAACCTATTCAAAATAAGACAAATGGATAGACAGTTTGATATAAATACGAGTGGGTAACAAAATAAATTTCTGAACAGTAGTTTAAGAACGATATTGCATTGTAAACTTAGCAACACCTTATCGATTTTAAAACCTTTATGTCTACAGGCCATCGCGTCATAGCGATTTGCGCAGTCGGGTGCGGATAAGTACAAGTTTCAACATCCCAAATTCTATCAAGAGTACGTCTTTCCTTTTAGTTTAAACAATTACACGGCCGTATTGCAGTCGTATTTCGTAAATATTTTATAACTTGTGCAATAATGAATATTGTTTGAATTGTATTCAGATTTTAGACTATAAAATACAGCGCGTCGCTTCGGTTGGGTTTGCAATTTGGTTATGGACTATTCATAAAACTAATTATTTTTGCCACGTGATTTTTACTGTTATAGGTATATTCTATCGAGAATACCTCTCAAGGAGGTTGAAGGGTTAAAAATAACAAGTATCAATCTTAAACGAAGTAGTTTTAGTAATAATAAAAAACGCATTTTTCTAAGGGTTACTTTGTTCTTTAAAAATTAAGTTATTGCATTTAAAAAAGTGAACCGCGTGCGTGAAAGATGGTGGAATTAATATACTGTAGTATAACTGTACGCAAATAAATACATAAGAAAAGATCAATAAAGAGGCAGTGCAATTAAAAAATAATTTGGTATTATGTTTACTATTGTATGACGGAAAAGATTAAAGCCATCAAGCTGAACGTGATACTGATTTTCAATTGCCATGAATCATAATTAATTTATCATAAAAAAAATATAATGCCACCATCACCACCACCATCAGAAGAACCACCGCTAAATGTAATTATTTAGGTAATTATACTAGGAGAAGTTTATTCATTTTTTAATCATCTATAATCGTTATGTAAAATAATAATTGTTATAACGTAAATTTCACATAAATAAATAAATTAATAAATACAGACACGTGGCATAGCTTCTGTCCCGGCCACCCACATAGTTAAGTTCTAGTTAAACAGAAAAAAGGCCCGTCATCATTGTTGACATATTGGCCCTTCGCTACTTTAAATGTTATTGCTTGATAATCTCACCGTTAACGTGGATACCGTGAACGAAGCACGTTTATGTACCAACCTATTTTATTATTTTACAAACTATACATTTTACTAATTATCTGTAACGTTATTTCTCTTTCTCAATGGATCGATCACTATTCGTCAAGCAGCTTAATAAAAACGTAAGACTGTTACAAAATAGTGCATTTAGACGTATAGATTTTAATTCACACATTTTTTATAAGAAATAATCACAGTACAAAAATGATTGACTGCCTCGGTGGCGTAGTTGTACTAAGGTACGGTTACAAAGCTGAGGTCTCGGGTTCGAATCCCGGGTTGGGCAAAGTGATATTGGATTTTTCTATTCAATATCAGCCCAGAGTCAGGAATTTGTGCCCGATATGGCGATAGGCTCGCCACCTATCACATTGTGGGACGGAACATACAAGGCGAAATGTGGGTGTCCTGGCACCTCTGCCTACCCCTTCTGGGATATAGGCGTGAGTTTATGTATGTAAAATCAAGTTTCAATGATTTTGGCAATAAATAATTAAGGTGTTATGTTGACGTCAATGCGTATAAACAAATTAAATAAATGAAGAAAATGAAACGAAGGTCATCAGAAACCAATCATCTACAGAACAAAAAATCAGCAATTACAAATATGGAGTCTCAAATTGAGATGTTTCTTTTAATAACTTTTCCCACTGGTAGGCAAAGGCTTCCGCCAACACCTTTCACTGTTTGAAGGTGAAATAACTTAGATATATATTATTTTAATGTTGTGTAAAAACTGTCTCATTTGCTAATTAGAAATATTGTTTTTTTTCGTCCATATTTCTACCGCAGATTACACCATGACACAATTGTGAATTGTATAAAATCCGTAAGAACTAAAATTCTATAGAGTTTTAAAATATATTACTAGTAGTTTAGGGAGAAAGTTTCATCGCATGTTAAATGTAAACTCACGGCATTTTTTTGTAAAGATTACTCACATTTGATAGCAGTATAAATGTGTAATTTTGTTCAATTACTTTCAGCCATCATGTAGGTAGGTCCATGATCCCTTTACTAATGACATTTTCGGACTTATGATCAATAAAAACTACAATTTGTTTTGGCAGTCCTCTCTTTATGTTAACTTGTAAGGTTTATATTAAGGCCTCCCAGTTAAACTCTTTTAATTTTTGCTTAACCGTTAAATATGTGTGTGGTCTAGCGTTATCACGATGAAAAACCACACCCTTTCTATCAATCAATTTCCGCCGCTGACTCTCAATTACTTAGTTAAATCTCATCACTTGTTGGCGGTTGAGATCCGAATTGGTGGTAAAAACTAAAAAAAAGACACAATGCCCTTTCAATCCCACTATACACACACCATCACCTTATTGCGCTCCAACCCAGGTTTTGCGACAGTCTGTTAAACCGACCTTTGACCACGATTTTGTTTACCCGTTCATATAATACGTGGTCCACTCTTCATGACCAGTTATCAATATCTTCCAAGATGGTTCGGTATCATTACGGGTCAATAAAGAATCTCAAATGCACACCTACACGGTTTAGCTTTTTATCAAAGCTTTCTTTATGATAGCTCGAGTTGCACCCGAATAAAGTCTAGTTTAATTGTGTACCCAGTTTTATTTGAATGGGTCAAATCTAGTAAATTCACTTTTTTAGCTTTACCGTTCGTAATAAAACACGTAATCATACGTAGATTTTTCACGATATTTTTAATAATTAATAAATGATAAATTTTATCCGTATCAAGCAATCATTCACGACAAATTTCCCGGATTGAAAACGTATAAGCGTTATAACACTGCGTTAGGTCCATAAACACCACAAATTTATGAACTGTATCGAATCTCCATTAAATTCACTCAATGCAACAGAAACATAAATAAATTTAAAGTAGCTGGAAACAACATTTGACTACTTTTTAAATGTATCTATTTTAATGTGAAATAACTAGACAGACAAATTGCAGAGTCAAAGATATTTTATTACAAGTTTATATGTACATACTATAACTATGTAAGAACACATTTTCCTCGGCCTATCTAGACATTTGCGCGTTGCCGGTAAAATTTCTGAATATCAAAACATTCTATCCATTTTTATTTATCAAAGAAACCTTTCACTACAAAGGTGAAACACTGTTTTTCTTTTCTGCGCGTATTAAGTATTAAGTAGATTTGTTTTTTGTACTTGCGTCTTACACCTTTGTAAAGACTTTTGTGTATTAGGTAAATACAGTGAATTATATACTACCTACAAAAATTATTGTTATTATAATTTTTGGTTACATGGTAACTACTAACTTTGTTACTTTAAAAAGCATAATATATGCCAGTATAATAGATGTGATGACTAATTTTTGAAATTTCTTTTATTTCATATAGAAGCCCTATGCAAATATAAAAGTATGTTTTACAATAAAATACGTTAATATAAAGAGTTTGCAAAATTCCCGCTACAAACTTCCAAACTGTCAAGTGCCTATATAGCATACGTCACCGAATCATGAACGAATCTCGCGTTCTATCAAAATGAACTATTTTACCAAGTACTTACGATATACTCGTAAGTTGGTATAGACTTGGTATAAAGGTAACGGTAGAAAAGGAAGCTTTTGACAAGTATAATAACCCCTTTAATTTAACTTGCCGTATGTCATCGCTTTTCATAAATTGATTCTTATTAGCAACATCGTCGAATCAATCAGATAACAAATCAATTTTTTTGTTTTCTAAATTATCGGCACAATTCTTCGCGAGAAATGTTGATTTTCAAATATCAAGGTATGCAGCTTTCATAAAAATCTAGCTCGTGACTCCTTGTAATATTTTTCTCCAGTTTCGGATTGGGGCATGCAAGCCCACTTGAAAGACTCACCCTATTATTTGAAATTATAATTAATTTGCTATTTACCAATCATAAGTTGCTTGAGCGTCACGTATTTTAAACATGTGTGAAATTAATCTTACTATGTTCGTAAAATTATAACGTCTTACACGTTATAATATTTAATATGATATGGTTATTTTGTGGTAATAAATAAGTCTATGTTATGTTGACCATTCAATTATAAATTATTTTTGAAAAATATAAAATATCATAGCACTAAACATCATTCAATGGAAACAAAATACCTATAAGTATTATAATATGTGAAATTATCCACAGGTCGTCCCACGCCGAGGCCTCATGATGGGGAATTACCGTTAATATTTAAGATTTTACTTAAAGAATAGTGAGAATTTTATTTAAAGATTTTTAAACCCCATCCAAATAAAGATTGAAAAAAAAAATTTGGCGAAATTTTGTATACGAATGCCGACTTTATGTGAAGTAGGGACTTAATTTTATGGGTATAAATTTAATGAAGATTAATAATGTCGAATTAGACGAATTTAGGATTTTATGTTCAACGAGGGAAATTGTTGTTAATAAAGTAAGTAAATGGCCAAATTATTCTGTCAACGGGATAATCACAAAACAATAATGACTTGATTCAGGGCTCTACGTTTTTCTTATTCTGAGGGAGAAAATAGTAGTTATATCTATAAGATATGGGGAAGTATACCTACTAAATAACCAGAGAATATTCAGTAGTTATTTAAGATAGTAACACATATGATAAATATAGTAATTCACGCAGACGTTTGCGGACAAAATCTAGTACAGCAATGAAATAAAAATCAAATTGAAATAAAATTAAACTGCCGTTATAATTAAAATTAATTCACTGTTCATTTTAATGTCAATGAACAAATATTTAAGTTTCAAGCAAAATAAAAATTAATATTTAACTCACTGCTATGATGTCACGCTCAAGCCTTTCAGCTTCGTTTGATGAGCACGAAGCACATATCGTTCAAAATTCATCATAAAAAAATTAAAAGCCTCCCCTCTTTTCATATATTAGTTTTCTTAACCCTTCAAATATCAGTGTTTGTATTAAATAGTGTGTGAAAATATAAGTGAATTAGAAACTAGGTGTAAGTGGATTTTTGGAAATCATATTTCTACTTATATAGTTTTTGTTCATAGAAGGGAAATCCGTATATATATATTTTTTTACAGTGGCCTGGCATAGTGGCGGCATTGCACCATGAATCATGATATTGCACCATATGATTGAATATTGAAAGATCACAACCGCGTTGCCGCTGATATTTGCGGAACGATACAGATCATTTCGAAAAAAAAAAGACGTATTGATAACTATTATTTCCTTAACCGTCACACTAGCAATATTAAAATAAACAAAGACACATACCTCCACCCTTTCTTCTTTAAGGTCGACCCTCAAAGCAAGTTGTTCTCTAAGCACAACGTCCGGGTAGTGCGTTTTATCGAATGTACTTTCTAGTTGTTCTAATTGTTCTTCAGTGAATATGGTTCGATGTCGCCGCTTGCGCTTGGGCGGCGGGCCCGCGAGCCCGGCCAGCGCGGCCGCCGCGTACCCGCCGTACAGGCCGGCGTACCCGCCCGCCCCCGCCACGCCGCCGCCCACGCCGCTCACGCCTGCAACACCAAACCTCCTTCACTACTCCAATAACAATGCACACATCCAAGGTAACCACAGATCATTCAGGCATTTAGCATCCGACACATATGTATAATTATATAATTATAATAGATAATTGCTGCAGCAAAGCTAAGTTATCTCATCTGTGTCATGCACTATTGTTACTTCAAACATATGGAGTTCATGGCAAAATTAATGTGATCGTCCAAGTTAATTGAAACAACTGGAACTTGATATTACTTCTTCCTATATAAATTACGGCCGCACTCAGAGATTTTAATGTCAATTAAACCCACATATTGTAATGTACTCTGTGATTAAACCGTACCTTAGTGTAAAATCTACCCTAAGTAATTATTTCATTAACATTTGTATTGTGTTGTATTAAGATGTGCAGTTACTCGGGCTCAGCACTAGTTGATTACTGACAGATACAGTTCACACTGCTGTATTGCGCATATAAATATGATGGTTAATTTTTTATGTAAGCTTTATCGAAGTGTCGCTTTCATAAGGAATAAAATATATTAAATGCCAACATAAAATGTAACGTATACATATAATGTGATCATTTTAATTCATTGAATAGTAGTAAACAACGCACAGTAGAAACCTGCTTGTTCTGCAGATTATACCAAAGTCCCACTACCAAGAAATGAGATTTTCAATCAGTTAAAAGCAAACCATGGCAAGATGATCCTTATTTAAAACTGACTGAATGAAATAAAATTACATCGAATAATATTGGAACTTGGAATGAAAACGGATCAGAATTGATGTAAGTAATTAATTCTTTAGAAATATTATACATATAATATAGTACTAGACAATATCATTACATTGACATTATAGTTTATTCAAAATCAACTTCATATTATCAAAACATATTTCATAATACGACATGCACCCGTCGAAATACCTTACAGAAAACATAATAAAAGAAACCATATTTCAGACCTACATACAGTCATACACAGAATGTAGATAATGTTGTGTAGAATTATAAAAACTCATGTCGAGTAGGGGACATGTCAACACGAATAAGTATTAAGATGCAGCGCGCCAGGCGAGGCGTAAATATCCAAGCTTAAATTCCCTGAGCTCCCTAGGCGCTACAAGCGAACCGTTCAAAATATTAACGCTACAAATAAAAATTGAATATTTTTGCATACTACCGAGCTCGCCCGAGAGGTATTACAATGTATTATTTCTTAAAGGAATATAAAAGCTTTTAAGGCCCGGGGCACGTTGCTAAGAAGACGCTATCAACGGCTTTCCACACGCCACTCTCTGCAACCACGCAACCTTCCGACTAAGCTTTATCGATTTTCAGTTCAGCATACACTCACAGAGAAATGGTTGTAGCAAAAATCATGATAAAGGAAATTGTGGAGACAATGCTTTATACATTTACATTATGCGGAAGGTTCCCGTACGCTACAGAGAAGTGAACAAGCATTGGAGAATTATTCGTTTTTAAGTTAGTACTAGAGATACTGAAACATTTTGATAACAAGATGGAGTTCATCGATGTTTTTTTATCGATCTATGTACTATTATGTAAATCGTTTAAAATGAACCAAATATTACATAAAATATTAATAACTCCACTCTAAATCGTACTCTCGATTGTAGAGGAGACCCGTGCCCTGCAGTAGGACGTATATGAGCTGATACGGAACAGAATAAATAACTGTATCTAAAAGGTGATGGTCGGTTAAAATATCCGAAGGCGGTAGCAAGTGCGTGGTGGCCTGTTGGTAAACGGACTAGACGCTGCTGCCAACATGTTCACGGTGGTCGCGGGTTCGAATCCCAGGGCACACCTCTGACTTTTCGGAGTCATGTGTGTATTGATAATCAATCACCACGCACTAAAACGGTGAAGGAAAACATCGTGAGGAAACCTGCATACCATAGCGATTTATAAGAATTTCTATGGTATGTAAGTCCGCCAACGCGCACTAGGCCAGCGTGGTGGACTATATGGCCTAACCACTCTCAATCGTATTCTCGATTGTAGAGTAGACCCGTGCCCTGCAGTGGGACGTATATGGGCTGATACAGATACGGTAGCAACTACTGGCAACTGTTATCGCTCGCATAAATAAATAAGTGGCAATGGGCAGGGCACATAGCGCGGAGATCTGATGACCGATGGGGTCGGAAAGTGCTCGAATGGAGGCCGCGTAGCGGAAAGCGCAGCGTAGGACGTCCACCAACAAGATGGTCCGACGACCTGGTAAAGGTCGCGGGACGTCGCTGGATGCAGGCTGACTCCAACAGGTCTCTGTGGAAATCATTGGGGGAGGCCTATGTTCAGCAGTGGACTTCCTTTGGCTGATGGATGGATGGATGGAAATAAATAAGTAAAAACACCCAACAATCAGATATCACTTTGCCCGACTCGGGACTCGAACCCGAAACCTCAACATTAAAATCGCATCGTACAGCTACGTCAATGAGGCAGTCTGTTGATTTTGCATGTCGGATTACACATGATAAATCTACACCCGTTCAACCTATTTCAAGGCACAATACATTTTGTCGATTTAATTAACAAAACACATATTTCTATGGTTTTTTGAATTCGCCCCCTACGGCAGAAGGCAGATCTAATAGCAGCAAAATTTGTAAAGGAAATAACATCCATCTGGTCAAATTTTGTCATGCTGGCGCAGCAAAACAGCTTCACTATAAGTAGTGACGAGTGCGAGGTGCAATACATTTGGAATAAAGAATTATTCGAGTTTTCTTTAAGAGACCCCAGAGTATTGAATATGAGAACCAGGAATGGGTTAGTTAAATTGTAAATCTTATGGTTCGGGTTGAAGTAGTGGTCACTACGCAAGGAAAGAAGAACAATTTGTTCATATTTATGTGTAGAAACTCTTGTTTATCTGTGGAAAGTGTTATGGATTATGTATTTCTAGTTTTGTTAATTCTATGTTATATTGTATCTGTTGTTTCCTAAATAAATAAAATAAAAAAATAATTAAGTGAATAAGTTGGGGGTGAATTAAAACCAAAAATTTTATACAATAAGCGGTAGTTCTAGCCCATTTACATTGGTGCTGTGAGTTGGATGCGGAATACCTTATAACATAGCATGCGGAAACAGCAAGGAACCCGAGATATATCTTAATCTTCTTTTAAAAAAATTGTTATATTTTGGTGCACACAGTGCAATGTAGTCGGTGCTCTAAACGAAATAGTTTTAATTTACAAATACGAAACTGTTACTGTTGTAATCCATGCGTTGATATTAGCAATGCCACTTCTGTATCAGCCCATATTTGTCCCACTGCAGGGCACGGGCCTCCTCTACAATCGAGAGTACGATTGAGAGTGGTTAGGCCATATAGTCCACCACGCTGGCCTAGTGCGGGTTGGCGGACTTACATACCATAGAAATTTTTGTAAATCGCTATGGTATGCAGGTTTCCTCACGATGTTTTCCTTCACCGTTTTAGTGCGTGGTGATTGACTATCAATACACACATGACTCCGAAAAGTCAGAGGTGTGCCCTGGGATTCGAAACCGCGACTACCGTGAACATGTTGGCAGTCGCGTCTAGTCCGTTTACCAACAGGCCACCACGCACTTCAATGCCAATGCCACTTCGATGATATTCAATTATTTCTCTGCACATTTGTATTTTATGAAAAGAAAAAGCAAACAAACTTTTGTGTGTTGCATGAAATTACGTGAAACTTAGTGGTAGGTCTCTTATTATACGAGCGTATGTCGCCTGGGAAGATACCATGGCTATGTCTATTTTTCCCACCAAACAGCAGTGTAAATGCACGGTTTTGTTCCGGTTTTGTCTCATAAAATCAAAAACACCTTTAATTACAAGTAATGTTTATAATTCCACTGCGCTTGCCAATCTGAGACATAAGATGTATAAGTATCAATATGTCCAATTGTTACTTTGACTGCAGTGTCCTCCAATCCGAAAAAAAAAAACAGTGCATTTACACCTCTGCTTGGCGGCAGAAGTAGACATTACAGTGGTACCTATATACGTAGGCGGCCTCTCACATATGAGAGACCTACCACCAGAGGTACTACTAGTAGTCCGGGACAAATTCGCCTGGGTGTAATTAATTTTCGAGTAACTTCACTCCCAAAAAAACTCCTTAAAATATTAAAAGTGCGCCAATTTTTTGTAATGGTGCTGGTTTTATTTTGAAACATGACGTCACGCAGTAATTACGCTATGCATATTATATTCGTAGTATATCGTCAACAATTCTGTCTGGGTGAATTTAAACTTTATCCTTTTTATTCAACATTATTAAATAGAATGATGTATTACTGTAGTGCCACTATATGTAATAATACGACTATGAAAAGTTCATAAAAACTGTTTCAAATACAACGAATCTTACAAAAAGATAAATGGGGCTTGAAATAATATAGATAAATTGTGTGAAGGTCAAAGCGATGTTAGATGTAATGTTGCATAAACTAATTAGATTGTAGATTGCACCCATAAAAATACGTCCACAATAAGCGGTTTTTTTACTATTAGCTCGCACAAAATTGACTTCATATTGACACTCGAAAGAAAGAAAGAAAGAAAGAAAAACTATTTATTGATACACAGACGCAACGTACATAAAACACACAGTATTATAAAACTTAATAATAAAAATGGCTGATCGCGACTGTCACCGGTAGGTGGCCACTCAGCTTTATGTTATGAAGTGGTGCAAACCACAACACAACGCTGATTTACAGCTGAAAAGATGAGATGATTGAAAGCTGTAAGATTTCTTATCAGAAACACTCATAGATGAAATACATAAGAAACGGTGAAAATCGCACACTACAATAACATTGGAAAGCCATGCTTACCAGCTACTGATTGTACTGAAACCCATTACAGGGCGCAAAATTGATTTATTTTTCCTAAGTTTATTTAACGAAACTAAACACATAGTTTTACTAGAAGTTACATCTAATATGCATTATTATGATATTATCAGAATCGCGCAGTTGGGTTAAGACCAGACTGCCAAACTGGTGGTCGTGGACTTAAAGTATTAGCACCCCGCTGATTTTCGAAGTGAAATGTGTATCAATAGATATTTTTATTACTTACTTTAACGGTAATGGAGAAAATAATGAGAAAACATCATTAACATCGATTCATACCTTCTTGTCTCAAGAATGTCGAAAGCATGAATTCGTCATACACGCACAGTCTCCGTGGCACAGTTGGTTAGTCACCGACTTTGAAACAAGAGGCCACGGTTTCAATCCAACCAAAACACATATTTGTGTGATCCACAGGCATTTGCTTCGGTTCCGAGCGTTTGTGAGGCCTAAAAGTCTCTCGTAGTTTCTGATATTCTGCCCTTAGTGTGGAATCAAGATTATATGTGATGATTGATGATGTATGATAATGACCACAAACTTTACAACATAAAATGTCCACATTCGTTTCGTAAACTATGTAAGTCTAAGTGTCTAAGAATTTTCACACCTTTATCTTTAAAAGTATCTTTGCAAGTGTTACATTTACAAAATTAGTTTGGATTTTGTACTCACAAATATTTCAGAACGGAAAGTGGAAGCATAAACAGTCTAACACACAACTCTAACAAAGATGATGCCACATTTCCTATTGTTGGTACCTACTATGAAATATGAAGGAAATCTCCGAGTACCATAAGGAACATGTAGATTTATTCATGTTATAATTAAAATATATATCTAATTAGTCTCACATGTTAGTTTAAACTATTTAATTGCTATATAAAATCCTATATAGTAAAATGAAATTTCTATAAAAATAAACAACAAATTAAAAAAAAAAACAACTTTGGTCATATTTGCGAATGAATGTAATTATAGAACTCTAATCTAAGACGGCAGAAGTCACGAATCTGAGTTTTCTATAAAACGTCAGCACATGCTTTATTCAAAAGCCATTTTCAGAATGTCTTTTCTTATGAAAGGCCTGTTACTTGAAGGCTTGTTTACTGGTGGTAGGCCTCTCATATGTGCGCCCTGTGTTAAGGGAGCGCTTCGAGAATCCCGCCACGGTATCCCCTGCCTGTCGTAGGAGGTGATTAATGGGGAAGTGAAGGTCGCGGGCGCGCAGTGGGGGGCTGTTGTTGCGCCCATTGTACTCACGTACAATGCGACCTCGAGATATTCGGCATCAGGAGGAGGAGGAAGCAATTGCCTGTTGCCGAGAAATGAGGTGGCTTCTTAGCTTCCAACATCTGGTACGGGCCGCAAATTGAGCGGTATTGTGCGGGGATGGTCCCGGTAGAAGCTTGAGCGCTCTTGCTTCGGGTTCCCGGGGCCGCGGCCGTTCCAATTGCGCTGAAGAGGGCAACGTGGGGTTTTGGTTGGTATGCCTATCGGTGAACCCAACATAATCGCTCCACCCTCCCCCGAGGTGGGGCGTAAGCGGTAACCCGGTTTCCCCGAATCAACAAAAACAAAGGCCTCTCATATATGAGAGACCGCCTGGCTCCACAATGTCTATTTCTTCCACCAAACTGCAGTGTAAACTTTTGTGTGTGTTGTGTAGCCAGAGTAACTACTGAACATATTGAGACTTAACAACTTATGTCTCAGGATGGTGAGCTGTGGAATGCCAAGCATTGCTTGTTTGGTTTTGATACTGTTCATGAGCGGTCGCTCGTTCGTTCGTTCGTTTCGGTTACCACTAGGAGAACGGCATGCTCGTCTCAACATTCATTGCAATAAATAAAAGCATGCACCTATTTCACATATCACGCAAATAATATGCAATAGATAGAGCTTATAAATAAATAAAGCCTTCCTCATTATCCTCGGCAAAAGTTAGTTCATGTCATCACCTTTTTTAACGACTTTCTACCTTTTCTTGTTTTCATATTTTTATGGAATCTATCAGTATTTTCATTTTTGTATATCAAAAATATTATACTATCTTCAAAATGTGCACTATTATCCACGACGAAGGAAGCTGCACTGGTTTGTAAGCGACAACCCTGGCACTTGCACATAAATAAGTTGCTAGCCACGACATTTATGAAAAATAGCGCCCTTTCTTTCTCCAATTCCAAATTTGTCCGGGTTTCGGAAAACTCCGAGCTTACGGGACTTCCCCTTATACCGTTATTTTGTTACTTAACAATTACCTCCATTGCCAAACTTCAAATGTTCCAAATTTTTTTTTTTTTTTCAAATTGAATTTATGGAAATATATTTTTGTAAGGTTTTATGGATAACATTAGCTTTTACTCGTATTACAAAAACGTCCAAGTATTCTGTTGTTTAATCTGCTCAAAGAATTTCAGAGACAAAAGAATTTGAATAGAAGAGAGCAAACATTTTCAAAGGATTTTTTTAAGTAACTTGCAGCACCGGGGAGGTGTACCTTATTTTGTCGAACTTTATTAATTTATATTGTATTTTTAACGAGAGGAAACCTCTTAAACTCCTGCTACCGATCAGGGCTTTCTACTCCCCCGTGCTTGCAACAATACGACTAAAACATGCATTTGGAACTAAAACTACTAAAAACTAAGTGCTTATGTCGCAAAATAATAGGCGGCACCACATATCCCAGGGCGAGAAGCGCCCCCATTGACTTGCATATAACTGGCCGGCGCAGAAACTGATCAAGTATTTGCGATAGATGTCATCAATATAGGAGAGATACAAGGCAATATGCTATTTTTTAATTTTTTGTTATTTATTCCGTAGATCTCCAACGCAGAATGCACACAACTAAAGATTTAAATTACAATATATGCTGACAGACTTATTCTAGCGTACTCCCACAATTATAGCGTTCTGACTAATGAAGACTAAACTTAGATAACTCAAACGTTAACAATATTAAAAATAGGTAAATTTAACAACATTTAAAAGTAGGCTTATAAATAAGAGGATACATAGTTAAATCTAAAAGAGAAAATCCCTTTACTTAAAAAATACTATAAAATTTCGAATAACTTCCTCTTATAATTGGACAAAGACCCGAAGATTTTATCAATCTCCGAATTACATATTACATATACAAACCAATACTATTATAACAGATAATAAACATCAATATTTACATTTACAGATATAAAACGTGAACGATAATAGCTGCTGAAGTTAAAATTGCTACAGCTAATAACGCCTTGCCTTCAACTGTCTCACTGTGGCTCTGTATGAGACTGTATATTTAACTGTACAAATGATGCTTACAAGTAAATATTAAGGTGAAACGTGCCTAATTGGTAAATCATTTGACATTAACATTTTGCTAAATAAGATCAAACATTATCAGTTAACGTGCGTGCGTGAAGGTATGTGCAAGCATAGTAGTACAGCTACGCCAAAGAGGTAGAATAATTTAAAGAAATATCACAATAATTGCGTAATTATTTATTTATTTGCAGATTTATTATACACTAGATATACAATAAAGTAAACCAGAACCAAAAGAAAAAAGTACAACTGTTAATTTGAAAAAAAGGTTAAAATCCGAGCCCTTAACGAATTGACATCCATAATTAAACATATTTTTACACGCTTTATTATTAGCTTCACTTGTATGTTTGTATGTTTGTATGTTTGTATGTTTGTATGTTTGTTTGTAACCGACTTCTTTGGGCGCGATTTTGACCCACTTTAAACGGCCAGATTTCGTTCAAATTTTGCACACCTGTCAAAGACCGATGACAATACAATAATTCGATTAAAATATATAATTATCCTGATTAGATTCGCCAGGATTAATTATTCTTATAATTGATGACCATTGCTACATTCATCGCTAGATGGCGTTAACATTGTATTCTTCCAAGAAGCTTATACCCAAATGGAGATTGCATTCCGTATAAAACACTGAAGCACAAAAATTTGACCTTGAATGCAATCGCTGTTGCCTGCTATCCTTTTCTTTAGAGTGACAATGAATGAAGTTCACGTGAAGTTCATGCATTGTTACGCTAAAGAAAAGGATAGCAGGCATCAGCGACGTCATTCAAGGTAAAATTTTTGTGCTTCACTTTTATATACGGAATGCAATCTCCATTTGGGTATAAGCTTCTTGTATTCTTCAAGTGTCAAATGTTACTACTGACCAACAGATGGCGCTATTGATTGGAAATACAGCCGTAGATGGATGTTTTTAGTCAAAACAATTATATAATAGTTAAAAAAAACTAAAATACACGCTTTAATAAGATATACAACTAAAAAAGTAAAAATAATTGATACTGAATTTAAGATAAGAAAATGGAGTAAAATACATATATTTTATTGTTACAAGGCGTGGGGTGTTTACAACAATTACTTATCCTCCTGCACCCCACGCTTTGTAACAATAAAATATATGTATTTTACTCCATTTTCTTATCTTAAATTCAGTATCAATTATTTTTACTTTTTTAGTTGTATATCTTATTAAAGCGTGTATTTTAGTTTTTTTTAACTATTTTAGTTAGACATTTCAATTGGTAGGGGAATTTTATTGATATTTAATCACCTAGCACTATAACAGTGAATGAAAACATCGTGAACAAATAATGATTTCTTAAATTTACGTCAATGTCACACATTGAAATAAAATACCTGGTCCGCCCCGTGGACACGAAAGCTGTAAAGTATTCAAAACGTCGGAAAGTTAAAATATGTTAAAGTTTTTTTTTTTTTATTGCTGTGAATGACGAGACGAGCATGCCGTTCGCCTGATGGTAAGCGATGCGACCGCTCATGAACAGTAGCAAAACCAAACAACACCTTGAATTACAAAGCAATGCTTGGCATTCCACTGCGCTCGCCATCCTGAGACATAAGATGTTTAGTCTCAATATGTCCAATAGTTACTCTGGCTACAATGTCCTTCAATCCGAAACATAACAGTGCATTTAAACTGCTGTTTGACGGGAGAAATAGACATTGCGGTGGTACCCACCCAGGCAGCCTCTCACATATGAGAGACCTACCACCAGTAAGTAGCAGTTTTATTTCAATCGTGAGGAAATCTGCATACCATGGTGATTTGTAAAATTTCGTGTGTAAAGGCCTTCAACACGCACTAGATCAGCGTGGTGACCTAACCACTCTCAATCGAACTCTCGATTGTAGAGTAGGCCCGTGCCCTGCAGTGGGCCGTACATAGGCATATACAGATACAGATACTGGTGAATTCCATATCAACACTAGGTACCTACCACCTATTCAATAAATGAATTAGAGTCCCCAGTGCCAAATATTGTTGCGGTTAGATATTCACCTGTAAAGATGGTTGCCACTTTCCCCTGATCCGTCGACACTTATGCCGTTCTGGGCAAAACCCGGCTTACAAGGCTTGAACCTAAAACGCGGCACACTTGCGTGCTTCACTTTTCACTGAATTTTCCATTATAGTTTACGGTGGTCTCTATCCTATGCAAATCATATTGCCGAGTGCCAAGTTTTAAGTTTATATGATTTATTATTTCTACTTTTAACTGCTTGGTTCAAATGAGTAGGCAGTTTATTACTATCGAAAAATCGTTTTAAATCAGAACGAATTTTTCATCTAAAAATAAATAATCATTTCGTTTCTGGGTATAGTTTGTAATTAGTATATATTCGTATTATATAGTATTATTAGATCAACCAGGATAGATCCGGAATTCAGCTGGCTGAGCAATAATAATGTCCACCGGGACATGGGCGTAGCCACGGTGGGGCAGAGTGGGGCGCTTGCCCCACCCTGGCTTTGACCTGTCAGGTACCTAACCAACTCTAAAAAAATAAATTATCTAGGTAAAGTACTAGGCAGGTGAGTAATAACAAAGTATTTAGGATAATTCGAATTATAAACATAGATACAGGGTGTTTTAGAAGAATACCGTGGGTACAGTTTGCTAATTACATATGTTTTAAGACTGCTGCCCCACCCTAATCCCACGGCTGGCTACGATCATGCACCGGGAGGAGGTAATTCATGACCTCTATTTATAACTAGCTGACCCGGCCACGCTTCGCTTTGCCTTGGTTATCATAGGATTCATATTACATATTCATATACTGTCCTGCTAAATCCCGTCTTAACCCGTCTGTTCAGTCACTTCTCGATCCGTCCCGTCCTTTCTCTTCATTATCCATTCCGTCTTATACCGTGCATTTACACTTCGTCCTATCAAATCTGCCAGCTATCCCAGTTCTCTCCCGTACCTCCCACTCTATTATATCCCGTCTCTCCATATCCAAATAGTGTGCCTCATGAATTTTTGACATTAAACACTTTAGCGATTTTGATTATCCATGCAATATTCCATCCCTTATTTCACCCCACTATGCTGTTTTTCCATAAATATTACGCCATTACTTTTTGTTAGTAATAAAGAGATGAAATATTAATTTTCATAGAAATAACTTCAGTCATTTCGATTTTCTTCGACATAACATTTCAAAATATAATATTTCTATCAGTGAATTACAGCGAAGGAAAAGCCACTGTAAAAATTCGTGATAAAAGTAAACATAATAACACATAACACACACACACACACACACACACACACACACACACACACACACACACACACACACACACACACAAACATACACTATTAGCACTTTCTCACACTGACACCCACAATTAATGTAATAAAAATTATATTTAACTGGTTTCTCAAGACACAGGCAACGCCTAATTTGAGAACCCCTGCAATATTCTCCATATGTAAAATTGTTATTTTAATAAAGATTTTTCATTTTCAAGTGATATTCTATCTTGAAAATAAGTAAATCTTCTTACGTGTGAATATTATTTATTTAATTGACCTATATTTATTTAGCTTCATAATATATTCTCTTTTAGTTACACAAAATTAATTTCTGCGCATGCATAAATATTTGACAACCAAAATAAATGTCAATCACTTTTTATTACTGTCATTAATTTACATCTTTTATACCTCAAATACGCCATTAATCTAATATTATGGATATATGTTGTCAATTCGAAACCTTTATTTAAATACGTTATTCCATTTGAGGGAAGAGTTTACCGTATCGACGGTATGAACGTTAAATGTTTGACAGTTACGAACACATGCAGTGCGATTCACGTATTTTAATAAGTTCAGCTGCAGTGCAGTTGCGGTTAAGTTTCGATCAAAACAGCCCTTTTCGTATTCTCGTAATTTTGACAACCGCTGTCAAATACGCTCGCGTGAAGTTCGCGTCACGCAAACGTTTTAGCGTATTCTACTGCTGCGCGTATATGTCAATCTCAAACAAATTTCATACATCTGACGTACAGTTGACGCGCAGCTCACGCGCAGTTCACGCGCAGCTAAACACTTACAAGAATACCATTTTGTACCAAAGCGTAAACTTAATTGTAACCGCACCGCAACTTGATCGGCGCGTCAAAAAGTTACGTGAATCGCACTGATGAACATTTTGTATGAGAAAATGTTAATAAGCTAATAGAAACTCAAGAAACCGGGAACGTGATAAAAAGTATCCTATGTCCTTCTCCTGGTTCTAAGCTACCTCCCCACCAATTTTCAGCCAAGTCAGTTCCGCCGTTCTTGAGTTATAAGTGGAGTAACTAACACGACTTTCTTCTATATATATATATATAGATTATACTCAACTGCATATTTAACCGGCCAGCCCTAAGGTAAGGTGTTTATATGATGATTTCTAGGTACCAAGTATACTGAAGTCAATAATTCAAAAAGCAAGGTAAGTAATCCGTATTTTTTTCTTTGTGATTTTTATCTCACCTTTACCACATTGAATGAAGTCTACGATTTTCACGTTTTATTTTGATTTTTTTTTCTTATAACGTTGTGATTCATTTGTTTCTTCTAAAATAAGCTGCCTTAAAATCATAAATATACTCTAATGAAATGCTTCTGGATTACGGACTCCTACAAATTACAGAATTTGTAAATAGCTGAAGCGGCCAGGGCTGCGGCGCTTGCTAACGCTGGATTCAGCCAGCGGCGTGCACAGGATTATGACACTGGGTATGCGGCGGAGTACTCGGTCACAAAAACTATTTTCTTTTATAGTTTTTTAGCATAGCCACAGCCACGCGACGGATCTCTAAGTCGGAAACCATGCCAACATAACAAGTCTTAGATGTACTACTATTCATGTCCATCTTCTACGGTAACGCAGACAAAACAGCGATCGATCGTCGCGGCGGAAGAAATTCTAATAAGTAAAATAAAAAAAACTCACCTAGTCAGCTTTCAATTTTCACATATTCAAGGTTCCGGTTAGTTGAGATTATTATACCTATCCCTATGTAAATAAACGCAAGATTTCGGCCACCTCATTCATTCATTTGATAAACATACATTTTTAACACAAACCTCGCAATCAAATAACATTTAAAAGCAAATGACAACAATTAATGTCGAAATTTAGTAATAAACTGTTAAATGTACACACTCTCAAATGTTAAAATGAAAAATCCGTTAAGAAATCTATTTTTTTTTTACAAACATACTAGTATAAAATAGTAAACAATGCAAAAACTCATAAAAAAAGCAAAATGGCCCCCGCGAAACACAAAACATTTCTATTTAAACAAATAAAACCTTACTAACCAAAAATGCATAATATGCATAGGTGATTTATTAGATTCCAGCCTATTAATTTTACTCGGATTATACGCAACGAACATTTACGATTACTCCCGACAACTGCCGAACTCCCGAGGCCTGCCGCAGGAGTCGCGGCTTTCAATATTCATGGGTGTGTGCGTTTGCGACTGTGCACGGACACCAAAATTACTACACACATGCAAACAAATGTCATGCGGGACGCGGCGGCATGACTTGGTTGATTAGGTACATTATTTTGCTTTGCAGCGCCTCTTGCTTTTCGCGTGGCAACCATAATGTTTGCGTGATTGCAAATAAGTGCTATTTATAAAATATTAGGCGTTTTTAAGTTATTATATTTAGTTTATTCATTTATTTACTATAAATTAAAGTCATCTAAAAAGTACGAACGTTATAATAAAATATCTGTGAATGGCAAGTAAAGCACTGCATTTCTGCCTACAAGGAGTGCACGCCCCTGCAGCCAGCATCAGATGTATCAGATGCTTGTCTATCCGCGTATCACTAGTGAGTGATACATATGATATAGTGATACAATATACCGTCTGACGGTACAAGGGGGTTACCCTATGATCCGAAACAAAGTTCGAATGTTCGAACGTTCGTCAGAAATAAGTAATTAAAATTTGCCACTTCAAAAACTCTATACTATGAAACATACAAGTCACTCCGAACTTAGTCTATGCCTACGACATACTATGGAGGATTCGAACATTTTTTAAAGTACCTAGGCATATTCGTACAGTTTTATCTACTTACCAGTTGCCTAAATAATAACATTAACTCACACCTTGTCGGTTCTCAACTGACCACAGAACAGTTGAATATTAATCTGTTCTGTGCAAAAGACAACGGCAAATTGTACCACGTCATTATTTAACGGTAAAATACCTATATATTTTCTCGGTAAAAAGAGAACAAACTCACTTTTGTATAAGATATTAGGTATGTTCATCTATAGTTTTAAAAGAAATTAAATTTATACATAGTTTAAACCTATGTATATAAAATAAAATTCAATAAGAATATAGATTATTTATATGTCGAAGCAAAACTAATTAGGCGTATACAGGGTATATCAAGACTGCTACCGGAAACGAAGTCGAGTGGTAGTTTAAGCGACTTCAGACACAATGCAACAGAAAATGTTGCAAAAAAAAAAGCGACGATATTTTTTTTGTTATTTTTTCCTATGGTCGTATTTGGGTGGTAAATACATTTTTATCCTAAAATAATAGTGTATACCATTTTATTTATAAAGACTGTAAGGTATAAAAGATTTGAAATCACTATTTCAGCAAAAATTATGGATTTACCACCGATATTTAAAAAATCATAAAAAATAATTTTCGCGTTTCTATGGGAAATTTTTAGTTGCAATGTGTTTGTAGTCACTAAAACTACCACCCGGCTTCGTTTTCGGTAGCAGTCTTGATATACCCGGTATACATTTTTTATTAATAATAAAATATAGATTAAAATGTATATTATGATTTGCATCCCACTGATTTTGAATAGCGATAATAAAGATTTTATCCCGCCAAGTACCGAATGCTGCCATGTATCCAATTACTAACAACAATATCCTTGACAGCATTGCCTCAAAATCCATCATCACATCCTAGTTCCTTATAATTCACGAATTTATAATGAATATTAAGAGGTGACTGAGTTGTCAAATATCTATATGGGTATACAATAACTAAGTGGTTAGTTAAAATATCAGGTCTATCCATTAGATATTATTTTCTCGGTAAAAGGAGAACAAACTCACTTTTTTATATAATAATATTAGTTATTTTATAAAGCATTGGAGGTTCAGTTAGCTTTTGAGTCCAGTCCACATCAACAACATATTATTTCATTTACTAACTATATTTCCCGCGCGCCGTCGATTATATTCCCCGTCCCGTTATATCCCTAATATAGTCCCATGACGAAAAGCATGAAAACCTGTCCTCTCCCACCCAGTGCCACTCATCCGAATTTGAAAGAGTACCAAATATTTATATTTGAATGCCTGAACGGGAACATAACATTTTTTCGGTAAAAAATGTAGCCTATGTGTTAATCTAGATTCTAGGGTGTCAGCTGTCTCTATCCCAAATTTCATACGAATCGGTCGGACCGCGTAGCAAATATATATATTTAGATTCCAGACACATCCCACGGGACCACTACATTTTTTCCGGATAAAATGTAGCATGTATTTTAATCCAGGGTATCAGCTATCACTATACCAAATTTCATCAAAATTACTTGAGCCAATTTTGCAGTAGTAACAAACAACGAGTATATCCATCTATAGTCACAAACTTTCACCTATATAGTATTAGTAAGGATGGGACATGCATAAGTGTAATATTTTAATTTATAAAAAAATATGACTAACGAGAAGGTGTTCGTTTAAAACGCTAGCCTAACACGGTTCATTTCCATATAATCCTCAGGATATTTTCTACCACCTTTAGAGCAAGCAGTGATTTACCTAAGAATACACACATAAATTTGAAAATCAGAAATGTGTGCATTTTACTCTAGATCGGAACGTGTTACCTACGGTCTATCAGTTTATTAGTTCTGTCCTCACTCGACTAGGCTCTCGCTTACTTATCGCTCTAGATATCAAATCTGCAGCTTAAGATCTTCAAATTCGTAATCTCTCTGCTAACAATTTCGAAGCTAGCTCCTGTAATTTTATACTGCCGGGACAAAATGCTTAGTGACTAAAATACACCTTAGCGTAATTGCAATCTCCAAAGAGACTTCACAGCGAAGAGAAATTATGTTTTGCCTATCGATACAATTATACCTGTTCGGTTTGTCAGATATTTTCAAGAATTAGTGATTCTGATTTGATAAGTCCATTGCTCATGTTTGTGTTCTTTAATTTGTTATACCAGAAATCT
This sequence comes from Hyles euphorbiae, assembly GCA_023078785.2. Taxonomy (NCBI): domain Eukaryota; kingdom Metazoa; phylum Arthropoda; class Insecta; order Lepidoptera; family Sphingidae; genus Hyles; species Hyles euphorbiae. Next base: position 8,420,180 of record CM041040.1, read on the forward strand.
TAAGATAAGCCTTGAACTTCTTCTTTTATCTTCTTCTTCGTCGACTTCAAGTGATCTTAAATACACAGTACAGGATAATACGGCAATCGGCTAAAGAAATCGTCGGTAGTGTCCTATTAACATATACTTTTTTCTTTAGTTTATTTCTTGATTTCTACAATATAAAAACGCGTATTTGAATAATAATAATAATAAAACAAGTACATAGCATTATAATATCCCATAGTCGTGATAGTAGTGATTTCAAATTCGATACTTCGTGTATGATAGAGGCCAGAGGTAGAAATTAACTTTATTGGCTACGTGATGTGTGAACTACGGCCCGCGTAGCATGCGCGGTCGCGGCTTGCTTTGAGTTTCGTAGCTCGTAGCTTCTAATGTAACATATTGTAACCGACCATCCTCGTGTATTCAACAATTAGTGTATTGTTCATCGTAGCATGCATTACATTAAAAAACATTTTTCACCATTCAACATGCAAAGAATTTGGAGACATTGTGTTCAGAATATGAGTACCTACTTAGGTACTGATCATGAAGATTAAATGAAAGCGGTTCTAAATTACAACCGAGTTTATGTCGGTGTATCTGTTTAGAATCACTCCTAATCAATTCGTAACTGTCTCCCGATCAAGATTAACCACGTTTAATACTTTGGCTGCCCAATACGTAAGGTAAACATTTTACTAAATAATGTAAAGCGAAGTGCATGCTGTCAGCTACAAGACTAAAATCTGCATGCACCGAACTGTATGATACTGAGTACTGACCGTTGCAATATTTTCTGTAAGTGACAAACGTACCAAAAAGGTCGTGAGCTCTGTGGAAGGGCGTGTTGGCGAGGTGGTGCAGCTGCAGCGGCGGCATCGGCGGCTGCGGGCGCGGCGCCAGGATGCTGTCGATGGTGAAGAGCGGCGGCGGCGGGCGCTCCGGCAGCGAGCCGCCCAGCAGCAGCGCCGTGCTCAGCAGCGCGGGCGCCTCGCGCGGCCACGCGCCGCCGCCGCCCGCGCCGCCCATGCCGCCGCCCACGCCGCGCTCGCTCTGCGGCGACGCCACTCTGCCGGCTGACACGCACTCTCACCGCGAGCGCCGCGCGCCACTCCCGCGCCTCGCCACGCACATCGTCACGCACTTACTCAGTTATACCGGCGATTCACACTCCGACGCGGGTATGATCATCTACTAGTAATGTTCACTGAACGGATACGCGAATATTGAACCCGTGAAGAGTGGGCACTGCACACGACACGTCAGCCGGTGGAACAGTACGGCAGCACGGAGCGATGGAGTGCGGCGCGAGATGCGATACAGAGCGTCGGGTTAGAGTGAGTCGCGTGGTGAGGGCGAGCGGCGCGCGGCGCGTGTGTGGGGTGCAGGGGGCGTGCAGGGGGCGTGCCCGCGCCGGCTCCGCCCCTCGCACGGCTTAATCATTGTGACAAAGCGATGTTCCCAAACAGTTCATGTAATAGTAATATGTGTATCCCCCTCTAAACGTAATCTGCTATTGTCAAATCCATAGGTATGTTATATACCATGACGTCAAATTGAACGGCGCGCGATACTTTCAATTAATTGTGATTCATAACACATGTGAAACATAGTTCATCCAATATGAATGTGATGTTACTCGTTTAATTACTGTCACTGTAACATATTTCGAAACTTTTACATAATTTTGTAGTATTTATTTTTAGAACTTTGGTCGAATTTGAGCTTTAGTCGAACAATTGAGATGTAATTTAGATTAGTATTTTTGGCCGAAAGGGAAGCCCTCTTGGGGGAGCCGTCTAGGTGGCGCAGTTTTGCTGCGGTAGATTACAACGCTGAGATCTCAGGTCCTCTATGATGATCTTCCATGATCATTACTCGCTTTTTGGGCGGCGGCGGATGGCTCAGAGTGTTTAGCCACTTATTTTTTGATCCATTTAGTTAGAGGCTGCAAGTATTCCTCATGTACCTCTGTGTTTGGATGTCCGTTTAAGGTGCTAAGTGAGTCCACGGCAGTAACTAGTCTACGCGCTCCGTTCTCCTCCACGGACCCGCAGTCAGTGATGGTGCACTTACTCTGCACATTTTTTATTACAATGGATGGCGAGATGAGCATGCCAGTCGCCTGTTGGTAAGCGATACGACCACTCATGGACAGTAGGAAAATCGAACATCATGAATTACAAAGCAATGCTTAACATTCCCCAAGTCTTAGTGTGTCGAATAGTTACTCTGGCTACATGTCCTCCAAACCGGAACACAACAGTGTGTTTACACTGCTGTTTGGCGAGAGAAATAGACATTTCAGTAGTACCTACCCAGTCGATCTCACATACCACCAATCCTAATAAACCTTTATAATATAATCTTAGCAATCTATAAATAAACTACATAGAGAAAATAATTATCTGGAACATAACCAAATAATATTTATTATATTTTTTTATTCATTAAGTTTTTTTGTAATAGGTAATATGTTTTATATTTAAGAACGTTTCCTATAATTTTTAACAAATTTTAATTGTAGATAAAAGACATGCTATATTTTAATATATTATATATCTATTCGGCTTGAACTAATTATTCCCCGTTAAAACAGTTTGCGGTATACCCACAAAAAATATTTTAATTCAAACTTGATATTACAAATAGACTTAAAATTAGATTTTTTTTTTTCCGCCGTTGGATATCATCCGTACAAATTACAATTAGTAGCAAACGCGACCAACGCAATGTGTGTGGCCAGCTTTATTTGGCCAAGCTACATAACAGGCCGCCCGATCAACTTCCGCCTCTGATTTATGACTTAAATTGTAATATTCACAATTAATGAACATTCAGTTGAGGTAACAATTATGAATATTCACAGTTGGTTATATCAATTGAATATGTGTATTACAGCCACTGCACAGTGCACTCACACTACGTGCTCTCTACTACCAAATTATTGGAAATTGCGTTTACTTAATCATGTGTTGTGTTTTTAGTAAACATACATATTAACATTATAGAAAGTGGTAATGTCCTTCATGACTCAGGGGGAACATAATGGACAGGCTCGTCTGGTACCTACCATTGTCTCACAGGAAATCGATTTGGAGCGACAGCTTTGCTGTTGCGTTTCGTTTGGTGAGTGATAATGCTACATGCTCAATATTTCCATCATTTCTATATTCCTTTTCATATCCTTTTTCCTTTTGGTCGCGATTTGATGAACCAGTAACACCATGATCCGAACTTTGGGGGTGTTCAAGGACGGCAGTGATCACTTCCCATCAGAACATGATATGGCGTCATGACATTTTTGCTCGTTGACCAAAACTATTAAAAAAAAGATGTTTTCGAGATGCCGAAATCTTTCTCCGTGAACGACCACGTAAGTAACTGTAATGCGGTGTACGAAAGGTAAGTCGTTTACAATTTTTATGTTATGGATATTTTTATTATAATGGGTCCTTGTTTCGGATTCCAAGGATGTTGAATCAACCATTATCTTATATGATCAACTTAACAAAATTAAATCTTTAAGTGAAATCGACAGCAGCCAACTTTTATTTCAATTTATCTAAATAATTTTGATTGCACTAAATAAAACCTTATCCTAATTTTGTTTTTTAAACTAACCATGTCTGAACTCTTAAAACAGTATTTTTAATGCCTATGCATATTAAACAAAACAAAGTAAAATTTAGAACTTAGCACAGCAAAACCATTTACAAAAACATTAGTGTAATTGGGCGAATAAGCGCCACCTACGCAGTCCCGCGCAGCGACTACATAAGATTATCCGCCTTCTCGTCGACACTGCGTCGCTCGCGTGTAGTGTACGTCTGTATAGATACACGCCGCGACTCTATTATCACGACAGCCTTTTTGTGACAATTGTGGAGATGCGAGGGATTAGCGATGTCTAACCTAACAGCGAACAAATGGAGACGGGACTTGTTTTGTCAAATGTTGCGCCCGCGGCGTTTCACTACGTGTTCGCCTTTTTTCAGCTTATGAGAATCGTATAACAATATAACAACCACCCGCACCATGTCAAAAAACTTACAGCTTTTTATCACGTATCAAAAGAACCATTGGAAGTAAACATAGAATTAACAAAAAACTTATGTTCGGAAAGGCTAGTCGCGTGAATCTCTTATTGATCCTTTGAAAGACACTTTTTGCACTTATAACATGGCAGAAACATGGGACAAGTAATTTTCAAATAAATTTGAAACTGGTTATAAGTGTTAGAGGTATGCCAAAGTCTGTACTCTGTTCCACACAAAACCTACACGTTAACTTATAGATTGCCTATTGTGTTTTGACTATATAGTTCGAATAAAGATGGCCCAAGAACGTCAATGTTTCTCTCATTATACCCTTTGATCAGTCTCCAAAGTTCGTAACGTCTTTCTTAGCGCTGTTCCTCAAAAATCTGGGTAATCCGACCCGACGGTGATCGGTGTTATCACTTTCGAACAATGTGCGACGTATTAATACATGCAGCTGCTATAGTACTACTGAAACCACCATACCTGATGGTAGAACGGCCGTCGCGTTGACACACGGCAATGTATCGCATTTTGGATTTCTTGAGTAGCCTGTAGATATACCCGGTTTTGAACGGCCTGACATGATTATGTCGTCTGTAGCACCTCTATTTGTATTGCACTGAATTGACTACAATGAACCCTACATTGTAAATGACGACTATCTCTCGCCAGTCTACTCAATTATGCCGGATGACAATGCATCTTGTGGCTCCGATTCTATTGTCGTTACTCGTGTTATCACCGTTGTTGTACATGCTGTAGCCGTGCTGTGGCATTACATGAACAGCATGAACATGGAGTACGAGTATATTGCGTGTGCGGGGCGAGCGGCGCGGTGCGGCGGCGCGGGGGCGCGCGTCCGCCCGGCCGTGGCTCTTCGCAAATATTGACAAAGGTGGGAGCACCGAGCAACGAAACCGGAGCCTATTTCTGTTTACCTGTAATTGATGTAATTAGTCGTGTCGGCCAGCTGGTCCGATGAAATCTCCTAGCCAATGTTTGAACAGTTAATATAATACTTTCACGGGCCGGAAACGTCTTAACGGTGTTCTATTCCGGCAAATATTGGTCACTCGACGATGCGTGACACCAACTTCAGATTAACTACCGTGTTACTTTAGCTTCTTTTACAACTCATGTGGTTAAGGGCATAAGCTTTTTATAACAAATGTACAAAGTTTGACTTGAAACAAATGCAAAATGTAATATTTTAAGTCCTAAACTGAAATGTCATGGATGAAAACTCATCTCCTCTTTAATACATGTGTTAGCTTCTTCGTGTTCTTGTTCTTATACCTGGCATTTTCCCGGTAAGTTCCAGGGATAATTCTCCTCCATTTCGCCCGATATTTGGCATCCTCAATAGTAAGATTATGGATCCTCTTGTCTTTCTTGACTACATCTAGCCAACGCTTTTTCAATCTGCCCTTCGGCCAAATAAACTCCATAGCTAATATAGGCATTAGCGTAAACTCCAATATAGGTTAACACAGATTGCAACAAAGGTATACCTGCATATAATTGTAATGTATTCCTTTGTAAGCAGAATAGTTGATAAAAATGAAATTAAATACTGCAAATTGATATGTAAAATTCAATAGTAGAAAATGTGACATTGGTTGAGACGCGACGGTAAGCAGCTGCAATCCCATGGTACCAGCTAATGGAAAATTAACTCTACATAATACGACGATTATCCGCGTATGACTTAATACAGGACGGTCACACAAAGAGCATAAGCATTAAAATAGCTAACAATGGCCGGGATTATCCGGGCCAACCTGAGCCCCGACAATGTGTTGTTTAAACCGCCTCGCTTATTATTTATGTGGGGAACTGAAATCAATCGAGCTTCGACCCACATGCGACATATCTGCGCGCCTTATGTATTACTTAACAGCTTTGCCGATTTAGATTCAAATTGCCTAATATTTTTCCTACTATGTGCGAATCTTCAGCGTGTTTTGTAATTCTAACGGCTTAGCGAATTTTATTCATATCTAAAGTTTAGTTAGATTATTCTTAATTGTAAGAGAAATATTAAGTAGGTACCTATTGTAATTAATAAAGGAAGTAAATGTGAAGGTGTGAATCTTGTTAACTGAGTATTGTCAACAATCGATGTTACTTTGAATTAAAATTAGAACTGTGTTCTTTATTGTTTTTAGGTTTTTGCTATGCGTATTGTTTGATGTATCACTTAAGGAAATAACGGTCTAGAAATCTTACGCAATTTTATTTCATGATCCTTAACCTTAAATAATAATACAACTAAAATTAAAATCAATCAATCAAAAAAAAACTATGCAGAGCAGGGACAAATGCAACGATCACAAAATACTAATAACCAACTACATATTATCATATATCGGTCTTTTAGCTACCTGTATATTACCAACTTCAATGAATCTAAGTAATATTATCTCATTTTGATAAAAATGACCAAATAAGCTTAATGTATTTTGTTACAATGTGTGTTACAACCAACCCTACCTGGTTGTACCAGTGTCAAGGTATTGTTGTAACATTGAAAACAATATCAAAATATTGCTTTCGTTTCTTAAACAAAATTAAAAAAAAAACAATTCAAAATAAAAAATATTCTATAAATTTTAAATAGGAACAATCCCATTATATTTATGATTGTTGCGTGATTTCAACAGTTTACACAGCTGATCTCACACACAACGGAGCCTTTCAAAAGGAATAAAATTTATAAACGTTTTTGGAACATTTTCCATTACTTACTGCTTTGTTCCTATTGGTTATAGCGCGATGTTATATATGCTTCGTAGCCATCTTCGATTATAGAGCTAACTATCCAAAAGTTTTTTCAATTCGAAACAGTAGTTTCTGAGATTAACGGCAACAAACTAGTAACTATGGGACATAACAAGACTTAACATTTTATGATATTTAAAAAAATAACATAAATATTTTTAAAAAATCCAGTACCGTAGTTTTAAAGCGTTTAATGATGATATAAAATATATGATTTCTGTTTCTAACAAATGTAACGCAAATATCTTGCTACAATAAATTAACGAAATATTACGTTTTAATCTACAAGTTCATACAATACTATACATAATTAATAAAATATTGATATTAAGAGCAGGAATAATGTGATTATCGCCGGTAGGGCAGTAACAAGATTGTGTGATGTAGGGCTAGGCTTCTTAACTTCTAATCTGTATAAGTACGACGCCCTGCTTGCATAAGAGCATTAGTGTTTCTGTATTACTGGAACTAGAACTCCACATGCAGGAAATTTATCTAACCTAATAGGCTTGCTTTGTACTTGTATGTATGTGTCAAAAACATCTTTGTGATACAAGACACCAGGGATAACGTAACAATATTCATATATTTTGTAATATCGCGCAGACTTTATTATTACTTATTATTATCACAGATTACTAGGAAACATGACACATTAGTCTTTCGACTATTTATTAACACCAACTTTGTTGTAAGAGGTATTGCAAATTTAAAGATAAATGTATAAATATAAACAGAGAGATGAGATTTTTGAACAATGAGATTTGTTACAATCACAACCAAGAGGTTTGGAAGTTGTAAGAGTGTAAATAAATAAATACACCCAACGGTCACATACATAGTCCTGACCCCATATTAATATCATTTAAGTCATCGGATCTCTCAAATCCAAACCTGGATATTGACCCGAAATAAAAACAAAAATTGGCTCAATTTAACAATAATATTATTTTAAGCAAGCATTCTAAATATTACACAAATGACTGGTAACATAATACACAAATCAATTCTCAAAGAAAACATATTTGAAACTTTTTGAATCTAATTTTTTATTGATACATAACACGCAAGATTAAACCTACCGTAATCATAACATAGTATATAGTATACACACAGTCGCTTTCTCTGTCCCTATGTCCCTTTGTATGTCTAATTCTTTAAAACTACGCAACGGATCTTGATACGGTTCTTTTAATAGATAGAGTGATTCAAGAGGAAGGTTTATGTGTATAATACCTGCATATTATTGTAGAAAAATCTATATGCACCCGGGCGAAGCTGGGCCGGGCCGCTAGTAATACATTAAAAGTAAAAAATGATTTTTCAAAACCACTTTTATTTTATTCTGGTGATAGGTCTCTCACTATTTCTCCCGTCAAACAGCAGTAAAAATGCATTATTATGTTTCGGTTAAAAGAACATTGTAGCCAGAGTAAATACTGGACATATAGAAACTTAACATCTTATGTCTCAGGATGGCGAGGGCAGTGGAATACCAAGCATTGCTTTGTAATTAATGATGTTGTTTAGTTTATCTACTGTCCAAAAGTGGTTATATCGCTTCCCATCACGCAAACGGCATGCTCGTCTCATCATTCGTTGAAATAAAAAAAAATATTTATAGTAATATCATCCAAAAACACGTACATAGGTACCTAGTACTACACAAATATTAATCGTTCATTGTAAGCAACGCCGAGCGAAAGTGCACTGGAAGGCCATGACGGCCTTGAAATCTTTGCGATATTATGAAAGTGCACCGTTAGAAAAGTGTTCACCAGACCATGTCACTCGTGAACTGAACTCTATACAAATTACAGATACTTGCTCACGTCCAAATATGTTATTTTTCATTCATTATGGTTATTCACTTATTCAATCTTTATAACTAGAATGATATAGAATTACCCCTAAAACCCAAAGATAAGGTAAAATGTAAAGAATTTAAATGATGTCATTTTACTTCCATGATTATCGAATAAGTGTTTGCTACATTTATACTCTTTTTGAATTTTGAAACATACATCTGCATACATTATATTTGATGACAAGCTCATAATTATATGCTTAAGTTTGTAACAATATTTAGTATAAGATATTGCAATGCTATAAAATATAAACTTATACATGATGACATACAAAATCAGCAATACAATAATGGCTTCTAAATGTTTCACACAATTTATTTGCTGGCAAATGTAGGTAGGTATTATAATGTGTATAATAAATGTTGTTTTTTATTTTATGTTTAATTGATATATTCTAAGTCGGAAACAATGTAATAGGAGAAGCCATTGGGTATAATTGTCTTATTAAAATATGATATGCACTATTCCTCGCTCAACACAATCCTATTAGCAAGTCGCTTGGGGCTGCACTGACTGTTGTTTTATGTCTTTACTTAGTCAACCGTATACGGGTATTTAAGTAGGGCCTGGCTACTATATGCACAAAACTATTTCTTCTTAAAATTAGATTGCTTCTAACAAGATATTCCATTAAACAGAATTCATATCTTATTCTGACTGAACAAGAATCGAGATTGCTAAAGTCTATTTGAAGTCATGAACCGTGCGTCATTGTCATCAAAATAAGTGAATATACCTATTTTAATTTCTTTAATAACACAATTTCAAATCAGTATCTATTAACAACACTACTTTGTTTTACATAATATTAATAATAATATTAGGAATCTTTAAGCAAACAGGTGCATAATGTGGAAAACTAAACTGTTTGCTATGCCCGTGAACTCATAAGCGTGCATAATCAATCTGTATACTCAAACAGATATTTACTGAACAAAAAATACTCCACACATAAACCAGACAAGAGAAGGGATTAAAGGTGGCTAGTCATTTGGAAGAATTATTTAACGCTATCCAAATACGGCCGGCGTACACGAAACGAGCCGCTAAGCAGATAATTTTCGATCGATTCGCGCTTACGAACTGTCAATCAAGTATGTGAATAAGGAGTATTCGTGAGCTTGCAACAATGCTATTCATGGCGGCTGGGGTTTCCGATCTCCACACAACATGCATTCGACCGTATCTCGCTTTAAATTTTATTCTGAATGAACCATTTATGGATTACTAGTCTTGAAGCATTATCACGTCACCCACTGAGCTACATATATTGCCATGCTGTATTCAAAAATCAGATCTTAATTAGTCAAAATACAATCACAGTGCTGTCATTGTATGGAAATATCCAAAATAAAAATAAGAATGACAATTACTTTAATATCATCAGAGCGCTGGAGCGACACAAGCGTCGTTTTTTTTAGTTCGTCCGTGAACTAGTGCAGCGGGACTCTTGCGGAATCATTTGTCCACCGCTTAGACTGTGCACTACAAGTCTCTAATATAAATAGGCAATCAACGTATCAAATGTCAGTTACAACCGGACTTCCTCTCAACAGTTACCTCTTGGGAAGTGCTCTAGTAATACCAAACATGAGGGTACTTCTAGTGGTAGGCGTTATGTGCCTAGCGGCTTTTTGCACCGCCGACGAGGCCGAAGATCTCGCGGTGGCCGCCAGCGGGCACCACCATGAAAGCGGTGGCGGTCACGACCACCATGCGCACCACCACCATGAACACGGCGGCAAGGGCGGGAAGGGACACAAGGGTCACCACCACCACCACAAAGGAGACCACGGACATTACGGTAAACACCACCACGAAGGACATCACCATGAAGACGGAGGCGGCCACAAGAAGCACTGGGACGAGCATGACCACCACGGCGAGCACCATGAGCACGGACACCACCACAAGGGCGGCAAGCACGGCCACCACGAGCACCACGACAAGGGCGAGCACACCGACGGTTACCACAAGAAGTACCACAAGGATCACTTCCACAAGGACCACCACTTCCACGACGGCCACCACGACGAGGGCAAACACCACAAGCACGGACACCACCACGGACACCACGAGGAGCACGGCGGCGGACACAAGAAGGGCGGTCACGGCCACCATGGACACCACGAGGACCACTACGGCAAGCATGGCCACCACGACAAGCACCACTACGACGAGGACCACAAAGAGCACAAGGGACACCACGGCCACGAGGGACACCACCACCACCACGCCGGACACGGCAAGAAGGGCGGTCACGAAGACCACAAGGACTGGGGATTCCACCACGGCAAACACTAATACCTTTTCACAATTGTCACGACTTGTTATGTTTAAGAATGGAGATTGTTATTGTTGTTTTTCATATTTTTATACGAATTAAATAATTTTCTTTGATATATATTTTTTGTACTCATTACTTTATCATATGATTTGCGCAATATGTTATTAACTTCAGTTTAACTTATAATAACTCATAATATATTTACTGGGTATTTCTAAACTGCTACCGAAAACGAAGCCGGGTGGTAGTTTTAGTGACTACAAAGACAACAAAAAATTGCGCATAGAAACGCGACAATTATTTTTTATGATTTTTAAAAATCGTCATTTTTGGGTGGTCAATTCATAGTTTTTGCTAAAATAATAATTTAAACTCTTTTATACCTTAGATTATTTATAAATAAAGGGTATATTATTACTAAAAATGTATTTACCACCCAAAAATATAGGAAAAATGTATCAGCACATACGTCCATACGTCCCACTGCAGGGCACGGGCCTACTCTACAATCGAGAGTACGATTGAGAGTGGTTAGGCCATATAGTCCACCACGCTGGCCTAGTGCGGGTTGGCGGACTTACATACCATGGATTTTTTTTTTATAAACCGCTATGGTATGCAGGTTTCCTCACGATGTTTTCCTTCACCGTTTTAGTGCGTGGTGATTGACTATCAATACACACATGACTCCGAAAAGTCAGAGGTGTGCCCTGGGATTCGAACCCGCGACCACCGTGAACATGTTGGCAGTCGCGTCTAGTCCGGTTACCAACAGGCCACCACGCACTTAATATATCATTTTGGACTATTTAATTCCACTCAAAGGAGAATGCCCATTTAACTATGAAACTTAGTATTGGTGCGAAGATTGTAGTCTCTCGATGAAACCCACTCCAGACCTGGATATAAATTATGTGTATATTTACAGAAAATATATATTTTTCCCTACACAAAAAAGAAGGTTTCATCGAGGGACAAACATTTTCACACCAATACTAAATTTCATAGTAAAATGAGCATGCTCCTTTGATGATATTTTATTTTATACAAATCTGCCGCTCGATGCCAAACATATACGTCCCACTGCAGGGCACGGGCCTACTCTACAATCGAGAGTACGATTGAGAGTGGTTAGGCCATATAGTCCACCACGCTGGCCTAGTGCGGGTTGGCGGACTTACATACCATAGACATTCTTACAAATCGCTATGGTATGCAGGTTTCCTCACGATGTTTTCCTTCACCGTTTTAGTGCGTGGTGATTTATTATCAATACACACATGACTCCGAAAAGTCAGAGGTGTGCCCTGGGATTCGAACCCGCGACCACCGTGAACATATGGGCAGCCGCGTCTAGTCCGTTTACCAACAGGCCACCACGCACCATTAGGAAAAAAAAAAACAAAAAAAAATACACTTTTTTTGCAACTTTTCTTTTGTATTGTATCTGAAGTCGCTTAGACTACCAACCGGCTTCCGGTAGCAGTCTTGAAATACCCTGTATAATATGACTAAACTGATTATTTAGGTTTCATTGGCGTTAAACAATAGGAAAAAATATGAATTAACCAAAGATATAATATTATCATCTATGCTTGTGTTCGATTTTACAGATATGTACTTAACATGAACATAAAAATATGCTAATTAGATTTCAATTAAGAGCGTATACACCTTGTGCGCAAAGTCAACTATAGGTATTTCTTCGTTAATTTCACGCACACATAAGCGACCAAAGCTGTGTGCGTAGAGCTGCCGCGTCGGCGCGCTATACAATCGGCTCAAACAACTTTGATCCGTGCGCTTCAAATATTCAATTGAAATGTAACTGTAATATAATATCATAAAAATATTTTATTTGTATTATAAGTAGACAAATATTACTGTGCAAGCAAAGAATAATACAAATTTAGATACTAATCATATTTTCGTTATTATTACATTGTTAAGTTGCATTCAAATCAGTGTTCAATCAGTAGACACTACGGACGTTTTATTAATCATTTCGTGTTCGAACACATAAATAGTGTTAGGGGCCTTACAACTCCTTACAATTACGAAATATATTTAATTTTATATTACAGTACATAACATAATTTAGCCTCGGAATTACGTCCCATTATATTACCTGAAACATAATTTATACTCACTACAAAATCATTGTAGGTAATAAAAATAATTAAATATTTTACTACCAAAGTACTAAGATGTGGTAATAGCATTCCGCGCGTGGCTATTTTTACTACGCGCGGCATACACGACTGCAGCCAGGCCGGAGCGACGAGCGATACGTCCTCCCTCTAGAAGGCCTTGCGGCGGTCTGATTTGATCCACGTCGGACAGCGTGTTTTATAGTGGTTTTTAAAATATTTGTAGAAAACATGAAAACTAATTTTGTTGAAATATAAAAATGGTAATTTATTGATAAGATGTTCTTCTATTATAATATGCAATTGCTATAAAAAATTATGTACGATAAGTTGGTGAAAAAAAATATGTTATTGACGAGAGTTTCTGAATAATTTCGCATTGTTTAAATTTTTATTTTTCAGGAACTAAACACAAAAAGATTATTTTTCTCAGCAAAATCCCTCCATAAGGGTCTTATTAGTCTGATAATATTTTTATTTTCATCTTATATTTAGTGGTTAAGGATATCTTAAGCTTCTAAATTGCCATTTAAAGCCTAAATAACAAAACTTGTGTTCAGTAATCCGTATAGTACTCACAAATTATCCATCAATCTATAATGTTTTCCACCAAAATCCCTAGATGACAACCTTTTCTAAAATTAGTAATAATTATTTTTCCTTTAAATTGTTTATTGGTGGCTATTAACTCATTTGAAAAGTCCTGTTTTTAAGCCAAAAAGCGCGTGCAGGGTATAAACGCTCTTAATCATTGTGTCAATAACATTCCAAGATGAAAATATTACTTCTAATAGAACTTATCAGATTATAAATGTTTTTCAAACCCCGATAATATTTATTCGGAATTTGGAGTATCTGACCTAATAATAATAAATTAATTAATTAATGTAACAGTCAGTAAATTCTGGCCGGACTACGTATCATCGGGAGCATAGTAATTAGTGATTACACATCGCATTGTTGAGCTAGTCTAAACCATTAACATTACTTGTCAATGTTTAGAAAGGGTTTAATATCATGCTACTGCAACATCTGCCGAATGCGAAACTTATTTCCTACACTGTAAATGCTACATCAATGCATAATTGCACTGTTGAAACATACCGCGTCAACGTATCGAGTATTTTCTTCGACAGGTTATACATTAAAATCGTTTTATGTTTCGGAAATAAAGGCACTCATTCATCGCTCTAACGTCTAACGCTGTCGCATTATGTTATGACCATTGTGGTTATGACCATAAATACATGATCTTGAATTTGTTAAATTCAAGTTCTAAGTATAAATCAACTCAGTGGGACGTAGCATAAAAATAAGATTTTCATATTCCAACTGTGGTAGTAGCATAACAGAGCCTCTAGGTAATATTAATTTTACAATATATGTCATTTCTTGAATATACCTATATTGTACGTATATTTTATATACTTAATAGATATACATACATATGTTAACTTTGGTGTCATTTAATTTTTTATCAGCTATTACACATTATTATCTATACTTATATTATAAAGCTACAGAGTTTGTTTGTTTGAACGCGCTAATCTCTAAACTACTGGTCCGATTTGAATGATTCTTTCAGTGTTGGGTAGTCCATTTATCGAGGAAGGCTATAGGCTATATATCATCACGCTATGACCTATAGGAGGAAAGCAGTAGTGATATTTCTAGCAAATACGAGGAAATGTTGTTCGTTTTTCGTGGTCCGATATTCTAAACTGATAGTCAGAATTAAACATTTTGACCGCCTTTTTAAACCGTGTATGCACCCGGGCGGAGCCGGGCCCAACCGCTAGTTAGGTGTAATGTGATATCCGTAACATACCCAATAGTGTTGACTTATTTTGCATGTTTTAACAAGAATAGTGAAACTATTCACACGCATCTACCTACAGTGTGAATGCACTGTTGTGGTCTGATTTCATGACATTATAGCGAAACCATTATAACTACGGGACCTAATCTGAGTAACATCTCATATCTCAGGATCATCTTATCAATAAAGAGAAAAATGTCTCAGGATGGCGAGCGCAGTAGTGCCAAGCATTGCTTTGAAATTCATGATGTTGCTTGGTTTTCTACTGTCCATGAGCAGTTGTAGCGCTTACCATCAGGCGCATGGCATGCTCGACTCATACATTGTACATAAAAAAAACATTCAGTTAAAACTCGGAAAACTGAAGTATGTATTTTTTAATGTTATAACTTAGAGTATTTATAATATAGAGGGAGCGCTGTCATACATTCGCGTTTTGAAAAACGTAGATATTTTCTTATTCGTAATGTTGGTAGCACTTCTATAGTAAAAAAAAATAATTAATTATTTAGTAATAAATTGATATAAATTCCTTTGATAGCCGAAATTATATTTAGTTATTATCCTTTTAAAACGAGGTTGAGTGAAATTAAATAGCCCTGAACTATTTATTTCAAAATCCAAATAATTTATGTATGTTGCACAACCTGTTCAAATATTAGTCAATAGGAGGGCAGAAAAACGTGGCCCGGCACCACCATTTTTATCTACTTTTTTGAAGTTCCAGCGCTCCCTCTATATTATAGATACTCTAATACATTTTTAGTAGATTTTTTTTATTAACACAAAACATTCTGTCACGATTTAGTTAACATGTATGTTAATGTTTTTTTTTAAATATATCTACTGTTTTTAAAATGCACAGTAAATAGGAACAGAATTGCTTAGATTTCTTTGTGTGTAGATATTTCTACGACTTATACCTAATTCTTTAGTGTTCTGGGGCCTTACTATATAAATCCGAAACGAAGTTCGAAACTTCGTGACGTTTTTCGCTTCCAAACCTACTCTGTAACACGAAGTTCGAATCTTCGGATCGAAGAATGAATTTTCCAATATATCGGCAATACGAACACTTGTAGAGTAGGTACATACGTATCGTCACAAACTGTGAGGATTTAGTTTTCACTATTTCATTGAATAGTAATTAAATATTTGAGTTTATGTGAATTGATTTTCAACATCTTATAAGAAAATGCCTCTTGCATACTTACGATTTTTTTTGTAATATCTCACAAATCTTATTAGAACATATCAGCCCATATACATATATCCCACGGCAGAGCACAAGCCACCTCTACATTCGAGAAGGCGATCCAACATCACTTTGCCCTAATCAGGATTTAAACCTGGAATCTGAGCTTTGCAATCATACTAGGTTTAGTTTTCCTCGCGATGTTTAATTTCACCCTTAAAGTGCGTCAGGAACTGCTGATTGACTACAAATACACACACGGGTTCTAAAGACTAAATGTCAGAGGTATGTGCTGGGATTTTAACCCGCGATCACCATATACATTCACGTACTTATTAGGACATAGAATACTTATTACACCACATAGTATATTGGTCTTACTGCTATATTTTATCCTCAATTTAATTGCAACTGCTGTTACAGATTTTGAAATCATTGTCTAAATACAAACAGTGGAATCTATTACCATTGTGGACCCCACTAGGGTCAGTTGTAACCACAGGTTGTAACAGAGTAAAAGGATGGTTGTAAGTTGTAACATTACAAATAAAAACAAAAATTGGTTTAGTTAATCAGTATAATATTTTTAGTCGGCCTTTTAGTAACTTTACTAAACCTTACTAAAAAACCTTACATCATTGGGTTTACTAATGATCATAAACAAAAATAAACAAATTTTTTAATTATCATTCAGTGTTTCATCGTCATCATCTACACGTGGGCCGGGCACAGCGCGTAGAACTGCAAACCGTTCAAAGGTTCTAGAGTGGAGGCCACGTACAGGCAAACGAAATGTCAGACCCTCGCCTACAACATTAACGGACGGCCTGGTTATGGTTGCAGGAAGTCGCTGAATGCAGGCCGCTTCCCACAAGTCGAATTTTTGAATAAGCAAAAAAAAATAATAACTTTCCGGAACTTTTTGGATCTAAGATTTTTCTTTTACTGACTATCAATCTTTGTTGGTTTTCTGCCATTTTTATCCATTTTATTTTTATTCCTTGATTGTTGTGTCTTGAATACTTAGAAATATGAAACAAAACAACGATGTGTACAAATTTCTTTGGTACCTATGTAAATTCCGCCAACTCGCACTAGGCCAGCGTGTTTGACTAACTATATAGCCAAAACCCTATCAATCATACTTACCCTCTATTAGAGGAGATTCGTGCCCTAGAGTGGAACATACGTGAGCTGATACAATAAAAGCCTTCGCGGTATCTAATGGAATCAGCGACCTCTCTTAATAATACAAAATGTTACGTAGCTCTAAATCTGTTTCGTTTTGTGCAAAAAATAACAATTGGCACAGCTACGTAAGTAAATACAACTTTAAATTCGTACCAAACGGTACTTTCAATATGTTGTTCCACCAATTATTTTTAAAAGTAGATAACTATCCGTTTTATAAAATAATTTGTAGTTCTATATTATGATCATTGTCCGATGTGTAGTTTTATGCTTTGCTCATTGCTGTTCTGCTCAATCCACCGGCCCAATAAAATATTTTTATACGCACAAATTTTCATGTTCACAGTTTTAAAGATTGTGACTTTTGATAACATTAGTATTTTAGCTAATTCTTACAATATGAAGAAAGAAAGGCATATATATTTTTTGGTCACAAACAAATTTTACCTTTGAGGATGTTCTCGAGCATATCGGTCTCAATGCTCCACCTGTTTCATGGTTTATTGACCGTGTATAAAATCCGTTTATCATAGGCAAACAGTCCCTCTAATGAGTATTGTTCCCAGTAATCATTTCTAAACGATTACTTTGCTTGAATTATTATATTTAAAAAAAATTAAATCATTGTTTAATCAAAGCAATAATCTCATTTTTCTATCTTGTGATAACAACCAGAAGTAAAACTTCACTTAATCTTCAATATCTAAGTATACGATAGCTGCATCGAATTTCATGATTTCTTATGCATATGTTTTGGATATGCAAATCCATGACTATTGATACTATCAATAAATAAAAACTGCCCGACTTTTACCGTGGTACATCTGTGTTAGTCTCGGAACTTGATGACCCAAGTAGATAATACGACAGCGTAGCTGTCTCCTCGCATCGGTTTTCTGTGAGACTGTGGTACCACTTCCGTCGCCTCGGACCATTCCTACAATAGAACCACTTACAAGGTAGATAGATGAAACTCTAACAATTTGTGATTGTCCGTTTGTTCACCATCCGTTGTTCTAACTTCTAACATACACAAACCAACTAACAGTATCGTTTGGGTTCGCTCGGTATACTTCAGGAGAAATCCATATCACCAAAAGTAATTCCAAGAGGGACAGCGGCACGCGTGGCCTATATCAGTTGCTAGTACCCACAAAGTAACGGCATCCGAACAAAGTTATTGAATGCATCTGACCTAGGTGGTCTACCGATCTACCACTCAGACGGCTGCTTCCCCATAACCAGCAGTCACATTCTGAATTCGATTTTTATATTTAGATTCCTTGATGTGTGCGAAGCTATACAATCTTCCATGCTAACCTCGTCAAAAAGCTCATGCATTGGCAAAATACAAGTCTCATATCCGGTTTAGATACTCATAATTCCTTAAGAATATAGTGCTGTATATTATACCTCTTTATTTACGTGCTTCATTATTAAAATAACTTGAAAAATCACTAAATAAACAAGTAGATACATAAAGTAGACAATTATATTTGCATTATATTATCATGGTTTTAGGCCTAAGGAAATGTCGCAATTTTCACAAATTGCAACGCGCACCGAGCACGCTGTTCGTAGCGTCCTTGTCCGATGGTTTCACCAACTGCAACCAACAACTATAATGATATAAAATGCTGCATCTGGCAGCAGTAAGTCAGTCCCGTGGCGGTATCCAAATATTCAACAAGCAGTTAAGCACAAACAACTCAAAATGCGGACACTAGCCGCCCTCGGCCTACTGGGATGTGTTTTAGTGATATGTTCTGGTCGCGAGATCGACCGAAAAGAAACCGACCTTGTTGCAGCGGCAAGTCACCACAAAGGTCATCACCACGAAGAAGGAGGCGGTAAGGAGCACCACGCTCATCATCACCACGAGCACGGCGAGAAAGGACATAAAGGTCACAAAGGACATCATCATCACCATAAAGGCGAGCACGGTGACCATCACAAGCACCATCATGAGGGACACCACCACGAGCATGGAGGCGGCCACAAGAAACACTGGGACGAACACGATCACCACGGCAAGCATCATGAACATGGCCATCACCACAAGGGAGGAAAACACCATCACAAGAAGCACCACGACAAGGGAGAGGAAACCGAAGGCTACCACAAGAAGTACCACAAGGATGAGTATCACAAGGACCACCACTTCTACGACGATCACCACAAAGAAGGCAAACATCATAAACATGGCCATCACCACGGACACCACGAAAAACATGGAGGAGACCACAAGAAAGGCGGACACCATCATTCTGGTCATCATGAACACCATCACGGCAAGAAAGGACATCATGACAAACATCATTACGATGAAGACCACAAGGGACACAAAGGCCATCACGGACACGAGGAACATCACCACCACCACCACGACCATGGCAAGAAAGGTGGCCACGAAGACCACAAACATTGGGGATTCCACCACGGCAAACACTGACAACCTTTATGTTAAGATTATTTGTTATGTATACTTTGTTATATCGTTCAACACTTCTGTAAATAAACAAACTTTTTATATTTTTACCTAAAAATAAATTTATTTTATTTACTATTGAACACATGCTTCATGAAATTAGTACCGTCATTCTATTACGTTAGAATAATAAAATGCATAAAGCAAGTGGTAAAACAAATCAGTTACACTTATTATTTGCCGGAATAGTCGATCTAACGGAACTAATTCTGTTTGACCATAGCCCCAGACCGATGTCGTCACAGAGTCACTCGTCCAGAAATCTACAGCAATGATTGCCAAAGATTTCCGTAATCGACAACAGATGAAAGCGTTGTTATCTATAAATTCTTAGTTCAGAAAAATTCGTGTCACTACGGTCATTGCTGCGCAAGCAAGTACTTCTAAGCTTGTAAAAGGACCAAATCAGGTGAGTTTTACATATGAATTTTAATATTTACTTAAGTTATGTAAATAATAATACATACTATCATTTACAGATATGAGGGTCCTACTAATTTTAACATGTGCAATAATATCAATACAAGCTCGCAATGTGGGCGAAACGAAAGGCGAGGCATTGATCACACAAAGTGCAGGAACAATCTCAGCATCTGGATCAGATCTATCCGCTGCTGGCAGTGAACCCGCGGACCAAGCGCTGGCAGCCACGGAACAAAAGAAAGCTAAGGATAGTCATCACGAACAAGGTGGAGGACATGAGCACCAAGCCAAACATCACGAAGACCATGGTGAGAAAGGTGAAAAGGGATACAAATCCCATCACCATCACGACAAAGGTGAGCACGGCCATCATGAGAAACATCACCATGAAGGTCACCACGACGAACACGGCGGACACAAGAAAAAACATCACGACGAACACGACCACCACGGTGAACATCACGAAGCCGCACACGGACACAAAGGAGGCAAATTCGGACACAAAAAAGGACACAAAAAGGGATCTAAAACTACTGGCTTCCATCATAAATCACATAAAGACGAGTACCATAAGGAACACAAGTTTTACGACGATTTCCATAAAGGTGGCCACCACCATAAGCAAGGCGATTTCCACGGACATCACGACAAGAAAGGTGGACACCATAAAAAAGGTGGCCATCACGAAAAAGGACATCACGAGAAACACCACGGAAAGAAAGGTCACCACGACAAGGGCCACTACGACGAAGACCACAAGGGCCACAAAGGTCATCATGGACACGAAGAACATCACGCTCATCATCACGACCACGGAAAGAAAGGTGGACATGCAGGAGGCAAAGAATTTGGTTACAGCCATGGGAAAAAGGCCTAACCAATACTTTACGACGATGTTATTCCCCTTATTGTTATTTGTTTTTTGTTGTGATTTTAAGCGAGTCAAATACTATGTGTGGTTAAATATATAAAATAGAAAAATGTTTTATGATGTGTATTTTTTAATAATGTGACGAGTGTGAACTTATTTATTCTTTTATATTACGAGATCAAAAACAGAAAAATAATTCAGTATTATAATTAAAAAAATAACAACTAGTCTAAGATCAAATGAAGACTAGTCATGAAACTGAATAAAAACATATCAATAAATCGAAATCGTTTTTCTACACAAATACGTACCCGATACCTATAAAACACTCATCCCATAATATTACACTGGTCAAAAAAATATTTAATTAAAAAGTTCATATTTTTCAGCTAATACAATGAAATGTGCTAATATATATTTAAACATACGTTCGTTTGTACAAAACCTCTTGTTTTTAAGTATTTTATATACGTTTTGGCGAGTGCACCGTTCAATAAATACTAGAAATCCGGTAATAAATAACTAACTGACTAACTAAGTGACTAACGGTCACTTGCATAGCCCTCATCCCACACTAAAAGTCGTGTCGTGAATATCGGAAATTACGAGTCTTTTCGGTCTAACAAATATCCAAACACGAATCATATTTGTGGGCTGCGCAAACTTAATGTGCCTTGGTGTGAGGTCGAACCCGCTACCTTTCGTTTCACAGCGGGCGTCTAACGGACTGCGCCATGGATCCTGTCAAAAATATTACTACAATTATTAAAAATAAATTATATTTTTTTATATACTTATTATTAAAAATTTTGTACTAATAATTACTAATGGGATTATGTATTCTGCTATAATATTATTATAATAGCGAAATATTGTGTATTCATGGGCGTAGCCACGGTGGGGCAGAGTGGGGCGCTTGCCCCACCCTGGATTTGATCTGTAAGGTACTTAACCAACTCTAAAAAACATAAATGATCTAGGTAAAGTACTAGGCAGGTGAACAATAAGAAAGTATTTAGGATAATTCGAATTATAAACACAGATACAGGGTGTAATAGAAGAATACCGTGGGTACAGTTTGTTAATTACATATGATTTAAGACTTCTGCCCCACCCTGATCCCACGGCTGGCTACGATCATGTGTGTATTTGCTACTTACAATATTTTACCAATTTCGATGTTTGATATGGAGGTAGATGATATTATCCCGAAAAAGTACAATTCTCTAATAGGATGAGCAAGTAACACTAATATACTTGCTACTCATTCAAACTCAAGTGATTGGATGGGTCATAACTCATGCAATAGAAAAAAGAAATAACAGGATGCCTTGAATAAGCTGAGACAAGACAGGATGTGATGTTACGGGATCGGAAAAGTTATATAGAGGACAGCAGTGGCTGAATTTTAATAAAATTAAGCAGTTAGTACTCGAAATATTATGCACACGGGCGAATCGGGGCCGGGCCGCGCATTCAATAAAAATAACTTTAGAAAGAAAACATATATTTTTTAAATCTGTTCCTCTATATTCACTACACAGAACAGTGTTATCTGTGTGTTGGGCTAAGAAAAATGTCTTATCAGAAGCCACCTGACTTGTGTCAATATTCATGGGAAACGTATGTGAAAATCCCAGTAGCCATTCACAATACACTATACAGTATGTTGCAAAGCATTTCATTGAATGTACATGTTCTCCCTGAAAATGGAATTGACCATATTTTTCTGATTTGGAACTAGAAGATCTGCCGACACATGCTAACATCATCGGAGAGATAAAGGCACATCGTTTGCGCTGGCTTGGCCATCTCGAGCGGATAGGAGAGGATCGGAAAGTAAAGGGAGCATACTAACATCGACCAACCGGTCGACGGCCGGTGGGTCGGCCCAGGTATCACTGGAGCGATTCCGTGGAAATTGAGCTGCGCCAACTTCGAGTCAGTAATTGGCGAGAGGAGGCGGAGAATAGTGATAGGTGGAGAGCTCTCATTTCAGAGGCCATGACCCACTTAGAGTTAGTTTTATATTTTTCTAAATTTAAATCGCATGTTTACTATTCACATTATGAATTGAACTTGCTAAAAGTATGTAAAAGAAACATGGGAATTATGTTATAAAACATTTATTTAGCAAAAAGAACTGAATGACATTTTACAAAAGTGCCATCAGCGGAGCAAGGTGATCAAATTCAATTTTTTCTGTAATGTTCTTGGTTTTGATATTCTCATCCTGGTTGGCTATAAAGATGAGATTACCTTCATCCTTCCATCCATATTTCTTGACCCAGTGCTTCAAGGTAACATCTACAAAAGAAAATCACAAATTATAATTCACATACAGTGTATTTCTCCATATTGTGCATACTCAGTCCTCATAGACAAAAAGTTTGTTACTTTATCCATTTTGCAGTGATATGGCATGTAATTGTATAGTTATTATAAGCCTTTTGATTCACTGTCAAAACTAATTTCAATTTACAACATATTTTTTTACTACAATACTAGAGAGAAAATATGAAGTAGATCATTAAATGCATTATGGAAAAGGCAATATTTTATTCCATATTGACAAAATGAATTAAATATTGGCATTTTTAATATACATCTCTCTCTTTGAGCACAGAAAGTCCACTGTTGAACATAAGCCTGTCCTAATGATTTCCACAATGGTGATAATATATTATAATATTTTTGGGTAATTCTATCATGCAACATTGCCCCTTTGATTTTGATATGACAACTATTAAAAAAATTAAATATGACCCATACTTACCATCAATGCCTCCTAGCAAATTGGCCAAATTATTCTTATCAATTGTTTGGAAGGTTATGCCCACAACATGGCACACAAATTTCCTGATAGAATCATGGAATCCACTGATACGACTACACAGTTCTGGCATCTGATGAACTCTATTCCAGAACTGAGCAAAGTCACATTGCTCTAAAATGTCAGCTAAATATTTGATCTGAGAAATTGTCTCATTTTCCACCTAAAACATAATTATCAATTAATAAGCAAGAGATAAAAATAATTTAGAATTAGTAATTCCATATATAAAAATAAATTCCACACAAAGTCACAACTATACAAGTCTTGCGTCATATCAGTCTTGTATCTGGGTATCAGAAACTATAAGTGTGTTTTAGAATCATTCTCAAACTGTAAACAAATATTTAGTAATCCAAATCTCCAGCCACTGCTTACACTCAGAATTTAACCAAATGCTTCAAAAAAATATAATTTTATAGTTGTCTCTTTCAGAAATCAATTATTTAATGGAATTAAATGAAATTGGTTTATTGTTCATGCAATTAAATAGCTCTTATGAAAAGTCAATTCACAGTACTTAATCACTATTTACAAAAAATAATATTAATATAAGTTCTTATTAAATCCGATTTCTTGAATATACATCGAATTGATGCTCACCACAGATTCAAGAAGCAAACATTTGCATAAGGTAAAGTCCGTGTGTGGAAAATTGGTTAAAGCCTTCAAGAGGATCTGACATGTAATATCAGGATTGAACTTCTCGGGATTGAACTGGTACAGTTTCAAAACAGCTAAATTAGCTTCCAAATCGTATGTATTGTCACGAGACTGCATTTCTACATATCTCTCTAGAGTTTCCAAGTTGGCTGGATTGTATCTGCAAATTGCGAAAACATTAACTATGATCTAATCCACGCAAGTTACATTGAGTCCGTATCGATACAGTAACTAACTCACCTTTCTATACTTTTAAGTATAGTGGCTACAGTTTGTTTCATAGTTTCAGCCATATTTTAATGTTATTTTAAATTATTTCTGTCTTTAAATATATTCCAACAATATAACCCCAAAAACAATCACGCGTGACGTTTGTAGGCTTGGGCAAAAAATATCGATATATCAAAATATCGATATTTTTTCAGAAAAATATCGATATAAATTAGCGATATTTTTCCCCGCGATATATCAATTTTCGATATTTATTTTCAGATATCAAAATCGATATATTTTTTAAGCTCTGCTGTCTGCTCATGCGTCACATCATGTTTTTGACCAATCCGATTTCTTAAATTTAGAAAATATGGGTGGGTCCTCTATCAGGTCTAGACATGAGAAATTATTAAATCTGAGCATAGGTTCGTCAGAGGTTCCAAGCAGTAGCTGTGTCCCCAATGAACTGAAGCAGTATTTGGACCAACCACTTTCCGAAAGAAAATCTGATCCAATATATATAGTTCTGGGTAAATTGTCAACATTACACACCGGTTCCCTCGGATATCGCTCAAAAATATTCGATTTGCCAAGCATCTTCAGTGTAATCTGAAAGAGTAGCTTCCGTGGTAAATTTGGCTGTGCCAAATGATAGGAGCAGATTAACAGGGAAACACATCAAACAAAGAGTGCTCCTGATGTCAATATCAGACAAATGATGGTTTGGATAATGTTTTTTTTTATTTTGTTTCTTTTTTTTATGTCGAGCAATTCGATTTTTTTTAAATAATACTCGTAAAACTTATGTTGAAACAGGCCAGATGTGTATTTGCTTTAAAATTTCGATAATTTTGGCAATTTTATAAAAAAATATCGATATATCGAAATATCGATATTTTTTGGGTGATATATATCGATATATTTGAAAAATATCGATACGATAAATATCGATATATTTTTTCCATTTGCCCATCCCTAGACGTTTGCGTAAAGACTTTTTAAAATATATTTGTCATCAGTATAAGGCATCTTTAACACACAGCCAAGCACACCACTGCTAAGATTTCTCCTTAGTCTGTGCTGCTAAATTTAAATGGTCTACTATCGTATCGTAAAAACTTTTGACGTACGAATACGTTGTTCCAACAATATGATTCTAAAAAGCCGGATCAAAGGAACCAGGGTCGAGACCAACAGCAAATTAATAAGTATTCATGATTAAATGACTTCTACGACGAAGCATAATCAAGTTAAAAGTTATTTAAACTTGTGGACCTTGTATTAATAACGGTAATTTTATTCTTCTTTCTCCCTTAAAATGTGAAGGCAAAGGGTTCTGGCCCGTACAGCTTTAAATTTTAAAAACGGTAACAACACAGACCAATAAGAAAAGTAAATACAGGTGTTTAATCTATGCTTAAAGCTGAAAACACATTGTAGGTTTTTGTCTTACGCATAGAGTAAAGAGTACAAAACTATGGTAAAGAGCACATCTTACATGGTTCGTACGGGTCGTCAGAGGGCCCACGTACGTTTTTATTTTTTTAATTTCATTGACAAAGGACGGTTTTCTCGTCTGCCAATGACTAAGCTTTTAGGGATGGAAGAGTCGATTTTAATGTACTCTTTATCTCATCTCTATATAAATAAATAAATAATATATTTTATAAAATGAAATTAATCCTAGTTGGCGCTTATTATAAACAATCCTAAGTCTGTGATAACCTGTGGTACTAGAACATTCGGGTTTGCAACTGTTTTATTGTCAAAATCAATAATTCAATTAATATTAAATCACACATCAATCAATTATATAATACTATGATTGATTAAATTCTGTACGCAAATATAGATTACACATTGAGAATAAATTTACTGTGGAAAAATGTTAAGCAACAATGCCGTGTACACGTATTAGAAATACTTATGTATAAAATGTGTGAATTCCAAAGTAGGCAAGATCGTGTTTCGAGCACACGTCTTGTTCTTGTTGTCTTTTTTTATATATTTCTACTACCAGTGTCATTTTAAAAGAAAACAAAAAAGAGACTACCTAAAGACAAATAACAAAGTAAACTTTTTCCGATTATAATTCCTAAAACAGCGCGTGTATTTTGAAATTTTAACATCAATAACTTAATATTTGATTGTATAAAAAATTACTCCGTTATCTTTAGTATGATACTTTATTATCTTTAGTACAAATAGGTACTGACTATTTGTTCCCATACTTGTTACTTCAAGGAAGCATATTTGTATTCTTTACATTTAAAATTATAAATAATTTCTCTATTACGCACATACCCTAATCGTTTTTCTTCCATTTTAAATGAACGCACAGACGAACTTTTGGCTAATTACTGATAATTAAATAAATAAATACACTCAACAATCACATGTCCTGACCCCACATTAAGATCAATTAAGTGTTGTGTTGTGGGTATCGGGAACTACGAGAGACTTTTCGGTCTCACAAACATCCAGACCCGAGACAAATACTTGTGGGCCTCACAAACATTTGTCTCGGTGCGGGGATCGAACCCGTGGCCTCTCGTTTCACAGGCGGCGTCTAACCAACTGCGCCACGGAGGCTGTCAATTAAGTCCAGTCTAGTATTTACAAACAACTGGTCAAAGACCGCACGTGAACTTTTAAAAGTTGACAGATTATTTAAACCGGTTTCAGTGGTATATAGCGAACTATTAGATGAATGGCAAAATAAATGGGAGGTATCTTTGAAGGGCCGGCATCTATACCAATTTTTTCCTTGCGTACGTGATCGTTTAACAAAGACGTGGCTAGATGTCGATTATTGCGTATCACAATTTCTCACGGGCCATGGTAACTTTAAGTCTAAACTATACTCTTTTAAGCTTGTTGCGTCGCCTGCGTGTTCATGTTCAACACCTAATTGCGAGTATGAGCAGTCCGCGCATCATATACTTTGGGAGTGTAGTCTTTGGCATAATGAGCGTAAAATCATGCTAGATAGTATGCAAATATCATCTGGAGTTGTATACTACATGGACCTTGTAGAGACTAGAAAGAACTTCCGTGCTTTCCGGCGTTTTTGCCATACCTATTACTGGAATCAAGCATAACAGTTCACATAATAGGTCCCATTTAAATGTAATAATAATTTGATCCGTGGTGCTTCACAGCTGGCTTCTCCGGCTGTGAAAGTCTTTTTGCGAGGTTATTTACCTCTTCAGTTCAATGTTTTGTCACCCGCTTTGCACGGAGGGAAGTGGACAATAATTTATTTCCAACTCCTCCTATTAATTTAACTTTCTGATTAATTTCGTTGCGGGTTAAAGACAAGTTAGACATTCCCGGAGACTCGCCGAGCTTCAATGCTCGGTGTCATTACTTTGCGTGCCACTGTTGATCCTGGCTCACAGGAGTTACAGTGGTGGGTGTGAGGGCGGGACAGTCTCATAACTGGTCAAAGAACTGCGGTGTTTATTTCTATTAAGTCAAGTTAGATTCCCAGCAACACCTCATGTAAATAATTAGAAATGTCCAAATTGTATTCAACAATTTTAATTTGTATGCAGATTGAATAAAGAAAATTATACCTTGTATATATTATAAATTCTAATTTAATTGTAAGTTTTAAGAAATGTTATATTAGTTTGGCTTAAAAAGCTGGTAGCCATATTTACAAAACCTATTGTTGTGTAAACTCAAGTTTGTCCACAATCGCAAATCACTCAAAAGCGCTGTGGTGCACGGAAAAATCATTATTTTTTTCTCTCTTCAAATTTAATTACATTGGACATTATTATCATTACTACTATTGGACTACTAGTATAAATGTACATTGTATAAATTATGAAAGAATATTTTAATGAAAGCGTTGTAGATATTTTTTACTTTCATTTCTAGTTCCTAATTTCACCACTTGTCAATTTATGTTAGTTGCGCTGTATGTCTCAGACGTTTTTTGTTTTTGAAGGTCATGCCCTCGAATTTCGACCGACAGTGTGCACACAACAAAAGAATCTATTGTTCAGATCGCTGTAAGACGCGTTGCTCTAGTATTTATGGCTGCTTCTTTACTCTATGCGTAAGACAAAAACCTACAATATGTTTTCAGCATAACACTTGCTTAAAACTGACATTCAGTGCGTTCCAGTTGACGATCGCAACGACCACGATCACGACCACGATATTTACCGTTCCACTTGCTTGGGAGCGTTACGATCGCAAACCCAAGTGGAACGGGCTATGGGGCGTTTTGAGCGTTTAGGTAATAAATATTTTTAAATCGCTATAAAAAGGTTACGTTGCATTATGGGTTTAAAATAATTTTCTCCGGTGACATTTTTGTCGTTTTGAAATTTCAAAATCTCGCCAATATTCTCAACACCTACCACGTCCTACCTCTTGACATGGGTCGTCGTGAGCGTCGCGTGAGCGTTTGTCATGACATCATCAATGACGTGTTCACCGCGGCCACGATGATCGTGATCGTCAATTGGAACGGCGAATCATTTCGCCGTTTTGAGCGCCGTGAACGCCAAATGGAACGCGCCCATTTATCTGTCAGTTTGTGGACAGAAATGGTGTCAAAATTCAGAAATGTCGTTTGATGGCGGTTGTGAGCTGTGGTTTATGTTTACAGTATTTATTAAAGTGTGGTCCACAGTTTTCAACTAAATAAGTATCATAATTAATTTATAAATACATTAATTCCATTTGAAGTTGCTTTTATGAGACCTGCTTAACGAAAGTGTCTAAAAAGTGTCACTGACAAATACATATTCGCGTGGACTGTGGAATAAATAACCACCTTCAAAATGGATCAAATGTTACCCAGTCCCTACAATATACCTGGAATAGGTACCCCATTACACCAGCCAGAAGAGGACCAACAGATTTTGCCAAATGCAATGCAACAGCAGCAACAACAACAGCAGCAACAACAACAACAGCAGCAACAACAACAGCAACAACAGCAGCAGCAACAACAACAACAGACGCAGCAACAGTCTCAGCAACATTCTCAGCCGTTAGGGTCTTCGCCACTAGTTGGATTCGGCACGTTGATAATTGGTACACCCCAAAGGAACATGTACACATACGCTCCCACGTCCAGCTACGCCACGCCGCAGCAGATGATGCAGCCACAAACTCCAGTACGTAATTCTTATATATTCAACAGTTTCTTTTTAAATGTGCGAAATTTTCATTAAAATTAAAGGTACAACTGCTCCTCAACCCTCACATAATATGTAGTGCATGCGGTTGGTACAGTCAGCAACATAAGTCACTGAACACTTCACATTTTTTGATAACCTTTTTATGAATTAAAATTGTTACGTACTACTCTGTAGTTGTAAAATATAACCAAGTAAAGTCATCTATGCCATGGAGTGCCATACAATATTGAAAATAATTATTATTTTGGATGAAAAGACAATTCCAAAACTCGTGACTGTGTAGCGACTTATGTTGCTGACTGTACATAATCATGAAGTGCAAATCATTTAAAATATTATTTTAGATACCTACCGAAATTCTCAATTCATACAAGAAAATGTTACAGTTTAGGTAAATTATAGATGTGTTCATAACATCAAAGAGGAAATTTTGATTCATAGTATTATTATATGTTATCTGATTTCTGTATATAAAAAGTCACTACAACTACTGCTAGATTTAAATTTAATGGTTATTTTAAGGTTAGATATAAAATACACTTAGATATACAACCACTCTCAATTGTATTCTCGATTGTAAAGTAGACCCATGCCCTGCAGTGGGACGTATATGGGCTGATACATACATAAATACAAATACAACCCTACTCATGATTAGAACCATTAAATTTCTTGGGAAATATATAATATTTTTGACTATGTTACAGCAAAACATGATGTCTCCACTTATTACTGGAGGGAGTCTTGCAAGCCAACAAATGTTGAGCCAAGGCAGTCCAGCCCCCATGACCCCCATGACACCACATTCAGCAGATCCTGGAATACTACCACAGCTACAGTAAGAACTAAACAAGCCTTTCATGCATTTCTGTATATATTAAGACCTTGAAAAATACTTGCTGTTTCTTTTACAAAATAAAATTTTCAATTCATACAATACCTAATGCTGGATAATTCCTAAAACTTTTAAACATTTTGAAACAGTTGAATCATCTACTTTTAATGTTTTCCAAGTTCTGCTAACATTTGACTTTGGTCTTGATCAAGTAATTTTTCCAACTTTTCATAGTCAAATTGTTTGTGCTCCAGGACATTCTTTATTCTCATGTTCAAAATCATTATTTTTAAAAGAACAAAAATAAAATACTGTGAAATTCCACGAATGGGGTATTTCTACTGCCATTTTTGAAAAAAACAGTGTGTGAACTTATTCAAGGTCCTAATATAATAAATAGCACTCACAGAGATCGATAATATAGTCCAAACATAAAGTATATAGACCAACAAAACTGACTATAGTCTACCATGCAAGTTGCAAATGTATAAACAAATATTGTAACATCTTTTTCAAATTATGGTTATCAATTTTGAGTTTTTTTAATATTCATTATGTTGGTGGAATCTGCTCAGCCTATTCTATATGATACTGCATTTTAATTTTGAATTCTTTTTCTTATTTGTCACACATTTTATCCAAACGTTGTTTTACAATAATTTATCTGAATAGTTATGTGAAGATCATATCTAAGTTGGTTAGTAATTGTAAAATTCCCTTATTTTCAGAAATATTGTTTCCACAGTTAATTTAAACTGCAAACTAGACTTAAAAAAAATTGCATTACATGCTCGTAATGCGGAATATAATCCTAAAAGGTTTGCTGCTGTCATAATGAGGATAAGAGAACCTAGAACAACTGCATTGATATTTTCGTCTGGCAAAATGGTGTGCACAGGAGCCAAAAGTGAAGAAGACTCTCGTCTTGCAGCAAGAAAATATGCAAGAATCATTCAGAAACTTGGTTTTACAGTAAGTTTTTATGATATTTAGTTTTAAATGTTAGTATATTTTTTATTCACTATAGGGACACTAGGATAGGGATAGGGAAAATCAAAATAACATCATACAAGTGATTCATAAATTCATATAAAATTGGTTTTTTATTTTAGTATCTTGAAATAATGAATATAAAATATGTATTTAAAAAAAAATATTTTCATTTTACTCACAGCCACTTCAATTTCATTTATATGTATAGATTAATATTTTTAAGTACATTGCAATTTTAATGTAATGAAACTAGATGTATTAGACAGTAAAATATATATGTATATATACATATATATAAATATTATAATAAATTTGCTATAGGAAGTTAACGAAACTTATTTTACGTTTCTTAACCATTGCAAGTTAAAAACTAACAATAATTACAAAAACGGTGTTCATATTATCAAACATGAAATAACAATGACTGAATAGGTAGATTCATATATGTACCAAGACATAATTTTTTGTAAAATTATTTATAAATGATAATTGATAAAATTCGTTTTGTAACGGTTATAAATTGAAGAAATTGTTAAGTAGAAGTCTATTTGACTATACTACACACCGAAGCCGCCGGCACATGCCTATATTTTTTTTGTAGTCGGGCTAGTCCGCTTCTTCACTCATTGCAAGTCGAAAATATTTGTTAACGACATATCGCCGGCCCAACATGGTACAACATGCATGATCATTTTTATGACGTTGTTGACTGTCGCCAGGCAACTAAGCAGAGCTCATGTTTTTTTCTTTTTATTGAATTGAATAGCGTGACGAGAATGCTATTCCCCTGATGGTAAGCGATACGACCGCTCGTGAGCAGTAGCAAAACCAAACAACACCTTAAATTAAAAGCCATGCTTCTCTCAAACTGCGCTCGATATCCTGAGACAAAAGATCTGAAGTTTCAATATGTTCAGTAGTTACTCTAGCTAAAATCCTTCACATCGAAACAACTGTCCATTAACACAGCTGTTTACCGGGAGAAATAAACATTGTGGCGGTACCCATCCAGGCCATGCCGCCAACATGTCGCCGAGCCAGCGGCTCTGGTGTGTAGTGCGCTTTAAATGTTAAAGTATTTTTTACATTAGCTCTTACAGAGGAATCGAGGGGAGTTCAAATTATTCGTTCAGTCAAGGAATTTGATATATTGAGTGTCGTTATATTAAAGTTGCTCTGTATTTCTTAATGATCACGAAAGGCGAGTGCCCATTTCACTATGAAACTTATTGTCGGTTCGAAGATTGGTGTGCCATGATGAAACCTACTTTTTTGTATAATAATAAATGTAAACATAATTAAGACCCAGGCCCGGAGTTCTTGGAGAAATGAACTTGAAGTCCAATAAAATATATTTTTTTGAATGTGGCTCTGTGAAAAAAATGTAAAATTTGATCATAATTGCTTTATTTTATAAAATCTGTCGCCCGGGATATAACAGGAAAACATTTAAGGGCAAACTATAAAAATAGTATAATTAATTTTAAGCAGTATCGGTAACAGGACCATTGATATTTTTTACCAATACTGTGAATGGGCATTCTCCTTTGTAAAAACTTATTAAAATGCAATTTAATATTTAAATCTATGATCACGTACAAATAATCATCAACCAACAAATATTTAGGCAACCTAATTAATAATTAAAGGCTCCCACAACTATGTCCGTAGGTTCGTGCCGCGCGGGTATGTCGTCGGCAATAGCAGGCCTAGCTCTGCCCAGTAGGACAGAGTTAAAATAAATAGAGCATAACTTGCGGACAACTATTATTATATTGAGAGTAATAATATACAAAGTTCGCTAGTCACCGTTAAGAAAAGCTATCTTTACATAAAAGTTATGTATATTCATGTCATATGCTGATACAACTGCTAACAGTGTTCTTGTAGTTGAGAGTCGAACGACTGGAGCAAAAGTCTCATTGTAGACATTTGCCGCAAAAGCCTGGCAAATGCTATGCCATTGCGGCCGTGGTAAATTTTATTTTAATTAGAAAATTAATCAAAAGAAGAAAGAAATTTTAGGTGCATCCAAGTTTCGCATAACATCCGCTTGGGGACATACCCCCTGGCCGGGCCGCCCGGCATAGTATGTACGAGCCGTTATAATTTAATATTTTCTAATCATTTTGACATAAATTTTCAGGCAAAGTTTTTGGACTTCAAAATACAAAACATGGTGGGCAGTTGCGATGTGAAATTTCCCATTCGTCTTGAAGGTTTAGTACTTACACATGGACAATTCAGTTCTTACGAACCGGAACTATTTCCTGGACTTATTTATCGAATGGTCAAACCTAGGATAGTGTTGTTAATCTTTGTGTCTGGAAAAGTTGTATTGACTGGTGCTAAAGTGCGTGATGAGATATATGAAGCATTTGACAATATTTATCCTATATTAAAAAGTTTCAAAAAACAATAAAATTGTTGACTTTTGTTTTGTACATAATATTTTTGTAAATTAAACTACTGATGAATAAGTATGTATTTTAATGAGGTATCCTATATCTGCCTATCGATTCGTAGTCGTACACCAGACTACATCATTTTTTTCCAATAACTATCAAATTAAACGTTATTTATATCAATAGCAAACTAAAATCACTAGCCATACACGGTAGGGTACACCTGAGAGCTTTGATTGTACCAAAAATGCTTGTAGGTACAGTTACACCTGTCAAGTAAGCTTAAGTTCAGTAGAACACATACACGTAGAGGTAAACCTGTACAAACTTTTAATTTCAGCCAGAGCCACACAGTTAACATAAAAATGTGCCTCTAAATTCAGCCGTTTGGGCTCTGGAAGTATGCCATAATATCACTCGCTGTAAAGTAATGAAATACCTCCCTATAGTACCGGTCGCGATACGGTACGCGATTGGCCAGTAAATTAGCAAGCGCAGTTTTTATGCTCGGTTAAATCATTTCAAAATTCTTTATCAGTACTGCCACTTCCATGTCTTTCAGAACCAGGGCCCCCGCTACCATATGTGCGAAGTGTGCAATGCACACGGGCGCCATCCTTTAGGGGCGCCAAAATCCAGGGCCCAAAAAAAAGATTATAGACAATCAAAGCGATTTGTCAGCTCGAGTTGATAGCTCTCGGGGTTTTGGATATGGGCGCGAGTAGGTCGAAGCGTAGATTTCATCAAGCGACGCCTTTCTGATTGGACATTGATATTCAGTGTGCCCTTAACCATTCGGTGGTCACTGCCGGTTTTCACCCTGTTGATCACAGAGACATCTCTGAATATCCGTCTATTCGTCGTCAAGATGAAATCTATCTCGTTTCTCGTAGAACCGTCAGGACTCAGCCAGGTCTATTTATTGTGAGGCGGCTTCTGGTAAAAAGAGTTCATCGAAAAGAATCCCTCTTTCTCCAGTAAGTCGGCCAGCCGCTGACCCCTGGGGTTCCATTGCCCATGTCCAAATTGCCCCACTTTCAACTCTGCATCGCTGCTCTGACCCAACTTTGCGTTGAAGTACCCCATAACAAGATTGAAGTAGGTTTTGGAAGTATGTATGGCCCGACTTATGTCCTCATACATCTCCTCTACTTCTTCATCTAGGTGTGTCGAGGTCGGCGCGTATACCTGTACAACCTTCAACGAATATCTTTTTGATATTCTGAGTATAAGGTATACACTACCCTGCTCCACATACTTTCGATGGATACGATGTTGTTGATGAGAAACCTGTGGACAAGAAATCCGACACCTCCTCGGGACTGTTGGTCGTCCCCCCGGTAGAAAAGCAGGTTACCAGACTTCAGAGTTATTGTATCATCCCCGATTCTTCGGACAAAAAAAAAAAAACAAAAATAATCAATTCATATAATAAAATCGTAACCGGTCGATGTCGGTGTATAGAAGATATATGAGAATAACTTTTAGAGTTTTTTCATTACCTGATGATACTCACCCTGACCCTTTTAGTATTTTACAATATATATTTGAAAACAATTTAACATCCACCCTTCCAAATGTATGCATTTCATTAAGAATTCTTCTGACATTGCCTGTATCTGTAGCTTCTGGCGAGCGATATTTGCTAAGTTAAAAATTATTTAAGATCAACAACGCTTCAAGAAAGATTGTCTGGGCTAGCAATATTAGCCATTGAACAAGAAATATTTGATGGTATAAATTTCAGCGATGTAATTAACGAATTTGCAACAGCATAGTCTCGGAAAATATCGCTACAGTAGCAAGAGTATTGTAGTAGCGACGCTACTACAAGAGCTATTTTTTTATTTTTCTTTTGTACCTAGATATCTTTTTTGATTTTATAACGAAGTTACCTAGGTATTTGTTATTAAAGTATCTGCATATTGTAGAATAATTAGGAAGTGATACTTATTTAGGTACGTGTTAATGAAAAAGTGCAAAACCTCAGACACGCCAACTTATTTTGATTATAAAAGAATTACGAATATTATTTTGATTCAAATTTGATCCCTATTTTTATTAGTGGAATCGACTGTACTCACGATTATGAACAAACTAATTTTAGGTTTTGCGCTTTCTCAATAACACGTAGACATGAGTAACATGTAGACATGAGGCAATATTTCTATTTGTTCCTAAAAAAATGTGATTTTTAGTTTTGGGTTATTTTCTTGTAATTATGAACAACGTGTCTGTACCCCATTAGTTAAGTAAATGCTTTAAAATGAGTGTGAACAAGAATTCATTATTATTATTTCATTTTGATATTATAGTCTACAAATACATATGACTTTAAAAGTTTCAGTTCTTTGCTTTATTTCAAGCACCTACCTACCATAGAAAAAGATAATTTAAAATGCCTTAAGGGGCGCCAAAATTTTTTTTCGCACACAGGCGCCAGTAGCCCTTACGGGGGCCCTGTTCAGAACATTCCATGCATATTTATTTCTTCCCACAGTGATCCTACTTTTCTGCTTCGCTGTGGAATCTACCACTTAATATAAAACTCGCAAAAGGCCTCAGTTTTGTTAAAAAAAACTGAATGTTAATTGCAACATGTTTTAAGGGTGCAATGAAATTAAAGAAAATGCCGTTGTAAAAAAACTGACGTTGTAAAATCAACTTCTACGTCGTCAGCGATCACTTGGGCTTCAGCTATGAAACTGCCGCTGTGGTCGTCCATATTTCCACGATGTTCTTTTATGTGGTGATGATTCTCTTAATGTGATTCTCACACTGGAGCACTGAACGCTTTTTGACTGTGACACATTTACGATCGGTTGAAGCAATGCGGAATATTTCGCAATAAAGTCATCATCATCATCCTCTCAGCCACAGAAAGTACACTGCTGACCATAGACCTCCCCCAAAGGTAAACAGAGAAAATAAATTCTGGATTTATAGCAGCGCAATAGGATTTTTGTAGCTTTGATCTAATCGCATTTTGGTGTAGACTATGAGTGTGAACTTTCTTGCGGATATTATATACTGTGTGTAGTTAGTACCTAGTTTTTTATTATCGTTTGTACAGGTCAGAGCCAAGGTGGGGCAAGCTCCCCATCCTTCCCCACGTGGCTACACCCATGTGCACAACAGAACCTTTCAGGTACAAAGTCTCTCGAGCAGATATACTCAACCTGCAGCCCGCGGGGTTTTATGATTAGCCCGCGCAAGGGTTGCGAACCAATTTCAATTACAGAAACCACGCTTACCGAATAAAAAAATAGGTAACAACCCTAAAACCTGTTTGTGGTCCGTGTAAAAAGGTTGAGTACCGCTGCGCGGCTGCTCTAGAGTTTATAGGGCATTAGATTATATTAGGAGATAAGAATATGGGTTTAATAGCCCATTGTATGTTGTAGAGAGCCTTGTGATTTTTGTACCGTACTCTGCTTGTGATAATGAACACAATGTTGGAAAATAATAGAGGAAATATGATTGCATAACGGGCGTAATAATGTTTTAAATAGTATTTCCCTACATTACAAGTTACTGTTGTGACAGAAATGTTTTATTTTAATGGTATTTGTATTTTTGCACAAAATACAAACGGTAAAAAACCGTACATAACCGAATACGCTATTGCACAATTATTGAATTTAAGGTCTCCTATTTGCTGTCACTATCGGAACTGTATTTCTATTAGCTAATTCCGCAAATAATGAACTTTAATTTATATATATTCTTATTTCAACTAATAGATCTCCATTAATACATCTATGATTAATAGGTACTTAATACTTGGCAGCAATAGTCTTTGACCTTAGCCGGTAAGGAAAGTATTTATTAAAAAAATATTCTAGTAAGTGTAGTTAGTTGTCAATGTCATACATTGTTTACGTTTTTGCTTCACCAGTTTTACTTTTTAGTTTTTACAGACAATAATATTTAGATGTGGTTTTATTATATATGTAGCTACATTAAAAAGGAAGACTGTGCGTCTATTAGAAGTTCATCATCTGAAGATATTCATTATTCCTAATTATTATAGCCATAATGCGGAAAGATGTGGAGAAAGAAGCCAGTACGCAACTTCTACAAAAATATGGAACGTTCTTTAAAACTCAGTACCAAGAATTGGAATCGGTTTGTAAAAACGAAACATGGCATGAAAACAAAACCTACGTGCCTATCCAACTGGTTATGGCACCTACCGAATTGATACCTATCACTGAGTTAGTTGCATCAGATAACACATTGATGACTAAAGTTCTAAGCGTTCTAACATCGCTCTGTGTTGAAGTTACTAAACTCAAAAAAGAAGCTTTTGAAAGGTAAGCCTATAGATAAATATATAAAATTATTTTCAAATAAAAAAAATATCATTGGGGAAATGTAATGCATATAATATCAAAACTATGTACAAAATAGATTTTTTTAAAGCAACTACTGAATATACATAAGTAGAAAATTACTCAAACAAACACTTAATTTTGTCACAGCAATTTAGAAACAATAACTTTAATACAAATGCATATTAACCGTTCGCCACCTGACTATGTTTTTGAATAAAATATCCACTGAATGGCGGCCATGGTGACCATGTGCAGTGTTTCTTAACACTTTACGATTATACTTGATATAATATACAGATTTTTAATTCTGTGCTGTGCAGTTTTGACATAATTCAAATTATAATTAATTTATTACATAAACCTTTAAAAAAATCAGATAAAAATGACTAGACAATTGTTTTTGTTGTTAAATTTGTGTTGAAATGTGGCTTATTATTTTAGGCATTTCTCTTATCTGTCAGTGTATGAAGAATACAGTAATAGTGAAATGAGTTCACAGATGGAAGTGATATGTGCCCTGAGTGCATTCGCTACTAGATGTGATGACACTCTGAGGAATTTATGCAGTCAAGTGTTTGCTATTTTCATTGAGGGAGCTATTAATTTAAGTAAGTTGAACTACATATTCTACAGCAGTAAATATTATTAAGGATTAATTCTGTTTCATGTCCTATGTAAATCATTTAGAATTGACACTTGCACTTATGGTGAAACATATTTTTATAATATTGAGTTTAAGCTTCATTGCCTAACATTAATAGAGTTAGATTCATTATGTTACATTATGAAAGTATATGTATATAATTTTAGGCTGGTATGGAAATACAGAGCTGGGATGAAATTTCAGAAAAATAATTAAATAATTAAAGTTATCAGAGTCCACTATTTATGCTTCCTTATGTAAAGCTTTCATAGTTTTTTTTATAATAATATCATACATGTTTCTTTTTTCAGATGGCATCCAATTGCACTATGTGATTAATCATATTGGAGAAATATTCACAATACTTGTTCTTCTAGAAATCTTAATATCTGGCACATCATTAGCTACAAATTGGAATAAATACTGCAAGACATTGAAATCATTCAGTCAGAATCCAAAGAAAATTGATTTATCTGAAGATCAATTTAATGCTTTAATGGGAGCTGTTACGAATATAACATTAAAGATAATGAGTGATGATATTGTGAACAAATCTTTGCAAAATTTATCAACATTGCGAAAAAGCTTAGTAGACAAAAACTGTTCATTGATAGCTACAGAATTTTCTCAATATTTAAAACAAGCAATACTCAATCTTGACAAACTTGCACAAGAGCAACCAAATGTTGATAATATGTACAAATGCATTAAAATCAATGCTTTATTTGTCTTGGCCTCACACATATTTGGAAATATAGACAAGAAAATTTTTAGATCTTTAACTGAAATGAATACCAAGGTTTGTTAAAGATTAAAATTGGTATTGTTAATTAAAACATAAATTTGATTCAATTAATATTCAATAAAATCATTATCATTTGTATATATTTCAGGCACACAGCATACATGTGATTGGAACGACAATTTGGTATCCTGAGCAATTTCTCCAAAGACAAGTACCTTCATTGTTTTCACGAAACGAGAAATTGTCACAGACCATGTTAAAAGCTCGCCAAGCATACATAAGCACTAAGAAGGCGAGTTTAACTCGTGACGTAGCAAATGTTCATGCAGTTTGCACTCAGTGGGTTTTAAACGTGGAAACAATATTTTTTGCCGACCATCACAAACTCAGCGCCGCTGAAATGAGTATGCACGCTAAAACACTTTTGGACGGCCTAGCTATCGCCTCCAAAACCAATCATGGAGTTCTGACGTTAATAAATTTACACCTATCACTAGGGATTCCACTGCCTAAAAGTATGCTTATGTCGCTCTTTGAAATAATGGACATGCTAAAAACAATTCAAAATGTTATTTCTCGCAATCGAAACCAAATTTTATCGTCAACAAATATGGTAATCCAACATCTGTTATTCCAAGCGGCGTCATCTATATTAGAAGTAAAAAAGACACTGGTGTCGGACAAAAACTTTGCTAACAAAAGACTGGACGAGCTGACGTGTATTGTGATCGCTGAACGGGCGCTCAGAGGCGCACCCACTGTTGAACGCAACATTGCCGCGAATATTGCTCTGAGTTTTATACCCGATGCGACATATTTAGAAGATAGTTACGCAAAACTTGCCATATTATTGGATAAAATTCAAATCTTAACAAGTTTCTTAAAATCAATGGAAAAGTTTTATGACTGCTCCTGGTTGCTGTGGCATCAAAATGTTATACCAATTTATTTTCAACAGAACTTTAATATCCAACTGAATGCATTAAAACTGAAATACTTTTTTATGGTACTGGAAGATTGTGTAGTACTTCTGAACAAAACTGACAAACAATATGGGATTAATAAGTCAGAAGAATTCCTTAACACTATTAAAAGTATGATTGATAACAATGTTTTACAAAATACAAGTCAAAATATAGAAACTAATCTGCGTTTACATATACATTCCCATTTACAACTAGACGTTGTGAATCCCTTCTCTTTTGAAATGACAAACAAGTTATTGCTTATTGCAAATAATTTCAGAATTCAACAAATTTATATGTCTGTAGTGCCATCAGTGGAACACTATCTTTCGACTATGTATTACAATCTGACAACAGTTGTATTATCAGATTGGAAAACATACGGAGAGATGCGGCAAATGGCAAAATTTAAGTTCAATCTTAAAACTGTGCAAGACAATCTACCCACACAAACTTTAGAACAAGGATTAGACGTATTAGAAATTATGCGAAATATCCACATATTTGTGTCCAAGTATCTGTACAATCTAAATAATCAAATTTTCATTGAGAGAAGCAGCAACAACAAACACCTCAATTCCATAAATATCAGACATGTAGCAAATTCTATAAGAACTCACGGCACGGGCATAATGAATACTACAGTGAACTTTACCTACCAATTTTTGAAGAAAAAGTTTTTTACGTTTTCGCAATTTATGTATGATGAACATATTAAGTCGAGATTGGTTAAAGACCTGAGAAATTTTAAAGAGACTACTGACCATGATGGAAAGATGTATTCCTATAAAAACGCCGAAAAATTTAACAAAGGTATAAAGGTGCTCGGATTAACTGAAGATGGTCAAAGCTACTTGGATCTGTTTCGAGATCTCATAAGCCAAATTGGGAACGCAATGGGATATGTAAGGATGATCAGATCAGGAGGCCGGCATTGTTGTTCTGATGCTACTATATTTTTACCGAACCTTGATGATGTTCCATCTTTTGAAGAGCTTTGCAAAGAAAACGGTCTAGGAACGAGAACTTTACAGTCGGCTGAAAATTTGGACCATAACATCAACAATCTGATTTCGAATTTCATTCAAGGAACTGAGTATTTTAAATTACTCGTTGATGTTTTTGCACCAGTATTCCGCAACCCAAAAAATGTCCACCTTAAAAATTTCTACATAATTGTGCCGCCTCTAACATTAAATTTTGTAGAGCACATGATATTGTCTAAAGACAAAATGTCGAAAAAGAATAAAGTAGGTGCATCTTTCACCGACGATGGTTTTGCAATGGGCGTTGCTTATATATTGAAATTATTGGATCAGGTAAATAAAAAAAATCTAATATTACTTCACCAAGTAATTAGGATATATTTATATATTACTATATAATTTATATAATATATTATTTATTTATAACAATAGTAGTCCAATGTTATATTGTACCTACTGCCTCAATTTATTGATGTTTTAGTTAGATATTTCCATTTGAAAAAGTTTTCGTATTTATACCAACACTAACGACTTAAACTACCTATTCTTTTTAATCTATACATATAAATAAAATTGAAGTGTCTGTTTGTAAAGTGAAAATAAATAAAAATGACCAACTACATTTCGTTATATACCTACACGATACCTATAACGAAAATGACCTGTCTGTCTGTCTGTCCGTCCGTCTGTCTGTCTGTTTCTTCCGGCTAATCTCTGAAATGGCTGGACCGATTTGGACGGGACTTTTATTGTCAGGTAGCTGATATAATAAGGAGTAACTTAGGCTACATTTATTTTAGAAAAATAACGTTTTTGTTAAATTCCACGCGGACGAAGTCGCGGGCACAGCTAGTATCAAATAAATGACTGCCTCGGTGCAGTGCCGTAGTTATACTACGATACTATTACAACCCTGAGTTCTTGGGTTCGAATGCTGAATCGGGCAGTGATAGTGGTTTTTTCCTATTCATAATTAAACCGAAGTCAGGAATTTGTGCTTAGGTCCAATATCGAGATAACCTCCACTATCGTGCGACAGAACACAAAGCGAAACGTGGGGGCACCCACGTTTCGCTTGGTAGCACCTCTTTTTTTTTTGTTTTCGCGGGGAAAAACGGTTTATCGCTACCGCTGCCTGGAGGAAAGGCAGGCGGTTATGTTGGCTTCACCGTTCGTACAACTCAACGCTAAACCACCCGGGAAGGATGTTAACATTCAGGCGACCGTTGAGTCGCGTCTCTAACAAAATTCCTACACCGGCATACCGACCAATAACCCCACGGTGATCCTCTTCAGCGCATTGGAGCGGGTCCGGGATCCTAAGGCTTAGGCGCCCTAGCCTCGCCGGATCCGATCCTGCACGATGCCTCGACACGACACGTATTTTCTTCACGTAGTCGCTATTAGTGGACGCTACGCAGCCCCCCGCTGCGTGCCCGCGACTACCATTGCCCCCATTAGTCGTTTCATACGACATGCATGGGATACCGTGGTGGAATTATAAAAATAGCCCCCAGTCCACAGGCACCTCTGCCTACCTCTTCTGGAAAAGTGGCAAGAGTTAAAGTAAATACATACATAAACTCACGCCTTTTTCCCAGAAGGGGTAGGTGAATTTCGCCTTGTATGTTCCGTCCCACAATGTGATAGGTGGCGAGCCTATCGCCATATCGGGCACAAATTCCTGACTCTGGACTGATAATGAATAGAAAAATCCAATATCACTTTGCCCAACCCGGGATTCGAACCCGAGACCTCAGCTTTGTAACCGTACCGTAGTACAAATACGCCACCGAAGCAGTCAGAGTTAAAGCAGTTCAAATAATTTAATTGTATAGCGCATATCTATCATAATTAGCCATAGCAATCACACCATTGGACGTAGTCCACTCCAATGGCACACTATCGAACTCTTGCTTCGTGGTTCATTTTAAATTTAGGTACCTACATTTAAAAATGGAAATAACGTAGTCTCTAAACTAATTGTTTGGTTTTCTTCAAGTACGAAACGATGATACACATACTCTAATTCATCTCATATTTCTCCCTGCCTATGGTCTTTAAAATTGTATTTTTTTTTTTGCAGGATAAGAATTTCGAATCATTGCATTGGTTTAACTCAGTTTGGAAGCACATTACGAATGAAAGGGCATTGCTTGAAGAACAAAAAACTAAAGGATCCGTGCAATTACAGCAAGCATTAGCACTTACTGAGAAAAAATTGAAGACATTAGAAGAAGAATATAAGCTTCTTTACTACAGTCTTACTAGTGCAAGAATATTTTTTCGATAGTTAAATACGGCATATCACTGTTTTTTTCGAACAAATACTTCCATCATCTCTACATTTTACAGCCTCCTTGTCGAAGTCGGTCGGACGTCAATTGTTAAACGAGAAGCTGTGGGTTCGATCATCGCACTAAGTTAAATATTTGTGAGATCCACAAACATTTATTTCGAGTTCGTGTCAAAAAGTCTTTCCTAGTAGGTAGGCCATAGGTCATAGGCAGTGTAGGATCATAACTACGAATTTGACCTTTGGGTATATTTTTTATTACTAGTTTTGCTGACTGCTTCGTTGGCGTGAAATTGTTTTTCCGGCATAAAAAAATACCCTATAATCTTCGTCAATAAATGGATTATCCTACAGCTTGGCAAAAAAGAGTCGCTAAGTTCGAATTCAATATTAATATGACAGCCCGATGTACTAACACTGAAAATTATTAGATACTTATTTTATTTAATGTTGTTAAAAGTCTGTTTCTTTAAAATCACAAAACACAAAAATTATACGAAAATGTATAGAAATACCTATGCATAAAATTATTCAACGAACACAATGACGTTTTTAATGGTGTTGCTTTAACGCTTTTAAATTTTCTTTAATAAATAATGATGTTTCTATAAACA
The DNA here is from genome assembly GCA_023078785.2 of Hyles euphorbiae. Classification (NCBI taxonomy): domain Eukaryota; kingdom Metazoa; phylum Arthropoda; class Insecta; order Lepidoptera; family Sphingidae; genus Hyles; species Hyles euphorbiae. The sequence continues at coordinate 8,464,977 of CM041040.1, forward strand.
TCCTCAATACATATCCAGTTACAATTCGTTTTGTTCTATATTCTACAGCAAATACCTCATCCATTCAAATGCTCAGTCTTAGCCAGACAAACGAGTGTATCGCAACACTGACTCAAGTATGAAAAAGGTCACGGCGAAGTCGGGAGAAATGTCGAGATAAAATGCCTCTGCAAGTGCTTGCATTGGTTCAAAACTATATGTACCTATGTTGAGTTTGATTATAATGTTATTTTAAAATGCTTCATTATTATTCTGAAATGTTTCATAAAAACAATCATTCCATGACCTATTTGGAACAAAAAATACAAACATAAAATATGTAATTTAAAAAAATGCATTTTTTGCTGAAAGGATTTTTCATATTTTTTTGTAGTAACTTAATAATTATTTACTGATTTAATTATGTTTTGTACAAAGATATGTAAAATTATATGAAATAAAAGATATGTTTCTTATGTGTAAGATATATTTAATCATTTGTACTATTGATAATTTGGTGGATTTCTACAAGAGCCCCATACTCTAGATGATCTTCCAATAATTTTGCATGTTTCATAATAGATTTATCAGCATTTTCACCTTGCAAGTAAGAGACAAGCCTTTTAATAGCTTGATATGCATCAATACCAGATGTAGGCTGCAGGTTCCTTTGAAATGATAATTCCTTTGTATACTGAGTAGCTTGTGATTGCAATAAATTAGTACACTGGACTTTATTATCACAACACACAAATTTATCTAATGTTTGTGGACTTACACCCATATTCAAATTGATGTTATGCATTTTGCACCATTTTGACAAAGTGTGATGGTGATCAATATCATCATTTGATTTAAAATAAAGACTGCCTTCTCTCCTTGGCAGGGTCAGGTGCTGGATATAAATGCTTGACACATTGTACCATGCACAGCTCATCATATGTATATTATCTACTAGAGTGAAGTGGTCAATATCTTTGTTACTCATTACTGTTCTGGTAATTTGTAGTTTCCTATAATGATATTTAAAAGATCGCAATATTTTTTCAATTATTTTAGAAGCATAACTTATTTTTGATGTATTGATCAACTTTATATTTTCAAGTTCAAATTGTTCTAAAACATTTTCTGGTATATCTAATAATAAAGAGACTGTTGAATTTTTCACTTTCAATTCAATATCCCACTTTTTTAAGTAATTAAACATTAATGCATAGTTTATTTGAGGACAATCACAGTAATAATAATTAACAGGTAAGCTGCCCAGATGCATATCTGACAATGAATCTATTCCGGTTACAGCTAGCTCTCGTTTGTCTGTTCCAAGAGAATTGGTCACCAACAAAATGGACACATAATTATCATCATGCAACCCATTAACATATTTATTAAAGTCAAATTTGTAGAATAAAGCACATGCCATCCCAAAATATACATCTTTGACATTCAATTCATGTAGAAATAATAACCATTGATCCATGTCCTGTGAACTACACTCAATATCTGAAGTGTACTTGGCTATATTGTATCTTATTCTGAAGTCCAGTAACCAATTGTCAGTACATATAGTGGCACATTCTCCTTTCATAGTTTTTATAGACTCACTAGCTTTGTGGTGTAATTGTTCTTCTGTTACAATTTTGCCACTCCTCATCTCATGTCTCAGCCATTCTATAAGAATATGATCAAGGTTGGCACAGCGAGCATGTTTTTCTAATAAACTGTATTTCTGTGTATATTTCCTGAGTATAGATTCTTTTTGCTTATAAATGTATGATATAGTTTGAATGTGGACACCAAATTTTTTTGCAACATCCGATTTACATTGGCCGTTGTCTAGAGCATTAATTACCTGGAGTTTTTCTAGTGGATCAATTTTGTTATATCCTTTCCTAGGGTATTCTTGTACGAATTGAGAGGTATCTTTTGCCACATCGCAATTGGTCTTATAAAACGACATTCTTCGTCGTATCCTGTTTGTTTATAGCACTTAAATATTTATTAAATCGGTAGTTTAATATTATTCTAGTGTCCGACGCGCCCTTTATATCGTAGAGTGTATTCTCTTAAGCAATTTACTGACAGAGATATTTTTTCAGCGTTATTAAAAAAAACATTGTTCTTTTTAACATATCTCTGGCTATGAAAACGAATATTTATTTGGAAAATCATAGAAATTCCACACTAAATGACAAGTGACATTACAGATGTGACATTTTATGAATTAATTGCCAAACTAAAATTTCCAGTTGTCACTTCCTTACCCATATTCCATTCTCTGCTTAGAGTAATTACCTCTAGAGAGATTCATGCTGTAACCGCACATGAGACATCAATAGCTATATCTAGCAACACAAGAAAATAAGCGCCATATTGTGGCCTTGATTTAAAATAGACCCTATTATAATGAAATTAGGTTGCTTTATTGCTTGAACGACGTCGCTTTGTCTGGCGAAATTCTTTTTTCGCCCAACAACAAAACGCGGCACGTCACATGAAATAGAACATTATTTTGCATCTCATTCTGACATAAGGAAATTCGTATCGGTGTGTCTCATTTTTGCGATGTACAGTACATTTCGGCTCTCTCTAGAGGTAATTACTCTAAGATTCTCTGTATTATGCTCTGTATATTACAACCAAGAAGCTTATACCCAAATGGAGAATGCAATCTCCATTGGAGATTGCATTCCGTATATAAAAGTGAAGCACAAAAATTTGACCTTGAATGACGTTGCTACTGCTTGCTATCCTTTTCTTTAGAGTGACAATGAATGAAAATGACTTTTTGTTCATTCATTGTCACTCGAAAGAAAAGGATAGCAAACAGTAGCAACGTCATTCACGGTCAAATTTTTGTGCTTCACTTTTATATACGGAATGCAAGCTCCATTTGGGTATAAGCTTCTTGATTACAACAATGGGGTAAGTTTAACCCAGTACCTGAATTAAATGAATAAATAATTATTTTCAATCTAATAAACACCCAGACGACAGACTCGAAATACATTTTATAACAATTTCTGATGCATGGTCTCATAGATGTGATAGTGTCTGGATTCTAGTCTAGACTTGTCATAAGATATATTTATTTGACCGAACGATCATGAAACGAATCTACTAGTTTTATTTCAAACTTCAATCCATCGTCAATCAGAAATTGTCTAGTAAGTATTTATTATTATCAGAAGTTAACGCCACCCGCTTCCGTAGGCTTTGTGTTGTTACTCTAGTTTCCCTCCACATCTACCCTGGCTAGTGCCAGATGAGTGACACAGTTTATGGTCGTAGAATAATATAGTATATACTAAAATAGTGGCGTTCCAAAATCAGCTTGTTCTCTCCCGGTTTCTCGAGGATACTGTACCTGGGCATGAGATTATACCGTGTGGGCATTTATAGCTCACTTTCAAAGAAAGGAGTGTTTACCCAGCGTGTAAGGAGACCCGTAGAAGCAATCGTGGCTAACCACCACGAAAGGCTACTTCACCGTGCCGCGCAGTCTTGAATTTGTTCGTCGCGTCGCGTCGTGTAACTAGGTGCCCAGATGTGGGGTTCCAGGAGGGTACAATTCGCCTTCTGCCGCCTCTTTCGTTCCGGTCCTCTCTCAATTCTCACCAAACCCATCCTTAAATCTTCATAACAGCGCTCTTAAAGAGAGTAGGTTTTCTAGCTGTGCTTAACCCTACCACCACGTTCACTATGGAATTCATCAATATCTGTAGTCTCCACACGAACCTTAATGTCATCCACCACCATCTTCGAGACTGCGCTGCGGACTGCGGCATGGCATCCTGCTGCACTAGAGGATCCCTTAGCATCGTGCGTGCGATACATATTTACTTATTCCTCAATGCGAATTTTAAAACATTGAAAATTATGTCGCCTTACGAAGGCGATTTTGAATATCCTTTGGTACAGAAATAAATCCTGGCATTCCGCCCTGGTCTGTGGAGACCCGAAAGCGCTGTTATCAAAATATTAAGAACACCCTTTATTTCTTTTTATTTTATTAAATTGGATGTGTCAAAAGTATTAAGATGTGTGAGGATACTTACCTCTTTAGTTGTTTGTTTTGTCACCCACTTTGTCACAGAAAGTGGATAATGATTTATTTCCAACACCTCCTAATAATTGATTTTAAATGATTGATTTCGTTGCGGGTTTAAAGAAAAGTCAGATATTCCCTGAGACTCGCCAAACTACACAGCTCGGTATCTTTACAATGGAAGCCTGTTGATCCTGGCTGACTCCTGTAGAGTTGCAATGGTGGGTGTAAGGGCGGGACAGTCTCCAAAAATCCCTTTTCCATTATCTATGCTGCTCTCCAATTTTGATGGGCCAGCAACACATCCATGATCCAAGCGTTGTGGATATTCATGGGCGGCAGTGATCACTAAACTGCACTACTTTCTCTACCTCTTATTATATTTGTTTTGGGGTTAGATGTTTGTAATACAGAAAAGCGTGTAGACAGGACTATGTAAGACTGTCGGGTCGTTTAAAATGAAGTAACAACATATATGCTAGCCATACCGCATCGCGTCGCCACGATCTAAGCAAAGAAACTTCCTGCCAAAATAAAACAAATTAAAAATGCTGCATACTATTTGTATTTTATTTGTATATGTATGCAATAATTACTTACTTAAATACACATATTTTTAATGAGAAATATAATAATGCACTATAATATTATTCTATTTCACTATGTACTGTACGCGACAGGTTGACATGGCAATTTTCTAGTGTTGTAGTATCGGCTTCCAAGTATTTATATCAATATTTTTTTTGTAACGCAGTTACAAAGCTAAGTCAAGTTTAATAAATGCAATACGACAAAATATTGTATATACAGGTTGTAACTGATCGATGTCTACACATGGAAGATCTATGAGAAAAACGATTGAATCGTAAGAATGAAAATAAATAACAATATAATACACAAAGAACAATGTGAACGGGATTGAAATCGATAAACGGTGCGATGCTGACTGGTGCAGCACTAAGACTAGGAGAGCGCGGGCGATGTGCCCCCCACGCCTCAACTCATACCCCGATTTCCTTCTCATCCTGTCGCGTACTATAGTTGCAATGTTGCCACCATCATAAAAAGTTCCAAAATAGGATACGTAATAAACGAATGACCATAAAGTTAGAACATAAATACCTTTTAAAAAGTTGGAAGTTAATGTAATAAAACTAAGACAAAAGAGGAGGAAAGATATTTCCATAAGCAATTGCTCTGGTATATTATATACAAATTTAATTTTTGTCTGCTTTTTATCAGTCAAAAGAAACACGAATTTAAATTTCGACGGCACTTGTGTAAGTCCCATGTGCTGTTATAAAGTCAATTCAATAAAAGTATTTAAAATACAGCTGAGTGACTCCTTAAATACAGAGGAATCTAGAGTGACATAATACAACTTAAAGGACGACAGAAGATATCGTGTCTCTTAATGAATAAAAATATTAAGATTATTACTATATAATAATAAGACGACACACGAAGTCATAATACAGGGCATCCCACGCCCATGCCATATGAAAAAGAAAACATAATTTGCATTTAAAAACAATTCAAACTAAATTCAAGCGGGAATCAAATCCGCCATGTGGTTAAAAAGTAATAGCCATAATTTTAAGAAGAAGAAACATTTCTCTATTATATAACACAGCGTCTCAAGTAGAATGACGACCAAGAAAACGATAAAATTTGTTGTTAAAATCACAACAAAATTAATGAACAGGTCACACTATCGACATTCCTGAAATAGTAAGATCAAAATTTTATGGTCTTTCTCTTATTCAAGATGTTATGTTATATGGAGAAAAATAATCCTTATGATCCAGCCTTTTGATTGATATCTAGAAATTATGTTTTTTATACTACATGGCGGGTTCGATTCCCTTTTCAAACATAAGATTTAATAATCAATCAATGAATGATTGAACAAGATTAAATAAACCATTTAAATTTGAATAAGTTTAAATTGTTTTCAAAAATAAAAAGACGTTCTCTTTCTGTAAAATTGTCTATTTAGAATATTTAAGATTGTTATCCTACATATGACATCGGCACGGGTCACCCGGTATCGCACATGACGTCACTAGACGGGTGACAGTGTGTGGGTGGCGGCGCGGTGGTGGTGGTGGCGGCGTCAGTCGGCCTCGTGCTCGTGCAGCTGCGCCAGTAGCGCCGCGCGCCGCGACTCCAGCTCCGCGTCGCTCCACGCCGCCGAGCCCGCCAGCCTGCACGCACACACACCTGACGTTATACCCACTTCAACTAGGCCAATGGTTCCTAACCTTTTTAGATCCGGTACCCCTCTGATCTAACTAAGGTGACTGATTTTACCTCTTCTCCCATGTATATGTTTGGTAATATTAAATTTTGTTTTACTTAAGACAAAAACAAGCTCATTGCTACCCCCGCACAATACAATTTTTACCCCCGCGGGGGTAAGTACCCCCAGGTTAGGAACCACGGAACTAGGCCCTACCACATACGGATACCAGCTAGTGCTTATACTACATGGCTATCCTAGTATAAGAATCAGTAATATCTTATTACGCGTGTTACCTAGCCTAAGCACATATGATTAAATCAACTTATGTTTGTTAATTCATGTTTTTATTAATATTATTATTTACTACTTATTACATCACGTTATACGTCACGTAACGAACGGTATAACCAACACTAGCAATATGAATTATTACTATTTTAAATTAACATCACTGCCTTATTTTCGAAGCCTTAGCGTGCTGTATATTTCTACTATTGCTAATTGCCACCCACAGAATGTGTTAAAAAATAAACTGCCCATATAATACAACTACAACTATTGCTATTTAAACAAAATACTACTTAGCGTCCAGTAGTACTGGAATAAATAGCAATAGCAATAATAAATAAGCTAAATTTTGCGATTGTGATTAATTAAGCCGATCGGCTAATATTTTTATGCTATCTCTTGTAATATATGAAAAAGTGATTCTTTTACGAACCCATTTTTTGCGTTTAATTTAAGATATGTAAAATAGTTATAATATTATATGGTCAGTATTTTCGTTTAAAAATTCTGTGAGGGGCAATTAGCAATACGAGAAATATAGAGCATTTTAAGGCTTCAAAATTAACAACATGGTGATGCTAATATGAAATACCAATAATTCCTACTACTAGTTACATTAAACTAGCCCTACGTGAGAGGTGCCTACCAGCCCGAGCGGACCACCATACGTACCGTGCCGTGACCGTGTACGTAGTTATCAATATGTAGCATGTCTGAATAGTTCGGACTGTGCCATTGTTGTTAAGTTTTGATATTATTTGTTATTGTTACCATATTTACGTTAAAATGATACGAAAATGCATAGTTAACTTGTTTCACTACAAATTTAATAAATCGAAATTATTTTTAATTTATACTATATACTTGCCCTTAATAACAATAAGCGGCTGACGTCACATGGAAATTAATGTGACAAATGCGCATTACCAATGCAGGATTATACCGATGTTTTTTTTTATAAAATTTTATTCGCGCTGCCGAAGGGGCAGCATCTTATGACTGCGGTTGAAAAAACACTGGCTGCTAATATAAAAGACCTTGTTTATCTATATGCAGAATCATTTATCTGTGGTTAATTACACTGTAAAATTAATCGTTTCTCGGCAATACAAATGACGTGTGTGCGATAGTTAATAACCCGGCAAGAAGTTGGCTGGGAATTGTGTGTGGGACTGTTGCTATAATAATATAAGCGAGGCGATGCAAAATTTTGCTCTTACACTCAGCACCTATCTACGTGATTGTGAACTGTTAGAAACATCACTCACTAGAAAATTGAAATGATTTATAACTGTCTTCTAAATAGCCTATCGAATATGGAGTCAATATAAATAAATAAATAAAACCCAACAGTCACATACATAGTCCTGACCCCACATTAAGATCGAGTCTTGTGTCGTGGGTATCAGGAACTACGAGAGACTTTTCGGTCTCACAAACACCCAGACCCGAGAGAAATATTTGTGGGCCGCACAAACGTTTCTCTCGGTGCGGGGATCGAACCCGCGGCCTCTCGTTTCACAGGCGGCGTCTTACCGCCTGCGCCACGGAGGCTGTCAAAATATTATTTAATAATGATATTTAATATTATTTAATATTGAGGAAAATTAGTATGTTATCATTATGCCGGGCCAGTATATGTAAAAAAAAGGAACTAATTTCTTAAATACTTGGTTCTTCACCACAACATCGACCTCCATGGATCTCTGAGTGTTTACGAAGTTTTCTAGTTGTCGCGTATTCTTGTACCTATGTGACATATAGCTATTTCTATAATTACAGAAGAACTACACATACATCAATTTGAAAACAATAGATTCAAGTAATGGCAAAATAAAAATATAGTAAACGGTTTGATTTGTTTTAATTTATAGAGGTGGGCGAGATACATCGAGGTCGTGGTAGCGTCGGGGCCTGAGCGAGAGGTCGTGATGTGTTGGATACCTTTCTTTTTTGTCCTTTTTGTCCTTCTTCTTCTTGGGTTTGTGCGCGTGGTCGTGGTCGTCGTCGCTGCTGGCGGCACTGCGCTTGGACTTCTTGCCCTTGTGGCGCGCCGGCTCCTCGTCGTCAGTGATGCCTCCCTCCTCGGGCGTCGGGGACTTCTGCACACGTAGCATGCATCATCATGAACTTTGCGTTAAAATATCTCGAATACTGACTAAAAATGATATTCTTAAATTTTCTACATTAAAATCAGTATTTTTTTTATTCAAAATGAACTCTGTCGTTACTTAATACTCATAAGCGACGGGGTTTCAACTGAAAAATATGCGAAATGAACACGTCGATGAACGTCATGAATAAGGGGCCGTCCATTAATCACGTGAGGTGAGGTAATAAATGCTAAATAAAAGATGACGTGTTTAATGGACGGTCTCTAAGTGAATAGAAGACGTGAAGATACCGGCGCTGGCGAGTGTTTCCTGTGTTTCTTCTTGGACTTCTTGTGCTTGCGCGCCTCGTCGGAGGTGGCGGAGGCGTGGCTGGGCGCGGGCGACGCCGAGCGCGGCGCCGGCGACGCCGACCGTGAACCCGACTGCACACACACACACACACACACACACATTTACTATTTGTTTATTATAATGATTTATTAGGTTTACGCTAATGTTACTCATTGAAATAAAACTATTGCTAAAGCTGACTGGTCCGCCCCGTGACCACGAAAGCTGTAAAGTAATCGAAACGTCGGGAAGTCAAAAATGTAAAAATTAAACCAAATCCGCGATAAAATCCGTAAATAATAGTTTTAGTTCAATATTTCTCTATTTCTCCCGCTAAACAGCAATTTAAATGCACCGTTGTGTTTCTGTTTGAAGAACATAGTAGCCAGAGTAACTACTGGATATATTTATTTATTTACACTTTATTGCACAAAAAGACAACAAATACAGAGAGAAATTACATATATAAAAAGTACAATTGGCGGTCTTATCGCCGAAAGGCAATGTCTTACAGACAACCATGGGATGGATTTAAGAATAGGATAAACAGAGGGCAGTCAAAAGTGTAAAGGATAGAACCTACCTAGAAAGGGAAAAAAATTGCAAAATACTAATTAAAATAATTTTAAAAATTACAAGTAATAAAAGTCATAAATACTCATATTATGTAATATAAACATATACATACATCTGGGGGCGCGGCCGAGCCCCCGTCCAAGTCGAGCTATAGGCCGTAACATCCTTTTCTCGAAGCAATTCAGACCATTTTCAACTCCCTATAACTTCGTTGTGGCTAAAGCATAAAGCCTGAATTTTCAGTTACTAAGCAGGCATTGTGTAGACACGGTATATTTAAAATTTCATTCAATTTGAACCAGTAGTTTAAGAATTGTAACTAATCAAACTTTCTTAATTTTGTCACTCACTGACTGACTGACCGATCATCAAAAGTCTAAGGCACTTCTAGCAGACATAGAACCTTCAAATTTAGAATATAATTAGTGTTTAGTGGCTAAAGTAAGGGAAAATTCAAACATTTCATAATTTGTGTCTAGTTTTCTAGATAGACCAACTGCGTGAATAACTTTGTAATCCCATATAAATGTATAGGATTACAAAGTTACATTTGCAGTTAATGCATCATTGTACCCGTATATAATGGAATAATAGTTGTAGATAGATATCTATATATATGAGGCATTACAGGAGGGGATATAGAGAGGGAAATGGTGTATTCAGCCCATGAAACTGTACTACATTCCTCTAGAAAAAAATGACGAAGAAAAACTTGCAAATAAATAGACTAAATAGCTCGAAAATATCAATTACAATGAAAGAAAGAACATTAATAATCAAATCCGCTATCATCATCATCATCATATCAGCCACAGGAAGTCCACTGCTGAACATAGGCCTTCCCCAATGATCTCCACAATGACCTGTTGGAAGCGGCCTGCATCCAGCGACTCCCTGAAATCCGCTATATTTGTGATAAATTGATACCTACAAAAATAAGAAATATCCATAAGACAGAGGCTTTAAGAAAAATCGTTAGTGATATTCTAGAAGTAAGAAGTACCGAAAAGGAAAAAAGTAGGACTCTACAAAAAGACGTGAGATCCCATCAAAAACATCCTGTAAAAAAATCCAAGTCTCGCAGCTCAGGTTTTCTACCGCAAAAAGTTGTGAGATGCATGTAATACCAAGTCGATTAATTTATTTAGTCCTTAAGGGACCTTCTATATAAAGTTATTACGTTAGTTATTACCATATCAATGGTAAAAATTCTTTACGTTTTAAATAAATAGATCGACTTGGCCAGCAGCATTATGTACAAATTGTACGATACATTATGTCTTCATGCGATGGCCAAGTCGATCCATTTATTTAAAACGTAAAGAATTTTTACTATTGATATGGTAATAACTAACGTAATAACTTTATATAGAAGGTCCCTTAAGGACTAAATAAATTAATCGACTTGGTATTACATGCATCTCACAACTTTTTGCGGTAGAAAACCTGAGCTGCGAGACTTGGATTTTTTTACAGGATGTTTTTGATGGGATATATATATATATATATAATAAAGTTCCAGACATGCAAATAGGAAAGCTATCCACATCAATGTGTCACTTCAGTGAGAAAGGTAATAATCTTTGACAAGTTTTTTGAATGATGATAGTGATCGTGCCCGTCTTACCACAACTAGTAATGCGTTCCATAATCGAACAGCCTTAACAGTAAACGATTTGTCCATGAAAGTGGTGGTGTGCACGGGCATTCTCAACTCCAAACTCTCTGATGACCGTAGGGATCTAGTATGTGAGTCGTGGAGAAAAACAAATCGATCATTGAGGTAAGAGGGGGTAAGAGTATTAAACAATATGTTGTACAGAAGAAAGAGAATATGAGCATTCCGACGAAGTCGTATGGGCAACCACTTGAGCTTAGCACGGAATTCCGAAACATGATCATATTTGCGTAAACCAAATATGAATCTAATACAAAAGTTTTGAAGGCGCTCAAGTTTATTAAGTTGGTCCTCGGTGAGATCTGGATAGCTGACATCGGCATAATCAAGGATAGGGAGAAGGAGGGTTTGCGCTAATGAAATCTTCGTGGCAACAGGTAGAAGGTTGTGTAATCTACGCAAGGACTTTGCCGAGGCGAACAATTTGCGGCTGAGTTCCTTAAGCTGCGGACCCCAGGTAAAAGACTTGTCCAGAAATAAACCAAGGTTTTTTACTATGTCACTATAAGGGAAAGTAGTACCGTCACAGATTAGAAGTGGTAGTTGGTCCCTATCAAGTTTTGAAGTCGTTCTGGGGCTGCCGATAATAATAGCCTGTGTTTTGGAGGGGTTAATTTTTAAGCCATGAGTCTTACTCCATTCACAGATGCGTTGGATGTCGCTGTTTAAATTATGAATTGCCTCAATAACCTTGTCAAGAGGTGCCTGAGAATAAAGTTGTAAATCATCTGCGTAGAGGTGGTAGGATGAGCGAAGATGATTAGATATAGAATTGATAAAGACAGCAAAGAGTAGAGGAGAAAGCACGCCGCCCTGTGGAACGCCAGCAGATAAGGAGCACCACGAGGAATAACTATCCACAATACAGATACGCTGCCGGCGCCCATACAGGTAACTACGAAACCAATCAACTGCTGTTGGAGATATGTTGAGAGAACGTAGCATACTAAGCAACACATCAAAGTCAACGGTATTGAAGGCGTTACTGAAGTCCAGCAATGCTAAGACTGTCAGCTTGCCTTCCTCCATACCTGATCTAATGTCATCCGTAATATGAGTCAATGTGGTGGTAGTGCTGTGCCCAGGACGAAACCCCGATTGGAGCGGGTTTAGGAGATCATTTTTGGATAGGAAATCGTTCAATTGAGTGTGGATAAGGCGTTCAAGAACTTTGGAAAGGAAAGGGAGAATGGAAATGGGTCGGAAATCAGAGCATGTAGAGGCGTTGGACTTTTTAGGAATGGGGATAACGTGGGCTTCTTTCCAGGCACTTGGGAAAATCCCAGTAGAGATGGAGTGGTTGAGGATATGGGAAATTATGGGAAGGATTTCGTCAAGGATAGGCAGAATCATATTACGGGTGACGCAGTCGCTACCCATTGCATTCGATGAAATGAGCTTAATAGTTTTCTCAACATCACAAGCAGCAAATTGTTTGAAAGCAAAAGCTGAACAATCGGGAGTATTAAGAGTAGAAAGATGTCGAATAGTGTTATTTTTAGTCGTCTTATCGAAATTGGACGAAGAAGAAAAATGAGCGTTTAGAGAATTTCAATCAATGGATTTAGGAATCGAATCTTGTGGAGATTTACCCACTCCCAATGTCTTAAGAAATTTCCAAACTTTAACTGGGTCTCCGTTTTCAACGGAGTTGTGAATATGTCGGCGTTGGGCATTCCTACACACCTTACTGCAGTGATTTCGAATGGCTACATACTTTAGCCAATTCGACTCGATGGGGCGACGATTGTATCTTGACTTAGCCGACGCTTTTTTTGAAAGAAGTTCTTTAATTTCGGCAGTAAGCCAAGGTGATGGCAGGTGCTTTATTTTAACAGGGCGAACTGGCGCATGCTTGTTAAAAAGTTCACTTAGCTTGCTAGTGAAAATATGCACCTTGTCATCCACACAATCTGAGCGAAGGAGCAGACTCCAGTCGATGTTATTAGCATCCTTGCGAAGATTGTCTAGGTTAATACCACGAAAATTTCGCTGCGAAAGGATCTTGGGTAAGGATTTAGGGGTACGAAGACGATAGGAAAGAAATAGGAGGTCGTGACAGGAAAAAGCGTCCGCGGAACACTGCCCATGTTTCGCAACGTTATTTAAAGAAGAAACAAAAATAAGATCAAGGAGTGAAGGAGTTTTATTAGGAGAGTGGTGAGTGGCTGAAAGAGGAAGGATAGAAAGATTACAGGATTGGATAGTATTCAAAAGAGAGGAAGAGCGATGATCTTTCTTAAGGAGACAGGTATTAAAGTCACCCATGATTATGATTTGACTGTACGAGGGAACCAGATTCTCGAGAATTATTTCAAGAGAAGAAAAGAAATTAATGTAAAGCGAAGGACAATAGTAAACACCTCCACCTCCACCACTAAGAACACACACTAAGAGAATTCCACCTCTAAGAAAAGATGTTCGCCAGCATTGGGCGGTGGCGGTTGCGGTGATACACTATTAGGTTATATTGAGACTTTACATCTTATGTCTCAGGATGGCGAGCGCAATGGAATGCCAAGCATTGCATTTGTTATTCAAGGTGTTGTTTGGTTTTGCCATTGTTCATGAGCGGTCGTGACGCTTACCATCAGGCGAACGGCATGGTCGTCTCTCCATTCATTGCAATAAAAAAAGCTGCGATGCCACTCAACCACACATTTGTACTAAATATAAATCGACCCCACTTACTATAAAATAATCAATACTAATATTATAAAGCTGAACAGTTTGTTTGTTTGAACGCGCTAATCTGAGGAACCGCTGGTGCGGTTTGAAAAATTATTTCAGTGTTGTATAGTACATATTGCGGTATGCTATGGGCTATATATCATCATGCTATGCACACGCACCTATAGGAGGGAAATAGTAGTGACATTTCTAGCAAATACAAGGAAATTTTATTCATTTTCGTGGTCCGATATTCTAAAATGATAGTCGGAATTAAACATCTTGACCGCCATTTTAAAATGCGGAACCGCAGCTGCGGAACCGGGCCCGACCGCTAGTTTATAAATACACCTTGACATAGTCCAGTCCTTGCACTAATATCGAATATCAAGAGTATCAAAAATTACGAAACATTTGGTCTCAGTAACATCCAGACCCGACACAATTTTTTGCGAATCACACAAAAACTTGTCTCGGTGCGGTGATCGAACCCGCAGGATTTCTTTTCTCAGGCGCTGTCTGAATAACTGCGCCACGGAGGCTGTCAAATAATTTATGTCAACATATAGGTGTTAAACCCATGTAATTGCGCAACTTCCATACATCTCCCCCTTGCTCGTGGCAGATGCAGTGAAAACGTAGAACAAATCACGACTATTGTGAAATACTTTCGAATTTCGATTATCACAACTAGCGGCCCGACCCGACTATGCCCGGGTGCAGATACTGTTTTGTCTTCCGTCCACATCAAAAACATATTATTTCGCGTACTAACTATTTTACACTCATATGTTATCCAAAAGATAAAAAAGTGTACGATACCAGAGCTACGGAGTGTGAACGCTTCTTCTTCTTTGATCTCTTTTCTTTGCGTGATTTGGCGTGGTGGTAGTGCAGGCAGCTCTCTTCTTGCTCATGCTGGAAATCCTTTAACAATACCGTCGCTAATTTTAATCATACTATTTCATTATATTCTTAGATGACGCGAATAATTGAAATTCTTTATATTGATGTGTGAGAACTTAAAAATATTATTTTTAATTCTAAATGTTAATGCCCAAAGCACTCGGTATGAGTTCAACGATGTGTATATTGGTCGCAACATTTGAGTAGTTTTGTAATGTCCGTACTTTATAGATTCTGATTCGATCCTCTTCGTGCGGCACCGCGGCGAACTCCGGTGCGTTTAAGTCGAGTTTCTCTTTGACTTCGCTCCAAGAGAGTAAGTGATCCACATTGGCGTCAGTTAACGCCCATTTAAACGCACTTTCCACTTTCTTCTGAGCTTTGGATTCTTCTTTTTGCCTCTCTTTTTTCCTCGCCTCCGCCTAAAGGGAAATCATTAGGTATATAATTCAAATTAACTCATTTCTTTTGAATAACATTCTCTCTGAACTTAATCTATGATAACACATTCGTACAGTTCTATAGATAATTTACGATTTTTTGTTGGTTTTTGATGTGCGAATGCGTGATTCTCATGCTGTTGTCAAAATATTAGAAACTATTCACTTACTCTGTTACTTATCTCTACTGAACGCAGTGTTTGAGATATGTTTTCATAGTATAAACCACAAACATGTATACTAATTGTTATCTAATCGTAATATTAGAAACTATTCACTTACTCTGTTACTTATCTCTACTGAACGCAGTGTTTGAGATATGTTTTCATAGTATAAACCACAAACATGTATACTAATTGTTATCTAATCGTAATATTAGAAACTATTCACTTACTCTGTTACTTATCTCTACTGAACGCAGTGTTTGAGATATGTTTTCATAGTATAAACCACAAAAATGTATACTAATTGTTATCTAATCGTATTAACATGTCCAATATAAAACAATGTAAAAAGAGAAAAACGGTACCTAATATTTTACAACAGCATGACAATGACGCATTCGCACGCCAAAACACCGCCAAAATACGTACGATGTCGAAACATTCGAACGTGGTGTCGGATCTACTAGGAGTAAACATTGTTGAGCCATTTCCGTGAATTTGGGCAGACTACCATAATTGATATCAATATGTGAGAGGTCGCCTGGGTAGGTACCACCGTAATACCCATGTCTCCCGCCAAACAGCAGTTCAAATGCACTATTGGGTTTCGGATAGAAGGACCTGATTCGCATTGTATCCAGAGTAACTACTAGACATATTGAGAATTCCCATCTGATAGCTCAGGATGGCGAGCGCAGTGGAATGCCAAGCATTGGTTTGGAATTCAAGGTGTTGTTTGGTTTTGCTACTGTTTATGAGTGGTCGTATCGTTTAATGTCAGGCAAATGGCATACTCGTATCGTTTACCATCAGGCGAACTGTATGCTTGTCTCGCCATACATTGCAATAAAAAAAATGGACGGTGTGAACTCTCATCATCCGCACATCACACTACCCCTCCCCTCCTCTCTTTCAGGAGCAAGTGCAGCGCGCGGCGAAAAAACGCGTGGTGTGACTTAGTATAGTAAAGTGTACATGTGTGTACGTGTGTGTATGTGTATGTGCACGTGTATGTGTACGTGTGTGTGTACGTGTATGTGTACGTGTGTGTACGTGTATGTGTACGTGTACGTGCATGTGTACGTGTGTGTGTAGGTGTATGTAGCGGGGCTGACCTTCTCGAGTAGTGAGTTGTAGGTGAGCTTGACGTTGCCGGCGTCGAGCGAGGCGGACTTGGAGTCCTCGCACACCACCGTCGCGAACTCCTCGAACGTCGTGTCACACTTCACCTCGAACTCTTTCTCCTTCAGTATCTCCTTTATGATCTTCTTCTCGTCGTGGAAACGCGCCTTCAAGTTCTCCACGTAAAACTTGAACAAGTCGAGGGGCGTGGAACCGCTTTGACCTGACGACGACAATTTTTAACATGAATCCTTGCGTATAGTAATAAACTGTCATATGCATTCGAAATTACCCATTAAAAAGGGATTTTAATTTAATTTATACCGGGTATATCAAGACTGCCACCGAAAACGCAGCCGGGTGGTAGTTTTAGTGACCACAATCACAATGCAACTAAAAATTTCGCAAAGAAACGCGACAATTTTATTTTATTATTTTTTAAATATCGTCGAGTTTGGGTGGTAAATCCATAGATTTTCCTTAAATAATAATTTAAAGCCGTGCGTACCATAGCATCTTTAAAAATTAAACGGTGTACTCTAATATTCAAGAAAAAACTATGTATGTATAACAGTAATACGACAACACAAATTACAAAAAAAATTCATCATCATTTTTTTCACAAAATTTAGTTGCATTGTGATTGTGGTCACTAAAACTACCACCCGGCTTCGTTTTCGGAAGCAGTCTTGATATACCCGGTATGTATAGTGATTGAATCTTACCCAGCATAGCTGAAAAACGCATGTCGGCTGAAATGACTGGATACAGCTCCACCCACAACGACATCGAGGTCAACTTGCCTTCCTCGTGTAGGCTGTCTAGTAACGCCTACACACAAACACAATATTCCATAACATAAACGATACGTAAACTCACATAAATAGGCTCAATGTTTATACATTATCAAAGGTCTGTAAAATATATTTATAAAATATATTTATATTTAAAAATATGTTTTATCTATTTTTAGAAAAATCATTGATTTGTCTTTGTAAATTTTATGAGACAAGTTTAATCATTTTTATAAATAGCCTTTTTGGTAAAACTTGCAAGTTAGTTAAGAAACGCCTTTTATTAAATTTGTATACATACATTATATTATGTATATGTTATGGGCCAAGTGATTAATGCGGGCAGTATTCATAATGCCCGGGCAGTATATGAATATTGCCGAGCCATATCGGGCCAAGTGATTAATTACAATCTAAACTCACCTATTTATCACATTGCCCGGGAATTATGAATATGGCTACATGATGATCGGGCAATGTGATTAATAGGTGATTTTTACGTGGTGCGCTGCCGCATTGTTGCATCTGCGATAGACCCATAAATTAGAAAGGTTGAATTGTTCTGCTTATGTTTAATTGCTTTTTAACGTCCGAAACATTATCTTCAGAAAAAAATTTGTGTACCCACTTTATGGATCAGTTAGGTCGACTGTGCCCCAAAACCGACTCGGAACACCCCGACTTCACGTAGTCTTTTGGCTACCGACCCTAGAGTGTATATAAAAAGCCGGAGGCGCGGAGGGAGAGCAGCCCCCGCCCGCTGTAACGAAGGATAGGCAACCGTGCGAGCCGCAGCGGCTGAGGCTGCAGCAAGCAGAAGCTGCGGAGGTGAGCATGGGTGTCTATCTTTTGTTATGCAAGGGCGAAGGGGCTGAACTTCCCGTAGCGCCGGAGACGATGCAGAAGCTAATTTATATTGACAACAAGTGTTTTAAGGGTTAGGTTGCTATAATAGATATTTCGCAGGAATGGTGCGTTACCTTTTCATGGAAGTGGTACCAGGGGAGGTGCGACACTCCCCCTTCCCCTCCACTCCTCCCAACCCACACCCTCGTGCTGCCCTATTCTAAATTCTACTACTTCGGCTCATTGTTTTGATTTTGATTCGCTTTACATCACTCTGCCCATTGGCACTTGGCATTATTCATAATGCCCGGGCAATATGATAAATTGATTGGTTATAATCACAGTGCCCGCTCTTATTGGGCATTATTCATATTGCTCGGGCATGATCAATAATGCCCGATTAATCACTTCGCCCATTACATATATACCCTGTGGCAAAGCACCGGCTTCCCTTAACATCATACGATGCATCTTGGGTTTTTAGTTATATATATTTTTTCAGAATTGATCAATGCTGCGTAAAAATATGTTTAAAACGAAGTTAAAAATACAGAACCGCGTTTGTATAAAAAGAATTAGATAAACACATACCAAAAAGTTATCTCTGTTCTTCCTCTGCTGTCTCTTATTTCTTTTTTTAATCTGTTCCCTTTCTTGTTGATATTCAGTCTCTAAATTTCTTATATGCTGTTCAAAAACTGTAACATAGAATTGGACATCATTTAAAATGCAAGCCAGGCAAAAGTGCAAGGATGGCGAGCGCCTTGGATATGGAAAGCCAAGCAATGTTTTGTAATTCATGGTGTTTAATTTTGCTACTATCCATGAGCGGGCTTATTATTTAATGTCAGATGAATGGCACGCTCTTTTCGCCATTGTGCGCAAAGATAAAAATTAAGAGGTATATATTAAAGCTAAAAGCAAACATAACTTACCAATAAGAGCATCTTCTTTGTCCATTCCTAATAAACTAACATCATTTTTGAATGCAGAATTTTCTAAGAGCAAAACCTGAGCTTCACTCCATGTACTGCTGTATGTTATTTCACTCATATTTTCTAACACCTAAAATGTTACAAAGCATTACATGACAAATTTGCGACATTTTAATGCAACAAGCAAGGATTTGATCAATTTTCAACGACAACAGATAGTTGTTTTGCATTGAGATAATATACTATAGGGGACACTGCAAACAATATGATTGTAACAAAATGAAGGGTACATTCTATTTCTATCTCTGTCACGCCTACGAAGTAACATATCTTCCCTCTCGCTTCAATATGTACCCGTGTGCACGCACCATACGCAGAGATTTTGTTCCCGATGTCCGCTGTAGTATAATAAATATCTCAATGATACAAAGTAAGATTTTTTTTTGCTTGTTTTCAAGTATCATCGTGTTGGGTAGTAAATACATAGTCTTTGCTAAAATAACAATGTACAGCCTTGTATAGTAGTTCAAAACTAAGTATTTACAAAGGAAACACGACGAAATTTTAATTGAATTCATCAAAACTACCACTCGGTTTCGTTTTCGGTCCCAGACTGGATATACCCAATGTAAACTAGTTACAGTGACAACAAAGCAGAGTAATGTTAGCTACTCTATGTCGCGTGATTTCAATTAAATAATACTTCGTTTGATTGTTCAACGACGTAGTCCGTACTCTAGTCAAAATTAACAAAAAATATTGAATAATTTACAATACTTCCCATGTAGCTAAAAATATACAATTGTTAATTACAGCATAGTATTGTAATACGTTAAATCTGAATTCGGTGACAACACATTCAGCGTCGCAACAATTGGTCTGTTTTACGGTACCGACAAGTTAACGGAAATGTTCACGCCCATAACACCGATACAATATTTCTAGTAATATACAATTCTAAAATGGAAATATATCTGGAAAGGGGATTTATAAGAATATTTGAAAATAATTGTATAATCTTTAACTTCTCTCCATTTAATTTTACATATCCAAGAAAAATACAAAATCTGGTACTTTTTGTTTTTGACTATGAATAGGGGGTATTTATATTTAATTTGTTAGCAGACATAAATCAGTTGTCCCACCGCCGATGACGAGCACTGAACGAGTGGCGAATACAGCCAGAAACTAGAATCCAAGTGGCAAGTGACGAGAAGCGAGTTTATTGTTCCATTTACATCTAACCGTACTTACATCTGTGTGTATGTATGTATCAGCCCATATACGTCCCACTGCAGGGCACGGGCCTACTCTACAATCGAGAATACGATTGAGAGTGGTTAGGCCATATAGTCCACCACGCTGGCCTAGTGCGGGTTGGCATACTTACATCTAAATCATAAAAATATAAAATAACTCACTTGAGCCAGCATCTTCATATTACGTTTCTTCAATGTTTTAGCTTCCTCTTTTTCCCGTTTAGCTATTGTAAATATACAATCCTCGAATATATCCCTGCGATCTGATTCGGGGACACACCGCCATATCTACATTACACGCAAATATATCACATTTTATGTCACATAGAATACCGATTTCGTTTCATTGGCTATGCTTTACATATTTGTAGTACCTATGGCATGAATAATTAACTTTAATATATTTGTGTAACAAAACAAAATTATTAATTAAACATTCGAAATTATTAAATACTAGCCGAAGCAATATAAACACTAAGGAGAAAATATGTAGCTCGTATTGTAGTATCTGTATCAGCCCATATACGTCCCACTGCAGGGCACGGGCCTACTCCACAATCGAGAATACGATTGAGAGTGGTTAGGCCATATAGTCCACCACGCTGGCCTAGTGCGGGTTGGCGGACTTACATACCATAGAAATTGTTACAAATCGCTATGGTATGCAGGTTTCCTCACGATGTTTTCCTTCACCGTTTTAGTGCGTGGTGATTGATTATCAATACACACATGACTCCGAAAAGTCAGAGGTGTGCCCTGGGATTCGAACCCGCGACCACCGTGAACATGTGGGCAGCCGCGTCTGGTCCGTTTACCAACAGGCCACCACGCACTCTTAAGTACGTATTGTAGTAAATTAAATGATATTTACGAACCTCTAAGTTGTTAAACATTTCTTCGCATTTGTAGTATTTTGTCAGCGACGTGACACGATCACAACTCAATAAAAACTCTTCTAAATTTTCGCGATTTTTTTTAGTCTTTAATCTGGAAATGCAATCGTATACAGATCAGTTTGGTTAAAAGTTGAAAGAAGTTAGAATGTACTAAAAACTAAAAATGAAGTTTAATTATAAATAACGTCTAAACACTTTTCTATTACTATCTACCCTAGTTCTATCGACATTTATATCGGTATTTTTCTGTTTTTAACTAACTTACCAGCACATCTACATCAAACATGAAGTTTGCCTACTTGCTTAGATATATTAATGCGAAAATTTCTTTAAAAATACACATGTCAATGTACCCTCGTTTGACATTACGCCTTGTAATTTATTGTAGTTGGCTTTAAAAAGTTTGGGAATTGTAGACGGCATAGAAATATTCAGAACTATATTGAGTATAAGCAGTCATATTCACTTTTCATAAGCCATCGAAACTAGTTGTCTAAGGATTATAATATTTTAATTGATTGATGTTGTGAGTAAAGTTGTACGTAAAATTTGGATACATACCTCTGCTCCTCTCTCTCATCTTTAAGTTTCTGTGTCTTGTAAGCATTGAATGCTTGTTTCTTTTCATTCAGTTTTTTAAATGTGGCATAGCGGGGGTCTTTCGATATAATCTTTACACATTGTTCCCAAGTTGCATTTGATGGAACATTCTAAAAAGCATTTACTTATTAGATAATATTATAGCAATTTACAGACATCAAACAGTATTTAGTACTGTAATATAGTTTTATTTGTAACAATATATCGACTATTTTGGTGTTCTTCGTTTACTACAATTCGTTATAGGAATGTGCGACTGATTGTAAACTCACTCTATCTCTTAGAAGTTCTTTGAATGCTTCAATCGCTTCCTTCTTATCTTTATACAGCATTTCAGGCGGTTGGTCTGCGTTGTCGGCCGCATTATTGACAGGCGGCGCTGCTATCTCTTCGGGCTTGACTGAAAATTGTACAGTTCTATCACCTCCCCAATACAATAAAAGCTCTTTACACATAGCAATTGTGTTCCGAGGACATATCACAAATCTGTACGGGTATAGTTAAATCTAAAACGGTGAAGGAAAACATCGTGAGGAAACCTGCATACCATAGCGATTCATAAAGAATTTCTATGGTATGTAATTTCACCAACCCGCACTAGGCCAGCGTGGTGGACTATATGGCCTAACCACTCTCAATCGTATTCTCGATTGTAGAGTAGGCCCGTGCCCTGCAGTGGGACGTATATGGGCTGATACAGATAGTTAAATCGTTGGATGCAAGCCGCCTCCAACAGGTGGATGTGGAGACCCTTGGAGCGAGGCCTATGTTCAGCAGTGGACCTCCTGTGGCTGAGATGATGATGATGATGGTGGAGGACCACGTCCTAGCGGGATTTACTTTAGCTGAATAATTATAATCATAAATAGTTTGAAAATAACTTCTATGTAATGTATTCAAGGGCGGATGGGAGTCATGACCCCCCCTGGGCTGGCTTCAGACTGACAAAATTTATTAATTATCTTGTTGATAAAATTTCAATTAATTCTTAGTATGTCTAAAAATAAAGTTAAAAAGTGTGTGCCTGTTCACATATCAGGGCTGTAAAATATTTTAAAATTTCATTATTACGAATTGGAGTATTGAAATCGGACCCAGTGTTCTGACAGGAACTATATGACTTGTATTGTTATTTGTACACAGTAAAAAGAAATAACAGTTTAGAGACAGTATAAAACAACAAAGTACAAATGGCGGTCTTATCGCTCTAAGGCATTCCTGTCAGACAACCATAACTATACTGTATATACTTAGATACTCCACGAAATTGTTCGAATCCTCCATCGTACAGTCAGCAACATACGTCGCTGAACACTTCACATTTTTTGATAACCTTTTTATGAATTAAAATTTGTATGTACTACTCTGTAGTTGAAAATATAACCAAGCAAAGTCATATATGCCAAGAAGTGCCATACGATATTGAAAATAATAATTATTTTGGATGATACGACAATTCCAAATCTCGTCACTGTGTAGCGACTTATGTTGCTGACTGTACGTTGTAACCATACACAAAGTATATCTGGGGGCGCGGCCGAGCCCCCGTCCAAGTCGAGCTATAGGCCGTAACATCCTTTTCTCGAAGCAATTCAGACCATTTTCAACCCCCTATAACTTCGTTGTGGCTAAAGCATGAAGCCTGAATTTTCAGTTACTAAGCAGGCATTGTGTAAACACGGTATATTTAAAATTTCATTCAATTTGAACCAGTAGTTTAATAATTGTAACTAGTCAAACTTTCGTAATTTTGTCACTCACTGACTGACTGACCGATCATCAAAAGTCTAAGGCACTTCTAGCAGACATAGAACCTTCAAATTTAGAATATAATTAGTGTTTAGTGTCTAAAGTAAGGGAAAATTCAAACATTTCATAATTTGTGTCTAGTTTTCTAGATAGACCAACTGTCAACTATTAGTTGACATGACGTGGCGCGTTTGGATGCATTAGAAATCCGTTAAATATGGCCATTTCGGTCGCACTAAGGGCAATTTGTATTACTATTTTAACCTTGACGGGCATAAGCGGCGGTGCGGATAACTTTGTAATCCCATATAAATGTATAGGATTACAAAGTTACATTTGCAGTTAATGAATCATTGTACCCGTATATAATGGAATAATAGTTATCGATAGATATCTATATATATGAGGCATAACAGGAGGGGATATAGAGAAGGAAATGGTGTATTCAGCATGTCACATGCCCTTGCAAATAAATAGACTAAATAGCTCGAAAATATCAATTACAATGAAAGAAAGAACATTAATAATCAAATCCGCTATATTTGTGATAAATTGATGCCTACAAAAATAAGAAAAATCCATAAGACAGAGGCTTTAAGAAAACTCGTTAGTGATATTCTAGAAGTAAGAAGTACCGAAAAGGAAAAAAGTAGGACTCTACAAAAAGACGTGAGATCCCATCAAAAACATCCTGTAAAAAAATTCCAAGTCTCGCAGCTCAGGTTTTCTACCGCAAAAAGTTGTCAGATGCATGTAATACCAAGTCGATTAATTTATTTAGTCCTTAAGGGACCTTCTATATAAAGTTATTACGTTAGTTATTACCATATCAATCTTAAAAATTCTTTACGATTTAAATAAATAGATCGACTTGGCCAGCAGCATTATGTATAAATTGTACGATACATTATGTTTTCATGCGATGGCCAAGTCGATCCATTTATTTAAATCGTAAAGAATTTTTAAGATTGATATGGTAATAACTAACGTAATAACTTTATATAGAAGGTCCCTTAAGGACTAAATAAATTAATCGACTTGGTATTACATGCATCTGACAACTTTTTGCGGTAGAAAACCTGAGCTGCGAGACTTGGAATTTTTTTACAGGATGTTTTTGATGGGATTATTTTTGAGCGCACTACACAACGCCGACACATGATTATATTTTAATATTTTTATGACGAAGTATCCCTGGGCAAATGAGCACAATACAAGTAGCCGACATGATTTTTCCTTATATGCCGCCAGGTCGTGACTGCGGGCTGTATCGCCATTGGTGTGTAGGGCGCTATATAATTCACTCTTAATGTTGAACATTTGATCATTCGAACTAGGTGTCGGAGAATAGAGTTACCCCTCCTCGCCCCCCTCCGCTTGTGTACTCACTGTCGTCCGGGATGGGAATGTTGGTGGTGAGCGTGGGATCGATGGCGGCGAGCGTCTTGGCCATGGCCTCGTCCATCGCCGAGCTGGCGGCCGGCGACGCGGGCAGCGGCACCTCGCCCGGCGCCAGCTCCACCCTGACCACATAAACATCACTACACTACCACCCCACCACACTCTACCACACTCACGTCACTTCTATAATCGCCTCTGATAATAAACTTGTCGGGGTGTTCTTGTGTAAAACCCATATGATAAATAATTGTAAATTGGCCCTAAGGAATCTACGGGTAGTTGCAGAAGTAACTTTATTAAAGGAAACCCTGTTGTGGTTCTATTTCACTACCCACTGTCAGAGTAAGGGTGGGAGCATGACAGTTTGCAATATAAACCGCCTCTGAACCGCAGACAAGATATTCGAGATCCAGCAGTCGGCTGTGAAGCATAGACATACGCGTGTTTACTATAAAAGTAACAAGTTGTCGCAGATATTCGGATAAACTGTTAATCCGTTAATTATAACGTGTGGTGATAATTATAAT
This sequence comes from Hyles euphorbiae, assembly GCA_023078785.2. NCBI lineage: Eukaryota > Metazoa > Arthropoda > Insecta > Lepidoptera > Sphingidae > Hyles > Hyles euphorbiae. The sequence continues at coordinate 8,490,544 of CM041040.1, forward strand.
CAAATAATTAACACAATGGATTTTATTACCGACAATCCTACATCAGAAGTGGGATCGTCCTACGCAGTATAGCCGCAACCGCTTGGTTATCGACATCAGCTGGCGCAGATTCTGACGTGAGTACCATAACTAATAACTTGAGGTAAATTATGATGACTGGTGACTGTTATGTGTAGCTGTCGTGTGTGACTCACGTGTGTGATTGTCATATTTGGCCCACGTATGTGGCTGTCATGTATGGTTCACGTATGTGACTGTCGTGTGTGACTCACGTGTGTAGCTGTCGTGTGTTTTTCATGTGTGACTGCCATTTATGGCTATCACATGACTATCAACATTTAGATAAAATTACTTCGTATAGAGAAACTATCCCATACAAATGTCTCGTTCGATTTTGGTGAAAGTTGAAACTAAATCGCTGCAGCGTTGAACAAATAATTAGTCGTCTAACCAAACAGTATAACCATGCAGCGCTAGATCGCTTTCAGGATGTAGTTTTCTCGCGACCAAAAGTTCGCTTACGCGTTTTTGAAAGATTCGTGTACGGTACATGCACTGCACCTAGGTGGGACACATTTCTCACAAAGAACGTCTTATCTAGTGTAACATTGATATCGATGACTATCAAATTGTAACTACCTACATGAAGGAGTTATACGAAAAAAAATAAACCTACTACTAGAACCTATCAAGAAAAATTGATGGGCATCTGTTCAGCTGTGCTCTTAGTATTGTAATAGCCTATGTACTGCGGTGAACTGCTTACCATCACGTGACACACCAACTCATCTGCCTGCCTAGGCCATTAATTGTTATCAGGAGCAGTGACATGGAGCTGTGACTGTGTGCCCTGGAAGTTCCAAGACACCTGCATCTTCACAGGAGTGTTTCAAATTGGTGAGATCTTTCCATTTTTGTTTGAATTTGGTTTTGCCATTTTACTTTCGTTAATTCTTAGAGCAATTTAAGAAAAATTCTTAATGTATTAAGACCTGCTTAGTAGTTGGACCAAAAACAAACCCACTGAGTTTGATTCGCTGGATCTACTCACATGGGTCGTGTCGCGTTATTTCCAGTGGTAAAGTAAGCCCGCTGAGTTTGTTTCGCCGGGTCTTCTCAGGACAGGGCCGCGTTGGATCCGGTGGTAATTTTAAAACGTTAATACCTACGTGACGTTTCGTATATCCTCATGGTTCAAACATCAAGGTGCCCGTGCACTCCTATTACTTCCGAAGCATAGAATCAAGCTAGGCTCGATGAGAATAATACACTCAAGCATTTAAGTTATAATTGATTCCAAGAGTTCATTAAATGGCAATAGCATTTCGTAAGAAAGATTCGTAAGGTTAACATTTTCATAGACACAGTTCACATCAAGTAATTTAATAATTAATAATTACTATAATTATTGAGGGGTTTCTTTGAGACCTGTGAAAAAAAAAAGAAGAGAAAATACAGTCTGATCTGCCCAGTTATGAAAAGAAAAAGGAAATTTGTGTAAGCTAAAGGGGAATTATCCCGGTCTAGCACAGTTCGGTCCAGTTTTAAAACTGAAGGAACAATCTGCGCACTTAAATGGTTGTCTGAAGGGAATACTTTCCGGACTAGACTGTATAATAATTATTACCATTTTGCGAATTGTTATATTATGTGAACTGAGTCAGGATGAACGAACGAATGATTTCCTTAAATGATGTATAGACAGTAGACACACACACGAGGACGTGTGCTCGTCAGTATGGCCGTGTCGGGGTGTTCTTGTGTAAAACCCATATGATAAATAATTGTAAATTGGCCCTAAGGAATCTACGGGTAGTTGCAGAAGTAACTTTATTAAAGGAAACCCTGTTGTGGTTCTATTTCACTACCCACTGTCAGAGTAAGGGTGGGAGCATGACAGTTTGCAATATAAACCGCCTCTGAACCGCAGACAAGATATTCGAGATCCAGCAGTCGGCTGTGAAGCATAGACATACGCGTGTTTACTATAAAAGTAACAAGTTGTCGCAGATATTCGGATAAACTGTTAATCCGTTAATTATAACGTGTGGTGATAATTATAATCAAATAATTAACACAATGGATTTTATTACCGACAATCCTACAAACTCTTAACACATTATTCATAGACAGCCTCCAGGGCGCAGCTGATTAGACGTGCGTTTGTGCGGCCCACAAATATTATTTTCGGGTCTGAGTGTTTGTGAGACCGAAGTCTCTCGTAATTCCTGACACCCACGACACAAGTCTCGATCTTAGTGTGGGGTCAGAAGTGAGAACTGTGTATGTGGCTGTTGGGTGTTATTTATTTATATTTATATAAAGTTTTAAAACCTATTTCAGCCATCGAATGTTTTGTCCATTTCCAACTACATAAGTTATGGAATGAAATTGCTAATTTTTTTCTTCATATGGAAGGTACGAAAATGAATCTCCAACTTTAGGTATGTATTTCGGATAATAAATAAATGATCGTCACCATGTTTTCAACCTCCGACATGTTGATATGTCACAAGTCGCGGTAACGCCTGGCGGGCAACGTGAACACGACTCGCGATATCAACCACGCCCGCGCGTTCTTACACGAGCAAGCACTAAGGCCGTGAGCGCTTACAATTTTCAAAATCCTTCCAAGATATTACTATGGTTTTATTCATTTTTCCCCTTTTTTGAGTAAACAATAGTGTATAGACATACATACATACATAAACTCACGCCTTGTTCCCAGAAGGGGTAGGCAGAGGTGCCAGGGCACCCACATTTCGCCTTGTATGTTCCGTCCCACAATGTGATAGGTGGCGAGCCTATCGCCATATCGGGCACAAATTCCTGACTCTGGGCTGATACTGAATAGAAAAATCCAATATCACTTTGCCCAACCCGGGATTCGAACCCGAGACCTCAGCTTTGTAACCGTACCGTAGTACAACTACGCCACCGAGGCAGTCACTCGTGACTCGTGTTAATAGTGTATAGAATAATAGATATTACGGAACAGATGATAAAAAAAAGAGTTTATGTATTGTATTACTTTGTTGACTCCTTTTTGTTTCCTTTTTGAAATATAAAAAAGTAAATAAAAGCGCAGAGTTAAAAATACAGATATTTCTTACTGCGCAGCTTCTTCAGCAGCTATTTTGTCCTTGATATCCTGCAGTTCTTTCGGTATTACCCAACTTGATTCCTTGGTTTCAATGTTGTGATAATATAAACGGCCAGCATCAGTTGTGTACTCCTTCCATACGCACGCCGACAACAGTTTCTGCAACATGATGAATTCATTAAAATATATACAAAGTGCCGATGTTACAAATATTTTAAATTGCACGTCAATTAAAACAAATTAAAATGTTTGGATTTTATATTACTTTAAAATTTAAAAAATGATATTTTCAAACAAACTAAATATTAAAATAATATAGTTCAGATAAACAGGCCCTATGTATGTTACCTACTGCCCTCAGTTGACCCAGACATAAGAGCGGCAACGCCGCATTTTGCGTAACCAAGTTGCGAATGGTATCATTTGATTTGGCGCGGTGATTTCTTTGTAGTTTTTACGTATCATTTTATTCGCATCATAACAAATTTAATAAAAACACTTTCAAGCAAGTCCCCTTTTACATACATAAAGTAGGACAAAATTGCTTAGTCGGGGGATAAAAATAGCAAATCGCGTAAAGAACTGCCACTTAACAGAACTTCAAACAAACCATATCGGTGTATTCCACAGCTGTAAATCACAACATCATGAACATAAAATGCTATCGTAATTCTTAATGTATTGTGAGCAACGCACGTGAATTCACAGAGAACAAGTACTATGCGTTTCAAATAAGAATAGGAACGTCAATGACCTTTAGTTGTCAAACAACACACGAAAAGTATGATCAGCAACAAAAAAAATATTTACGCATCAATTATATTTTTTTTTCACATAGTCAAATTCCTGAACATAAATTAACTAAATAAATTGTAACAATTACAAAATGTTATATGGTCACTTAAACGAGTATGTTAAGTCATAAATAGCTTAAAAAAGTATAGTTTTTTAACTTTTTATTTACTTCATGTGTAATTATTCGCCAGAAAGTAACTATAACACGACATTATTCCTTCATTAATTTTTTTATCGAATTATTAAATATTAAAAATATCATTTTTATTCAACAAAAACATTATTTTAAGAAATCTTGTTTTGCTCACCCTACCTAAATTGTCCGATTTGACAGCTACTACGAACCAATATGGCGCCGGGTCAGTCCTATTCTTAGTTGAATCGCATAGTACAGGGCACTCACTAGCCGACGCACCACCCCCGCCCCCGCCCCTGACCCCCGAGCTTCAACTGTCGGTCGCTGATCGCAGTGTTGCTAGGTTAAATGTAAAAAAATACGGGAAAAGATTCATATAGTAGATGGATGTAAACTACAGTGGATTATTATACTATTCATTACAGGGATATTTTCATATTAAGCGAAAATACACATACATTCTTAAAAATTACAAGTATTCTGTAAAAAAGACAGTTAGTCGCTGTATGTGTCACTATTTTATTTTTTCATAAAGTACTGGAAATATAATAATACATAAGTATTAAATACACCCAACAGTTAAATACATAGTGACCCCACATTAAGATCGAGTTTATGGTTAGGTTAAAAATTCAAGGATGGCTCGATGAAATAAAAACCCTATAAAATTTAATACAATATTGGCCATAACAAGATAGTTTTCTCAATGTTAAAGTGGTCACCTAATTAATAAATTCAACTGGTGTAGATTATAGAGCAAGCTAAATATGGAGACTTTATAATAATAATATAGTTAACTCAAAAGGTAGAAGATAAAATGTCACTAACCTCTGCAGGTGTTTTCAAATCATCTGGTTTTTCCCAAAGACTCTGTTTTGTAACAGAATTGTAATAGTATGTGCGACCATCAGGGGCCCTGTGCTCTGACCATGGACTGCTCTGATTTGCCAATGGTGCTATATCGGGAGCAGGAGCAGTTAAATCCTTAAAAAAATCATTTGTTAAATCAGAAATCACATTTCAAATTTTTATAATATCTGTTAGTATGTATCCCTCAATGAGTATTAAAATGTAATTGTACAAAATTGAAATGTTTATTTTACTATTAAATCCTGAAAATCCTGAATGTAAAATTCTATGATTTTTCTTGTCAAATCTAGAATCAACAACTGGTACAACATAAACTAGACCAGTAGTAGCACGTGAATAAAAAAACCACTAAAACTAAAAAAAAAAATAATAAGTACCACTGCAAAGCAAAAAAATTATATTTATTTAATGGAACTTGTGCTTGTTGATTAATTTGCTTGTTGAGTAATTGCATGGCAATCAAAAGGACAGTGGGATGCTGTGCACATGAAATGACTATAATGTGGTACGTTGGTTGAGCTTGGTACCAAAATAATATCACATCTCCTGCAAAGCACCTTGACAATGTATTCTCGCTACCAGGTACATGAGATATTGTTTAGAATCAAGTACAATAGAACTATTTATTATAAAAATATGTTTCTTATTATCAATACCAATGTTTTAACCATCATCATTCCATCTTTAGAATGACTTACCTTCTTTTGAAACGGATATATCTACCCCCAGAAATGCTTTCTTTATCAACTTTATATAGAAAAGTATTTGACATGTTTATAATTATGTAATACATTTTACAATATTATTAAACGAAATTATTTACATAGTTACAGAAAATAAAATATTGTCCAAATAAGATATATGTGAAGATACTAGAATATGGTAGTTTTTGTAAAACTTTAAGAGGATAATCTTAAATACCCCATATTGTAGCTCAAAAAAAATATATTAAATGTAAAGGATATTGAATCTTTATTATTTAATTCTAGGTCTCATTTGTGTCCGTCAAGTTTTCACCATTAGACCCAATTTCCATAGGAAATCGACCGATCTCCCTTGTCATGGATTTTTGTGGTATTATTTCACAAAATTTCATGTCTCAACATATTATGCAGATATGTTAAAAACTTAGTACTCCAGCATTATCTTGCTATTTCAAATTGTAGTACAACCCAATGTACACCACAAATATGGTGATACAATATGGCGATAGGCTTGCCACCTATCACATCATGGGATAGAACATACATACATAAACTCACGCCTTTTTCCCAGAAGGGGTAGGCAGAGGTGCCAGGGCACCCACATTTCGCCTTGTATGTTCCGTCCCATGATGTGATAGGTGGCGAGCCTATCGCCATATCGGGCACAAATTCCTGACTCTGGGCTGATAATGAATAGAAAAATCCAATATCACTTTGCCCAACCCAGGATTCGATCCCGAGACCTCAGCTTTGTAACCGTACCGGAGTACAACTACGCCACCAAGGCAGTCATAGAATAGAACATACAAGGCGAAATGTGGGTGTCCTGGCACCTCTGCCTACCCCTTCTAGTATATAGGTGTAAGTTTATGTATGTATGTATGCATTGCCACAAATCAGTTAGTATAACAAACTATTTCCTAAGGCCCTACAGTTTCCATATTATATTGAAGTTGCAATGTACATTATTGAGTGTACTTACTGGTTTATATGAAGGGAATCCTGGTGGTGGCATGGAAAATGGTGGTATCATTGGCGGGAACCCCATTGCTGGTGGCAAACCACCCATATTTGGTGGCATTCCTGGCACTGGTGGCATAGCTACCGCAGGGGGTATTGGTGCAGGAATTCCACCTAACATTGGAGGCGGCAGGAGAGGTGCTGCACCTATAAGGCCTGGAGAACTTGTACCTGTACTTGGTGGTTCCTGCAATTAATTGAAAAGGCCATGTCACTATTGATATTCCTAATTTACAACATTGAAACCAATTTTAACCACCATAGAAACAAGAATGCTATGTGCTGTGGATTCTTGGTTAGCTTCCCAGACTGAACATAAATTAAATTAAACTTTGACCATCCTACAATATAAATAACCTAAATACAAATAAAGAAAACGAGAATATGATTTATAGTTTAATATTGTGTAGTAATTAAAATTATCATTCCACTTTATTTTAAAATGGATGCAATGTAGAACTAATCATTTAAGTAAAGCGAAGAACCCGGTTCATTTTATTTAATATATTTACATTATATGCACGTTAAAAAATGAACAAACCTAAACATTGGGCTACAAAGAATAACCATTTACTTTCAGGTTATTTTATTTAATAGCAGGGAATACATCAAACCATAGTAATTTCAAAAGAATTCTGCATTTCTAATGGGACGAGCAGGTTAACCAATCATAAATGAAAACTTACCATGGTTAGAACCACGACTGATTGTGTTCTTGCACGGGCAACCTCAGAACAGATTTACAATCCCAAATGATACATTCTTCTTTCTGTTCTATATTTACTAAAAAAAACAATTTTTTGTTGTATTATTTATTCGTGAACCGTCAACGCGCACCAAAGACGCGCACAGTCCCAGAACAATGAGTAACATAGAAGGAGCGCTATTAGAGATGTTAAAAAATAATCGATTTTTAATTTAATCGATTTTTATTTTCTTATAATCGATTTTTAAAATACTGTTAATCGATTTTTTATAAATCGATTATATAAATTATCCATAAAAATCGGTTTTTATCAACAGCTCCATCTATGCGACCTATGAAAAAACTCAAAGTAAGTTTATACTGTTCAATATTATTATCATGTTATGAGTGAGTTATGACGTAGCCGGTAGCATCTCTATTTAATCTGTCATCTGTGGAGCTTCCATGGATGTAATATAAAAACAGGATTGCGCACGAAGAAAATGGTGTCATCCTGAAATAAGACATGTGCATGTAGCATAAGGTTTAATTTACTATGGTAAATGACATGGAGGAAGGCCGATACCAAATGAGACAGTATGAGAGGTTTCTATCCCTTCTTATTTGCTAGCGTGACCATAATAAAACCCGCCTTAGAACTTTTTTGATCGACAATTCAAAGTTCAGATGAATTATTGAAAAACTTTTAATCTGCTTGAATATTAAAAGCAGTTCTTTTTTCGTTAAAATTTTATTATTAAAGTAATGTTTAATTTATACACATTAATTTGCATCTACTACATACTATGTTTTAAGTGAAAATAAACACGTTAAAAGTTTTTCTAATACAATTGATCATGAATTAAGTATAATTAAAAAATATTTATTTCTTGCGATAGTTTTTATTTACTGAGTGATGTAAAATTTCGGCACGGACGTATTACACTAACTGCTATATTTTCACGCCTAAGCCACTGAACCAATTTTGATAGAATTTGATACAGAGATAAATTAGACCTTGGGTAAGGGCAAAAGGTTCCCGCTTGTTATGTAGACAACGCTTGAAGGTGTTGAACAAGGGGATACGCAGTACGCATGGAAAAATCTAAACTGTTGAAGTTACAGATGTCAAACTTTTTTACTTATTTTGTAACAAAAATAACTGCACACTTCGTTTTCTTAAAGTTAAACCATAAAGGGGTTATAATAAGGATTGAAAGGTAGTGAAAATAATGGCGTGAATAATATTAGAAAAATAGAATTATGGGATTTCATTTCATTTCTTTATTGATCCGGTGGTCTAAAAATTGATATCTGAACGGGTGGTTCACACATTTACACGAAAAATTGTAATTTAGAGTCAGAATTGATAATTATCGCCGCAATTTTGAACTTTATTGTTAATGATTCGATTAAAATAGGGATATTCGTTAGGGATAAGATAGACGGTACGTTGATTTTAGTTATTACAAGAGTTGGTATGAATAATAACATGTATCTCGTACGAAGTAGGCCAGGGAAGCTCCTATCTAGTGGTCATTGCGGGGTATGCGATCTCGGCCCCCTGAGCTACTGCTATTACTACCAACTTTCCCTCGTGGCTGTAGTATCCATCTCTACATTCCATACTTTCCTATCCAATAACATCTTCTAGCCGCAAACTTTCCCCGGTTGAAGACGGACAGCAGCGTCAACAACGCGAGTACCCTTCTGCGCTCTCGAATCCGTCTGCCAAGCGTGGTGAGTATTGGCATAAAAAATAAAAAAGCCTAATAGTTGCTAAAACCAGGATCAGGACTCCAGTCCCCGGCAGCCCCGCTATTCCTGGTTATGGTAGCGGCCACGGTAATGGCGGGACAGATGGTGGTAAGAATCTCTGTGTTGATCCCGGCTACCACACCCTGACGAATGGCACTGATAATACACAACATACGCACTTTGTGAACAGACGAGAAGATTGTTAACTGTATTTTGCTGTTAATAAAGTCTTATTATTATTATTTTCATTTTTCATTTCACCTATAAAAAGTATACGTATAAAACTATCATTTTGAACTTTTTTGCCAGGTCCTAATGGTGGACCATATTTTGGTGGTCAAATATTTTTTAAACGGTTAGACAATATCACGTTTGTTACCTCAAAAACAAAATGCTTCATTCGACGCATTACAACTGAAATATTTACTATATTAGCCAATTTGATTAAAATTCCTGTATTTCCCAAAACATATACATAGTCACCCTATAGGAACGGGACACAACCCTACCGTCCTACACCTCTCGCTCGGCTCGTTTTTCCGATGACAGTGCGCAGTCCTGTTTATATACTACGTCCATGGGAGCTTCTCACTTAAGAGAGACCTACCACCAATATTCGTTTTAGTATTCGTTTTATATTTTAGTTTTTGAGACCATAATGGAGTCGTTAGGTTTGTTATAAGTATTTTATTTCATTACTAGTCAAATGTAAAATAGGAGTGGACATTGGTGACAATAATCACTTCTAATATTTTCATTGTTTAAACTTAAAGATTAACAAAAGATAATATGTTTTATATTTTTGTTTTTGAGATTACAACGCAGACGTTTATTTCTTAAAGAATTTTATTTTAAAACTAGTCACATGTAAAATTATCATCATCATATCAGTCTATTGCTGTCCACTGTTGAACGTAGGCCGAAATATGAAATAGTACTGGACATTTATGGCATTTTTTTTAATTTGATTAATATTTTAATTTTTGAGACAAAGTTTTCATTTTATTGCGATGCTCATCATTTCATTTTTATTTAAATAAATGATTAATTGTACTGGAAATTAGTATCAATAAATAAACTTGGTTTCCTCATTCCTTACCTTGAAAGTTTAGGGGAACATTCACTTTGATTTTTAGTTTTGAATCTGATATTTTTTTTATTCATATCAATTTATTTGATTTTTATTTGAATAAATTGTTAATATAAAAATGAGAATTATAATTGGAATATGAAAAGCATTTAGATTTTTAAATAATAGAAAAAAATCGATTTTTTCGCAAAAATCGATTATTTTTCTATTATAATCGATTTTTAACAAATCGATTAATATTGAATGAAGAAAAATCGATTTTAATTTAATCGATTTTTTTCCATTAACCTCACATCTCTAAGCGCTATTGACATTTCAACGTATACACTCTAATTTTGACAACACGAAAAATTGTGCTGTGATCTCATCTGATAGTTTATCGATGTCGATAGATGTACTTTATTATATTTATACAGTGGTAGATATTAAAAGAAAAATAAAGAATATAATATGCAGTCTATTCTATTGGTAAAACTATATGGCCTACTTTTATGCTTATTTGGGATATGATTATCTCTTTCATTCTCTCTCTTCAATCTAAAGCAAATACGCTGTTGTTTTTCCCATTGGAAATTTGTACGCGCAACAGCATGAATTCAATTTTGCCTAATGTCGTCATCTGTAGAGAATCCGCAATGAAGGCATTTAAATATGAAACACTAAGTTTATATAACATGGCTTCCTAGACCACAGCCCTCGCGCAGTGGCCGAGCGCTTTTTACCACTACACTGCCGGATAGCTATTTTAAACTACAAGCCAATTTATGTAACATAGCTAGTAAACTAAAATATACATTATTTATATTATCGATAAAATGTGCAGCACATCACTATTGAATATGTCGTAACTAAATTATGTCAGCGCTTTGGCCGTTTGTAACATTTGACATAACTGCACTTTTTAATTCGGTCGCATTATCATACCCAACAAAGCACGTATCTACCACTGTGTCTACGAATTTGCTATAAAGTTCATGTATCGATATCGATAAACTATCAGAAGAAATCACAGCTCAATTATTTCTTGTTGTCTAAATTATAAATATATATTATAGAGTGTACGTTGAAATGTCAATAACACTCCTTCTATGCTATTCATTGTTCTGAGCATCGGGCACGTAGACGGAGAAACTAATAGACGGAGTCACATGTTCTATCCCTTTTCCACAAAACGAAAGAGATTTATACATAACATTCATGTAAGAAAGAGATGCAAGCTTTTGTAACCTGTCCTTATCGGCGTAACCGCTTGACTCCAGGAAATTTGACGTTTTGGAGGCAAATATTTACATTATTTAGGGTGGCCAGCGGTCCAAAGGTTGATATTCCCTAAAACAAACTATATTAATAGATTTAAATTACATATTAAAAAACAAACTTCAATAATTATCTTTTATTTTTTAAACTTTTTCCTTATATGTTTTGAACTGTATATGGATGCACAATAGATATTATTTTTGAAATAAAACTATTTACGAATTTTATCGCGGATTTGGTTTAAGTTTTGCTTTTTTTAACTTCTCCCCTCGACGTTTCGATTACTTTACAACTTTCGTGGTCACGGGGCGGACTAGATGTTGTTTTGTTATTAGCTTTTATTACAATCGTTTTTATTTTCAGAACTAAATATTTACTTAAATTATGTTTATGTTATACAGTGTTTTTATTAGTTCTGGGTGATGGCTGACGACCCAGGTATGTAAGTGCATTGTAGTTCCCCTCAAAGTTAAAATATCGATATTTTAGCAATTATATTTTTTTAAAGAACGGTCAAAGTTTCCCGATACCTTAGGAAAAACGTGTCAACCTGGCCACACTCCCACAAATATCGCTATCTCATACTAGGTTACACGGTGGCTACCCCTGTGATCGGGCATTAGTTTCTCCGTCTACGATCGGGCACCCCCACTAGGGATGAGTTATACATGCAAAATTAAATACCAGGGCTTCTAAGTACGAGTACGTAAAAATACTAGGGTTCAAAATCAGATTCTATAATACTTAAAAGTATTTTGTTAGTATGAGTCAGCAACCCTTCGCGTCCCAGCCGCGGCGCGGCGTCTATTATTATTATTATTATTTATTGAAAATTCAAGTTACAGAGACTCAGTAGTGTTAGTATAACAAATAAAAACTTATAATATAATGTTAGTAAAAATACATCACAAATAACACGACCACTGTTGCACAATCATGGCGGACCATAAAATAATAATAATAACCTCTATAAAATACTTGCATAGGAATTCAATCCGTATTCCGTATTGAATAAAGAGCAACAACGCATAAATAAAAAAAAAATACTTCGAAGTATTTTCTCTCTCTATTCACGAATACGATTGTGATTCTTATTTATAAGACGTTAAGTATAGTTTTTCTATGGAAATATTTTTATGTATAGTGTTCCAAGTTCTTCGCGCACCGACGTATAGCGGCGCGGCGCCTAAATTTGAAAATACTTGCATTGCAATTCCACCCGTATAAGATGGTAAATAAAGAGCAAATTAATATGAATAAAAAATACTTAGTAGTTCAAAGTATTTGTTATGACTGTGGTTATGGCAGATACGATTGTGGTTCCTATTTATATTAAGTTATGAATCGTTTTCCTATGCAAGTATTTCAATTTATACTTTTCAGAGCTCCGTGCACATCGACGTATGGCATTCATACTTGTAAGTATTTTCTTCTCGTACCAGGGGGGTTACTATAGAATCCGTAACTCGAAGTTTCGTGACATTTTTCGGACGGATGTTACTTCGTTACACGAAATCCGTAAAAAGAACGAATGATTTGAATTTTTCGTCAATACTTCGTCGTCCGAAATAACTGTCAGAGACGAAAATTTTAAATCAACATGGACGACAATGTCATATTTCATTGCATATTTCCCAAAGTCTCGATAAAATTTTTAATTTTGTTTGTGGAGTGACTTTAGACCATATATCAAGTGCAAAATCTTAACTAAAAGGCTTAATTAAAATGGCATGTAACAGCGGTGATTATAAGAAAAACTAGTAATAAAAGTTCGAACAACAATAACGCAGCTCAACAAAAAATGAAGATTGTTTGCCCTGGATATTAGAAATGCCTGTGAATATCTTGGAAATTATAGTGGGGAAGAGGATGCACACCACCAGGAATTAAAAGTACGAGATGAAGCGTACCGTTTATATCACAGACGAGTAAATAAGTTTATACGACGCGATAGGACGTTCACAATCACAATGAGACTCGATATTATTATTTCAAGATTTGTTTTTGATTGTGGCGTAAAATAACAATGTACTCCCGACAGAAAATACAGGGATAATTCAAAATAAAACCCAAAACCGGTATAATGGAGAAAAACATTTAACAAGAACAAAACGGCAATACCTATTACCTACAGTCATTGAGATAATATACTAGAGGGGACACTGCAAACAAAATTTTTGTCACAAAACGAAGGGTACATTTTATTTCTGTCTCTGTCACACCTACGAAGTAACATATCTTCCCTCTCGCTTCAATGTGTACCCTTGTGCACGCTCCATACGCACAGATTTTGTTCCCAATGTCCGCTCTAGTATAATACCTCAATGCCTACAGTTTATGATAAATTGATTATTGAATAAATATTGGTGTCAATGTGAAAGAATATAGTGTAGAACATGGTGGATATTTCAAACAAACCAAAAAGATGGCAAAAAGGATACAACTATATTTTGGCTGATATTTACAACGAGAAGACCCCCTAAACTTTATTTAAGAGGAAATCTTTTAAAGGTGTTTCTTCAAAGTTTATCTTATTTATACTTTTTGTACCCAAAAAATATTGCTATAAAACACTTAAATAAATTAATTGTAGATAGTAATTAACATATTTTATTAAACTTTTGATATTACTAAATAAAATTGTTTTCTTTCCACCTTATGATTATTGGTATGTTCATAGCTCAATATCAGCTACATTGTGAGGAATAGAAAAGTCAATATTACTAATAAGTATCTTACAAGTAGTTACATAATAAAACAATGTGATATATAGTGCATATTTTAATTTTCTCTAATAACAAGCTTACATATGAGTTTCAAACACATTCAATGTTATGGCATAGTACCTACCTATTTGTTTTGATAAACTCTGTATGATAAAAATTAGACAGTCACTTTTGAACAAAATATTAATTGAAATCTTTTATTACATGCATAAAAACTTCAATTGTTTGTATTGTATCTTGTTTATTTAAAACTTTTTCGAAAAGTTAATTAAGAAGCATTAATTATAACCAACCATAAAGATGTCAGGAAAGGAAAAGGTTTTGTTAGAATGAGTTTAGATAAATAACAAAACGAACTAATATCTATCTACTTTAGAGCAAAATCAAAGTAATTTCTAATTTTGATAAAATCAATATAATATTATTATCCAATCAAACTATATTAATTTCACATAATAAGTATTTAACCTAATGTGAAGATCACCGGTTAATTTTGACAATATATATTTTTCAAGTGCGTCCTTTAATTATTTATATGAAACAGAAACTCTTTCAAATAGATGTAATGTACTGTAATTGAATCATCAAGAAATATAGACGCATACCTACTCAAAATTGAATGGAAATAATTATTTGTAATATGTGGTATCTTAATATCGTCACATAATAATAATTTAACCTAATTTGAAGATCACCGGTTAATTTTGACAAAATATCTTTTTCAAGTGCTTCCTTTAATTATTTCGATGAAACAGAAAGTAGGCTCTTTGAAATGAATGTTATATACTGTAATTGAATTATCAAGAAATATAGACATACTTAAAATTGAATGGAAATAATTATTTGTACTATCTGATATCTTATTATTTTCACATAATAAGTATTTAACCTAATGTGAAGATCATCAATTAATTTAAATAATATATATTTTTCAATTGCTTTCTTAAATTATTTATATGAAACAGAAACTCTTTCAAATGGATGTAATATACTGTAATTGAAACATCAAGAAATGTACATACATACTTTAAAATGGAAAGAATTATTTGTAGTGCTTTATATACATAAATATAAGTTAGTATAACTTGTTTCACACAAATTACTGCCAGGTAACAAATAAAATACAAATAAAACATTTATTTCAACATATTCCATTTACAACAGTTTTCACTAATGATTGAAGATTTGATGTTCATTATCCCAGAAAAAAGAGGATCTCATTGTTGTGGTTGAATCATCCGCAAAGTACCAAGCGATAACTTCAAGTAGTTAAATCCTGTAACCCAAAATAGTAATCTATTAAAACATATTTACAACCTAGTGTGACATGTTATTATAAGTCAATGTACACTACCAAATCATTCCAAACACAAGTTATTAACTAACTAAAGACTTTAATCATATACTTTGTGAATATTGATAACGTGTGTGTGACTATTAACTGTATTAAATAACCACTAGTGGAACTTCTTTCCATCCCAACAAAGTTGCATGTTTGAGCGCGACACGTATAAGTAGGTAAAATATTTGTTAGGCGCTTGAAGGAAATATAACAAGGAATATCAACCCAGTTTGATAATTGATCATTATGGCATTAAATAGATATAATAATTTAAAAATAAGAAACTTACCGTTTTAATAAAATATTTTGTACAAATACTTACTTTTGTCAACATTAAAGAATTTTAAACATTGAATTTTAATTATAATAATATCTCCATATACAATGTATTATTTAATAATTAAGTTTTTTGTAAATGTTCACAATTTAAATTTTTATACGTTTTGACGTTTGATAGTTGATACTTGTTGTTTTTTTACATTTAACCTATCTAAAGGCAAAAGTCCCAGCCGTACAGCCTAGTGCAATATATTGAAATTCTTCAATGTAAGTTCTTTTATTACATACGAAGTAAGAACCATAAGCTCGCCCAGGTCATGCGTTAAATAAATTAGTAATTTAGGTGCTTTATTGAGATTTTATGTAATATAAAAATAACTTAATTAGATTGTTATATTGGTATATGACAGCTCTTGTGCCACAGGCTAGGCGGTTAGCTGATGATGCCATGCCGCCTGCGAAACGAAAGGCCGCGGGTTCGATCCCGCACCGAGAGAAAGGTTTGTGAGGCCCACAAATATTTTTTTGTGGGCCTCTTTGTGGGGCGTCAGGATTATGTATGTAACTATGGGGATGTTATTTATTTATATGAAACTAGCTGTGCCCGCGACTTCGTCCGCGTGGAATTTAACAAAAACTTTATTTTTCTAAAATAAAAGATTTTTTCAAAATAAATGTAGCCTAAGTTACTCCTTATTATCTCAGCTACCTGACAATAAAAGTCCCGTCAAAATCGGTCCAGCCATTTCAGAGATTAGCCGGAACTAACAGACAGACAGACAGACAAAAAAAATCTAAGGTAATTTTCGTTATAGGTATCGTGTATGGAACGATATGTAGTTGGACATTTTTTTTTTATTTTCACTTTACAAACAGACACTTCAATTTTATTTATATGCCCGCAACTTCGTCCGCGTGAAATTTAACAAAAACTTTATTTTTCTAAAATACTTAAAGAACTTCCCTAAAATAAATGTAGCCTAAGTTACTCCTTATTATATCAGCTACCTGACAAAAAAAGTCCCGTCAAATCGGTCCAGCCATTTCAGAGATTAGCCGGAACAAACAGACAGACAGACAAAAAAAATTCTAAGGTCATTTTCGTTATAGGTATCGTGTATACAACGATATGTAGTTGGACATTTTTTATTATTTTCACTTTACAAACAGACACTTCAATTTTATTTATATGCCCGCAACTTCGTCCGCGTGGAATTTAACAAAAACTTTATTTTTTTGTCTGTCTGTCTGTTTGTTCCGGCTAATGTCTGAAATGGCTGGACCGATTTTGACGGGGCTTTTTTTGTCAGGTAGCTGATATAATAAGGAGTAACTAGGCTACATTTATTTTAGAAAAAATATTTTATTTTAGAAAAATAATGTTTTTGTTAAAATCCACGCGGACGAAGTCGCGGGCACAGCTAGTTTCATATTATAAATAAATAACATCACCATCGTTACATACATAATCCTGACCCCCCACAAAGAGGCCCACAAAAAATATTTGTGGGCCTCACAAACCTTTCTCTCGGTGCGGGGATCGAACCCGTGGCCTTTCGTTTCGCGGCATGGCATCATCAGCTAACCGCCTAGCCTGTGGCACAGGAGCTGTCATATAAAATCTCAATAAAGCACCTTTACTAATTTATTTAAAGCATGACATGGGCGAGCCTATGGTTCTCACTTCCTAATAAAATAACATAAATTGAAGAATTTCAATATATTACACTAGGCTGTACGGCTGGGACTTTTGCCTTTAGATAGGTTAAATGGAAAAAAACAACAAGTATCAACTATCAAACGTCAAAACGTAAAAAAATTAAATTGTAAACATTTACAAGAAACGTAGATAAATAAATAATATTTCACAGAGTACATTGTATATGGAGATATTATTATAATTAAAATTTAATGTTTAAAATTCTTTAATGTTGACAAAAGTAAGTATTTGTACAAATTATTTTATTAACACAATAAGTTTCTTATTTTTAAATTATTATATCTATTTAATGCCATAATGATCAATTATCGAACTGGGTTGATATTCCTTGTTATATTTCCTTCAAGCGCCTAACAAATATTTTACCTACTTATACGTGTCGCGCTCAAACATGCAACTTTGTTGGGTTGGAAAGAAGTTCCACTAGTGGTTATTTAATACAGTTAATAGTCACACACACGTTATCAATATTCACAAAGTATATGATTAAAGTCTTTAGTTAGTTAATTACTTGTGTTTGGAATGATTTGGTAGTGTATAAATAACATGAAACACTAGGTTGTAAATATGTTTTAATAGATTACTATTTTGGGTTACAGGATTTAACTACTTGAAGTTATCGCTTGGTACTTTGCGGATGATTCAACCACAACAATGAGATCCTCTTTTTTCTGGGATAATGAACATCAAATCTTCAATCATTAGTGAAAACTGTTGTAAAAAGGAAAAGGAATATGTTGAAATAAATATTTTATTTGTTACCTGGCAGTAATTTGTGTGAAACAAGTTATACTAACTTATATTTATGTATATAAAGCACTACAAATAATTCTTTCCATTTTTTAAGTATGTATGTACATTTCTTGACAATTCAATTACAGTATATTACATCCATTTGAAAGAGTTTCTGTTTCATATAAATAATTTAAGAAAGCAATTGAAAAAAATATATTATTTAAATTAACTGATGATCTTCACATTATGGTCCAAGATCCCAGGCCCCCCAGACGTTACTTATTTTCTGATAAAAAATATAAATGGGATAAAGTAGTGTTAGTACGTACTTTGAGTGTATGCATACCTGCTAGTTTGTGTCGACGGCCAATTCATAGTTACCAGGTGCTAAAGGTAGATAAATACAGTACTGACTTTTCTTAAATTCTCAGTGCTGATTTTTACATATGTTTTAGATAATTTTGTTAAAAATTAATAATAATTATTGCCAGACACTTTCCATCGGCGCTTATCCTTAACAGACGCTTTAAAGCTTCAAAAAAAAAAACATATTTTTACTTTTAATCTCACTCTTGATTTTTATATATGATACTTAGGGAACTATTTGAACACCCCTGGTCAGCAGCCAGACCAATTGGAGGGGTCAAACATCCCCCCAGACACACATAAAGTGTCGCTATGTGTATGAGCGAATGAAGAGTTCAATCGCAAAAATGTGAAAAACTTTGATGCAAGTAACTTACCACCATGCAAAAGTGAGCTTTTACAGCAGTTTGGACGAGCTAATTACATCACTAGTCTCTGGAAGAATGCCCATTTTTTGTTATTGCTTTGAATGGCGAGACGAGAATGCCGTTCGCCTGATGGTAAGCGATACGACCGCTCATGAACAGTAGTAGAACCAAACAACACCTTGAATTACAAAGCATTGCTTGGCATTCCACTGCGCTCGCCATCCTGAGACATAAGATGTAAAGTCTCAATATGTCCAGTAGTTCCTCTGGCTACAATATCCTTCAATCCGAAACACAACAGTGCATTTAAACTGCTGTTTGACGAGAGAAATAAACATTGTGGTGGTACCCACCCAGGCAGCCTCTCACATATGAGAGACCTACCACCAGTAATATATGAAGAAAATTAGTATTTTTAGTTCTGACAATAATGGGACGTTGGAAGACAATAAATATCATTTTAACTGGTTCGATGGGGACCAATTGCCGAGCTTTGTCAGTGAATCGCATCAAGAAGCATCAGGTATTATACTTTAACTTTGAATAATTGATATAACCGTGTAACTCTTTGATTCTTAATTATGTTATTTTTGTAACAGAAAATGAAAGTAATAAGGATGATAATGAAGATAGTCAATGCCAACATTGGGTTGATGATGACTTATCAAACTTAGACGATGATGACAGTAAAGATCACGCTGAATTGCAAAATGTTCAAACTACAAATAATCCGAAAGAAGAAAGACATGTATAGCTTTGTGTAATTTTAAGATATATATTTATTGTCTTCCAACGTCCACCCATTATTGTCAGGACTAAAAATACTAATTTTCTTCCAGAGACTAGTGATGTCCAAACTGCTGTAAAAGCTCACTTTTGCATGGTGGTAAGTTACTTGCATCAAAGTTTTTCACATTTTTGCGATTGAACTCTTCATTTACGTCACAAACCATATAAGTGTTGATGAAGAGTTGGAGTCGGGCAGCATCTACGTCAATTATTCCGGCCACGTTGTACAGTTCACAAACAAATTTTTGTATAGTGTTAAACACATTTTGCTCTAGTTCTAAGTCACTGAATATCGCCGAGTTTCATAAATGCTATCTGGTACTCTGCATTTTTAAGTAAGAAAGATATCGATAAATAGATATCTCTCTCACACTCAAGCGTACAAATAATGACCTCACGCTCATACACATAGCGACACTATATGTGTGTCTGGGGGTATGTTTGACCCCTCCAATTGGTCTGGCTGCTGACCAGGGGTGTTCAAATAGTTCCCTAAGTATCATATATAAAAATCAAGAGTGAGATTATAAGTAAAAATATGTTATTTTTTTTGAAGCTTTAAAGCGTCTGTTAAGGATAAGCGCCGATGGAAAGTGTCTGGCAATAATTATTATTAATTTTTAACAAAATTATCTAAAACATATGTAAAAATCAGCACTGAGAATTTAAGAAAAGTCAGTACTGTATTTATCTACCTTTAGCACCTGGTACCTATGAATTGGCCGTCGACACAAGCTAGCAGGTATGCACACACTCAAAGTACGTACTAACACTACTTTATCCCATTTATATTTTTTATCAGAAAATAAGTAACGTCTGGGGGGCCTGGGATCTTACTCTATTAGGTTAAATACTTATTATGTAAAGTTAATATAGTTTGATTGGATAATAATTTTATATTGATTTTATTAAAATTAGAAATAATTATACTTTGATTTTGCTCTAAAGTAGATAGGTAGATATTAGTTTGTTTTATTATTTATCTAAACTCATTCTAACAAAACCTATTCCTTTCCTGACATCTTTATGGTTGGTTATAATTAATGCTTCTTAATTAACTTTTGGAAAAAGTTTTAAATAAACAAAATACATACAATTGAAGTTTTTATCCATGTAATAAAAGATTTCAATTAATATTTTGTTCATAAGTGACTGTCTAATTATTATCATGCAGAGTTTATCAAAACAAATAGGTAGGTACTATGCCATAACATTGAATGTGTGTGAAACTCATATGTAAACTTGTTATTAGAGAAAATTAAAATATGCACTATATATCACATTGTTTTATTATGTAACTACTTGTAGGTACTTATTAGTAATATTGACTTTTCTATTCCTCACAATGTAGCTGATATTGAGCTATGAACATACCAATAATCATAAGGTGGAAAGAAAACAATTTTATTTAGTAATATCAAAAGTTTAATAAAATATGTTAATTACTATCCACAATTCATTTATTTAAGTGTTTCATAGCGATATTTTTTGGGTACAAACAGTATAAATAAGATAAACTTTGAAGAAACACCTTTAAAAGATTTCCTCTTAAATAAAGTTTAGGGGGTCTTCTCGTTGTAAATATCATCCAAAATATAGTTGTATCCTTTTTGCCATCTTTTTGGTTTGTTTGAAATATCCACCATGTTCTACACTATATTCTTTCACATTGACACCAACATTTATTCAATTTATCTTAAACTGTAGATAATAGGTGTTGCCGTTTTGTTCTTGTTAAATGTTTTTCTCCATTATACCGGTTTTGGGTTTTATTTTGAATTATCCCTGTATTTTCTGTCGGGAGTACATTGTTATTTTATAGATTTTTTTTTTATTATTGCAATGAATGGCGAGACGAGCAAGCCGTTCGCCTGATGGTAAGCGATACGACCGCTTCCACCATAGTTAATACACTTATATATGACACATTCCACTGCGCTCGCCATCCTGAGACATAAGATGTTAAGTCTCAATATGTCCAGTAGTTACTCTGGCTACAATGTCCTTCAATCCGAAACACAACAGTGCATTTACGCAGTGTTGTTTCACGGTAGAAATAGACATTGCGGTGGCATACACATAAATAAAAAATAAGTGTCTGTTTGTAAAGTGAAACTAAACAAATTTGTCCAACTACATATCGTTATACTCGTATACCTACACGATATCTATACCAAAAATGATCTGAAAAGAGTTTTTGTCTGTCTGTCGTTCTGTTTGTAATCGCTTATCTCGAGAACGGCTGGACAGATTTTGACGGGACTTTTATTATACGGTAGACCGTATAAATAAGAAATAATAAAGGTTATTTTTCCTGACAAAACATATGTAATCGCCATAAATATATTTAATTAGTTATAAGGGAATAAAAAATACTGTTTCGTTAAAAATATTTTATTTATTATGCAATAGTCTGCAGTATCGCTCATCATAACCAATGTATTCCCTTTATTTGGCTTATATTTAACTAATTGTAGGCACTTCTTTTTGAACGATATAAAAGAAATAAATTTTCTGTCGAATCGCACATGTATCAAAATCGTCTATTGCCTTTGCAGGACGACCCTTTCTTTTCTTTCGACGAAAACTTTCCACCTTTTTCAGCACCATGTAACGCTATCCGTGCGTAATGAACTCTCAGAAACACCTAAAACAATAACAAAAAAATATTAGTATACCGAGATGTACAATCAAGAAATAAATAATTTAGAAAAAAACACCAAATATATTTTACTTTTCCTGTTTCCGTTATACTATGTATTTTAGACTAATGTGGACAAACAAAGAATGTTATTTTAAAAATAATATTTCTTGAAATAGTTTACGTCCTATTGAATTATTTGTACTTGTGTATAATTTTTTTAATAAATGAAAGAATAAGTGACGATGCTCAAAATGTGGCAGTCTGCTATAAATACTCCAGGTTATGTTTATGTTTGTATAACCTCAAAAATATGGTTAAATAAACAATATTCATTGGTAATCATAAGAATATCCATTATATGCATATGTTAGTTCGTTCTTTTTAGTGTTTTGTACAATTTTCAACTATTACTTACCAGTACAATCAGCCCTTCGTTTGTAAACATCGTCTTAATTTGTTAACAACTTCTCGGCTTTATATT
Organism: Hyles euphorbiae; assembly: GCA_023078785.2. NCBI lineage: Eukaryota > Metazoa > Arthropoda > Insecta > Lepidoptera > Sphingidae > Hyles > Hyles euphorbiae. The sequence continues at coordinate 8,513,412 of CM041040.1, forward strand.
CGTCCATACACCACATCAAAACTTTGTATATTATTTCACGGGCACCGCCTCGAATTACTTTGTTCATGATAACTTAGTTTTATTCTTCACGATTCGAAATTAACACACTATTCTAAAAAAACTCGTGAAAAATGTCGAATAATAGCAATGACCAGGCCCGTCCAACTCAGAATAAAAAAAGTTGCACGTTAAGCTATGCTAGCTATTTCACTATTTTAATATGGATGGCGTTCATCTTACTCATATTTATATTAGTGTGTGTGTGACGTAGTATTTTATGTCACTAGGATTGAAAGATATGTCAAACGTATCTCGTCTCGTTTGCCGCCATTTTCTCTTGTGCCTTGATCAAGTCATAGTACAACGAATCTTATAATTGGAATTTAATAACTTTCTAATCACGGATTCTGGTGCTACAGTTTGCAATCAAAGGCGGTTTTTTTCCTTTTTATTGATTTTGTGTGCTTATGTTTTCGTAAAAGATAAAATAGCGTTAAGTGACCTTAGTGTTTACCGGCTCAAACGATTAATAGTTTATTATTGAATTTGTGTTAAAATACATGTTATTTTTGTAAGAACTATGGTAAATAAGTGCATTGTTCTCGGGTGTAAGACTCGGGAACCAAATAATATTTTTTTGTGTTCCCTTCACAAACCAAGCAAGGTGGGTAAGAGGTTAGGTAAGTGGTTAGAGGTTTGTCCATATTTACAAAACATACCTTTTACTAAACGTAGGCGTATTCGTTTTTGTCATAAACATTTTCATGCCGAACATATTAATGAAAAATTAAAATTCAAACCTTGTGCAATTCGTGTTTAAACCATGAATATAAATTTAGAGAAACATTTAGAAATAACACCCACTAATAATCATATAGAACCTTTTATTTTTGAAGTAGTTGTCCCTTCTGATATAGTAAATCAACCGACTATACACTATGAATGCTTTAATAGTGTACAGGTAGATATAAGTTCTGACTTTGCTGAGTTACCTGTTGTTTCAAATTCATTTCAATCTAAATGTACCGAACCTATTAGTAGTGCTATATCTCATGTTGACCCTTACATACCACCTAATAGAAAACAGCTAGAAGTATGTGTTACCCCATCTACATCAACTACCCTTGCTGTGTCTAATGTTAAAAAACGAAACTGTAGTAGTCAAGTAAAATGTCAGTTAATTAAGCGTATTAGACTAGATCCAAATAAATCTACCCCTCGTAAGCAGATTTTACGTGCATCAATTAACAGATTAAGAAATAAGTTACGACTTGTACAATTACAAAAAACAAGGCTAAAGACGAAAGTAACCCTTAATGCTCCTAAAACCGAAGTTATTTTTAAAGAAATATAACATATTAAGTAAATTTGGGAAGTTATTAGTAGATTCACAGTTACGTTTGACTGGTATTTCATTTACATGTCGGAGCTATACTAATGATGAAAAAGTATTTGCTTTGTGTTGGTTGTTAATATCAGATTCCAATGCTGAACTTTTACGAAGTAATAATTGCACGAATGACATCTGCGACAAAATTGGCCCCAACCAATTATATTATATCTATGATGTACCTCATTTGTTAAAATGTTTTCGTAATAATTTACAGAAAAAGCATCTCCTTATTGGTTATTGAAGGGCAAAGAGGGAATGTATTAAAAGTCTATACAAATGGGATGGCTTTGGTGGCCGAGCAAGAAGCATCAAACTTACAAAGAAACACATAAATCCAACATCATATGACAAAATGAAGGTAAATTAAAGTATACAATTTCTATCAAGATTCTGTTTTGAAGTGGTCACTAATCACAAAAAGTGATCAATATGCCAAAAGCTATATATTAGTATAGATTTTATATTGTTTATTGCTAAACAATAATTAAATGCTCATACATTACAGGTCAAACTTGCAGCCCAAGTTTTTAGTCGGCAAGTGGCTACATCACTACTAGTTTATATGAAGAGTATCCAACATCTCCAAGAACATGATTATTCTACTTTTAATCTTAATTTTGATAATATTTTTTTCACAGCAGAAATAATAACCTTCATAAATGATTTGTTTGAAAGTTTAAATAGGTTTAGCCGCTATGGCAACAAATTGACACATACATTGTCTTGTAACTCTGAACATATAGATTTCTGGAATGAAGATGTAAAAAAATTTGTGTCTATGTGTTTTGACTCTCCCAATCCAAGGGAAGCAAAATCACTGAAGCATTTTGTGCATAATCTCAACTCAAACATTTGTGGTCAGATTTGCGCTCTGTTAAAGGTGTGAAGTTTCTAAGGCTCTGACGTCGTAATCAAATTCTGATAGAAAACATTTTTGGACAGATAAGGGAACATGGTACTTTTAATACCAATCCTGACTGTACTAATTTTGTCTCAGCCTGCAAAACAGTATTGCTTAATAATATTAAATAAATAAATAACACCCAACAGTCACATACATACAATATTACAACTGGAAAATCATTATATACTAATTGTTCGGATAATGACGATAAAGTGTTAGGTACATTAAATAACTTAATTAATGAACAAAAATTTAGTTCCTACTTTGAACATCTTAATTCTGAGGAAAGTAATTTTATAGAAAACTCCATCCCTAATGAAAAGATATATCAACACAAATCTATACCATATATTGCTGGCGCAATTTGTCGCTCTTTAATGTCAAATTTAAAATGTAATGATTGTAGTAACTGTGTAAACTCTCTATTAAGTAAAAGTGAGTCATCTCACCAATTAATTCGTTTAAGAGAGTATAGCACTGATTTAGACAGGTTGTATTATCCTTCCAAGAACTGGAGTAAAATTGTATGGCAGAGTATATACAGCGTATATCAAGACTGCTACCGAAAACGAAGCCGGGTGGTAGTTTAAGCGACTTCAAACACAATGCAACAGAAAATGTTGGAAAAAAAAGCGACAATTTTTTTGTTATTTTTTTTATATGGTCGTATTTGGGTGGTAAATACATTTTTTCGTAAAATAATAGTCTATACCCTTTTATTTATAAAGACTCTAAGGTCTAAAAGAGTCTAAATTATAATTTTAGCATAAACTTTGGATTTACCCCTCAAAAATGACTATATTTAAAAAATGATAAAAAAATTGTCGCTTTTCTTAGCAAAATTTTTAGTTGCATTGTGTTTGTAGTCACTAAAACTACCACCCGGCTTCGTTTTCAGTAGCAGTCTTGAGATACCCGGTATATTATGATAAGAATTTACCATCCATTTGCAGTTTTTACGTTTATTCCGAAATAGTAAGTTCATTAAAGAAAAATATTGATACTACATGGTATAATTGTAATACTCATAAAGAGTCTTTCATGAAGTCTTTTTGGTTGTACGCAATTAGAATGCAGGTTAAACAATGGTGTTGTAATTTTAATAATAAGAGAATTAATAATGTCGATCACAGGCCTAAAGATGTAGAAATGGAAACCTAATCCATGAAAAAGTTACAAAAGGATTGAGTTATAGATCAGTAAGGAAGCGTAGTACATAATAATACCTAATTATAGTCATGATCATCCTCAGCTCACAGCAGTCCCAACTGTATTCTGTCAAACTCAATCCTTAGCTTTTTGTTATATAGAATAAATTTGTTAATTGATTTAAATATTTTCTTAAATTTAAAATTCTTAGATTAAATTTGAGTGTTGTCGCTCAAGTCTACTTTCAGGGTGTAAAATCATTTTAGTTTCAATTCAAGGTTTTCTTTAAAATGTACCTATGTTGCCAAACATTTTCTTACACCTTAATATGAACCTGCCTGATCATTGTCAAAATATTTATATATATTAAACTGAATGTCAATTATTTTATATGATTGAAATGTAGAATCCTGAAATAGAAATTTGTTTCTTAATCATATTGCATCCAGTATTTTCATAATCATTATATATGTAAATGTGCCTTTATATGGTATTACCAATTATATTATTATGCATGGAATGCTTCACATGTTGCAATATTTGTAATAACTTTTGTTAATTGATTTAAATATTTTATTAAATTTAAAATTATTTGATAAAATTTGATTGTTGATGCTCAAGTCTCCTTTCAGGGTGTAAAATAATTTTAGTTTCAATTCAAGGTTTTCTGGAAAATAGACCTATGTTGTCAAACATTTTCTTACACCTTAATATGAACCTGCCTGATCATTGTCAAAATATTTATATAATTAAACTGAATATCAATTATTTTATATGATTGAAATGTAGAATCCTGAAATAGAAATTTGTTTGTTTCTTAATCATATTGCATCCAGTATTTTCATAATCATCTTATGTAAATGTGCCTTTATATGGTATTACCAATCATATTATTATGCATGGAATGCTTCACATGTTGCAATATTTGTAATAACTTTTGTTAATTGATTTAAATATTGTATTAAATTTAAAATTATTTGATAGAATTAGATTGTTGCTGCTCAAGTCTCCTTTCAGGGTGTAAAATCATTTTAGTTTCAATACAAGGTTTTCTGGAAAATAGACCTATGTTGTCAAACATTTTCTTACACCTTAATATGAACCTGCCTGATCATTGTCAAAATATTTATATATATTAAACTGAATATCAATTATTTTATATGATTGAAATGTAGAATCCTGAAATAGAAATTTGTTTGTTTCTTAATCATATTGCATCCAGTATTTTCATAATCATTTTATGTAAATGTGCCTTTATATGGTATTACCAATCATATTATTATGCATGGAATGCTTCACATGTTGCAATATTTGTAATAACTTTTGTTAATTGATTTAAATATTGTATTAAATTTAAAATTATTTGATAGAATTTGATTGTTGATGCTCAAGTCTCCTTTCAGGGTGTAAAATCATTTTAGTTTCAATACAAGGTTTTCTGGAAAATAGACCTATGTTGTCAAACATTTTCTTACACCTTAATATGAACCTGCCTGATCATTATCAAAATATTTATATATATTAAACTGAATATCAATTATTTTATATGATTGAAATGTAGAATCCTGAAATAGAAATTTGTTTGTTTCTTAATCATATTGCATCCAGTATTTTCATAATTATTTTATGTAAAAGTGCCTTTATATGGTATTACCAATCATATTATGCATGGAATGCTTCACAGGTTGCAATATTTGTAATAACTTTTGTTAATTGATTTAAATATTGTATTAAATTTAAAATTATTTGATAGAATTAGATTGTTGATGCTCAAGTCTCCTTTCAGGGTGTAAAATCATTTTAGTTTCAATACAAGGTTTTCTGGAAAATAGACCTATGTTGTCAAACATTCTCTTACACCTTCATAGGAATTTTTATATTCATTTTGCTTGTAAATGTGCCTTTATATGATATTACCAATTATATTATTATGCATGAAATGTCTCACATGTTGCAATATTTGTAAACTTATTTTGCAGTTTTATTTATATTGTATACAAAGGTTGTATTGTTTAATTGTATTTTATATTAACCAATTTGAAATGTATTATTTTGGTACATTAGAATGAAAGTCTGCAATGATGTATTAAATTTCATAATGTGTTGTTTTTAATTAATACAAATAGTATATTTGTAAGCAGACATTTTTCGTAATACTCTTCATTGTAATCATGTCCATAGCAATACTTTGCCGGAAAATGTAATTAATTTAATTTTATGCTTTGAAATATTGCATAGTAGAATCATATAATAGTTTGATTATTGTATCTCTACTCTCCTTATATGGTTTAAAAACAAAGTAATCTTCAATATGATTATCATTTTGCTAATTGAAAAGCATAATATGTTGTTTTAAACTGTTTGTATGAATCATGCTTTTGCACCTTTCATATATTTTTATTGATTTGCAATGTAACGGAAGAGCAATTTTAATCATATCTTTAAATGATGATCTAGTGGACCATGACCTATCTCAATCTCAATCGTTTATTGAGGAGGCCCACGTATAGGAGTGTATGGATAAATATAAATTATTGAATTTCCTCAAATTATTGAATCCAACATTTTCGTTTTTTTTGCAGAATTTTTAAGAAACTGTATCGTCGTGATTAAAAAAATATTATGTTTAATCTATATACATATATGGTTTCAAGATAATAATAATAATAACACCCAACAGTCACATACATAGTCCCGACCCCACACTAAGATCGAGTCTTGTGTCGTGGGTATCAGGAACTACGAGAGACTTTTCGGTCTCAAACACCCAGACCGGGAAGAAATATTTGTGGGCCACACAAACATTTCTCTCGGTGCGGGGATCGAACCCGCGGCCTCTCGTTTCACAGGCGGCGTCTAACCAACTGCGCCACGGAGGCTGTCAAACTACTAGATAGAGATATAGGAGATACTAACATTATATTGTATTCAGACTTGTATTTAACTTATTTTGTATTCTATTTAATAATACATTTGTAATGTTACACATGGAATGGCTTCCATGGTGTAATAATTTGTAAATTTACACTATTAAGTTTTTAGCACGCTATTCCTTTAATGTATCTAAAGTTAACCATAATGAAAACATTTCATTAATTTACTAGAAGCCTGAACTAATTTGGGTAAATTTATATCGCCAACTACAATGATCCAACACCTTAATGTTTCTACGGTAGTTTCATTGCATTTTCTATGAATGCCAACCCTGTAGTTACTAACATAAAGAAAATGTAACTGTAGTTGCTAACATAACTTAACATTCATAAGGCTTAAGATATTTAAAAAAAAAACATATTAATATTATGCTTATATCATAAAGAGCGTTGGGCGTTAATTGTAAAATTTCTAGTTACGAGGGGTCTTAGAAGTAAAATATGTGATAATAAGATTTATAAGTAACATTTTTTCTTTCCAGAAACAGGTAAATGTGATAAATAATTTGTTGTGCTTCTTACTTTCACATTATTTACTTCCATACAACCTTACATCTCTTGATTGAGGATAATATAAATATTCTAAATTGTCATGAATCGCTATCAAACGCAGATTTTTTCTTATCTTAGTAGTAGTTTCCTAAGATTGTCCCGATTTAACAAACAAAAACCTCATAACGAATTTTAAAATATGTAAGGGTCAATCAGAAGGTAAAATGAACGAAACCTAATGTATTTATAATATCATAACTTTTAATTACTTTGAAACTACTATTGCCATTGCCAATCATTGCTTTACCGGAACAGTGTAGACCAATTGTGCGTTCTGGTTGACTTCACGTATCTCAGCTGTATAAAATGACCTGTAATATTGTGATCAATTGATTTTTATATATGAATTGTGAACTTTTCTGAATTTAACTAATGCATAATCACTGTATTGTAAATATATTATAAAAGAGCAACGCTAGAGTTTCTTGCCCGTTCTTCTCTAGCGAAGACAGCCTTGTGAACCGGGTGGTAGAGAAAAAAAGTGACAATCTAAATAAGGATTGTTTATGGTATTTTCAGAATAACAAATTAATTTAATTTTCATTGTTTATAAATAAAGTTATTTATTTTTGAAGTTTATTTTATTTATTTCTTTAAAACCGATATATGAATGTACAACTACCTAAATCGGTAAAAAAAACCGGTAAGTTTGAGGCACAGATGTCAACCGGAAAATAAAGCCATCCCTAATTAAAGATCGGTATCTCGATAAAGTACCGATTGTCACAGCACTGCTACACATGTATATAACAACCGAACGAAAAGTAAAGAAGAACACTCTGTCAAAATATGTACTGGATAGAAAGAGATGGACGATTAATTATGAATGAAATGTATAACATAATATAGACATAAAGTACATGTTTGGGCTTTCACTGTGTGAGTTCCCTTAACGTGTTAAAAATTTTGTATGGACTCGGCTGTCTGTCTTGTTTATTAGTCTGTGGCAATGACTGACAGCTCGTGTACTCCATTCTGGTGTTGCTAGGAAATGTTTTGCTTTTAGTTCCCAATTAATTAATTTCTACTCTTTTATGTCGTGCTATATTTAAATTTGCGGGAGTAACTTGGGCTATTTAAGTTTTGAATAACAAATTAGAGTACCGCAAAAAAAATATCTCTTAAATTTTGCGGTTATTTTTAAAAATACCTACTATGACAAGAGAGTGTCTGAGTTCATTATGTTTCTTCGATTTAGTTTGCTGTAAAAAATATTTAGGGTTCCGTGGGACAAATCATTTATCTAAAACAAATAGAAAGAAAGAAATCATTTATTCTTGATAGCCCTGCACGGCTATGATTAAAAATTAACACGTAATATTATTTTAAATAAAGATTTGTAAAAAAGTATTGCAATTCACATCCGATAGAAGTGAAACGTCAGAAAATTACTGCACTCAACAAACACACTGCAAATCATCTAGAAAAACCACTAACCAATAAATATCATTTTTCCCCACTACATGCGTGGTCTAAATTACCATATAAATAGTGGAAAATTCACTTAGGTGGCAACACTGTTGGAGAATAATGATCACAGATAATGCTGTTTTTCTCCTTCTAAAATCCATAAGAATATCTATGACAATTATCATTCAGTCCGAAGTTAGTCTATGGTTACGATGAATTTTCAACATTTCGGATGGTTCACATACTCTGTGGTACATTTATTTCGTCACTGACACAGACCAATTAGAAACAGACGGATAACTGGCCTCATAGCCGCTCATTCTTTCGATCACGAATGTCAGTTGACAGATTATCAAGATTATTCTTTTTTAATATAAATAAGGAATACAGGCAAAGGCAGTTGTATTCAGTCTTGCGCGTGGCTGCATAGGATATTCTTTTTCGTTTTTATTATTTTGTTAAGTCTCTATGAATCACATTAAAGTGATCCAAAGAAACTTGACAAAATAATAAAGTGTAACATTTTAGATGAAAAATATATAGATTGTGAATAAAACACTTAAAAATATTTATTAAATGATTTATTTTTAATGGTTTTTTTGTACTTAAATAATACATATGTTTGCTGAAATTTATGTAACATAGTAATTTTCGTTACTCTAGAAATGTGAATACTCTGTACAACGAATAATTAAAGAAAAAATATTTTTACATGTTATTCTAGATTTCACTTACCAGTTATTTTTTTATTTTATTTTATCTTACAATTTTAAGAAAGCTTACAGACTAATTACCTACAGACATAAATATTTAAATCTTAAGTGTGTTACGAATTTGCCAATAACAAGCTTTCAAATAATAGATACTAAGATACTGTAGTGTCTACATAATGTGCACCGATTTATAAATGCTAGCTAATATAAGTTATTTTAATTTAAGGAATGAACTACTTTTTCTATGAGACAGATAGAGATATTAATTAAATTATTGACAAAGAAAAGAAAACAAAACCAAAAGTAACAATCAAACATTACAATGTATAATGTTTAAATATACATTTTGAGTTACACAAGGTGTACTTTTTGACCTTTCATTATTAAGTTTCAAAAAGCATATTGCTCATTTTGTGTTTTACTCCGCAAGTACTAGTGCAAAACAAATCAAAATCAAAATGGCATGACACCTCATTAAATTTACTGGCACTACGTAACAAAAAAGCATACGTAACAAACAAAAAAGTACGGACAATAATGACCGTTGTCTCAGCGTAGCTGAATGAGCATGGATAAATATCCCACTCAAAAGTTGTTTACAGTCAATGCTACCATTAGCAATGTTCACCAAATAACATATGTCATGAATTTCGCGTCGCAAGTTTAATGGTAAGAAATGATACTTTTTACAGCGATAATATAATCATTAGAGACCTGTCTAGCCCTGAAGTCCAAATAGCGCAAAAAATTCTTTTGTATGGCCTCGATACAGGATTTATAAATCTCATACCGAGGGTTCCACACCTGCGATGCATACTCTAAGTGACTGCGTACGAAAGAACAATACAGTATTTTAATACATTTAAGTGAATTGAATTCTGATGAAACTCTAATTAAAAATCCTAGTGCTTTTGATGCTTTATTAACAATTCTATCTATATGTTTGTCAAATATGAGTTTATGGTCGTGAATAATGCCCAAATCACATATTTCATTAACTCGATTAATTTCGATGTTATCAATCGTGTAAGAAAAATTACGTATATTATTTTTTCGGGAAAAGCTAGTTTGGTAACATTTAGATACATTTAAATTCATAAATTTAAATTAAATTATCAGTATTAGCTGTTAAACAACATCACTGCTCCTTCAAATAGGTACTTATGCCTAATTTTATGAACAATCTCAAATTCTCAAATACTGATCCAACTGTAAATGCCAAGACTTCCATCTCTCGTTAACTTGTCTTGGCATTCACAACCATTTATGTAACTAATTGCCTTCATTACTAACCACCAACAGCATAGGCCCGCAAGTGAGTTTTCGTGCCTTCTCAATGAGCCTGCTTTAGTATATTCCCAATAGCACATATTTTCTTTTGATGATTTGACTGTCCATAAATTCCATTTTCGAATAATTTATTTAAAATTATAGCTATATTTGTCTAATCATCAAACCAATTGAAACTATTATTATGAAATTTGATTAATCATGTAACTAATAAAGATTTGGAGGTTCAATTGGAGGTGTGGCAGTTAGCATCATTGTATCTGTAATTATACTAATTTGTCTGATTTTCTATTCAATAGGGTCTGAATTAAAATATCATTATATTAGTTTGTTATGATTTTAAACACTTCCACACCCTCATAAACCATTTTAACCTATACTCCATCGGTTTAGGTACTTAACTAAATGTAAACAAACCATAAAAAAGGTTATTTAACATTGCCATTTCTAATTTGAAGACAAAATAAATGTTTACGTAAGTGTAAAACTACATTGCATGTCCACATTTATTATAACAATATTAACTATGAACATGTGAGCTTGGAAACAATTAAATTATGTAAGATCATAATTAAATTATCTAAATTTACATAATGCAATCTGTTAATAAACAAGTGAAGCTAATATAAAGCGTGTAAAAACAACCAGGCATCCAAAACATTTTCATAAAAGTTACAAGATATAATATGCTACAAAATCTAGAAGTACGACTTTACTGTAATGGGACCATTTAAATGAAACATAATGCTACTTATATACGATAAACTAAGCATCATCATATGTTATCTTTGGCAGCCAATTATTATTAATTGTGTTAATGTGCTTACTCTTTTCGTGAAATGGTGAAGTGTTTGGAAGTGTTCATCATTGTTCTTTACTCTGTTTTAGTTATTATTTGTTATGCTGCTATTAATTGTTGTTAATACTTGTTACTTGGTTAGCCAAGAAAATATTCGTAAATTGGACATTGCAATAAAATGTTGAACAACCATGTGTCACATGTTCTGGTTTGTTTACATTTAGTTAAGTACCTAAACCGATGGAGTATAGTAATAGTTGTTTTTTATAGCGGGTACTGACTTTTCTCTTGTTTTTATTGCTTCTGGCCAAAATGTGTGTTGCTCAGGATTTTCTGATACTGCATTGTTAGTAGTTTTTATGAAAAAAAGGCCACTATTGCAGTAGTCTTATTTGTCGTCGAGCTGACTGAGTTTTCATTGGTATATATTGCTGGAATGAAAAATATTAATAATTAGAAAAAGATATAGTTTGAGTTTGACTTGCTAATGGGGTAGTTGATTCTATTTCATTCTATTAAAAAGTTGCAAAATGCACAATCATAAACATAAGAAGTCAACAATTTGTTTCAATTCCTACAATTTTTATATCTGCTTTATATGACACAATACAAAAGCTTAAATCTTCATCAAGTTCATGAACACAAACCAAGTCTTTTGCCCTGCATTAAATTAACATTAACTATCAAATAAATTGGACTGATTGTATTTTTTAATACTTACAATAATTTGTTGTATAAAGGAGAGCAGCAGATATAGTTCTGCTGAAAACATTGACACAGCTTTTGAACTGAAAATAAATTAGAGAAATTAATTGACAATGTTGACTTTACAGATACAATTAGAACTAAAACACACACTTTAAAATGTTCTTGCTTTGATTTTAAAATGGTTACTATTTACTGTAATATTTTACAAAATAATTTTCAGACAACTGATGATTAAAAGGACATTTAATTAGTTAATTTCCTATGATTCCATTTTTATTTTAAAACATAAATTATTACTATTAGGCCTAACCACTCTCAATTGTACTGTTGATTGTAGAGTAGGCTCGTGCCCTGCAGTGGGACGTATATGGGCTGATACATACACATACAAATTATGACATACATACATACATAAACTCACGCCTATATCCCAGAAGGGGTAGGCAGAGGTGCCAGGGCACCCACATTTCGCCTTTTAAGTTCCGTCCCACTATGTGATAGGTGGCGAGCCTATCGCCATATCGGGCACAAATTCCTGACTCTGATGAATACAAATTATGACTTTGATGAATAATCAATGGTCAAATACCTTAATCTTCTTTATTGTTTCAAGTTTGACATATTGGTCATATAATTTATGTAAATCATTTTGGTATGCAGGCAATCACATTAAAATTATGAAAACATAAGCTTATAGAGTACTTTGTTTGAGTTACTAACCTGGATTTTGATTTCGCAAAATATGATGATTTGTTGTCTCTAATTCCAATTTTTTAAAAGCTTATCGGAAGTATGTGCTTTGGTGGCATATTAATGCCGTAATGCTGTCTTGATATAGCTTTTATTTCTGGTACAGATGTAGCTCCTTGAGAAAAGTAAAATCATATTTTCTGCTGCCACTTTATAAATCCTCTCAACATGAATATTCACATTTTTACCACCTTCACAAATCCTTGAATATAATCATTGTATTTAACAAAGATTGATGAAGATAAAATCCCAGTAACACAATAAACAACAAAGGTAAACAACTTGACAACTTGTAAATTGTAATGGCGGCCATATTATAAATGTATGATGGCGGCCAAAGAAAAAAGAATAGACCACTAGATGGCGGCGCAGACGCCGGTTAGGTACCTACAAGAGCGAAAGGCAACCGAGGGGAATGCAGGGCTTGCGGGAGGGGTGCAAGCTGAATGCAACTGTCAACTTTGTTTTGCAATCAAATTGCGCCACAGATTATACCATGGAAAAATGTTCAATACGGAGTTGTACAGGCATGGTCACTGACATCCGTTATCCGAAGTTTCGTGCTTCGTTACGGATTCTATAGTAACCCCCCAGGACGACGTACTTCAAAGTGAATACCTGGTTTTAAAACCTGGTATCCTAAATTCGTCTCATCTTTACCTCCCACAACTTCTCTCACCAACGAATTAATAAATATTGTATATATATTTTTTTCAATAAAGCTAATACAAACACCCAAATAAAATAACTCCAATATGTCAAATTTCCTGGAGTCAAGCGGTAACGCCGATAAAGACAGGATACAAAAGACTGCATCTCTTTCTTGCATTAATGTTACGTATAAATCTCTTTCGTTTTGTGTAAAAAGGATAGAATGTGTGACTCCGTCTATCTATTGGTTCCTTCAATAAATCATTGAAAGATAATAACTTCTTGTCTCTTGATAATAAGCTAATAGCTATTTGGCACCACATATGATTCATTAATACAATGATCTTTGGTTTTAAACGTTTTCACAAAAATATAAACAACGTGTATCATTTTTTATGCAATGAAGACTCTGGAAGTAACCATAGATGGAAGAAATTATGATAATACATCCTTTGCCATTGGCTTGGGACTTGCTATTAGTTCCAGCATTTTCATTGGTTCAAGTTTTATTATTAAGAAATTAGCTTTATTGAAAATTTCTTCAAGTGGAAGTGTAAGAGCATCAGCTGGGGGATTTGCATATCTCAAACAATGGATGTGGTGGCTTGGATTGATCACAAGTAAGAATATACAAGCTACCATTTTAAGACAATAAAATAAATAAATCTTTAATATTTATAACTTTTATTGACAGTGGGTGTTGGTGAAGCTGCTAATCTTTTGGCATATGCTTTTGCTCCAGCTGCATTGGTTACTCCACTTGGTGCACTTAGTGTTCTTGTAGCTGCATTACTTTCATCAAGATTTATCAATGAAAAACTCAACTTCATAGGAAAGGTGAAACTAATTAATCATTAAATAAATTTAATATGTCAAGTGAAATTAAATTGTTTATTTACATCAATAATTAACTTTCAGATTGGATGTTTTCTCTGCATCATTGGATCAATAATATTTGTGATACATTCCCCAAAATCAGAGGAAATACAAAACTTCAAGGAGTTAGTAGACAAATTGAGTGATTATTTGTTTGTGTCATATGTAGGCTCAATTATTTTTATGAGCTTTATCATCAAGATTATATTCATACCAAGGTTTGGTAATACAAATATTACAGTATATTTAATACTGTGTTCAGCGATTGGTAGTTTAACTGTTGTCTCTTGCAAAGGTGTGGCTTTGGGTGTAAAAGAGACAATACAGGGAGAAGAAAATAATTTAACAAATGGTATGTTTTGGCTCCTTCTGATTAGTGCAGTTGTGTGTATCATGATACAAATGAATTATTTGAACAAATCTCTAGACATATTCAACACTAGTGTAGTAACACCCGTGTACTATGTTATGTTTACAGTGTTAGTCATTATAGCTTCTGGTATCTTATTTAAAGAATGGGAACATATGAAATTTGAAAATATACTAGGATGTTTATGTGGATTTTTTGTTGTAACTACAGCAGTATTTATGTTGAATGCTTTTAAAGATGTACAAATATCATTCAAAGATCTTAACTTGAATGCAAGGCATAGAAGGAGTGTAGAAGACCGATTGGAGTCAAATAGTTATGCTTTAGGAATGTCCCGAAGTAGACTTTCATGACAAATAAATTAATAAATAGGTGTATTGAACTCTTCATATAAGCAAGTAATAGTACATTGTTTTCAGAATCTATTGTTTTCAGTATATGAGTTCAAACAAGAACAATATTATATTAAAAAATAGGTATTTGAAACAAAACATAAAATTAACACTTAAAGTCAATATAATAAAATAGCTATAAGTGCATAATACAATGTATTAAATTATATTATTTTAGGGAGAGTTGCTTCTTAGATTTGTTTTCAAATATTTTGGTACTAAAGTGTAATACCAAGAGATATAGATAGTTTGATAGGATATGTTTGTTATATTTAATTTAATAGTACTGGGACATGATATGCTCTAAAGAATCCACTAGAAGTTTAAGAAAATATTAACTTCATGTCACATGCCTGATGTCATTTTCAAATTATACATTTGAGCTACACTAATGGATTAATCACTGTTCCTAATATTACTTGCAACAGTCAATGTAATACTACACCATGGGCCTTATTAATAAACTTGGATGAGCAAAGGATCAACTTTAGGCTTGGGGCTTGAGAATTCACTCTATTATTATGAATAGCTAGATAGTAATGACTATATATATAAAATCTATGTTTTTTTTTTCATTCCACTGATTTTTAAAATAAAAGGAATGGTCAAAATAAATTTGTAAATGTTAAAGGCTTTGGGCTAGTTTAATCCCTCACTCATTCGAGTTTATTAATAAGGCCCCATAAGTAATAATAGTGAATAATTTGTATAATTTTCACCAATAGAACCATAGAGGTCATCAAATATTTGTGTAGTGGGTTGTGGCTATTCCACTATTACTAGTTTAAGTTTGAAATATTCCTGTACAAACTGTGGCCAGTACACAAATCGGAATTTTATTTGGGTATAATGTGAAGGATGAAATACTTTTTCTAAGAATGAATATAACATTTTATTCTTAACGAAATAAAATGCCATAGGTATTAAATACAATACAACAACTGGTAACTGTACAAAGAATAAAGGTATTAAAAAAGTATTTTATTTTTTATTATCATCTACATTAACTTACGATGCCAGAATTTTTAAGATACTCGTATCATTTATAAAACATTCTGGGTCTCTATCCAAAATGTACATATCACAAATGTTATAAAGGAAATACATATTCCTTTAATTGTGACCAAATTAGATGGTAGGTTATATCAAAATGCAATGTCTTTAACCATAGTTAGTTTAATAAAATAATACTAGTCATTTAAATGTTCATTGCTTGATAAGGAATTCTTTCGTAAAATTACTGAGAATACTACTAAATTCAGTTTACTTTTTTCCTAACAGTCTTATCATTGTTTTTAAGTCACTATCACTGCCAATGTTGAATAACCAGTGGTTTCCATAGGAATGTTGTGCATTTCTTGCAGTCCATCCTCACATAGTCACAAGTAGACAGTCACAGAATGATAAATGAATGTCCGGCAAATAGGGCATGTTCGTTGATATCCATAAAGTCTCCTACAACACTCTGTGCACAAACATATATGGCGACATGGCAATGTCAGCACACATTTTACTCGTTCTTGACATATAATACATAATGAATCTGCTTGATTTCCATCAGCATTACCAACGTCCTGTGACCCTAAATCAACATCTCTTGTTCTTAATTCTTCACCACTGGCCACTCGTGAAATGACTCTTATTTCTGAATTTGTAATGTAATTATAAAATGCATGATATATGTACAGGAAGTTTCTTATTAAAGACCAATAAAATAATATAATTTGCATATGTATATCTCGTCTAAAATGTATACAAAGGCGTATAACTACCATAGCAAATGTTAGGCCTATAAAAGATTCCAATGGCACTTCAGTTAAAAAATTTGTGAGTTTCAGGAGAGCCATGTATGAGTCTATGATAATTTCTACTGTGCTATCAGTTATATTCTTTGCCACTAGCTTTATCAATTGTGGCACATGCACAGGTATAAATGTTACTATTAACCATATTGTGTCACCCACAAATAATAACAATTTGATAGACATGACCAATACTTCACTGGCTATCGAGAATGAAGTATCAGCTACTTGTGATATAGTTAATAAGAATGCACAAAGATGTTTATAAAAATCATGGCAAAGAGATGATATCAGCCTCCATATTCCATATACTTGCTCATGAAATGTCTCAATCACGATATCAATTGAATTTGGAACTTCTTCTGTGAATATTGAAACATTGTCTTCGTATACAATTTGCATAAATGAGGCAATCCCATCCAACACTTTGAGAATAGATGATGAGATCCAAGTTGCTGTAATTATTATAAATTTTCCAATAAGCGACGATACATGAACTGTGTATAAAACTGTTCTTGCAAATAAATTAAGCACTTGGGCTACATATGAAATCATTATTAGCGTTTCATTGCATAATATCCAACTAATAGTATATTTTAGCGATTCACACCACAAGCCAACAAAACGAATTCACATTGACATTATTTTCGAAAAAAAAAAAAAAACAGTTGACGTAACTGTCACACCTGACGTCTGAATTTTGACCGTTGAAACCACAGATGATATACCGTAAAACGAGGTGGATAGGGACAATTTTCAACTTCACGACGAATTTTCTGGTAGTATTATACAGAAATATTCTTGTGTTATAGCATATTTCATTAAGTCTTAGTTCCGTCTTGACTATTAACTATACAATTTTTTTGGATCCCTTGGAAAATAAGAAAAAAAGGGCACAAAATATAGGTTTCGGGTTAATAGGGATTTTGGGGGTAATAGAGGCGGGATCGAGTTCAATGGGGAAATTAACAAGGGTTGGCACTGAATTGTTTCTTATTAATTACTTTTTAACCGACACATCTAAATATTCTGAATTATTTATCGTAATAATTTGCTTTGACACAAATGAAATAATTAAAGATTACAACTGTCTTAAAGGATATTTATCAAATCAAGTGACACATTTCAATAAGATATAGTTTCAAAAATTTAAAAATCAACATATTAGGTATTCTATAATGCAGTCTTATTATTCTTCTAAGAAGTAATACGTAGAGTATTATGTATAGTTTGGAATTAGCTAATGATTTCTTACTTATGTGCTAAATTATGAGATACGCTAACAAAACAAATTACGAAGAAATTTGATGGGCAAAATAACACACGAAATTTCTTAAGTGCGTAATGCTCTTTTTTATTATTACACTGATGAGGCGATCATACCATTCGCCTGATGGTAAGTGATATGACCGCTCATAAACAGTAGCAATACCAATCAATACCTTGAATTACAAAGCAATGCTAGGCCTGCGCTCGCCATCCTGAGACATAGATGTTAAGTCTCGATATGTCCAGTAGTGACTCTGGCTACAATGTCTTTCACAACGAAACACAACAGAGCATTTACACTGCTGTTTAGCGGTTTGCCCAAATTAATGTGTACTACTTATTAGAAAGAGGAAAATGGCGAATCAGTTTTTTCTACATTTAAAGAAATACTCCATGCATCGCATAGTACTAGATCTATCTATCAAAAAGGAATAGTTGTTAACAATAATATTCTTACTGCAGTTTCTACATATAATATCTCAACCATTGTGACCTGAAGTAAAATTTTAGTTAAGTGGTAGTACTTTCAATGTAACTTACAGCATTAAAAATAAATATAATTAACAGACAAATTTAATTAAGAACGACAAAATATTTAACAACAAAAAAAAAAATGTTGCAACAACCCTACACACACTGTACCTATACACCCTTTCTCGTCCCAATTGTACCTTTTCACGTCTCTATAAACCTTAGTCTCGTTATTAATCACCCCCAAGTCGCCTCTATTCCCCCCAAAATATCATATTTTTTTATTTACTTTTTAAATTATCAAAAAAACATGAATTAAATGAGAAATTGAGACTAACCTTTTATGAATTCGATAGTCCAATACTTATACTTTGTGTGCTTAACAATATCTCCTTCATAAATGGTGTAGTTTTTGTAGTAGACCGAAGTTCATTTAGGTGTATTTTTACTGCATATCGAGAGGCTATTTTCAAAATATTAATAAGACATTTTGTAACTCAAATTAATTGTTACTGATTGTTGCACTAGGGACTATATATAGTCTTCTATTGTTACAATTTGTTTTTAATAAATTATGTGCAACTAATGGCTCACATTTCAACCTTAAAATGTTTTCTCAGTTTTGTCCCTAATCTCCCTTTGATCCCTAATCACCACGTTTTACGGTATCTATAATCTATAATCATTGTGATATATAAACCAGTGTTTATGTCAGTTTATATTATCTTAATTCCAGACGTCCACGGCGCGACACTCAGAACTCATTTAGGGCGCCTCCCATTAGTGATTACGCGCTCACGGAGCCTAAAAACACTAATTTCTTGTAAATTATAGCTATTTTAAAATATTTATTACCTGAACGCTCAAAACGCCCCATAACCCGTTCCACTTGGAGTTTTCGATCGTAACGCTCACGAGCAAATGGAACGGTAAATATCGCGGTTGAGCGTGGTCGTTGCGATCGTCACACGGAACGCGCCCCAATCTATGGCCGCAAGTTCCACCATGAGCGTGCCACTCTCTAATAATTAACATGGCTGGTCATAGAGCCATTTCTATGCCATGTATTATTCTGAGGATTATTTAAATAATAAGCGGGCTACCCCTGTAGTGGGCATGGACAAGATTTCTGATATACCTACCTACGCGCTCAGTACTGTATTTGATTAGAGCTGTTCCGAGTATACGTGTAGTTGACGTCATCAGTTGTCAAATTGAATGTCATATTACTTGAGAAAGTCGTACCTCGACCTACCTACTTAGCAGCACATATTTGCTATCATTAAAAGTGTAAATACCTGTTGTGAGTTGGGCATTTAATTTGTGATACAATCATTACATTTTCTAAGAAAATTAAGATTATAATGCGATGCTACCTCGGCGGCGTATTATTGGAGGTGTGAGTGAACGACAAATAGAAAGCGATTTAGACTCTTACAGCAAGCTCGATAAAAAAGGTCTGCAGCATACTGAATTGAAATTGAATCAAACTGTGCATACGCCGTCCGTCAATCAGTACTTTGAAGTGCAATCTCCAGAAGAAGATATAGTATTCAAAATACTTGAAGAGTTTGTATTTGAACCAGTAATGGCAGCGAGAGACAGGACAAATGAATTTATATCAACGGTGCGAAGTCTCCAAGGCCGAACGCTAGCCAGGCCAACTGTACGAGATGAACGCAAAGCGGCAGTACTAGAAACATATTCTCAATTTATGAGCATGGCAAAAGTTATAAGTAAAAACATCACCAGCACATATGCAAAACTAGAAAAGTTAGCATTGTGTAAGTGTACATGCATTTAGACTATTCAAAGTTATCGGTACATAATGGGTTTATTCTTATTAATATTATGTATGTTCTAGTGGCAAAAAAGAAATCATTATTTGATGATCGACCAACAGAAATACAAGAGTTAACATATATAATCAAAGGAGATCTCAGCTCCTTAAACCAGCAGATTGCCCGCCTGGGTGAGATGCCCAGGGGTCGAAGAAGCATGCACAGCCATTCTTCAAGTGTTGTTCTTGCATTACAGTCAAGACTTGCATCTATGAGTAATCAATTTAAACAGGTAACTTCTTTTAATTTGGTTCCTGTCTTTAAAAACTATTCTCATCACAATTAAACTTACTAAGTTATTTTTTAAATACAGGTTCTTGAAGTAAGATCAGAAAATTTGAAACATCAAAATAATAGACGGGAGCAGTTTTCGAGGGTTACACCTGTTATAAAAGAAGTGCCCTCCTTGCTTCAAGATGAAGTGAGCATAGATTTTGGTGAAACATCAAGTTTACAAGCCCAGCAAGTTGCATTGCGAGATGACACAGATTTATATGTACAGCAAAGAGCAGAAACAATGCATAACATTGAAAGCACTATAGTAGAGTTGGGAGGCATATTTCAACAACTTGCACACATGGTAAAAGAACAAGACGAAGCAATAGGTAGAATTGATACAAATATTCAAGAAGCCGAAATGAATGTGGAAGCAGGTCATAGAGAAATATTGAAATATTTCCAGAATGTGACTGGCAACAGAGCCCTTATGTTTAAAGTATTTGGTGTCTTGATATTCTTTTTCATTTTCTTTGTTGTAGTTATGGCTTGAAGACATAAATGTAATTATATCATAAAATTATGTAGTCAGAATTTATTTATTTAAACCTCTCAAAATCGGCTTCGCTAGGGATAATTAATTTGGGTAAAAGGAGTAGCTACTGATATGCTATAATAAAAATAATAACAGTGTTATGGGTGTTATATACTAGTAAAATTCAAGTACAAAGACTTGAAGTCTTATTATTTCTGTTACAGGATGAGATCTGGCCTAAAATCAACCATCCTTAACAAGTTTCCTCATAATATTAATGTTTAATATTTATGCAACATAATAGGGAAATGTAAGAGTGATGCGGTGGCCTGTTATTACAGTTGTGGCTGCCAACATGTGCACAGTAGTCCTCAGTTCTTAAGTCTAATCCCAGGGTCGTATAGTCATTTCCGTGTCACCCTACACTATAACAGTGACGAAAACTGCATATCATAGCAATTTGTAAGAATTTAAATGGTATGGTGTAGTCTGTCAACATGCAGCAGGCTAATGTGGTGACTATACGACCTAACCTGTCTCAATCTTACTCTCCATAAAAGAGGAGCTTCTTGCTTTGCAGTGGGATGTATATGGGCTAACACAAAAGGTAAATGAACAAAACATAAAATATTGCTTTCTCATATCCTGGTATAGCTATAAGTATGTACTTGTTTATAACCGTGTTTATCTAGCCTAGACTGCGATTTAAAACGAAGTCAGATTTTCGTCAGTGATTTTAGACACAACTAAATTTTTTGCAAAAGAAAGCGATGAGGATTTTCCTATCGTCGTATTTCCGTGGTAAATACATAATTTTTCCTGAAATAATAATTTACACTGTATTTTTAAAGAAGAATGGTGCTTGCGTACTTGGGTTTTAATTATTATTTTATCAGACTATGGTTTTACGGGTAGTAAACAGTAATAAGATGATATTGAAGACATGACAAAAAATAATAATTTCTACATACATACATACATAAACTCACGCCTATATCCCAGAAGGGGTAGGCAGAGGTGCCAGGACACCCACATTTCGCCTTGTATGTTCCGTCCCATGATGTGATAGGTGGCGAGCCTATCGCCATATCGGGCACAAATTCCTGACTCTGGGCTGATAATGAATAGAAAAATCCAATATCACTTTGCCCAACCCGGGATTCGAACCCGAGACCTCAGCTTTGTAACCGTACCGGAGTACAACTACGCCACCGAGGCAGTAATTTCTATTTTGCTATGAAACTTGGTATAGGTGCGAAGATTTTTGTACCTCGATAAAATCCAAATTTTTGTGAAGAGAAAAATATTCAATAAATATGAATATAATTGCGACCCACGACCGGAGTTTCTGGAGAAAATAACTTTAAGTCTAATAAAAATATTTTCGGTAGCAGTCTTGATACCCTGTATAGTATTAGCCAATCAGAATAGATTTCCCCCTATTCATAATTAATTACAAGTCTCGATCTTATGTGACTGTTGACTGTATTTAGTCTTTCTTAGATAACGTAAATGCAGGAAATCGCTGAATACAGGCCCCTTCTAACAGGGGGCTGCAGTAATCCTTAGCAAAGGTCTATGTTTGGCAGTGAATTCATTGTGACTGACGAAAAAAGTACATTTGAAATTGAGAATCGATGTCTAAAATTATTCATACGAGATAACAATTTAATTTCGCCTCGGTGGCATAGTTTTACAACGGTACGTTTCAAAGCTGAGGTACCAGATTCAAATCCTGGGTAGGGCAGTGTTATCGGATTTTTCTATTCATTATCATCACGAAGTCAGGAATATATGCCAGCCCCTATTATATATCGTGGGACGGAACAAACATGTCGAAATGTTGGTTTCCTGGCATGAGTTTATGTATCATGTAACAATTTAATAATCAACATTGAAACAAAAACAATATTTGAAATTGTATTTAATAGGTACAAACAATTTTATGCAGCGACCTTTAGACAATTACTATTATTGGCATGTAATGACATTTCTTTTGAATTAAATTTCAACTATTTCCCATTAATTCAAATTCAGTCTTTTTTTTAAATAAAATGTTAAACTTGCAAGCAGCGGCGCGATCCATTTGTCTTATCCTTCGATCAAATATACACTAGATACAACATGATCTCTTAGAAAATGGCACCAAAAAAAAGAGTGTTTGTAGGCACTCTTTCGCCTTCAGTCCCGCACCGACCGTTGCTTCTAAAACATCGCAGAACTTTAGACAATATTATGTGAAAAGCTACTTTGAGCTCCAGGAATAAGGTGGAATTTGTGTTATATATATTTGGAATAAGTGATCTTTTTATTTATTTTTTTTGTTTCAATGCATCGCTTCCACTTTTTAACAGAACATTTACAGGGAACTGTATATCTAGTATATATTTGATCGAAGGTCTTATCAATGTATAAAACCTGCTGGCGCGATATATTATAACGGGTAACTGTAGATGTTCTATGATCTTCTGGCGTGGCGTTTTATGTTTATTGCTTGAAAAACTAAGGATAAGCTGTTCAGTACATTTGCATTTTCAAAAATATGACCGTGAAAATTTCGTTCAAGGAAATATTAAAATTAATATTTTTCGTCTAGCGGTGATAAAAAATGATGATCTTTATTTTTATATAACTTAATTATTGTCAAAACCATTACGAGCGGGGACTAATTTCAATAACACTCCCCTAGATATTTTGCCACACGCCAATATAAGATGAATATCTGAATAAACAAACGCCGGGTAAATATGTATAGAAAACGATCATAACAATCCACGTCACATTTCGCGCATTCAGTCTTTGTCTTAAATAAGGTCCTTAATGGTTATCAAGAGGATAGGAAACCCACGTCAGGTAATTAAAGACAACACAAAATTGGATTACAATTAAGTCAACCCTTCAAAATGCCAAAGATTACATCAAAATAACTCGTCATTAAAGAAAATAAATTGTATTAACACTTACTATTACATGATTTATGATCCACAGCTTAAACATTCGTCTTTGTTTTGTAAAGAACAAGTTATAGCAGCCATATTAGCTTCATCCGCTTCGGCCTTACCATTAACTTTACTTTTGACTTTAGATTTGTCAACAGTAAATTGTATAGCATTTGCTGCAGGTTTCGTACGCAGATAGTACATTCCGGTTTTCAAGCCCATTTTCCAAGCATAGAAGTGAATGGAGGTTAATTTGCCATAATTGGGTTCAGCAACATGAATATTGAATGATTGACTTTGATCTATGAATGCACCTCTGTCTGCCGCCATTTGTATAGTGGTCTTAACTGAAATTTCCCATACTGTTTTGTATAAGTCTCTAATATCCTTTGGTATTATCTCGATGTTTTGTATGGAGCCATTGTTATGAATAATGAGGTTCTTCATGTCTTCATCCCACAACTCGGCTTCTGTCAAATCATGTAATAAATGATGATTGACAACTTGAAATTCGCCAGATAAGACACGTCTTTGATATATATTGGA
Organism: Hyles euphorbiae; assembly: GCA_023078785.2. Lineage (NCBI taxonomy): Eukaryota > Metazoa > Arthropoda > Insecta > Lepidoptera > Sphingidae > Hyles > Hyles euphorbiae. The sequence goes on from CM041040.1 coordinate 8,537,921, forward strand.
AGTTATTGGTTCAAAAGACTCGTTGTTGCCTAAAATCTGAGCTGTTGATGCAGTGGGCATGGGAGCCACTAAAAGAGAATTTCTAAGCCCATGCTTTGCAATTTTTTCTTTCAATATGTTCCAGTCCCATAAATCAGTTGGAGTTTTATTCCACATTTCATATTGCAATATTCCTTGACTCACTGGGCTACCCTCGTAAGTTTCATAGACTCCATGTTTTTCAGCTAATTCACAACTGGACTCGAGTGCACCATAATAGATGGTTTCGAATATTTGTTGATTTAGTTTCATGGCTTTTTCACTATCGTATGGAATACGCATTAGAATAAAGGTATCTGCCAATCCCTGCACTCCAATACCAATTGGTCTATGTCTCATATTGGATTTTTTAGCTTCAGGAACAGGATAGTAATTGACATCAATTATCTTATTTAAGTTTTGTGTTATAATTTTTGTGACCTCTTTTAGTTTAATGAAATTAAATGATTTATCTTCATTTACAAAGCGATTAAGTGCTATAGATGCTAAGTTGCAAACAGCAACTTCATCAGCTGATGTGTACTCTACTATTTCCGTGCAAAGATTACTACATTTAATGGTTCCCAAATTTTTCTGGTTACTCTTGCGATTGCATGAATCCTTATACAACATATAAGGTGTTCCTGTTTCGACTTGAGCTTCTATAATAGCCTTCCACAAGGCCTGTGCCCTCACTTGTTTTACATATCGTTTTTCATTTTCATATTTCTCATATAGTGTTTCAAATTCTGTTCCCCAACAGTCTGCTAACCCCGGGCAATCATGGGGACACATGAGGCTCCAATTATCATTGCTCTCAACTCTTTTCATGAACAAATCAGGTATCCATAGCGCATAGAATAATTCCCTAGCACGTACTTCTTCTTTCCCGGTATTTTTTTTCAGATCTAAGAATTCAAATATATCTGCATGCCATGGCTCTAAATAAACCGCAAAAGCCCCGGGTCGTTTGTTGCCCCCTTGGTCAACATACCTTGCAGTATTATTATACACTCGTAACATCGGAACTAAACCATTAGAGACTCCATTTGTCCCAGCAATGTATGTACCTTTGGCTCTTATGCAGTGCACATGAACACCAATACCTCCAGCAGATTTGGATATTAAAGCACATTGCTTTAGAGTATCATAAATACCTTCAATGCTATCGTCTTTCATAGCAACCAAGAAGCAAGAAGATAATTGTGGGCGTGGAGTTGCCGCCGAGAATAAAGTTGGACTGGCATGTGTAAAATATTTTTCCGATAGTAAATTATATGTATCAATTGCAGCATCGATATCTTCGCCATGAATTCCTATTGAAACACGCATTAACATGTGTTGTGGCCGCTCTGCAACCTGCAATTATATAAAGTTTACAGTTGATGATTTACAAGCATTAAAACAATGTTTTTTTTTCAGTGAACCTCTTGATATCCACATTTTGTATTTTAGATACGGCAGAATGGAATTCAAGTAATGTTGTTTCTTGTATACCCTCTCAGGATATATAATTTGGAAGTAAAAATATTATGACTATGTTTTGCTATTAATACATACATGCATTAAAACCGTGAAGGAAAACAACATGAGGAAATCTTTATACCATAGCGGTTTATAAGAATTTCATGTATATGTAAAGTCGACAAATCCGCGTTAGGCCAGCGAGGTGTCCTTTATACCCTAGAATCTCATAGAAGTTCCAACCTCAATTGTAGAGGAGGACCGTGCCTTGCAGTGGGATGTATGAGGGGTGATTGATTATCTCTAAGAAAAAGCCATGATTTTATGCATCCTATAATTATTAGTAATACATCGTATCGTATAATATGCCATAGGTAATGCTACAATGCATGACATTAAACATAATAAAACCATACCATGGATAATCATACAATAAATTGTATTGTTAATCATATTAATTTATTAGTATTGTAATATTATCCACAGTAATATTAACTACGCCTTGGTAGGTAACCGAAATATGTCTATGACTTGGGAATGTACACTACATTTACGATGTGTAGTCGGTTTATGTATTTAAAATGTAATACGTATTTCATAAGTAAATGATGTTTGCATACTTATATTTTTGAATCATTTTATTTGGCACTCATTGAAGTTCTTAAACCGACCAGGTTTTGATTCCTGGCTAGGAATATATTTCAATAATTGCAATTTTGTAGTTTTAGCTCTCATTAAATATAGGCTTGTAACTGCTTTCCTTACGATTATGGATTTGGTCATTCTCATCTACATAAAAAAATCACTTCATTCCATTATTTATATAGATTTCCTTTTCGTTGAGTTTTTCCGAAGTGTTATTTAATATGTAAAGTACATTACCTTATTATTTATCTTCAACAAGTACGATCGTTCCAAAGTTTTAAAGCCAAAATAGTTGTATTTAAAATCTCTGTCATAAACGATAGCAGAATCCAATCGCTCTTTATGTTTGGAAATGATATTGTAATGAAATTCAGATATCATTGGACTGCGCTTCTTAGTATGTGGATTTATAATATTGTACAAATCTGTCATGACATCTGAAACAAAAAGAAATAAATGATTATATTCATAACGATATTTTTTTGGTAAGGTGGAACATTATGTCATGGAATTATTATAAACTAGCTTTTGCTCTGAGCTTTGTCTGCGTGATTAACTGTATCTATATTCATATAATAAAATTGGAGTGTCTATATATATTGATATAACCGCTTTTTACTACATGTATATTTGGTGTATGTAACATACACCAAAATAACATTTTTTACCATTTTTGTCTGTCTGTTTGTTCCGGCTAATCTCTGAAATGGCTGGACCGATTTTGACGGGAATTTTAATGTCAGGTAGCTGATATAATATGGAATAACTCAGGCTACATTTATTTTAGAAAAATAAAGTTGCAATGCCCAAGTAGTGTCAAGTACCGCGCGCAACTCACGCGCATGCCACCACTGGGCCGTCACGTCGGGCGCCTCCCACCACTTCTACCACAAACGAATCAATATCACAAAGGCTGCCTTCTGGTATGGAGAGAGAGAAAGAATATCTCCACCCAGGCGAAGCTGGGCTGGACCGCTAGTTATAATATATATTTTACATCTTAAAAATCGATACATACTCCCCTAGATACGATATGATGTCCCCTAAAATGACAAAATTCTAAAACTCCAAATTACGTAATTATTTGTGAGTATTATGTTGCGCATATTATGTGGCATAATACTATTATTTACTTTATTAATAACAATTTCCCGCCTTATGTAATTTAGTCATTAAATTTTGTGTATAATAAAAACGATCCATTACCTGAAAAGTGTTTTTTGGTTTCTTTATGCAAGTTGGATATAGCAAGCCTGGCAGCTAGCACTGCATAATCAGGATGGTCGGTAGTCATTGTGGCTGCGGTCTCTGCTGCTAAATTGTCAAGTTCTACAGTTGTAACTCCAGAATATATCCCACTTATTACCTTTAGGGTAATGCACACCTGTTAAAATAATATGCATATGAGAGATTGAAGTATTATTTTAATTTATATGACATCATGTTGAAAATATATGTGAACATCCAACAAAATTAACAAATGTTATCAATACCCCTCTTAATATACCAAATATTAAAATTTAATAGAAAAGTAATTTGAATGTCAGGTCCTTATGTCATAACTACTTATTTTGGGTATGAATATGATACTCCTATCGAGAAAACCCTTTCTAAAATCTTTTTTTTTTTAAATATTACATTAGCAACAAAAAATTTCTTTTACAGGTGTAATGCATTCTACAAAAGTGCCCTTTTAAATTTATTTTACATATCCAATTACATAAAACATATACAGATTTGAATACCTATATAATCTAGGAGAAGATTTAGCAACCTTGAACTACTACTAATGATTGATGAAGGGTATTTTTTACAGCTTACTTTTACTCAAGTAAATGCATAAAGACAGGGAGCTGCTATCCCCACCACTTTTTCATCTCACTTTACTCTCTGAGTCTATTGTATTTTTATAACCATTGCTTAATTGCCAATGCTAATTTGCCATGCCATGCAATATTAGTATTAATGAGTAAACTGCAATTATATACACATACTTAAAATCACGCTTTTTTTCCCAGAAGGGGTAGGCAGAGGTGCCGGGACACACACATTTCACCTTGGATGTTCCGTCCCACGATGTGATAGGTGGCGAGCCAATCACCATATCGGGCACGAATTTCTGACTGGGATGATAATGAATAGAAAAATCCAATATCACTTTGCCCAACCCTGGATTCGAACCCGAGATGTGAGCTTTGTAACCATACCCTAGTACAACTATGCCACCGAGGCACACACATTACATTCATACCGAAGCAGTCAGTGCAATTACATTGGATAATGAATATTGCATTTTGTTATAATAACAAAATATGGAAACTGTGAAACTATTAATTTAACCATTATTTTATATGAATTATTAAGTCACAAAACTTTAGGAATATTTTATTTACCAATTATTTTCAGTGTTTTTTGAATTCGAAAATGAGCAATTGAGTTAGGACTTTCTTTTTTCCGATCTGATTCTGGATTGCCTGTGTGGTTAATAAGCAATTGTGGGAAACCAATGTGAGAAAAATACAAACTTTTACTTGTCTTTAACACCTTTGTTTATTTGGTGATATCATCATAAACCTTTTGTAAATAATTTAATTATAATAACAAAAATAAAATTCACATTGTATTAGATCATTAATGTGATTTACAAAAAATAATTTACACAATAAAATATAAGATTAAGAGAAGGCACAACCAGTTTTTAAAACGGATTACAACATTTTTATTTTAAGATTTTAAATATAAGATACTGAGTGCAAGAAAGCATGGCAAAGATAAGAAAGAAATCAAAAACTTGTCACTACATTACAATACTTTTTTAATTCATTTTGTGTTCAACCATTCCCAACTTATAGTTGCAACTTAAGATCCTCGATAATCAGGATTCAAATGTTATATTTTACCAGGATTGTCGCTGTTTTTTTTTTTATTGCTATGGATGGTGTGACACATATGCTATTTTCCTGATGTCAAGGGATACAATTGCTCATGAACAGTAGTAAAACCAAACAACACAATTAATAACAAAGCAATGCTTGGTATTCTACTGCTCTGCCATCCTTATACATATCTTGTTAAGTCTCGATTTATCCAGTAGTTACTCTGGCTACAATGTCCTTAAAACCAAAACCAACATTGTATTTACACTGCTGTTCGGCGGGAAAAATAGGCATTGCAGTAGTACCTACTCAGATGACCTTTTGTATATGAGACACCTACCACCAGTACCAGGTGTTTGCAGTGGCAGAGGATGCTGATTTTTGTGGTCACTAACAGTAGGTGCTAATGTTAATGGATTACTTAAATAAAACATATCTACGAATAATGATTGACAGGACAAATATAAAAATAAATAATACTTACCGGGTCGACGAAATCCATATTCAAACCGTAGCAAAGTTTCTTGATTCGTGAGGTGATTTTGTCGATGTGCACTTCCTCCATTCTTCCACCTGGTAAAGCACATAAATAACTTATTCCTATATCTGCCTCATAAACGTGGATTCACAAAGTACGCATGCAAGTAAACAAGTTTATAAATACTGAACAAGCGTTTACCTCTTTTATATACATATAGTTTATTCGCTTTTCCAACCATTTTTGAATACTGTTTTGGTTCGAAAAATAGAAAATACTTTTAATAATTGCCACTGGGAGCGTTTCTTGTGAAACCTTGCAATCTTGATACACAAAACACCTATGGTGTGCTTAACAATACTACTATGCGGTTCAACTAAGAATAGGACTGACCCTGCGCCATATTTGTTCGTAGTAGCTGTCAAATCGCACAATTTAGGTAGGGTGAGCAAAACAAGATTTCTTAAAATAATATTTTTGTTGAATAAAAGTAATATTTTTAATATTTAATAATTCTTAAAAAAATTAATTAACGAATAATTTCGTGTTATAGTTACTCTCTGGCGAATAATTGCATATGAAGTAAATAAAACATTAAAAAAACATACTTTTTTAAGCTATTTATGACGAAACATTCTTGTTTATGTGTCCATATAACATTTTGTAATTGTTTCAATTTATTTAGTTAATTTATGTTCAAGAATTTGACTATGTGAAAAAAAATATAATTGATGCGTAAATATTTTTTTGTTGCTAACCATACTTTTCGTGTGATATTTGACAACTAGAGGTCATTGACGTTCCTATTCTTATTTGAAACGCATAGTATTCAGATTTCAGAATTTACAGTGAAGTCCGGTAATTTGACGTTGAAAATAGCGGGAAGTGGCGGGAATAATATTCCTTAGAGATGGTCAACTCGATTTTCTAACTCGAGTTGAGTAAAATTCGATTTAACTCGAATAGAATTCTTCCTAACTCTGTTTGAAAATCGCGGTAGATGAACGCATTTTAGTATGAAAGAGTAGCAAATATATATATTTGAATTCCTTGCTTTTACCATAGGAACATTATATTTTTCGGTATATGTAGTATCCCATGCGATATATCAGGGTTTCAGCTACCTATATACAAAGTTTAATCAAACTTGCTTTGAATTGTAACGTAACAGGACACACCCCTTACGTATAAGACTCATAACAGTGCAGTCTTATACCAGTAAAAACTATAAAAACCTCTTTAATTCAATCATACATATCAAGTTCAACACTCGGTTTCTTCCTTCCAACTCGAGTAAACTCGAGTCGGACTAACCCCGAGTTGGCACATCACTAATATTCCAGTGTTTTTTTTTAAATTACAATTTTATGTTTATGGAAATGGAAATGGTCCTTTTAGCCAATCTTTTATACAGGGTATATCCATTATATTGTTCATATTGTTTAATAGTCTGTGACAAGAAGCTTATACCCAAATGGAGATTGCATTCCGTATAAAACACTGAAGCACAAAAATTTGACCTTGAATGACGTCGCTGTTATCTTCTATCCTTTTCTTTAGAGTGACAATGAATGAAAATGACATTATGTTCATTCATTGTCACTCGATAGAAAAGGATAGAAGATAACAGCGACGTCATTTAAGGTCAAATTTTTGTGCTTCACTTTTATATACGGAATGCAATCTCCATTTGGGTATAAGCTTCTTGGTCTGTGATATCCATGCAAACGGCCAAAGCGCCGACACAATTTAGTTACGACTTACGACATATTCAATAGTGATGTGCTGCACATTTTATCGATAATATAAATAATGTATATTTTAGTACAAGGCGAATGTGGGTGTCCTGGCACCTCTGCCTACCCTTTCTTGGGATATAGGCGTGAGTTTATGTATGTATGTGTATATTTTAGTTTACTAGCCATGTTACATAAATTGGCTTGACCTTTAAAATAGCTATCCGGTAGTGTAGTGGTAAAAAGCGCTCGGCCACTGCGCGAGGGCTGTGGTCTAGGATACTTTTCATAATATTCGATGTCATCATGTTCATGGCAAAATTTTTCTCTTTAGAGGCTTTGCGTACAAGCAGAGTAACGCAATCATACATGTTATGTTTTTTTTACATTTACATGCGGAAGTTTCAACTGCTAATTCAAAATGGGTTTTCATGGGAGTTATCTTATATCTTTGCTAGTTTTTTTTATCTTAGTAACAACTGAGGACACCAGAGAACACCTTTTAAAAAAAGTAGATCATCGTATTACATTTTTTGTTCTGTAGCTACAAAGAAAAGACACAAGTTTTTAATAAATAAAAAATGGCTATGGACTTGAAATAAATAATAATAAATTCTTGTTGTCAAAATTAGAGTGTACCGTAAAACGTGGTGATTAGGGATCAAAGGGAGATTAGGGACAAAACTGAGAAAACATTTTAAGGTTGAAATATGAGCCATTAGTTGCACATAATTTATTAAAAACAAATTGTAACAATAGAAGACTATATATAGTCCTTAGTGCAACAATCAGTAACAATTAATTTGAGTTACAAATTGTCTTTTTAGTCTTTTGAAAATAGCCTCTCGATATGCAGTAAAAATACACCTAAACGAACTTCGGTCTACTACAAAAACTACACCATTTATGAAGGAGATATTGTTAAACACACAAAGTATAAGTATTGGACTATCGAATTCATAAAAGGTTAGTCTCAATTTCTCGTTTAATTCATGTTTTTTTGAACATTTAAAAAGTAAATAAAAAAATATGATATTTTGGGGGGAATAGAGGCGACTTGGGGGTGATTAATAACGAGACTAAGGTTTATAGAGACGTGTAAAGGTACAATTGGGACGAAAAAGGGTGTATAGGTACAGTGTGTGTAGGGTTGTCGCAACAGTTTTTTTATGTTGTAAAATATTTTGTCGTTCTTAATTAACTTTGTCTGTTAATTATATTTATTTTTAATGCTGTAAGTTACATTGAATGTACTTCCACTTAAAATAACTAAAATTTTGCTTCAATTGTGGTCACAATGGTTGAATATTATATGTAGAAACTGCAGTAAGAATATTCTTCATAACAACTATTCCTTTTTGATAGATAGATCTAGTACTATGCGATGCATGGAGTATTTCTTTAAATACAGAAAAAACGAATTCGCCATTTTCCTCTTTCTAATAAGTAGTACACATTAATTTGGGCAAACCGCTAAACAGCAGTGTAAATGCTCTGTTGTGTTTCGTTGTGAAGGACATTGTTGCCAGAGTCACTACTGGACATATTGAGACTTAACATCTATGTCTCAGGATGGCGAGCGCAGGCCTAGCTTTGCTTTGTATTTCAAGGTATTGTTTGGTATTGCTACTGTTTATGAGCGGTCTATCACTTAGCATCAGGCGAACGGTATGATCGCCTCGTCAGTGCAATAATAAAAAAAAGCATTACGCACTCAAGAAATTTCGTGTCTTATTTTGCCCATCAATTTTCTTCAAAGTTTTTATAAAAATGAGGCTACTCTTACAAACTCTTTTTCAAGTCATGTCCTACTCAACACTACTACGGTCCAAGAAGCTTATACCCAAATGGAGATTGCATTCCCTATAAAACACTGAAGCTCAAAAATATGACCTTGAATGACGTTGCTGTTGCCTGCTATCCTTTTCTTTAGAGTGACAATGAATGAACATGACTTTTGGTTCATTCATTTTCACGCTAAAGAAAAGGATAGCAGGCAACAGCGACGTGATTCAAGGTTATATTTTTGTGCTTCACTTTTATACACGGAATGCAATCTCCATTTGGGTATAAGCTTCTTGGCTACGGTCTCTCTCAAGAAGCTTATACCCAAATGGAGATTGCATTCCGTATAAAACACTGAAGCACAAAAATTTGACCTTGAATGCAATCGTTGTTGCCTGCTATCCTTTTCTTTAGAGTGACAATGAATGAAAATGACATTTTGTTCATTCATTGTCACTCGAAAGAAAAGGATGGAAGGCAACAGCAACGTCATTCAAGGTCAAATTTTTGTGCTTCACTTTTATATACGGAATGCAATCTCCATTTGGGTTTAAGCTTCTTGGTCTCTCTATGTGCGGTATCGACATTTCAACGTACCGTAAAACGAGGTGGATAGGGACGATTTTCAACTTCATGACGAATTTTCTGGTAGTATTATGCAGAAATATTCTTGTGTTATAGCATATTTCATTAAGTCTTAGTTGCGTCTTGACTATTAACTATACAATTTTTTTAGATGTCTTGGAAAATAAGAAAAAAAGGGCACAAAATAAGGGTTTGGGGTTAATAGGGATTTTGGGGGTAATAGAGGCGGGATCGAGTTTAATGGGGAAATTAACAAGGGTTGGCACTGAATTGTTTCTTATTAATTACTTTTTAACCGACACATCTAAATATTCTGAATTATTTATCGTAATAATTTGCTTTGACACAAATGAAATAATTAAAGATTACAACTGTCTTAAATGATATTTATCAAATCAAGTGACACATTTCAATAAGACATAGTTTCAAAAATTTAAAAATCAACATATTAGGTACAATGTCCCACTTCAATTGAAGTGAGGCGTACTGACGCTTATTTGTGGGTCATAACTTTGCCCTCGCTTTGGTCTTCACGGCTCACGCTAATGAAATGACATTACAGACCAAGTAGTACAACAAATATGAAGTAGTACACATTAAAAAGTTGAGCCGCTCTTACATTTTGACGTCATGTACGGGACAAATGTACTGCCTCTTGTATGTCCTACTCAACACTAGAACGTAGCTCACGCCGCACATCACACTGCCTGATACGGGTATCCGCCATTGAGAAACCGCAATCAGGCAGTGTTGGCAGCGTCTAGGAACCACGGTAAGGCAGCCCTCCCTTTTGGTTTGTGAGCCAGTGATCCCTAAGCAGTGACCCTTTCGGATACCCCAACTGTGGCATCGTCGGACGGCAGAAGTTAGACTGATAGGCCTTGGCCAAACTCTAATAAGGACGACCGCTAGTTGGGTGATTGGCCAACTCACGCCCAATACTGCTAACGCGCTGAGCATCCGCTCTAATGTAGGCCTTCTTGCAGGCCTTGGTGGCTCGGTTGTAGGCTTCCTTGAGGGAACTGGTATTGAGATCCTTCGTGGCGCGACCCCAGATCTAAGCGCGATACGCCGCGTGTTTGTCACCGACAGCATCAGCGCATGCACGATTGAACCAAGAGCGTCCACGGCCCTTACTGGTAATCTCAGAGGAAGGAATATAGTATTCTATTCCAAGCCTGATCTCGTTAGCACTCGCTGAAGGATCTTTACCCTCAAAGCAGCGCTGCCTCTAAGGAATGGATGAGAAATTATCTCGTATACCATCCCAATCTGCCGGCGAAGAACGAGAAAGCTTGACCGTTGATGTGACAAGTGCGAATTATAATGTTGCCATTTTCTTAGTAGATAAATGAATTATTTAATTTGATTTTGCATTATGCCACCGAATTTCAGAATTCAGTAGTGGCGGCAAAATTTGAATAGCCTACTGGCAAATATGTAAATCCGCCACTGGTTATAGGTATAGGAAATTTTAACGTTTTTGGTAAGCTATTGTGAGAGCTGAGAAGTATACAGATAGGAGACCGAGATGCTCCTTGTATTATACCTTTAAAAACAGAATTTGGTGATCTGAAAAAGCCTATTTCTCATACGCATAGGGAAGCACGATAAACGACTCAGTAAAACAACATGTTTGTTTGCATTATGGAAATATGTATAATTAACAGATTATATTATTTAACTGATTCTATAACTCCGTAATACAGGATATATCACATCGACAGCTTCTTTGATTTCATTCATGGATTTGCCACCTGAAAATGTTAATAATAATTCAATTAATGGAGCAATTAAAAATACAGCTTTACTGATTTCTGAACTAATAATAAAATGTGTATTAATGGACAATTACCACAGTTTTGTTTTTTTTTATTTCAATGAATGGCGAGACGAGCAAGCCGTTCGCCTGATGGTAAGCGCTCGCCATCCTGAGACATAAGATGTTAAGTCTCAATATGTCCAGTAGTTACTCTGGCTACAATGTCCTTCAATCCGAAACACAACAGTGCATTTACACTGCTGTTTCACGGGAGAAACAGACATTGCGGTGGTACCTACCCAGATGATCTCTCACATATGAGAGACCTACCACCAGTAAAATTTTAATAGTAAATGAAAACATAGGGAGGATACCTGCATACCATCAAAATCTTAATAAGATATAATTAAATTAATATTTTCTACAGTGTGTTAAGTCCGCCAACCCGCACTAGGCCTCGGTAGTCTTTAGCCTAACGCCCCATAATAGAACTCCCGGTCGTATGTCACGTACTCAATACTGTGCGATTGCGGATTGAGTAAATAGAGTAATAAAGTAATGAATTGTGTACACACCTGTTATAACCAATTTTCCATTAACAAAAATTAATAAGACTACTCTAGGCCGAACCATCCTATATACTAGGCCTGGGAATAGTTCCGGTTCGTAGTTTGTGAACTGACCATGTGCTTGCTGAAGGGCCTCTAATCTAATGGGAAATCTCAAATCGGCAGATGCAATAAAGTTTTGAATTTTGAAGTCTAAAAATTGTACCTGCAATAAGAAATTTAAATGAATAGTACTAAATATAACAGAGAAAATCAACATAGAAATGTATTGCAAACATACAGGAAATCCAAGTTTCTGAATGATTCTAGCAAATTTTCTAGCAGCTAAATAAGAATCATGTTCATTTCTTGTGCCTGTGCAAACAACTTTTCCAGATCTGTGAACAAAAGCGGTACAATGTAAATTTGATGCGGAATTTCCAATAATTTCTCTAGATGATGTACTGCAAAGAGAATATAAATCACTACGTTATGTCAATCACTATGTCATGTCATAAAAATAAATTAGTTTAAAATAAAATAACCCTACAAAAAAATATAAATCCTTTGTATAACTTGGCAAAAAAGAACACGATCCCGTTACAATTGGCATTAAAGAAAAATTATGGTAACATTATTAAAAATGTCATTGTGTTTGTTGAATAATTTTAAACGCATGTATTTGTATATATTTTTGTACAATTTTTGTTTGTTTTGTGATATAAAATAATCAAAGAGCCTATTATTAACAATCAATAAAAATAACATGTAGGTATATATCTAAACCTTTTCCGTCGCAGTATATCGGGTTGCCATATGAATATTAAATGCGATCTTAGCGCCCTCATTAAAAACGGCATATTTTTTGCCAAGCTATATTCTGAATGGTTACATCAAATATCATAAAAAAAACCTTCACAGGTACGAGGGGAGTTCAAAATATTCTCGGTATTGGAGCTTTTTTGTTAGTAATGAGGGTTGTTTTGAATATGGTTATTTTATGACATTATCTAAGGTGATAACCAGAAAATTTGGTCGATATACGTAAAACGTCTGACGCGAAAATGTCGACGGAAATCGAGCACCGCTCTATTGTTAAATTCCTTACGGAACAAGGAAATACTAAAAACAACATCTACAAACTGATGGCCATTTACCTGAATTTCGCTCCTTCCTTGTCTACTACTCAAAAGTGGTCAAGTGAATTTATAAGGGGTAGGGAAAGCATTGAAAATGATCCTCGATCAGATTGACCTGTTTCGTCTACCACTGACGGAAATGATCAAAATGTTGAGATAGTTGTATTGAAGATTTACAAATAAAAATTAATTCATTAGAGTACATAACCAAGCTATCCTTTGATACCATATATTCTACACTGTATAATTTTATGAACCTCTCAGAAGGCAGTGCAAGATGGGTGCCACGAATGCTCACACCATCGCACTAACAAGTGCGAATTGAATGTTGTAAAGAGTTTTTGGAGCTTTGCGGTGAAAATTCTAAGTGTTTTCAGTCACATTGTTACTGGAGATGAAACCTGGGGCCCTACTATATAAATCCGAAACGAAGTTCGAAACTTCGGACGATCGAAATTTATATACAATATGAATTTATCTACTCTGTAAAAGTTCGTATTTGTGTAACGTACATCCTAACTATAAGTCTATGGTTACGACTATAAGTCAATAACGACCATAAGTATATGTAGATACATTCGTATCGTATATGAACTTCGATCATCCGAAGTTTCGAACTTCGTTTCGTTGAATATAGTAGGGCCCCTGGGTTCATCGCTATGACCTGGAAGCAAACAGTAGTCAATGCAGTGGATTAAAAAGGGTACAGCACCTCCAAAGAAGTTCAAAGTCACGCAATCGATTGAAAAGATCACGGCCACAGTATTCTTGGACTCTAAAGGTATGTTGCTTACAGAGCATTCACAAAAAGGCCAAAATATAACGACTGAAGCTTACGCAACCGCTATGCTTTATTTGAAGGAAGCAATTCGAGAATAAAGTCGGTTTTACGGGCGAAGATTTTACGTGACAACGTCTTTTTCTCGGTAGAATATTTATTGATATGAATATAATTAAATTGCACAATAGGAACAAGGAATTGAATGAAAATAAGAATTGCACAAATTTTAACTATAGAAATATATTTTGTTTACTAAAACACTATCAACATTTATCAATAGTATGACATAACCTATAAACTCAGTTTCTCAACTTTTGTGTCAATCTAACAATTAATCAATCAATCATAGTTTACGATAATGAAATATCAGTGTACAATTATTTACCTTTATTGTTGTAGTTGTTGTAAATGATAAATGACGAATCTAAGCACTCCATATTTTCACTACAGACACAGCTGACGATACTTTAACCACACGTGTGAACTTGTATTGTGACGCTTTCTTGTTTTTCCAACGCCAAGAACGTTCGAGAAAGACAAAGACAGAGACACAAGCATGCGCCGATTCAATGCGCCTAATTCTCTAGTGCTGCGCGCGCGGCAGACCGATCATAGTTGAGTGGGAGAGAGACGCAAGGCATTCGGCGGGCCTCTCTCTCGTTCGGTGACTCATCGTAACGTTACCGGGCGTTACACTTTTTCATAAGTGACTCCCAGCCGCAACCTAATTTAAGACGTTGTCACGTCAAAAAGAGGCGAAGAAAAAGGACTGCGGATGACTTGCTCCTTCACGACAACGTGCTGGAAAATCGGCGCGCGTTGCGGAAGTTGTTATACAGGAGTGTGGTATCGAAGATATCAGTCATCCACCTTACAGCCTAAGCCTGGAATCTAGTGACTATTTATTGTTTCCTTATTTGAAAAAATAGTTTCGTGTAAAGCGATTTTCAAACGATGAAGAGCTCAAGGCGGCTATAATAGAAATAGGGTGGGTATCTACACTAATATTATAAAGAGGAAAACTTTGTTTGTTTGTTTGGTTGTAATGAATAGGCTCAAAAACTACTGGACCGATTTTAAAAATTCTTTCACCATTCGAAAGCTACATTATCCACGAGTAACATAGATTATATTTTATTTTGGAAAAAAATAGGGTTCCGTAAGATATTTGGATTTTTCGGACACAAACTGAAAAAAAATCAACCAAAGAAGTTACTTATTTTGCGTACGCTGCCTAAACTACAAAAGATAGAACCATAAAATGTTATAATTAAGGGGATACCTCGAAAAATTTGGCTTTTTTAAAATACATATCCTACATATCATAAATTACTAAGATTAGGTAGTCCATTTTCAGATATGTTTTAATTGATGATATAATTACCAACTTTATGAAAAAAAATACATGATTACGCCACTTTGCCTTAACAAAAATACAGTCCAAAGTAGCAGTTGTTAAGTTTTTTAAGAACTCAGAACTCCTAACTTACCCCGTGTAGAAACTCAAGATTAATTTGACATAAACATATTTTCAAATATTAGTTTTTCGCGAGAAAAAAACAAGAAAAAAGTAAATAGTACGATGACAATAAAATAAAATATGATTTGGCGCTTATGTTGTTTTATTTCGAGAAGCGCATGGGCCATCCTATCCCATTCTTGTAGGTTACGGCCATATAAGCTATCTCATTGGGGGCGTTCCCGTCAGACGGCCGCGGGCCTTGGTAGACGACGGATTTGCGCTCGATGTTGCAAAATTCTAGCCCGCCGATTATTTTTTACGTAATTTCAAATTTACGTAAATCTTATTATTTTAGGTGGTACTCTTTTGTGTTTGTACATTTTATTTTTTTGTACATATATTTAAAAAATAAATAGCAGTATATATTCATTTTTAACTACCTAAGTTACCAAAATAAAAGAGAAAGGTCATTGACTTACGTATAAGCGCTCAATGAAATTAGTCGAAGGGAGCGTAAAATTTTATACATTTTTGCCTCATAATATAATTACGACGCTGAAGTCTCGGGTTCGAAACCGGGTCATTTTAATTTTTGCTTTTTGTTATTTATCCGAATTGTTCCTAATCGATATTTGAAAGAACCATCATTCCGAAAAAATGAAAATATTCTCAGAAAAAAGAATATTCGATCCGCATTTTGATTGATTTTTTTGTTAATATTCGGGTGAAATTTTATACATTTTTGCCTCATAATATGATTACGACGCTGAAGTCTTGGGTTCGAGTCCGGGTCATTTTAATTTTTGTTTTTTTGTTATTTATCCGAAGGGTTCCAAATCGATATTTGACTGGTAGACTGCCTCAGTGGCGTAGTTGTACTAAGGTACGGTTACAAAGGTGAGGTCTTGGGTTCGAATCCCGGGTAGGGCAAAGTGATATTGGATTTTTCTATTCATTATCAACCCAGAGTCAGGAATTTGTGCCCGATATGGCGATAGGTTCGCCACCTATCACATCGTGGGACGGAACATACATGGCGAAATGTGGGTCTTGGCACCTCTGCCTACCCCTTCTGGGAAAAAGGCGTGAGTTTATGTATGTATGTATGTAGATCCACGGCATACGAGAAATATGAAAATAAGGGATCCAACGTAATCCCTATGATATGGACATTGCGATCATTGTCATCGAATTAATTCGGTTAAAATAAATTCGTTCCTCGTTGTGTTGTTCTTTCAGTATATTATCATTATTTTTCATCAAAAATATTTTAATCTGATATCGCAATATTTCTTGTTGCTAGCTCCTATAACATGAAGGCTACGCGATATTCCCACCAAGGTCGCACCAACTTTTATAATCAATTGAATTTACTTATAACTTTTAATCGGGTTTTGCCCAATAAATATATTAATAGTGAATTAAATAGAAAAATCTTTTTACCATATTATTCCGTTTCACTAAATTCAAAGTCAGAACTGAAAATTATGGTGGCCATTTTGAACTTTTTTGCTTTTGATTCGATTGATATCTAAATCGATATCTAATGGTTCCTTCATTTGAATGAGTAAGTCAGAATTGATAGTTGAGGCCGCCATTTTGAACCGTTTTGTTATTAATCTGATTGGTCTCTAAATCAATATCTATCCGAAGTACCCTTTCTTCGAATAACCTACATTCGGAGTCCGAACCGAAATTTATGGCCGCCATTTTGAACTTTTTTGTTATTCATCCGATTGATATATAAATCGATATCTGGGTTACCCTTTGCTCGATTAATCTAATGCTTGCTTGAATGCTTTTGATCCAATTGATTTCAACATCGATATCTTAGAGCAGAAAAAAAATGGCGGTCGCAATTTTCAATTCCGACCACCTATGGGGTTATCCATAAATTACGTCATACAAATTTCATGATTTTTTGCCCATGTAAAGAAACATGTAAAGTGTTGTATATGGTCATCATAATATTGTGATATTTTTCAAAATCATCCAGTATAATACCATTTTGCCGACGATATTGTAGTCTTGGCAGAATCGCTGGAAGACCTTAGCACTATGCTCGAAGACCTCAATCGAGTCTCCCAACAGGTGGGTCTTAAAATGAACATGGACAAAACGAAGATCATGTCGAATGTCCATGTTGTGCCCACTCCCATCGGTGTTGGGGGCTCGACTCTCGAAGTTGTTGACGAATATGTCTATTTAGGACAAGTGGTCCGGTTAGGCAGGTCCAACTTCGAGAGAGAGGTCAATCGTCGAATCCAACTCGGTTGGGCAGCGTTCGGGAAACTACGCGACGTCTTCTCGTCCAAAATACCTCAGTGCCTTAAATCGAAAGTCTTCGATAGTTGTGTGTTGCCAGTGATGACTTACGGCACCGAGACGTGGCCTCTCACTATGGGCCTTATTAGGAAGCTCAAAGTCACTCAACGAGCTATGGAGAGGGCTATGCTCGGGGTTTCCCTACGAGATCGAATCAGAAATGAGGAGATCCGTAGGAGAACTAAAGTAACCGACATAGCCCACCGGATTAGCAAGTTGAAGTGGCAATGGGCAGGGCACATAGCGCGGAGATCTGATGACCGATGGGGTCGGAAAGTGCTCGAATGGAGGCCGCGTAGCGGAAAGCGCAGCGTAGGACGTCCACCAACAAGATGGTCCGACGACCTGGTAAAGGTCGCGGGACGTCGCTGGACACAGGCTGCCTCCAACAGGTCTCTGTGGAAATCATTGGGGGAGGCCTATGTTCAGCAGTGGACTTCCTTTGGCTGATGGATGGATGGATGGATAATACCATTAGAAAAATAGTACCTTTCGGGAGCACCTCTATCAATAGACAGATGAAGACACTATCCCATCAAAAACATCCTGTAAAAAAATTCCAAGTCTCGCAGCTCAGGGTTTCTACCTCAAAAAATTGTGAGATGCTACATGCATATACCGATACCAAGTAGATTAATTTATTTAGTCCTTGCGTAAGGGACCTTCTGTATAAAATTATTACGTAAGCTATTATCATATAAATATTAAAAATTCTTTACGTTATAAATAAATGGATCGACTTGGCCATCGCATGAAACCATAATATACCGTACAATTCTTACATAATGCTGCTGGATGGCTGAATTTTTTTACAGGATGTTTTTGATGGGATGTCACGTCTTTTTTTAGAGTCCTAATTTTTTCCTTTTCGGTACTTTTTACTTCTAGAATATCACCAACATTTTTTCGTAAAGCCTCTGTCTTATGGTATTTTCTTATTTTTGTAGGTGTCAATTTATCACAATTATCACGGATTTGTTTATTAATATTCTTTCTTTCATGGTAATTGATATTTTGGAGCTATTTAGTCTATTTATTTGCAAGTTTTTCTTCGTTATGTCTTTCTAGAGGAAGTTGTACAGTTTCATGGGCTGAATACACTCTTTCCCTCTCAATACCCTCTCATGTTATGCCTTTTATATATAGACCAGCGGCCAGGCCCAGCTTCGCCCGGGTATAAATAGATTTCTGTACAAAATATGTACGTATTATTATTATACATATAAACCTTCCTACTCAGGCACGCTACTGCCGCCCCGGCCGGCCAGTACTGCCGCAAGCGTTACGTCCCGCAATTTTAAATCTGTAATATCTTCGAAAATATTCATTTAAATCTTGTGCTGTAAAGGACCAGATAGATCTATATTAAACCAACAATGTATTTAAGCTTTTTAATTGGATAAGGATTAATGCTGTATTTGTCGTAAAAAGTAAATGACAAAAAACTGTTATTGTGGGATATCCATAAGAGATAGACATATACCATCGCGGAGTTTTCTGTAGACATTTTCAATGTGTACAAATAATTACTACATTATTTTATCGGAAAAAATTGATAATTAACGACATCACATTAGAAACCTCAAATATAACAGTATGTCTCCACTATTTAATGGATGTTATTATACACGTAAACCTTTCTATTGAATCACTCTATCTACTTAAAAAAACCGCATCAAAATCTGTTGTGTAGTTTTAAAGATTTAAGCACACAAGGGGACATAGGGACAGAGAAAGCGACTTTGTTTTATACTATGTAGTGATACCTATCTAGAACTATTATTCCATTATATACGGGTACAATTATTCATTAACTGCAAATGTAACTTTGTAATCCTATACATTTATATGGAATTACAAAGTTATTCACGCAGTTGGTGTATCTAGAACACTAGGCAGAAATTACGAAATGTTTAAATTTTTCCCTACTTAAGACAATAAACACTAATTATATTCTAAATTTGAAGGTTCTATGTCTGCTAGAATTGCCCAAGACTTTTGATGATCGGTCAGTCAGTTAGTGAGTGACAAAATTAAGAAAATGGTTTCTTAGATTTACGCGAATGTTTCACATTGAAATAAAACTATAATTTACGGATTTTATCGCGAATTTAGTTTAATTTTTTACATTTTTAACTTCCCGACGTTTCGATTACTTTACAGCTTTCGTGGTCACGGGGCGGACTGAGGTATTAGACGTCTGCTCTGTGACTGCTACAATTTAACTACCCTTATTTTACAATTATTAATTTTAAAAAATAATTTTAAATATCTAGTCTGTGTTTGCGATCCGATCTACGCAGAAGGAGCTCACTGTGTCTTGAGGTCTGGCAGTTGGTCTTTTGGGTTCCGATTTAATTAAATGTAGTATTGGATCCCATGCTTGTACAAGCTTCAAGCCATCTTCTCTATTGAAATTTGGATGTTTTTTAATTTCAATAGCCTCGCGAAACATCCTGGGCAGGAAACGGTGTTCTTTAGCGAGGACTTGGGGCTGGTCAAAGCGGAGGTAATGGAGGTAATAACGTCGGGAAGTTAAAAATGTAAAAAATTAAACTAAATTCGCGATAAAATCCGTAAATAATAGTTTTATTTCAAAATTAAGAAAGTTTGACTAGTTACAATTCTTAAACTAGTGGTTCAAATTGAATGAAATTTTAAATATACATACCGTGTTTACACAATGCCTGCTTAGTAACTGAAAATTCAGGTTTCTTGCTTTAACCACAACGAAGTTATGGGGGGTTTAAAATGATCTGAATTGCTTCGAGAAAAGGATGGTACCACTGTGCCACTTTTTAGCTCGACTTGGTGGGGGCACTGCCGTGCCCCCAGATTTAGAGTATTTTTTTAACGAATATATTTTATATGTCACTGAAAGAATATATCTATACTAATATTATAAAGCTGCAGAGTTTGTTTGTATGTTTGTTTGAACGCGCTAATCTCTGGAACTACTGGTCCGATTTGAATGATTCTTTCAGTGTTGGGTAGTCCATTTATCGAGGAAGGCTATAAGCTATATATCATCACGCTATGATCAATAGGAGGAAAGCAGTAGTGACAGTTCTAGCAAATACGAGGAAATTTTGTTCGTTTTTCTTGGTCCGATTGGTCGATAATCTAAACTGATAGTCAGAATTAAACATTTTGACCGCCATTTTAAAACGTGTATGCACCCGGGCGGAGCCGGGCCCAATCGCTAGTATTACTATAAAATTAATATTTACAATGCTTTTCATATAACGAAAGCAAAATAATTGTAATTTCGCCGAAAAAATTTTCTAGCGTAAATAAAAGAAACATTGTTAAACAAAAATGATCCCTATTTGGTTGTAAAGAAGGTTCAAACTGGAACGGGCGGGTGTGATCGCCGTCATTCTCGCGCCAAGCGCATAGCAGTGATATAAGAGCGTGAGCGCCGGTGTGACCGCACAGTTCGAAAATCAATAATAATTATTTTATGTGGAATTTAAACAATAATCTAATGTAATTACTTATCGTTTCCGCTCTGTGTACATACTTCAGGAATACCTAGTCAGTTTAGTTTGGTTGTTATTACAAAATTCAAATTTATTTCACACATTTTTGTTAATTTTACAGTTGTATCGTAAGTTAAAAATCACAAAACAGCAGAACTAAGAATGACGTTGTTTTATAGGCGAAAGTCAGTGGTCAAATAACAGGTCAAATGAAGTAGAAACAAATAAATCATCGCTAGGCGCAATGCCTTTGGCGGCATTTATCAAAGGGCGCCTAGGCGATTAGCGCTTCACACTAGTAGAGTGAGTGACCGGCAAAACAATTGGTATCTTGTATTTATACAGATATTATTGTAAATGTTTTTGAGGTTTTCGTAAAGTAATAGTTTTGTGAATAGTTTAAAGTTCGTGTTTTAACACTTAGATTGTAATAGATTTTTTTTTATCAATACAAATAATATGATAAACAATATATAGGCACATTATCAGAATCATACGGATTATAAATATACATAGGTCTACATTAATTCGTTATTACTAATATTAATAATACCAGTAGATAATATTTAATCGGGGAATGTGCTCCAGTAGCGCAGTGCCGCGACGTGATGCGGCAACTTTCGTAAACCACGCCCCAAAACGCTGCGAATATTTTTCGAGGTAGGCTCTTAATTGTAGATCTTATAAATATCTACAAAAAACTCCGCGACACACTATACCTATAGTCTGGCAAGAAAGTGTAGAAAAAAATAGGGGCGCCACTGTGCTTTTATATGGCATCCCTGTATAGTTGCGTTTCCTAGTTTTGATACTAATATATATTATATATTTTTCATTCAAATTAAAAATTGAAATCTGTTTATAATGACATCGAAGATTAGTAGAAAGATTTCGAAAAAATAATATCGTCGTAGACATCGAGAATGGTTGGTCTCACATTACTTAGATGTTCTGTATCAGCCCATATACGTCCCACTGCAGGGCACGGGCCTCCTCTACAATCGACACTACGATTGAGAGTGGTTAGACCATATAGTCCACCACGCTGGCCTAGTGCGGGTTGGTGGACTTACATACCACAGATATTTTTTTTTAAATCGCTATAGTATGCAGGTTTCCTCACGATGTTTTCCTTCATCGTTTTAGTGCGTGGTGACTGACTATCAATACACACCTGACTCCGAAAAGTCAGAGGTGTGCCCTGGGATTCGAACCTGCGACCACCGTGAACATGTTGGCAGTCGCGTCCAGTCCGTTTACCAACAGGCCACCACGCACTTCACTTAGATGTTAAACAGTGAAATATTTATAAGTGCCTACCATGTTAATATACAATTGTATTATTGTTATTAGAAACTACAACAGATTTTGTGGTCTCACAAACACCCAGAACTGAAGCAAATACAGTCGACTCTCGTTAATTTGAAACTCGAGGGACTCTTAAAATATTACAAATTATCGAGTGTTTGAAATATCAAATGGTTCGAAATTTACGAGAGACACTATAAAACTTTGAATTATTAAGTATTGATCAACTGTTATTCAATAAATAGCAATCGTCAAACATTTATTCTCTTTCTCTCTGTACAACTTTGAATTGTTGAGTGTTGGAAGTCGTTGAGTTCGAATTAATGCTTCGTTTTGTTATATAGCCATGATTCTTTAGTTCGAATTACCAAGTGAATAAAAATGTATTGATTTAGGTGAACTCGTGATAACTTTGAATTATAGAGATATTCGAATTTTGAAGGTTTGAATTAATGAGAGTCGACTGTCTTTGTGAGTCACAAAAACATTTCGCTTGGTTAACCAATTAATTTAAAGGGAATTTTCATATTTATAGTCATAATTTAAATAAAAGATATATTTTGTATACTATACAATCATTTTATAAAATCTAATCTAAGTCACTTTCTTCTAAATACTCTATTTCAGTATAATCATTACACATTTCTTGAACTGGATTTCTTTTCTCAACTCCTCAGGTAAATTTCTATTCTCAATAATTGTTTTTAAATAAACTCTACGCTTTGCAGCAATATTCGATTTTTCCACCAAAACTTTCCTTTCCGACTGGATTTTTTTTGTATTTGAAACCCAGAGCAATCAGTAATTTTCGTAAATATTCACGACTTCCGGTAAAATTTAAATCATCTCTTAATACCGGAAGAAGGTTACGCAACGTCAGTACCTGAAAATGAATACTCTGATTATAACAAATATAAAAAATACTATTGAATTTTAATATTAATTAAATAATTAAGTAAAATTTAATTGAATATGCATGACAGTACCTGTTTTCTCACGGAGTAGAATAATTGAACTTTCTGCCTAATAGCACAAATGTCAGAGTTGTCAATTTCTTTTTTGGGACGTCCTTTTTTGTTATATTCTTCCCTGGTGAAGAAAATACGTAGTGTAGGTATTTCACTTTGGTCTCCTTCCCTTACTGCTCTTCGTATGGTGCTTATTGATTTACCTGTATGATATTATTCATGTTAGATTTTTAATTTATATTACATTTTTTATGTTTAAATTATTACTTTGGTATTTTATAGTTTACAAAATATAATGAGTATTCGACGAAAGTGGTCAATTATAACCGTTTAATATTTTTCCATCTTTCGTTATTATGTCAATGTTGTTTAAAAACCAAGTACATATATCGCAAGCTTAGAGTATTTATATATAGAGGGAGCGCTGTCATACATTCGCGATTTGAAAAACGTAGATATTTTCTTGTTCGTAATGTTGGTAGCGCACCTATATTAGTAAAAATTGAATTAATTATTTAGCAATAAATTTCTATAAATTCCTTTATTAGCCGAAATTATATTTAGCTATTATTCTTTTAAAACGAGTTTGAGTGGAATGAAATAGACCTAAACTATTTATTTTTATTTATTTTTTTCAAATAATTTATGTATATTACACAACCTGTTCCAATATTAGCCAATAGGAGGGCAGAAAAAGGTGGCCCGGCACCACCATTTTTATCTACGTTTTTAAAGTACCAGCGCTCCCTCTATATATATATATATATATATACTCTAAGATCGCAAGTATCAAAATGGTTTACGAAAGCTATAAATTACTAATGTCATAACAAACATAAATATAACCTATGCACTCGAAAAGAAAAGTTCAAAACATCACTGAATCTTTTATAAAACCGATAAAAATAATTATATTTTCATGACTATACATAACATTCAGTTAAATATTGCAAAATAAACTTCTACATACCAGTCATTTCCGCGGTTCTTTGATATATTATATTGTTGAGATCTGAGAGAATGGTTCTTGCGTTTTGGTCCACGAGACACCGCCGATAAACATTGTAAATAATACCTCTGGCAGAACTCCGAATAGGCTTATTTATTTTGAATACCTTCAACTTAATTTGAATCGCTTATTTGATGGGAAACTTAATAATAACGAAAATATAAGCAACCAACCATGAACTATCACCGCCAAAACTGGCAGGTGTCAAAGTTTTTTAGTGTTATAAGATTACAATAAACATTAGTTCCGATTCTACACTTTCTTGTCAGACTATATCTATGTCGAGTGAGGCACAACAACCACATTTTTATTTAAAAATCTTGAATTTTTTTTTGGACTACATTTAAACGCGTTTATTTTACTCATGCTATTAATCCTTATCAAAATAAATTATTTCATCAATAAGTACAGTTTATGTTGATAATATTTGGTCTTTGAATGATTAAAATTGGACGTTTGGTTTTGAAGTTGTGGTGAAATTAAAATATTACGATTTCTGCTGCACAAAAATTTCATAAGGCAATCTTTATATGTACATGTATATGGAGAGACGGGATATAATAGAGTGGAAGGTACGGGAGAAGGCTGGGATAGCTGACAGATTTGATAGGACGAAATTTAAATGCACGTTATAAGACGGGATGGATAATATTTTATAAATTGACATTTTGCCGTTGACAGGTGGATGTGCAAGTAATAAATGATAAATTTTCAGAGATTAATAAAAGTTATTTTTCAGAGGGTATTAAAAAGAGAATTTCGCGTTCTAATACGTGTATTGAGATTCCAGGGGACTATATAAAAATATGTAATTATTTCAGATTTTTGTGCCTTTCTTTCATATTCATACGTACACACTAAGAATACTTTGAACTCCCCTCGTGCAGTGTGTCTCAAAACTCAATTAAAGTACCACAACAACATAGACTAAAGTATAATAACAACAATAAATATCATAATGAAGAGGCGTAACACTGATAGGTCTGTAGTTATAAAATTTGTGCAAAATTCTAAAAATTACACACTCATTTTTAAGTTAAGGAAAATAACCATAATATGGTACAAACCTGAAGACCAAAGCTGTTGCACGTGGCTCCAATATTTTCATTACAACTCCATTAAATCTTGCGGGGTTATATTCTGAAAATCTTGTTCTACAGTAAATGTCTAATAATTTTAATTCACACCCTAAATTAACAGTCGCCACACAATTTCTGAAAACAAAAATACCATTAAAAAATAAATATAATAGACGTCATCCTCGAATACGCCCGCCGACGTGAAGAGTAATTTGAACGTCTGTTGCAGGTATTGGTAATTAGAGGAGCGTGTTTAAACCATGGACGTAGTATATAAACAGGACTGCGCACTGTCATCGGAAAAACGAGCCGAGCGAGAGGTGTAGGACGGTAGGGTTGTGTCCCGTTCCTATAGGGTGACCATAAGTTTTGGGAAATACAGGAATTTTAATCAAATTGGCTAATATGGTAAATATTTCAGTTGTAATACGTCGAATGAAGCATTTTGTTTTTGAGGTAACAAACGTGATATTGTCAAAATATGTTCCACCATTAGGACCTAGCAAAAAAGTTCAAAATCATAGTTTTATACGTATACTTCTTATAGGTGAAATGAAAAATGAAAATAATAATAATAAGCCTTTATTAACAGCAAAATACAGTTAACAATCTTCTCGTCTGTTCACAAAGTGCGTATGTTGTGTATTATCAGTGCCATTCGTCAGGGTGTGGTAGCCGGGGTCAACACAGAGATTCTTACCACCATCTGTCCCGCCATTACCGTGGCCGCTACCATAACCAGGAATAGCGGGGCTGCCGGGGACAGGAGTCCTGATCCTGGTTTTAGCAACTATTAGGCTTTTTTATTTTTTATGCCAATACTCACCACGCTTGGCAAACGGATTCGAGAGCGCAGGAGGGTACTCGCGTTGTTGACGCTGCTGTCCGTCTTCAACCGGGGAAAGTTTGCGGCTAGAAGATGTTATTGGATAGGAAAGTATGGAATGTAGAGATGGATACTACAGCCATGAAGGGGAAAGTTGGTAGTAATAGCAGTAGCTCAGGGGGCCGAGATCGCATACCCCGCAATGACCACTAGATAGGAGCTTCCCTGGCCTACTTCGTACCAGATACATGTTATTATTCATACCAACTCTTGTAATAACTAAAATCAACGTACCGTCTATCTCATCCCTAACGAATATCCCTATTTTAATCGAATCATTAACAATAAAGTTAAAAATTGCGGCGATAATTATCAATTCTGACTCTAAATTTCAATTTTTCGTGTAAATGTGTGAACCACCCGTTCAGATATCAATTTTTAGACCACCGGATCAATAAAGAAATGAAATGAAATCCCAAAATGCTATTTTTCTAATATTATTCACGCCATTATTTTCACTACCTTTCAACCCTTATTATAACCCCTTTATGGTTTAACTTTAAGAAAACGAAGTGTGCAGTTATTTTTGTTACAAAATAAGTAAAAAGTTTGACATCTGTAACTTCAACAGTTTAGATTTTTCCATGCGTACTGCGTATCCCCTTGTTCAACCCCTTCAAGCGTTGTCTACATAACAAGCGGGAACCTTTTGCCCTTACCCAAGGTCTAATTTATCTCTGTATCAAATTCTATCAAAATTGGTTCAGTGGCTTAGGCGTGAAAAAATAGCAGTTAGTGTAATACGTCCGTGCCGAAATTTTACATCACTCAGTAAATAAAAACTATCGCAAGAAATAATTTTTTTTTAATTATACTTAATTCATGATCAATTGTATTAGAAAAACTTTTAACGTGTTTATTTTCACTTAAAACATAGTATGTAGTAGATGCAAATTAATGTGTATAAATTAAACATTACTTTAATTATAAAATTTTAACGAAAAAAGAACTGCTTTTAATATTCAAGCAGATTAAAAGTTATTCAATAATTCATCTGAACTTTGAATTGTCGATCAAAAAAGTTCTAAGGCGGGTTTTATTATGGTCACGCTAGCAAATAAGAAGGGATAGAAACCTCTCATACTGTCTCATTTGGTTTCGGCCTTCCTCCATGTCATTTACCATAGTAAATTAAACCTTATGCTACATGCACATGTCTTATTTCAGGATGACACCATTTTCTTCGTGCGCAATCCTGTTTTTATATTTCATCCATGGTTTAAACAGTTGCTACAAACATCACGTAATGAATAGACGAGCCCAGTAGTGCGATTCACGTAATAAAATAAGTTCAGCTGTAGTGCAGTTGCGGTTAAGTTTCGATCAAAACAGCCCTTTTCGTATTCTCGAAATACGCTCGCGTCAAGTTCGCGTCACGCAAACGTTTTAGCGTATTCTACTGCTGCGCGTAAATGTCAATGTCAAACAAATTTCATACGTCTGACGTACAGTTGACGCGCAGCTCACGCGCAGTTCACGAGAATACCATTTTGTACCAAAACGTAAACTTAAGAGGACGGTAGACGCCGATGACCTTGCTCGAACGGGCGGCACCAAATCTCATGCACCGGCGCACGCCGGCTCACGACGTGCGAGCGAGCGCGCTGCTTTATACCTATTCATTCATTATTTCGCTGCGGACAAAACGATATATTCGTAGTGTTATTTCACTCGATGTTCCCATCAAGTACAGTTAGGAGCGGTTGACCGTAGTGTATGATTAATTCACTTACAAACGTCACAGCTATCGTGGCAGAATTGCTCGAACGCTGACTGTTAAAAGAGAAGACGCGGGTTCGGTCCCCGCACTTGTAGTTCAATTTTTGTGTTTACTTATTTCGTCTATCTATACCAATATTACATTTTAGATTTTTAATATTTTTATTTTTGTTTTTCTTTTGTAATATTATAAAGAGGATAGATCTATCATATCTATTGGATTTTTATTTACAATGAAACTCAAAAATTACTGGACCAATTTAAAAAATTATTTCGATTTTCTAATGGTAATTATCCGGGATTAACAGAAGCTACATATTTACCTGAAGAGGTTGAAATAAGGGTTTAATAGGAAAATAAAAATATTTAAAAAAAATTATCTCGAATGGTTTTTATTTTTCATTTCAACCCTTATTTCAACTCCTTTAGCCAAACATACAGCCAATGTTACTCCATGATAATGTTGGATTCGAATGGTGAAAGAATTTTAAGATTAAGTCGGTCGGTTAAGTAATTTTTGGGTTTATTCATAATAAACAAAAATCGAAATATTCAAAAATCTATAATACAAAAATGTAAAAATACACATGTTACAAAAATGCAAAAAATGATATGTTTCTTTTATAAAATACTAGCGGCCCAGCCCGGCTTCGCCTGGGTGCAAATATAGATTCCAGTCCATATTTTATTTCAAATCAACATGACAGCCGTTGCCTAAACTGCTTATCCAATTCCAATCTCATCCTGTACCTATTCTTCTGACCCATTTTATCCACCTTATATTCTATTCTATCCCATCTCTCCAGATTTAAATCATTATTTTGCTACGGAGATATTATAACACTGTTACTACTCCGACTACATTCATTGAAATCAATTAAAAGATACCATACCTGACCCGACCACGCTAAGCTATGGCTTAGTTATTATATGATTAATATTATATTGAATTATTTAGCATAGCAAAAAAGCCCGACCCCCCTTTGCCTGGATGCAGATATTTTTTTATTTTACTTCAAACCAAATACATGTTATTTTTCGTATAAGCTCTTGTATACCTAAACATGACATAGCTATCGTACTGTCCTGCTCAATTCCGTCCCATCCCGTCTATTCCCCGTCACTTCCCGATACGTCCCGTCCTTTCTCTTCATTATCCATCCCGTCTTATACCGTGCATTTACATTTCGTCCTATCAAATCTGTCAGCTAACCCAGTCATCTCCCGTACGTCCCACTCTATTTTATCCCGTTTCTCCATAGCCAAATAGTGTTCCTTATAATTTTTTGACATTAAACACTTTTAAAGCGATTTTGATTATCCATGCAATATTCCATCCCTTATTTCACCACCACTATGCTGTTTTTTCCATAAATATTACGCCATTACTTTTGTTAGTAATAAAGAAATGAAATATTAATTTTCATACAAATAACTTCAGTGGTTTCGATTTTCTTCGACATAACATTTCAGAATGTATAATATTTCTATCAGTGAATTTTAGCGAAGGAAAAGACACTGTAAAATTCGTGATGAAAGTAAACATAATAACACATAACACACACACACACACACAAACACAAACGTACACTATTAGCACTTTCTCACACTGACACCCACAATGAATGTAATTACAATTATATTTAACTGGTTTCTCAAGACACAGGCAACGCCTAATTTGAAAACCCCTGCAATATTCTCCATATGTAAAATTGTTATTTTAATAAAGATTTTTCATTTTCAAGTGATATTCTATCTTGAAAAGAAGTAAATCTTCTTACGTGTGAATAGTATTTATTTAATTGTCCTATATTTATTTAACTTCATAATGTATTCTCTTTTGGTTACACAAAATTAATTTCTGAACGCATGCATTAATATTTGACAACCAATTTAAATGTCAATCCATTTTCATTAATGTCATTAATTTACATCTTTAAAATCTAAAATACGCCATTAATCGAATATTGTGGATATATGTTGTCGATTCGAAACCTTTATTTAAATACGTTCTTTAATTTGAGAGAAGAGTTTACCGTATCGACGGGATGAACATTAAATGTTTGACAGTTACGAACCCATGAACATTTTGTATGAGAAAATGTTAATAAGCTAATAGAAACTCGGGAAACCGGGAACGTGAGAAAAAGTATCCTATGTCCTTTTCCTGGTTCTAAACTACCTCCCCACCAATTTTCAGCCAAGTCAGTTCAGCCGTTCTTGAGTTATAAGTGGTGTAACTAACACGACTTTCTTTTATATATATAGATTATAGGTTAGACATATAGATGAATTTATAAACAAAAACAATTGTATCGATGCGGAGATCGAACCTGCGGCCACATCCATCATCAAGCGAGCGGTCAATCCTTCGGGACAACAATACTTACTTCCCGGTGACCAAATTACCGGTAACTATCTATTATATTAGTGCCTATTTTGGTGTTTAAATGTTACCTACTATTTCAAATATGATCGGAACATAACAATTCATTTATTTATATGTTGGGTAGGTCTCTCATAAGTTGCATGAAATTCAATTGAAATATTAAAACATCGCACGATACTTATATTTTGCTATGTAGGTACAATATTATGATCGTTAACTTTAACAAAATAAATCTACTATTATAGTACAGTTACTTTCTACTAAGAGCATAAATAATAATTTTATAAAATATGGTAGAAGATATTTTTCAAAAAAATATCTTCAATGATTTTTATTGTCCATTTTAACTCTTGTCAACCCCTTTAGGCAAATATACAGCCTATGTTACCCAGGATAATGTTGGAATCGAATGGTGAAAGAATTTTAAGATCGGTTGAGTAATTTTTGGTTTATTCATAATAAACAAAAATCGTAATATTCAAAAATCTAAAATACAAAAATGTAAAATATAAATGTTACAAAAATGCAAGAAATAAAATGTTTCCTATATAAAATATTGGGTTAGATAGTAGATAGATGAATTTATAAATAAAAACATTTGTTTCGATGCGGGATCGAACCCGCGGCCACACGTTTTTATTTGGCATCCAAGCAACAGCGCCACAGTTGCAGTGACGTAGTATAGTGATTTACTACGGTTAGACCGGCCGTAACCGTTCTCAATGAATGTGTCGAGCGAAATAGCAATATTAAATTTACGTTGATATTGCGAAGACAAGCGACATAGGTCCGTTTAGCACGGCGCGGCGGTTCGTCCCGCACTGATTTTTTGGGCGACAGCGGGGACGTGCTCGCGATTTAGAGTATCGATAATGTGAAAAAATTCGTTAAAAATATATGAGACAGAAATTAGAAAAAATAAAAAGAAGGTCCCATCCGCCTTGCATTTCTTAATATCCTTATAATAATAAAATAATCCTAGTGGTCGTAGTTTAAGAGAAAAAAACGTTGTAAATGCGAAAATAGAGGTCACTTTGCAATTTTATTTCAAGTACTTTTAATACACTTTTAAGAATTCTGAAAAGAAGGGCCCATGCTCCATATAGTGTAGATCAACATATATTTTTTTGAAGACCTAATAATAAAGATCACCAAGAAAAAACGTTGTGAAAAAGGCCATTTCACATAGACCCCCCTCTTAATTGTAACCGCACCGCAACTTGATCGGCGCGTCAAAAAGTTACGTGAATCGCACTACAGGTAAATTTCCATACTCAGATCTAAATTTTGTTTCCAGGTCATCAATTTACAATAGTGGGAAATGTTAGTTATTACTAATATGCAAATACTCACTGCAATTTAATGCTGCTTTTGGCTTTATTGGTGGCTCCAGTGACAGGAGTGAGAGCCACCATGGAACTATGTGGGTTCACCGGTTGTGGTGTAAATGAGGCATGTGTTGGTGTCAGTGCAACTTCACCACTAATTTGTGAATTTGTTGACACATAATGGACTGGCTGTTGCTCATGGCCACTCTTGTGAACTTCATTGTTTATCTCCATAATCCCCGATGTTGATACAGAATTATTTGATGTTTCTATTGAGTCTTTACTTTCTATGTCCATCTTAGATGCATAAATTTTTCATTAATCTATATTTTGCTTATATATCCAATCTCAGGTACAAATTCTTGGATAATAAGTTACGAGATGAGCAAATTTGTTTTCATATATAATTTACATCCGCATTAGCTTAAAACTACACACCTGTAAAATGAACGGACGGAAAAGTGGCATAATCATTTCAGTATAAAATCGAATCACAGTCTTATGACTTCAATTGCTATGTGACCGGATTTAATGTTATCTACATTATTTATAAAGATCGAAATGGGCATCCATATATCAATTACTAATGTATATTTTAATATGCCAGAAATTAGTAAAAAAGTGGCACAAACTTTAGATAGATTAAATAGCATTTTTGAATAATAGGTATAAGTGATGTGCATTGTATTGGTATAATTTATGATTAAATATTCTGGATGTGGCTTTATTTTTTTTTATTTCTTTGAATGGAGAGATGAGCATTCCATTACCTGATACTGACTGCTCATGAACAGTAGCAAAACCAAACAACACCTTGTATTACAAAGCACTGCTTGGCATTCCACTGCACTTGCCATCCTGAGATATAGGATTTTAAGTATTAATATGTTCAGTTGTTAATTTGTCTACAACATTCATTAATCCGAAACACAATAGTGCATTTATACTGCTGTTTAGCAGTAGAAATACTCATTCCAGTAGTACCTATATAGTTGGTTAGCTTGTGGCTCACTTGCAAATCAGTATAAACATGGTCATGGTACGAAACAAAATGATCACCTAAACTAAATTTCATCCAAATCGAAACACTAATACAATGGACATGGCTGCTGGTCTTAACCATGAACCAAGGTTAGAAACTTAGTTGTCACATCTACAGACTATTGGGAACTAAGTATATACCAAAACAGTTTACGTATCTCACCTCCAAACTCAGACTCTCCAAATAGTAGGCAGACATAACGAATAATTTCTCAATTCAATTCATGTCTTTGCTGTATGCCTTCGTCCAAATCTCCAATCAAATGGGATCAGTCATAATTGTTTCTTTCCTCTAAAAATGTTCACTGTAGTGTTTCAGAGTCTCAACCTGTGGTCGCAACTCACAATCACTCAAACCACAAAACAATAAATTCAACGTAGACAGAAAACTGTCTAGTGTCTACTATGCGTTTCAAATAAGAATAGGAACGTCAATGACCTTTAGTTGTCAAACATCACACGAAAAGTATGGTTAGCAACAAAAAAAATATTTACGCATCAATTATATTTTTTTTCACATAGTCAAATTCTTGAACATATATTAACTAAATAAATTGAAACAATTACAAAATGTTATATGGACACCTAAACAAGAATGTTAAGTCATAAATAGCTTAAAAAAGTATATTTTTTAAATTTTTTATTTACTTCATATGCAATTATTCTCCAGAGAGTAACTATAACACGACATTATTCATTCATTAATTTTTTTACGAATTATTAAATATTAAAAATATTATTTTTATTCAACAAAAATATTATTTTATGAAATCTTATTTTGCTCACCCTACCTAAATTGTGCGATTTGACAGCTACTACGAACCAATATGGCGCAGGGTCAGTCCTATTCTTAGTTGAACCGCATAGTACGAAATTCAAGGTTGATTTCTCCGTCTACGACAAAAGCACTCAATTAGATATGGGTCGTTCGCGATTGAACGGGTCAAATAAACCAGCTCGCAAGAACCACTCGATCGATTCGATCTTTATGTACAATAAATCTCGTTCATTCGATCGATCGCGATAGGTAAGCTTCTTGGCGATAGGAGAATCGCGTCGGTTCAAACGAACCGAGAACGGAAAACCGAGAGCCGAGAGCCGAGAACCAAAACCCGTGAACAACGGTTCGCGAGCCGTTAACGTCCTGTGCAGGCCGGTTTAACTCGGGCATAAAAAGTAACCCAATTTTCTATCTCGCTTTCTCATATGTCGTTTTCGCCCCATCTCTTTCACTTTTATGAATGTGTGCGTGTGCCGGCGTGCGCCGTGGCCGCCATATTGCCGCCATTTTTTTCAACAGTCGATTGTTGTTTAGTTTGGATTTGCTTATTTTATTTTAATTGCATGTTATTTCATCTGTTTTGTAATCAGTAACGTAAATATTTAACAGTACAAACGTGATATAGTTTTGTTTGTGTAAATCGTATCTAAAAACTTGTGATTTACGTGATAATTATTAATTTTAGTTATGTGTTTTGTTCCCGAGTGCACAAACGAAAAAAACATAGAAATATCTGTGCAACCTTCACAAACAAAATATACAAACACTTTAATAAGTGAACAGCTATGTTGGCGGAGCAAGAAATACCATATTATTGAAAAACATAAATCTAACCTCATCTGACTTATTGAAGGTAATATATAATAATTTGTTATTCCGCTGTGACCCTATTTCTAGTTTAATCTGCTACAGGAATATAAGAAATAACAATAAGTTGAAATAAATACCTATTAAAATACAGATTTATTAGATCTCTGAACATGTGATAAGGTTAACTTTTTGTTAGTGTCTAGAGTAATGGATTAAGTAGCCTTACTCCTCTCATTCGTACTCTCGACTGTAGAAGAGGCTCATGTTCTGCAGTGGAAAGAATATGAGTCGACCCAGTACAGTACAGTGCAAGATTAAAGCTATTGTCAGTATAGGTATTTCCGAGTTCATAACATATTAATTGATAATTATTCAAAGTTTTATGATTACATGTATTTAAAGTCAGGAAAGCAGTCAACTTCAACAGATTGTGCCCTTATAATAATTATTTTTTAATTAATTGTTTTATAATTTCTAGGCTAGACTCGGGTCAAATTTCCAAGCAATTCGCAGGCAAATGGGTTCATCGTTGGAAGTACAAAGAAAGTCTCTACTGTGTCTGCAGGATCATTACACTGTAGGTTTATATGTTAATATTGGTGAAGATTAAATCACAACAGAAGTAGTTATGTATGTCCATTAATAATCTGTTTATAATATTTATACTTCTTGATATAATAATTAAAATTCTCATAAAAATGCATTTGCTAAAGATTTTTGTTATATTTTCAAATCCAGTGCAATGTAGTAGTTTATTAAAGTATATATGACAGACCTACATTGTACATACTATAATAGTAATAGCATTAACATGCTTTAAAATGACTATACTCCAAACATATTTTTTGTCTATTCCTTTAATATATTATAATAATGAATCAAAAAAGTTTTAGTATTTAGCTGTCATGCATTTAATGTATTCCATGATTTGACTAATTATTATTTGTTAATTGATAGCTTATTTTAATTATGTATGTCTTGTTTTTGCTTTTCAATTTCTCCAAAAGTAAGCCAAATAGTTTTCTTTGTTGTTTACTTTATATTAATTTTGTCTTGGATAAAATTTACAAACAAAGCAATCTTGTGCTGTTTCATGGTATTGTAAAATATAATTTGCAATAATTAGTGTTAGCATTTAAATTTTTATTTGTCAATGTATATTTCAATTCTGTAGTCATGTTCTTAGATTTGGCATTGTTTTATTGGTCCTAAAATAAAGAAAATTGATATTTACAAATTGGAAATGCTTAAATGAATCTGAAGATGTATAAAAAACTATTGTAGGTATAATATTCATTAAGATAAAAATGTTAAAATAAAATCAAATAAATCAAAGAATATATTGTTGAGTAAAGGTTTCGAATTATAACTTGGTTTTATTTGTTATTTTCATTTTAAATCCTTTTAAGATATTTAAACATATAAGCATGAAACCCAAATAAAAAACCGGTAAATTTTCGGTAGTAAAAATCGGATTGCTGAAAATTTAACGTACATCCCTAAATATTTCAAAATCGGTAATTTCGGTAAAGTACCGATTTCCAGCTCTGGTGCGAAACGCATCTAAATATATATACGTATAACTTGCGAAAGAGATGGCTCAAATACTATTGGTCAGTGACAAAATTATCAATGAAAAGAAAGAAAGATCCGATGAAGATTGAATGAATTATATATGTAGAAAAGAATGTTTGGTTTCGTTGTGTGAGTTTTCATAACGTGTTAAAAAATTTGTATGGAGTTGGCCGTCTGTATTTTTAGTCGTCTGTGGTCCTGTGAAGTGCGACCCGACCCGAGTCGAGCCGAATTAGGCTTGGGCAAAAAAAATCGATATATCAAAATATCGATATTTTTTCAGAAAAATATCGATATAAATTAGCGATATTTTTTCCCGCGATATATCAATTTTCGATATTTATTTTCAGATATCAAAATCGATATATTTTTTAAGCTCTGCTGTCTGCTCATGCGTGCTGATGCATGTCATCATGTTTTTGACCAATCCGATTTCTTAAATTTAGAAAATATGGGTGGGTCCTCCATCTGGTCCAGACATGAGAAATTATTAAATCTGAGCATAGGTTCCAAGCAGTAGCTGTCTCACCAATGAACTGAAGGAGTATCACTTTTAGAAAGAAAATCTGATACAATATAGCTGGGTAAATTGTCAACATTACACGCCGGTTCCCTCGGATATCGCTCAAAAATATTTGATTTGTCAAGCATCTTCAGTGTAATCTGAAAGAGTAGCTTCAGTGGTAAAATTGGCTGTGCCAAATGATAGGAGCAAATTAACAGGGGAACACATCAAACAAAGAGTGCTCCTGATGTCAATATCAGACAAATGCTGGTTTGGATAATGTATTTTTTATTTTGTTTCTTTTTTTATGTCGATCAATTCGATTTTTTGACGTGACAACGTCTTAAATTAGGTTGCGGCTGGGAGTCACTTATGAAAAAGTGTAACGCCCGGTAACGTTACGATGAGTCACCGAACGAGAGAGAGGCCCGCCGAATGCCTTGCGTCTCTCTCCCACTCAACTATGATCGGTCTGCCGCGCGCGCAGCACTAGAGAATTAGGCGCATTGAATCGGCGCATGCTTGTGTCTCTGTCTTTGTCTTTCTCGAACGTTCTTGGCGTTGGAAAAACAAGAAAGCGTCACAATACAAGTTCACACGTGTGGTTAAAGTATCGTCTGTAGTGAAAATATGGAGTGCTTAGATTCGTCATTTATCATTTACAACAACTACAACAATAAAAGTAAATAATTGTACACTGATATTTCATTATCGTAAACTATGATTGATTGATTAATTGTTAGATTGACACAAAAGTTGAGAAACTGAGTTTATAGGTTATGTCATACTATTGATAAATGTTGATAGTGTTTTAGTAAACAAAATATATTTCTATAGTTAAAATTTGTGCAATTCTTATTTTCATTCAATTCCTTGTTCCTATTGTGCAATTTAATTATATTCATATCAATAAATATTCTACCGAGAAAAAGACGTTGTCACGTAAAATCTTCGCCCGTAAAACCGACTTTATTTTAAATAATAAAACTTATGTTGAAACAGGCCAGATGTGTATTTGCTTTAAAATTCCGATAATTTTGGCAATTTTTTAAATAATTGCAAATTGGGCAAAAAATATCGATATATCGAAATATCGATATTTTTTGGGTGATATTTATCGATATATTTGAAAAATATCGATACGATAAATATCGATATATTTTTTCCATTTGCCCATCCCTAAGCCGAATCAAGCCAAACAAACGTTCGGATATCATCGGTTTTAGACAAGAAGCTTATACCCAAATGGAGATTGCATTCCGTATATAAAAGTGAAGCACAAAAATTTGACCTCGAATGACGTTGCGACTGATTGCTATCCTTTTCTTTCGAGTGACAATGAATGAAAATGACTTTTTGTTATATACTTGCTTAATGCAATCTCCATTTGGGTATAAGCTTCTTGGTTTTAGAGATGAATACAGACACTAAATAGTTCGAATGTAAATGACAAGGTTAATATATGCTTTGAGTGGTAGGCTTTAAAGTTTATTTTGCGTTACAATTTTATAGTTTTGTCTTTTTGAGTGAGTTGAAGTTAGTTACGTCTTGATTTATGATTACTTGCGAATTGCGTTTGAAAATATTGTCATCAAGTAATGACTCCTTTTTGTTCGTTTTTCGTAATTAGTATCCCATTGTCCTAATATTTTGCCTATTACGTTTGTTGTAAAATTGTTTTTCACGTGTTTCAGTTGTAAAAGTGATATTTTTGTGTAAAATAATAGGTAATATGAACTTTAAAACGTGTTTACCTACCTATACTTCTACTAAGGGCCTATTCATTTATATCAATGACTTAAACGGAACTAATCGTTCGATTGATCGAGTCATTTGAACAGGTTCATTTCATAGTTGGATCCTATAATCTGTATCTTCCAGTATCTTCATACTACTTGGTCTGTGGTATCCATGGATGTAATATCAAAACAGGATTGCGCACGAAGAAAATGGTGTCATCCTGAAATAAGACATGTGCATGTAGCATAAGGTTTAATTTACTATGGTAAATGACATGGAGGAAGGCCGGTCCCAAATGAGACAGTATGAGAGGTTTCTATCCCTTTTTATTTGCTAGCGTGACCATAATAAAACCCGCCTTAGAACTTTTTTGATCGACAATTCAAAGTTCAGATGAATTATTGAATAACTTTTAATCTGCTTGAATATTAAAA
Source organism: Hyles euphorbiae (assembly GCA_023078785.2). Lineage (NCBI taxonomy): Eukaryota > Metazoa > Arthropoda > Insecta > Lepidoptera > Sphingidae > Hyles > Hyles euphorbiae. Next base: position 8,576,579 of record CM041040.1, read on the forward strand.
GCAGTTCTTTTTTCGTTAAAATTTTATTATTAAAGTAATGTTTAATTTATACACATTAATTTGCATCTACTACATACTATGTTTTAAGTGAAAATAAACACGTTAAAAGTTTTTCTAATACAATTGATCATGAATTAAGTATAATTAAAGAATATTTATTTCTTGCGATAGTTTTTATTTACTGAGTGATGTAAAATTTCGGCACGGACGTATTACACTAACTGCTATATTTTCACGCCTAAGCCACTGAACCAATTTTGATAGAATTTGATACAGAGATAAATTAGACCTTGGGTAAGGGCAAAAGGTTCCCGCTTGTTATGTAGACAACGCTTGAAGGTGTTGAACAAGGGGATACGCAGTACGCATGGAAAAATCTAAACTGTTGAAGTTACAGATGTCAAACTTTTTTACTTATTTTGTAACAAAAATAACTCCACACTTCGTTTTCTTAAAGTTAAACCATAAAGGGGTTATAATAAGGGTTGAAAGGTAGTGGAAATAATGGCGTGAATAATATTAGAAAAATAGAATTATGGGATTTCATTTCATTTCTTTATTGATCCGGTGGTATAAAAATTGATATCTGAACGGGTGGTTCACACATTTACACGAAAAATTGAAATTTAGAGTCAGAATTGATAATTATCGCCGCAATTTTGAACTTTATTGTTAATGATTCGATTAAAATAGGGATATTCGTTAGGGATGAGATAGACGGTACGTTGATTTTAGTTATTACAAGAGTTGGTATGAATAATAACATGTATCTGGTACGAAGTAGGCCAGGGAAGCTCCTATCTAGTGGTCATTGCGGGGTATGCGATCTCGGCCCCCTGAGCTACTGCTATTACTACCAACTTTCCCCTTCGTGGCTGTAGTATCCATCTCTACATTCCATACTTTCCTATCCAATAACATCTTCTAGCCGCAAACTTTCCCCGGTTGAAGACGGACAGCAGCGTCAACAACGCGAGTACCCTCCTGCGCTCTCGAATCCGTCTGCCAAGCGTGGTGAGTATTGGCATAAAAAATAAAAAAGCCTAATAGTTGCTAAAACCAGGATCAGGACTCCAGTCCCCAGCAGCCCCGCTATTCCTGGTTATGGTAGCGGCCACGGTAATGGCGGGACAGATAGTGGTAAGAATCTCTGTGTTGACCCCGGCTACCACACCCTGACGAATGGTACTAATAATACACAACATACGCACTTTGTGAACAGACGAGAAGATTGTTAACTGTATTTTGCTGTTAATAAAGGCTTATTATTTTCATTTTTCATTTCACCTATAAAAAGTATACGTATAAAACTATGATTTTGAACTTTTTTGCTAGGTCCTAATGGTGGACCATATTTTGGTGGTCAAATATTTTTTAAACGGTTAGACAATATCACGTTTGTTACCTCAAAAACAAAATACTTCATTCGACGTATTACAACTGAAATATTTACCATTTTAGCCAATTTGATTAAAATTCCTGTATTTCCCAAAACATATACATAGTCACCCTATAGGAACGGGACACAACCCTACCGTCCTACACCTCTCGCTCGGCTCGTTTTTTCGATGACAGTGCGCAGTCCTGTTTATATACTACGTCCATGGTGGTATCTACTTCTTGGTGCTTCTTGGTCTGTTGATTGAGTGTAGCAATGTGCAATTCGTTCAATTTTTATGACCCGGATCAATACTGATCCAACCGTTTTATAGTACACCAAATATGAAGTAGTACCGTATAACGAGGTGATTAGGGATCAAGGGGAGATTAGGGACAAAACTGAGAAAACATTTTAAGGTTGAAATGTGAGCCATTAGTTGCACATAATTTATTATAAACAAATTATAACAATAGAAGACTATATATAGTCCCTAGTGCAACAATCAGTTACAATTAATTTGAGTTACAAAATGTCTTATTAATCTTTTGAAAATAGCCTCTCGATATGCAGTAAAAATACACAGAAACGAACTTCGGCCTACTACAAAAACTACACCATTTATGAAGGAGATATTGTTAAACACACAAAGTATAAGTATTGGACTATAGAATTCATAAAAGGTTAGTCTCAATTTCTCGTTTAATTCATGTTTTTTTGATAATTTAAAAAGTAAATAAAATAATATGATATTTTGGGGGGAATAGAGGCGACTTGGGGGTGATTAATAACGAGACTAAGGTTTTTAAAGACTTTAAAAGGTACAATTGGGACGAAAAAGGGTGTATAGGTACAGTGTGTGTAGGGTTGTCGCAACAGTTTATTTTGTTGTAAAATATTTTGTCGCTCTTAATTAACTTTGTCTATTAATTATATTTATTTTTAATGCTGTAAGTTACATTGAAAGTACTTCCACTTAAAATAACTAAAATTTTACTTCAGTTGTCACATTGGTTGAGATATTATATGTAGAAACTGTAGTACGAATATTCTTCATAACAACTATTCCTTTTCGATAGATAGATCTAGTACTGTGCGATGCATGGAGTATTTCTTTAAATATAGAAAAAAACTGATTCGCCATTTTCCTCTTTACACATTAATTTGGGCAAACCGCTAAACAGCAGTGTAAATACTCTGTTGTATTTCGTTGTGAAGGACATTGTAGCCAGAGTCACTACTGGACATATTGAGACTTAACATCTATGTCTCAGGATGGCGAGCGCAGGCCTAGCTTTGCTTTGTAATTCAAGGTATTGTTTTGTATTGCTATTGTTTATGAGCGGTCATATCACTTACCATCAGGCGAACGGTATGATCGCCTCATCAGTGCAATAATAAAAAAGAGCAATACGCACTTAAGAAATTTCGTGTGTTATTTTGCCTATCAATTTTCTTCGTAATTTGTTTTGTTAGCGTATCTCATAATTTAGCATATTATAAGTAAGAAATCATTAGCTGATTCCAAATTATACATAATACTCTACGTATTACTTCTTAGAAGAATAATAAGACTGTATTATAGAATACCTAATATGTTGATTTTTAAATTTTTGAAACTATATCTTATTGAAATGTGTCACTTGATTTGATAAATATCATTTAAGACAGTTGTAATCTTTAATTATTTCATTTGTGTCAAAGCAAATGATTACGATAAATAATTCAGAATATTTAGATATGTCGGTTAAAAAGTAATTAATAAGAAACAATTCAGTGCCAACCCTTGTTAATTTCCCCATTGAACTCGATCCCGCCTCTATTACCCCCAAAATCCCTATTAACCCCAAACCCTTATTTTGTGCCCTTTTTTTCTTATATTCCAAGGGATCTAAAAAAATTGTATAGTTAATAGTCTAGACGCAACTAAGACTTAATGAAATATGCTATAACACAAGAATATTTCTGTATAATTCTACCAGAAAATTCGTCGTGAATTTGAAAATGGGCCCTATCCACCTCGTTTTACGGTACAGATTAAAATTTTAAGCCGCTCTTACATTTTGACGTCTTGTACGGGACAAATGTACCTACTTTTACTGCCTCTTGAAGGCCTCTTGTATGTCCTACTCAAGAAGCTTATACCCAAATGGAGATTGCATTCCGTATATAAAAGTGAAGCACAAAAATTTGACCTCAAATGACGTTGCGACTGATTGCTATCCTTTTCTTTCGAGTGACAATGAATGAACAAAAAGTCATTTTCATTCATTGTCACTCGAAAGAAAAGGATAGCAATCAGTCGCAACGTCATTCGAGGTCAAATTTTTGTGCTTCACTTTTTGACGTGACAACGTCTTAAATTAGGTTGCGGCTGGGAGTCACTTATGAAAAAGTGTAACGCCCGGTAACGTTACGATGAGTCACCGAACGAGAGAGAGGCCCGCCGAATGCCTTGCGTCTCTCTCCCACTCAACTATGATCGGTCTGCCGCGCGCGCAGCACTAGAGAATTAGGCGCATTGAATCGGCGCATGCTTGTGTCTCTGTCTTTGTCTTTCTCGAACGTTCTTGGCGTTGGAAAAACAAGAAAGCGTCACAATACAAGTTCACACGTGTGGTTAAAGTATCGTCAGCTGTGTCTGTAGTGAAAATATGGAGTGCTTAGATTCGTCATTTATCATTTACAACAACTACAACAATAAAGGTAAATAATTGTACACTGATATTTCATTATCGTAAACTATGATTGATTGATTAATTGTTAGATTGACACAAAAGTTGAGAAACTGAGTTTATAGGTTATGTCATACTATTGATAAATGTTGATAGTGTTTTAGTAAACAAAATATATTTCTATAGTTAAAATTTGTGCAATTCTTATTTTCATTCAATTCCTTGTTCCTATTGTGCAATTTAATTATATTCATATCAATAAATATTCTACCGAGAAAAAGACGTTGTCACGTAAAATCTTCGCCCGTAAAACCGACTTTACAGGCAACCATTTTTTTTTTATACGGAATGCAATCTCCATTTGGGTATAAGCTTCTTGGTCCTACTCAACACTAGAGATGTGAGATTAATGGAAACAAATCGATTAAATAAAAATCGATTATTATTAAAAATAATCGATTTTTGCGAAAAATCGATTTTTCTCTCATTTAAAAATCTAAATGCTTTCATATTCCAAAAATAATCCTCAGAAATTATTATTAAGAATTTATTAAAATAACAATTAAATAAATTGATATTATTAAAAAAATATCATATTAAAAAACTAAAAACCAAAGTGAATGTTCCTTTAAACTGTCAATAAGGAAACCCAATTTATTTATTGATACAAATTTTCAGTACCATTAAACGTTTATTTTAATAAAAAATTAAATGATGAGTATCGCAATAATATTGAACAGTATAAACTGACTCCGAGTTTTTTCATACGTCGCATAGATAACACTGTTAATAAATATCGATTTTTTACGTATAATTTATATAATCGATTTATAAAAAATCGATTAATATTATTTTGAAAAATCGGTTGTAAAAATCGATTATAAGAAAATAATAATCGATTAAATTAAAAAACGATTATTTTTTGACATCTCTACTCAACACTAGCCAGAAAGAAGAAAAAAAAACGACGGTTTGCGGCGGTCGGCGGTTGATCTGTGTTTGTTTGTCAAGTCACAGTAGAATAATTACAACTTTTTGAATACCTAGCGTATTCGAACCGTCATATTACAGTATTTGAAAACAATCTAATAAATATGTCTAGCACATCACAAAAACATAGAAACTTTGTGGCCGAGCCTATGGGCGAGAAACCTGTTACAGAATTGGCGGGTATTGGTCCCGTATTAGGACAAAGATTGGAAACTGCAGGATTTGATAAGGTTAGTGAATCATTTGTTAAATCATTTGTATCACTTCTCAAATACTAAGTAATGATTTTGTCATAGATTCTTTGGCAAATTGTTTGTTCAGAACTGTCTTTTCAACAACTTCGAATTTACTCGCGGTTTATGTCAATAGTTGATGGTCCCACAACATGGACGTAGCAACAAACTACGAGAGTGTCGAAAGTGATTTTAATACAAAAGGTTTGGTGGGACATAGGTCCCACAATAACTCTTGATTATGGGGAAGCGCCTTCGCAGAATGTAAACCTTTAAAATTGTATAATGATAATGAGCCAGTAACCAACAATTTAATATTAATGTCAATTCTAAGGAATATGGATCAAAGTATACTTAATATTACATTGATAACAGCTAAATGAGTGAAATTTAAACTGAAGCAAACTATTGTTCATTGGTTTAAAGTGGTTATGCGCTCAAAATATCTAGAATGCTCATTGCCTTTATCGTCATGTAATCACAAAATGGGTTTGAATATATTTCACCTATACTTACAATGTAAGTAGTTACACTATTATTTACCAAGAGATGCATAATATGGATGAAAATAAAAATATGTCTCTTATTAATACATACTGAGGCGTTAAACATATTTATAATGATGTCACTGTTTGTGCCCTTTTCACCACAATTGGAATTGAGCTCTACAGGGGAATATGTTGTATATAATTAAATTACACATCAATTTGGATGGCATAATTTGTTTGAATTGTTGTTTTGAAGAGTTTACGTAACTTGGAACTAGTAAGTTTAAGACTATATTTTTGTTTGTGTACCTGTACTACCAAAGTTAGGTGTATCATTTCCCAGTCTCTTGTTTATTTTTTAGTTCTAGGACACATAAAAATAATAAAAAAATACAAAAGAACAGAATAAACCAAAAGTGCAACAAATTTACATTATGATATTCTTATTTTCTTTGGTTTAATTATATATATTTACTATTTATAAGAATAATAACAACTTAAGAGATTAATGTTATCAATTTGTCTTTCATGTTTTTTATTTTTTTTTAATAGGGACTGGCTGGATATTAGGTATATTTAAAATGAATTATATAATGATTTACTTACACCCAACTTATATTATGATTTCTCTATAAATTATAGACATTTTTTTCTGGCTCTTCTGCCTTGGGAAGTCCACTGTGGAACATAAATCTCCCATAAGGATTGTGGACAGACTTGTTGGAAGCAGCCTTTGTCCATTGACTACCTGCAGTCCTGGTGACTTTGTGTCTGCAGACTTATAGTTAGATTTCTGATCCTTTGTTCTCTTCAGTAGTTTGAAGTTTGCATTGATAACTTAGATGAAAAATGGTGTGGCTGAGCAAAATTTTATATAGATACTGTAGAAAATCAAGTTTCCTCACATTGTTTTCCTTCTCCATCAAGTGTGATGTAGTTGTTATACCAATACACTGATGACTTCAAAAAGTTAATACTATATTCTTAACTTTAATAAGTCACACCTAGTGCACTATTTACTACAGTTAAAATGTTTGTCACTACATGTATTTTTTCTGTTATAGGCCTATATAGTCCTGGGACAGTATCTGGTTTTAAAGAAAGACAAGGATTTATTCCAAGAATGGATGAAAGATGTATGCAACGCCAGTTCCAAGCAATCTGGAGATTGTTATCAATGTCTCAAAGATTGGTGTGACGAATTTTTGTAAAAGGGCTAACTTGTTTTGTTAAGCAAATATTTTCAAAACCTGATATGTATATAAATAAATAAATATATAATAATTAAGAAACTACACATAAGTATATAATTTTTTATGTATTTTTTCATTTATTGAAGTTTGTAACTAAATAAACACATTTTAACAATTTTTTTTTATAATTTTACTTTATTACCTGTGTTATTCACCCTTAATTTTGAGTGTTTTATTATAGCGAGAGTCTGAAACTAAATACCCTCTAGACGTAGCCTAGACGTACACAAGAGACAGATATACATATAATTCTTCAGTGTGGCCATGTTGGGAAAAAAATCTTCTTTTGGTACTAACCATAGATGTAGTATAGAACATAGATCGGCAATGTGTCATTTTGAGCGCGACAAGTAGTGCGATTCACGTATTTTAACAAGTTCAGCTGAAGTGCAGTTGCGGTTAAGTTTCGATCAAAACAGTCCTTTTCGTATTCTCGTAATTTTGACAACCGATGTCAAATACGCTCGCGTCAAGTTCGCGTCACGCAAACGTTTTAGCGTATTCTACTGCTGCGCGCAAGCTGCGCGTATATGTCAATTTCAAACAAATTTGACAAGTCTGACGTACAGTTGACGCGCAGCTCACGCGCAGTTCACGCGTAGCTAAACACTTACCCCCTTATGCAAAAGAAGTTAGCGCAGTGTTTAGTTGCCGTTAATATGAACTGTCACTTAAAATTTATTCATAACCGTCAAAAATCCCTAATCAGCTATATTAAAGCGCACTAACTTTAAAATGGCCGGGACCCATGTTTAAGCAAATTTTAAGCAGAAAGATGGCGGATTTACTGTCAAATTAGCGTTGTCAATTGTCATCACTGGTTTTATTTAAAGTTATAAATAATAAATTATTTTAATTATAATGTGTTGTGCAAAAAGTTCTCTAAGTTGGCCGTCGAAATATCCGTCGGCATAAAAATATATAAAGTAGTCAATATTGATGTTGATGTAGTTCGAGTGTTCGATGTGGCTGCGGAACTATCAGTAAATACACAGGTAAGCCGAACTGATACTATACTATATCAGCCTATATTTGGGTGCCGGATTACTTTACGTAGCATAGAAATGTATACAAATCGCTATGGTGTGCAGGTTTCCTCACGATGTTTTAATGCATGCCATGAGGATTCCCTATCAATAAAAACATGATTCCGAAAAATCAGGTTTGCCCTGGGACTAGAAAGCGCGACCACCGTGTCCATGTTGGCAGCCGCGTCTGGCCCATTTACCAACAGGCCACAGTGCATTCGAAATGGTCTTATTTACGATTAATTAGAGAAACAAAGTTACTGTAATGTTTCAAGTTTCTGCATTAAAACAACCACACAGCTTGTTTGAACTAACCTAATCAAAACCTTTTTACTCATAATTTCAAATTTATCTTATTGAATGGCTACATTCTGATCTCAATGTTAAAATCAATTGTTTCAGGAGTTGAACAACAAAATCTTTATTGCTTACCATAACCTAACCTAACCTAATCAAAACCTTTTTACTCATAATTTCAAATTTATCTTATTGAATGGCTACATTCTGATCTCAATGTTAAAATCAATTGTTTCAGGAGTTGAACAACAAAATCTTTATTGCTTAACCCGACAACACAAATATTTGGAGAGAGGTGCTGTACCATCTATATATCCATGGAACATAAAAACAATTTTTGAAGAGGTTAAAGCAAGAAATGAAAGCAAGTAGAAGAAGATAAATAAGAAGACATATTTTTGATCAGTCATCAACATTGAAGTGCATTGAGGACTTAGTACCAATTACCAAAGATATAACATCCCAACAAGTTTGTTTGTTCATTTTAGCCACAGAAGTCCACTGTTGGTCTCTTAATTCTGTTCACATCAACCTTTTGGAACTTGCCCGCATCATGTGGTTAAAAACAAATCATTATTTTGGTCTATAATAATGCAAGCATCAAATTCTTTTTTAATTTGAGTCATGATGTAGATAGATTTAGAGGTTTTGTAAATAAAAATTTTGCACTACATGTACTACATTTTATTTCTTAAGTTTTCATAGTTACATTTATATCAAATATATTTTTCAAATAATGCACCTTTAAAGTAGTTATAGACAATTAAATATTATTTCAAAATTATAATATTTATTACACAATTATTTTTCCTTATATACCTTAGTATCTATAAAAGTATGTTGCAAATAATCATATTGCTGTGTATTTTGCCCGGACAATATCCTTGAATATAGGGTAATAAAATATGGTCAGGTATTTTAGTAACAATATGTATTTATTTATTGAAAAATTACATTTATTTAACTATATAATATTTGGGTCCCAAAGTAACAAGCCCCTGTCTTGGGCACTCAACCCTGCAACAATGGGTGTGTGTGGAAGGTTAACAATTTATGAAAACAACATTTAAAAAATAAAAAAAAACACAAACTTAATGTAACTCCAACACTATTTATGTAACATTATTAATAATAATAGGAAATATGTATGTTAGGATGTGTGTGTGTGTATGCATGTGAGAGAAAATGTGTATATTAATTCATTTGTCAATGTAAGACATACACTACTTGGTTGTTGAAGGATTATTTAATAGCATAATTTTCTTCCTTACAGCAGTTCTTTATATCACATTTTTAAAAATTGTAGTAGTATAAATTCGGGATTGGAGGTAATGGGAATGTTGGCAAAAATAGATCTGACAGCACTTATTGGTATTTTTATATTATGCTTATTTTATCCGGCAGCTAATGCAGTGGGATTATTTTGTATACTAAAATTCTATATTAGTAAATAATTACATATTATATTAGTAATAAAATATACATATCATAAGAAAAATCGGAATATCTTATAAGTTAATGTTGCGTGAAGATTATAAGAAAAATTGTGTATTTAGGTATAAATGTCAAATGTTGTTTAGTAGTGAATAATATGAGTTGATGTTCCGAATTCAAATTAAATTTAAACACACTCTTCTGATTATCATTACACAACCTTCAACTTGCAAGGTGTTTCAATTTTTCTGATGAGAAGTATAATAAAGTTTAATATAATATGTGATTGAGTTCTACCAATAATGGTATATTTTCAGGAGTAATTTCTTGAAATCTATTTGCTTAAGCACACTTTGTTTCTTGAATAGTTTCTGAGCCAACTAATATATCGGGTGATCCGGCAAGATATAACCTCTCTTCTTATCCTTGTATCAAAATATTGTTACCGACAACCTTGCTGTCAGTAAATTATGTTTCTAATATAGCCAAATCCATTATTTTCTGAGTGCTGAAAAAGAAACAAATGTTATTACCAATATGTAGCCTTAGGGAAATACAATATGAAGACGTATGTTTAAAATACTTACTACAACAAATAATCATACTTTTGTCCAGTTCGCATTTTAGGCGTAAATATCACAATAACGCCGTCCACAAAGATCACTACATTAGCTCTCAAAAGCAGTCCGATTTCAACATTTTAAGATAAATTTATATGTTCAAAAACAAACAAAACAAACAACATAGACAAATACGTTGTCTTTTTTGGATTCCATAGACAAAATCTGTTTGAAATTACAGAGTACAGCACTGAACAGTGAATGATGAGGGAATGAAATCAATTTTTTTCCATATAGTGGCAACATTCACGGCCTAATTTGCCGTATTAGATACTAAACGTCAAAAGGAATCTTATGAATAATTATGCGTGGCTGACCGTAATCAACGTTTTATCTCCTCTTAAAAATATTTAACTAATTTACGTTATTATGGTTGATTAGCGATTTCTTATGAATAAGGGGGTTACAAGAATACCATTTTGTACCAAAGCGTAAACTTAATTGTAACCGCACCGCAACTTGATCGGCGCGTCAAAAAGTTACGTGAATCGCACTACAAAACTGATTTACGATTGTGTGCGTGAAGTTTACATGTGTGCTTGACATATAATGGTGTACCATGCACTTTCGATACTTTCATATCGATATCGATATAGCTGTCGGCCTGTAGTTGTGAAATAAAATTTTATGGATATATGCGACATTTTATTATATATTAACAGCAACTTATTGATGTGTTTATTTCAATTAAGATACATAAACACACAAATAAATAAAGATAAATTGTCATATTATTTGAAAACATTTTGTTTGAGATTTTTTGTATGGGTCTTTATGTTCCCCTGATCAAAATTATTTTTTTCATTGTTATGTATACATAATACATACACCTAATTAAACTGGGAATAAAAAACACATTTATGAAATAAAACTATTATTTACAAAGTTTTAGCGTTTTAGGTTTATTTTTTTCATTTTTAACTTCCCGTCGCGAAGTTTCGAATACTTTATAGATTTCGTAGTCACAGGGTGAACTCAGTCTGCAACAAAATTCGTGAATATTTCAATGAGGAATATTCGCGTAAATCTAAGAAACACATTTTTACTATATGTATACTAGAGTTAAAAAAATATGCTTATTTAAGTCAATTGACTTTAACACATTAGGAAGTGTTGGACGCCTGCTAGGCCGCATCGAAGGTGGACGGAGGACCTGGTTAAGCTTATAGGAAGTCGTTGGATGCAGACAACTGAGACTGAAGAAAGAGAAAGTTTAATAAACTATGAAGCTTTTCTCGATCACGTCACCTAAACTAATGTTTTTCCTATGAGAATTTTAAATTTTAAACCTATACCTAATATTATGATAAATGAATAATGTTGCTTCAAGCACAGAATACTAAACTAACAGAAGTCAAGCTCCATACAAAGCGCGCTAAATCAACGCACACATAGACAGCGTTCACCGACACGATATTTCAAACCAGTCGAGACCACTGCGCGCGCGAGTGTCACCCACTTCGGGAACGCAAATAATGAGATGTTTTGTGCAAAGATGGAGCAAATGCATAGAAGTTATTACACTTGTATATAAAACACCAGATTATAATAATTGAGTATAAATTTCATTTAAAAAAAACATAAATTATAAGAAACAATAAAAAAAAATTTTGAATAATGACAAACACGTTCTCAGCGAGTTCATAAATAAAATTAAAATTTATTTATCGTATTATTGTGTTTTATATATTTTATTGAAAAATTCAATCAAACGATACGAGTGCTATTAAAACGATACGTGTTTTCGCATAAGCCAGAGTTAACAACCCTTGCGCGAACGCCGAGCGTAGTGTGAGTGTAGCAACAAAAGTGAAGTACATACACAAGCTTGACTTCTGTTAGTATTCTGTGCTTCAAGGTTTGGACGATTATATTGGGCATAGAAGTATCGCATATTTTATAATAATATCTAATATGTTCTTGTTTTATTATTATATCACACACATGAAGTGTCTTAATAATTATTCCACAAATATAAAAAAATAGAAAAAGTAAAGTAATAACTAATATTGTAGAATGAATACTATAATAAATATGGCCAGGATAACGCCAGGTTAAAGAAGAATGCACACTATCACAACATACTATAGCTCTATAAAAATGTAAGGAAACATGTGTTGTCATCGACTATTTTATCGACAACCTTTTATTGATCGAACCTGTCAGTCAATCCCTAGCAACTTTTGGCTGAAATTATTGTAAATTCACGTATTTGATATTATTTTTTAAACGCAATGGATGCTTTCAGCGCATTTATATAATGAAATACTATATTCTTTTCTAACGATGTGTATACACGGATTTCCATTTAATTCTACAATATCGTCAAAAAATATTATTGTGCAAAAGTGACCAGTACCTGTGAAATCTTTAATTATTTCGGATTTCTACGCCTGTATGAACCACACCTTGGCACTGCACAATTCACTATAATAAACTACGTTTAATAAATATAACCAAATACTGTAAAATTAAATAAATTATAAAAATAAGCAAGTTTTGTTGTTCGCTTAATTTGACATATTTTGACTCTGGGTCACTGCTGGCTACTGCTGTGTAAACGTATGGTCGCATCATGCATCTCGCTTTAACATATGAGTTAAATTATTCTATCTCTTTCACATTGCCGATCTATGTTTTATGGGTGATTCTACAAAAGTTGGGCAACTTTTGAGGATATTTTGTTTACTATAATAATTAAATCAAATTATAACAAATTCGGGTGCATATGATGACAAATCTAATGATTATATTGTTCCAAATCGGGCCAGTCACTTTTTTAAGTAAATTATGAGATATTTAAAATTTTCTGAATTTGACTGCCAGGGGACTGACGAGGCTAACATAGTACTGATAAAGTACACAATTTTCTAAGAATTATAATGAAATTTAATAAGAATTAGTACAAATCTCTTAGTTTTAATAATGGCACATGTCTTTTAAGTATTCAAATCACTTAGTAACAATTAAAAATAATTATAAAATTAAAATAAACGTAAATACCAATATCTTCGGCAGCTTTAACTGATTTTAGCGATTTCATTGTCATCGGAAAGAACATATTCCTTGTGGGACCAAATCTTCTTCATTGAAATGCCTATCAACACTAAAAATATACAAATAACTAAAATATTTTATCAAAAAATAAAAACCGACTTCAAAACAAAAACCACAAAAAATATTAAAATAATAAGTACCACTGCAAAGCAAAAAATAATATTTATTTCATTGTACTTGTGCATGTTGATTAATTTGCTTAATGACTTGACTAGCCAACAAATCAAAATATATGCGTAACTTAATATTTTATTATTTTTTGGTTTTTAGTGGTTTTTTGTTTTGAAGTAGGTTTTTATTAAAAATTTTAGTTATTTCCTTAAGTACTGAAGTTTTTGTTTTTCTTTGTATTCCGCTAATTTAATGGGGCACTTTTAATTCTGGCCAAGCGAGCCTTTTCGGCTTCTCTTTTTTTTCTAATCTTCTTCCCTGGTCAAATTGCTTTTAGTGTGCCGTATGATATTCTAAACTGAAATATAAAATAGAAATGCTTATACACGGTAGCAATTAAGATAAAAGTGCTCTAAAACAACAACAAAAAGCAGTACTATGGAGAGAATTCAATCCTCTAGCGCGATACCTGACAAAGGACTGACGCCAGCGGATTGACGAAAAAGACATAATTTGAGGTTATAATCAGAACTAATGTTTTTTTTGATAATTTCGAATATCAACAAACTACATTTTAACAAATCATAGTTAATTATGTATAAATGATAATAAACCTCAGATTAACAAGAAAATAACGACCCACCACGGGACTGACATTTTGACTGGCTTTGCATGTGTATAGAAGACAAACACAACCCAAGAACTCGTACAGTTATGGCGGCCGTCAAATTGTGCTGTCCGCAACTAACTTCATTACCAACATTAATACATAAACAGGGATTTGACCTTGACTCGGTGATATATGGCGAGAATTTCAAATTTAAAGAACACACAACGGACTGACGGATGAAAACAAACACAAAGTTTCTTATTTTTTTTAAAATAAATTGGAGAACATTGCATTATGAAAGTTGTAGTATATAATACTATGTTCATCACAGATTGTAGTAAATTAGTAAGTTTTCTTAAATCAATGATAATGTTTAATAGATAGTCACTTGATTGTTGGTTTTCGGGATTGTGACATGCCAAAGGACTGACATTTTAAGTATTAATTTTGTTTTTTTATTAACTTGTATTTAAAATGAATAAGTGAAATTGGGTGACCATATAAAGGACTTTTCATTGTTTTAAAATAAGTTGTTATTTCAATAAAATATAATAAGACTTTGTATATATTGGCTGATGACAGCGAGTTACCCAATTTTTGTATATTCACCCTTATACTAAATCTATGGTACTAACACACTAACATAGGCCAACATAAGCGTTGCCAACCATACGATTTAAATCGTATTTATTCGTATATCGTATTTATTTTTTAAATGATAATGAGTTTGATTATTTTTTACTTTTTAGTTCAATCTTAAATGAAAGCTTGTTTTTTTTTTTAGTTTTTAAACTATAATTTAATTGCTTGCACTAAAACTATCCTACGGCTGTCTTTTCAAAGAAAGACAACTGCGCGCAAATTACCAATAGCTATAATATTTTTTCAACAATAATATTTGGCTTATTATTCTGGATAAAATAATATCATATAATTTTTAAATTATTGCGTCGTCATCGGTACTGGATAAGTATGCAAAATTTCAAGTCAATTCGACGTTTTGAAGTGCTCGAAAATCGACTTCACAGATTCTGTTACATACATACATACAGGCGAAGTTAAGAGGAGGGTCTTTGTGAAATGGCCTTTTTCACAACGTTTTCTCTCGGAGATCTTGATTGTTAGGTCTTCAAAAAATATATATGTAATTCTACATTATATGGACCATGTCCCCTTCTTTTCAGAATTCTTACAAGTGAATTAAAAGTACTTGAAATAAAATTGCAAAGTGACCTCTGTTTTCGCATTTACATCGTTTTTTCTCGTAAAGTATGAGCACCAGGACTATTTTTAACCGACTTCAAAAAAAGGAGGAGGTTCTCAATTCGACTGTATGTCGCTTTTTTGTATTTTTTTTTTGTTTTATGTTTGTTACCTCGTTTCTCTGTACTGTGTGAACCGATTTCGACCATTCTTTCTTTGATTGAAAGCTGGTGCTTGTCGTTGAAATCTGATGAATACTGGGTGGCCCGCCTTCAATATGTTACGCATATATTTTGATTTGTTGGCTAGTCAAGTCATTAAGCAAATTAATCAACAAGCGCAAGTTTCATGAAACAAATATTATTTTTTTGCTTTGCAGTGGTACTTATTATTTTGTTATTTTTTGGTTTTTAGTGGTTTTTATTGTTATCAGGATATTAAGAAATGCATGACGGATGGGGCCTTCTTTTTATTTTTTCTAATTTCTGTCTCATTTATTTTTTGCGATTTTTTTCACATTTCGATACTCTAAATCGCGAGCACTTTCCCGTTGTCGCCCAACAAATCACTCAAATCAGTAAGGGACGAGGCGCCGTGCTAAGCGGACCTATGTCGCTTCTCTCCGCAATATCAAAGTAAATTGAATATTGCTATTTCGCTCGACATATTCATTGAGCACGGTTAAGGTCGATCTAACCGTAGTAAATGATATTTCACGATTGTACATTACAGTTACCGTAGCGCAGCTGGCTGAATGCCTACTGAATAACGAGTGGCCGCGGGCTCGATCCCCGCATTGATACAATTGTTTTTGTTTATAAATTCATCTATCTATCTAACCCAAGAAGCTTATACCCAAATGGAGATTGCATTCCGTATTTATAAGTGAAGCACAAAAATTTGACCCTGAATGACGTTGCTGTTGCCTGCTATCCTTTTCTTTAGAGTGACAATGAATGAAAATGACTTTTTGTTCATTCATTGTCACTCGAAAGAAAAGGATAGCAGGCAACAGCAACGTCATTCAAGGTAAAATTTTTGTGCTTCAGTGTTTTATACGGAATGCAATCTCCATTTGGGTATAAGCTTCTTGATCTAACCTAATATTTTATAGGGGATACATTTGAATTTTTGCATTTTTGTAGCATTTGTATTTTACATTTTTGTATTTAAAATTTTTGAATATTACAATTTTTATTTATTATGAATAAATTCAAAAATTACTCAACCATTTTTTCACTATTCCAAGACAACATTATCACTTCTATTATTTACGTGTTAACCCAGATAAGCCTGAAACAATTTTTATTGTAAATCATCAGAACTAATGATTTTCTTTAATTTAATTACCCTCAAGACGAATAAAAAAAATGTTGAAAAAATTATCTGCCATAAGGCTTTCCGGGAAATGACCGTCCTATATATAGGACAGTAGGATAATAGGTAGCTAGTATAGTTTAGTATTGATATTGTCCAAATTGTATATAAAAGGTATATTTACTAATTAAAAATGTCCTAAATATCTACATGAGTCATGGACATGAATGTCGTGAACGAAAAAGTCAAATCTACCCACATAATTTTTTTAAATTTCAAGCCATTCTACTGAAAATGACTTCAGAACCTATTATTTCTGACCATATTATTTCTCGCAAGAAGCTGCCTAACTTGTAGGTTTGTTTTTGCGATTACTAATGTGATCTCTACCGTGTTGTCTTTGAAGAAAGATAACTGCTACTGGAATTATTGTGTTTGTTGGCTAGTTATTCAGCGTCACATTCTCAACCACTGAGTCGTTTTTTACTCTGGCCTATCAAATTGTTCCAGTGCACTTGATGTAAGCTTAGCGCGATCCAAACAGGGTATCTAATGGATATACACAAGCTGATCCCTGAATGCGATACACTTGCATGGGTCATCAATGAGTTTTCCACCAGTGTATATGATGACAGCCCTACAGGGTTCGATAACCATCACCCGGCAATACGGTAATCAAGCACATTGCCAGCTGTTGGTTCTTGGACAATCTCACTCGACGAATGAAACGTAACAGCGAAGATGCTGCTATACAGTTCATCTGTGAGCTAGTAGAGCCTCCTTGGCTGAGGAGACATGTGTTTCGTAGCTTTAACGACTTACAGCAAAACTCTGCCACTTACAAAAGTCCTTATACAAAAATCTACATTAGTGTGTCAATAAATATTAGTCAAAAGTGATCATATATTGAGTTACCTCTCAGTATTTTTTCCATCATCAGAAAAGATTTCAACATCATAATCCATGCGATAATTATGACATTATGACATGCCTGTAATAGTGTGAATATAAAGTTACCCCGTATTATCCTACCGTCCTATATATAGGACACTACTTTTTTATTCCTAATTATTTCCACTTTCCGAAGTATTATATTGAGGAACGAGTTTTCTAAAATAAGGAACAGGCTATCTAGAATAAGAAAAATGTGAAATATAAACTTTTACTGTAATCTACAGTTTTTTATACCTACCTTTAGTGCACCTTGTCTGGGGCACACTTTTATTGCGTACTTTGAAGTGAAATATTTCTATAAAATATATTTATATCATTGATATTCTATTTTTTTATAATAAAAAATAGTCTCCTTACTTCAAATAACAACAAATAAAATCAACTATTTAAATGGTTAGTTCAATATATTTTTTTTATTTTGACTGTCCTATATATAGGACAGTAGGCTTATCTGGGTTAATGAAAAAGCGCAACACCTCAGACACGTCAACTTATTTTGATTATAAAAGAATTACAAATATTATTTTGATTCAAATTTGACCCATATTTTTATTGGTGGTGTGGCGATCCTCCACATTACACACACTTCGGACAGCACACCACATTCATTCACACATATTTCTTTACTGGATAAATAACGGCACACCAGCTGACCGCCGGCGCTCAGGTAGCTGTGACGTCATCGGACCCGCGCCGGCGCAGCCATTTGCCGTGTCGCAGCTTCAGTCGGCTTTTGCAAAGAGGGCTTTTGCTCGATGCGCACTTCACAAGGTCCTTATCGCTTTCGCTTTTGTCTTGCTTACCGTGCGCCTTTGCATATTCCGTATTTCATTTGCTGTTTATAGACTGTCGCTTTCCTCTCCTTCTTAGTTTTTAGTGGACTAATTTAGTGTGTAGTGTTAAGACTCCTTTTAGTATAAGTGTAGTGTGTAAGACTTTAAGATAGTGACTTTGTACTTTTCATTTCGTGTGACTTTTGTGTACCACATTAAATCTTGTGTACGCATTGTGTGGGACGTTTTATTTTCGCCGCGTTCCTGCATAGGCTCTGCCTACCTCACACGCCAGCATCGACACGTAGTGGTGTCGATATCACACTATATACCCGCGTATCCGCCACATCGCGATACGCGCACCTACACATCATCTACATCTCCCACAGTGGAATCGACTCTACTCACGATTATGAACAAACTAATTTTAGGTTTTGCGCTTTCTCAATAACACGTAGACATGAGTAACATGTAGAAATGAGGCAATATTTCTGTTATTCCTAAAAAAATGTGATTTTTAGTTTTGGGTTATTTTCTTGTAATTATGAACAACATGTCTGTACCCCATTAGTTAGTGAATGCTTTAAATGAGTGTGAACAAGAATTCATTATTATTATTTCATTTTGATATTATAGTCTACAAATGCACATGACTTTTAAAGTTCAGTTCTTTGCTTTATTTCAAGCACCCACCTACCATAAAAAAAGATAATTCAAAATGCCTTATGGGCGCCAAAATTCATTTTTCGCACATAGGCGCCATTAGCCCTTACGGGGGCCCTGCATTTTGGCTACCTAAAGCAGTATTTCTTTGTGTGCCCACATTGTTGGCAATTACTACACTGTGGAATTTCTCGTTTAGGTCTTGGTGGTTCAAGAGTTACTTTACAGTGTAAGAGGTTCTTGATGTTGTAGATTAGTTTATTGTTAACATTGGGTTCTTATTCTATGAAGTATATTGGTAAAGGTATTTTGGTACTTCTTTGTTTCACATTCCAAATATTCTTCTTTTTATTTCAGATTTTATTTCATCAATATCAGTGGAGGGGTAAATATTTTTGAGGACAACCTTGAAACTGGGTTCTTGTTTGGGCCTGTAAGTGTGAAACTCTGTGTCTTTTTCCAGTTTTTTACCTTTTTTTGTATATAACTAGGTAGATTTGGACTGAATCCTAACTTGTTCATTTCATAGAACTTTTACTTCATATCAAATCTCCAGCTGTTTTTAGTAATGGTTGGATATTGCTGACCCAGTTTACATACAAAGGTTTCCACCTTTTGCAGGTTTTTCAGTGGGTTCTGTGCGTAATCCCAGGGATTTTGGTTCAATTTTCAAAATACCAATTCTCTTCAACGGCTGACGGGCCTGCGGGCCCCAGCTCCCTCACCTCCTCGGGAGCCGCACTGCGCATGCGTAGGTGCATAGTGTGAGGATTGGGAAAATTAAACGCTTGAGGGAAATAATTCTTTATTTTTAACTAAACTAGGTTTGAGACGTGTCGTGCACAGGTTCGTCATTATCAGTGTCTTGTGTATAATTTATTAGTTCAGAAAGTCTGTTTGAGATCGGTTTAGGTTGGCTTAGCCACTAGCCATCAAGCCTCTTTTGTTACAGGGCTGTGTTTGGATCAGGGCTTTCCCGTAGTCTCTTTCTTTCGGGTACTTTTGTCCACTGACTGCCTTCAGCTGAAGGAGTAGTACTTTCTTTATCGAGTGCTGTTAAATGTTCGAGATCATTTAGTGATTGAATTTTTTAATTGAATTGAAAAGAGATTTATAAAGTACTTGTTGAGTAAGTATTTTATTTTGTGATTTTTCGAGTTAATGGGGGGGGGGTGCATTTGTTCTTTAGTTTCAATAGTGTTCCCACGAGAAGAGTCGATCTAAACAGGTCGCACATAGGGTAACGCCCATTCCTATGTCAAGGCACTATAAAACAATGTCAGCCAGGTCCATTGAGGTTGGCGCTTGCGGCTGATCTCCCTTCAGTCATTCATTCTCTTGGCGCGTTTCCCACCGCACGATTAGGGTAAGTTTTTATGGAGGCTTTCTACCTCTAGGTCCGGGCGGCTAAGTCAAGACCCCCAATTACTCTTGGCAGATAGTGAAGCGAAGTAGCGAGTTGCCAAAAAAAGGTTTATTTCTGGCAATAGTTTTTTTACTGAGTGTTGTAAGATTTCGGCACGGACGTATTACACTAACAGGTCCACTGTCTACTGTATTTTCACGCCTAAGCCACTGAAACGATTTTGATGAAAGATACAGAGATAGATTAGACCTTGTGAAAGGACATAGGTTACCGTTTGTTATGTAGGCAACGCTTGAAGGGGTTGAACAAAGGGATGGCAGTACGCATGGAAAAATCTAAACTGTTGAAGTTACAGATGTCAAATTTTACTCCTTTATGAACTAACTGCACACTTTGTTTTCTTAAAGTTGAACTATAAAGGGGTTAAAATAAGGGTCAAAATGTTAAACAAAAAATATAAACCGCTGCAGTTATAGAAACCTTTTTACAAATGAAAAATATTAGAAATATTGCATTCTGGGATTTCATTTCATTTTGTTATTGATCCGATTGGTCTAAAAATTCATATCTGAACCACCTTTAATATGAAAAAATTTAATTGAGAGTCAGAATTCATAATTATCGCCGCCATTTTGAACTTTATTGTTAATGATTCGATTAAGATAGGGATATTCGTTAGGGATGAGACGGTAAGGCAGCTACGTTAATGTTAGGTATTACAAGAGTTGGTATGAATAATAACATGTATCTGGTATGAAGTAGGCCTATCTAGTGGTCATGGCGGGGTATGCGATCTCGGCCCCCTGAGCTACTGCTGTTACTACCAACTTTCCCCTCCGTGGCTGTAGTATCCACACTTTCCTTTCCAATAACATCTTCTAGCCGCAAACCGTATTTCCTTTGCCCGATTGAAGACGGACAGCAGCGACATTAACCCTTTTCTTGATAGTGTACCTGTGGAGATACATCGACTTTAAAAAAATCTTGTGCCGTTATTTTTTAGCACAAACTTAATATTTTTATATGAATGTTTAGGTTATTTCTTAGTTTTCAAATGCTCATTTAGTTTTTTCTATAGACCTCACTAATTAACTGTCAAACTTTACTTTAACTTCAAGTTCCGTCAAATTGCCACGCAAGAAGGTAAGAATATTCATGAAAATATTTTCGAATTGACATATTTTAGGAATGGGTGCCTAAATTTATAAATTGTAAGTATATTTTGCACTAAAGTAATTACTTTGGTTTGTGTATAACTGTCTGATTGATGCTTCATTTGACTTTTTAAAAAGATGTATCTCATCGTACACACTGCCAAGTAGCTAAGAGATTTGTGTTTATTTGACATGTATCTCATAGTACACACTGCCAAGTTCATGTGCTTATGCATGCTTAGCGTTTTTTCTATTGGTTGTAGGTACATAGGCTTTCAAGAGCTAGAAAAAGACTCACATTGGTGCTAAAACACAATCAATCATCAAATGATGAAGAAAGTTTGGATTCAAGTAGTGAAGTAGTACTAAATCTACACCTGGCCCGTCTCTACCTTTTTCTCTTCAAAATCTTCACATTCTTTCTGACGATGAAAACAACTTCACCATGCCCCATATTCCTGTTTTCTGCCCTCCAGTATCAATGAAACCAGCTAAAGAAAATCAATCCTTGGATTCTTCAGCTCAAGACTCTCTTCATATAGCTGACGTATAATGACACTCAAAACATTTCAGCTGATATGACGGTATATCCATTTCAATGACAATTTGCTAGATGCAATTTTTTTAAGAGTTCCTCATGGAACCAGATTTAGTATTGATTAAATGATGGTGCCATACAAAGGCAAAAAAAAAATCCGGTAATCGAAAACTGTACATAGGGCAAGCTTCGCAAATGGGGGTACAAAATATTTGTTAGAGCGGGATTTTCGGGTTTCATTTATGATTTTGTCATATATGGTGGTGAAGACATATTCAGATTTCACACATTTTCACCAGAAGAGATGAGTTTGGAACAAAGGTGTATAGTCCTATAACTGCGTAAAACGATACTAGATCCAGCGTGTTCAGTTGTTTACTTAGATAACTTTTTTATCAGCTTGGAGCTTATTCATATGCTGCGATATGATATGCGGATATTCTCTTTGGGCACAATAAGATCGAATCAACTATGTATGTGGCGCAGAACAGAAACTGTTATAAGATGAAGCCCCCAAGAAAAAATGCCAAGACCCTCGGCCTATTTCACGAGTGGTATGCAAAAAAAAAACAAAGTGTGTATTTTAATATGGCATGACAACAATGTGGGAAATGAAAAGCCACCGATGGTACTTATCCATATTTTCCCAAATTTATATCGCTGACGTATTGCCGTGAATAATGTAAAACGACTAAGCTTAAAGAAGTTTCGGTATCATATTATATAAGGGCTAGGCGGCAACCATTTCAAAACTCTGAACTCTACCACCAGCACCAGAAAACCTTAGTGTAAGGCCGACTGCAGACGTGAAATATGACGGGTACAATCATTTCCCTACATTTGGGCCCAAAGGAAGATGCAAGCTATGCATCAAAAGACAGACTACTGTTGTGTGCATAAAATATGGCATGAGGCTGTGTTTATTACCAGATAGGAACTGTCTTTTTAATTTCCACAGTATACATTTTCAAAATTAATCAGATTTTGCTTCATTTTTTTTTTAATAAATATTATATTTGTGTAACTTAAATAAATGGCACAGCTTACTGATTAAAAACGAGGTTTAATAATAATTATTTTCATATAAATTAATTTATAATCAATTCATAGCTAATTCGGCATTGTATCTGTATAGATACAATGTTAGCGTAATGTAATTATGAATGTTCTTGGCAATGTATCCCTACAGATACATGCGTTTTTTTTGTAACTACCCTCATGAGATTTTTTGTTTTATTTTTCTGGGCATCCTTGGGTCATAAGGGTTAAGTGGTATGAATATTATTTCGATATTTAAAAAAATGTAATCTTGCCAAGAAAAGGGTTAATGCGAGTACCCTCCTGCGCTCGCGAACCCACCTGCCAAGCGTGGTGACTATTGGCATAAACAATAAAAAAGCTTAATGGTTGTTAAAACCAGGACCAGGACTCCAGTCCCTGGCAGCCCCGCTATTCCTGGTTATGGTACCGGCCACGGTAATGGCGGGGGAGAGGGTGCTGAGAATCTCTGGTTTGACCCTGGCTACCACCTCTGACGACGACTGGTAACACACAACATACGCACTATGTGAACAGACGAGAAGATTGTTAAATGAATTTTACTGTTAATAAAGATTTATTATTATTAGGAGACCTATTTGGTATGATACAGGGGCATAAAATAATAATATTCAGCACTATGCCGTCACTTGTAAGCTGTCCGTCTCAGTGCAGATGAGACTTCAAAATCATCAAGGAGAGGGGTTCATTTTGGTCATTTATTTTTGTACGGCATTTCTACCATCGATAAGTCCATGAAAAATAATAGAAAGAACACGTAGTGCCGTACAAAAATAGTGCGTCACAAAGTCGGAAGAACGTTAGATATTCCGGCAAATTTGTCGCTAAAGGTCATTTGATTTTAAACGGCATCGGTTCCATACAGTCGCAATACCCCTTCTAAACCATTATTCAACGCCGTACAAAAACCATGCGACAAGGGAGAACAATCAGCGGTTGCAACCCACTCTCCTTCAGTGGTCCGGGGTGTGATTTGACACAAAATGGGATTAATTTATTTTAAAAGTATTTAATGCATAGATAACATTTTTTCACATGTCGTACATTTTTTGGTGATCCAAAGGTCTGTAGAGCGGAAAATAACTCTCGAATAATCCACGTAATAAAATATATGTAGGATGACGGTAATAAAATTCATTGTGTTAATTATTTAATTATAATTATCACCACACGTTATAATTAACGGATTAACGATTTATCCAAATATCTGCGACAGCTTGTTACTTTACACACACACTTTAGTAAACACGCGTTTGTCACTGTTTCACTGCCGACTGCTGGATCTCGAATATCTCGTCTACGGTCCGGACGCGCTTTATATTGCAAACTGTCATGCTCCCACCCTTACTCTGACTGTGGGTAGTGAAATAGAACCACAATCGGGTTTCCTTTAATAAAATTACTTCTACAACTACCTGTACATTACTGACGGCCGATTTACAATAATTTAGCATATGAGTCTTACATAAGAACACCCGACACGGCCATACTGACGTGCACACGTCCTCGTGTGTGTGTCTACTGTCTATACATCATTTAAGGAAATCATTCGTTCGTTCATCCTGACTCAGTTCACATAATATAACAATTCGCAAAATGGTAATAATTATTATACAGTCTGGTCCGGAAAGCATTCCCTTCAGACGATCATTCAAGTGCGCAGATTGTTCCTTCAGTTTAAAAACTGGACCGAACTATGCTAGACCGGGATAGTTCCCCTTTAGCCTAATGGTTGTTGGACCGGTTAAACCCTTCAACAACTTTCCCTTGGACCAGTCTCTGAGACCCTTCAAGTGCGCAGATTTTTCCTTCAGTTTGAAAACTGGACCGAACTATGCTAGACCGGGATAGTTCCCCTTTAGCCTAATGGTTGTTGGACCGGCTATACCCTTCAACAACTTTCCCTTGGACCAGTCACTTAGACCCTTCAAGTGCACAGACTGTTCCTTCAGTTTGAAAACTGGACCGAACTGTGCTAGACCGGGATTGTTCCCCTTTAGCTTAATGGTTGTTGGACCAGCTATACCCTTCAACAACTTTCCCTTGGACCAGTCACTTAGACCCTTCAAGTGCACAGACTGTTCCTTCAGTTTGAAAACTGGACCGAACTGTGCTAGACCGGGATAATTCCCCTTTAGCTTAATGGTTGTTGGACCAGTTAAACCCTTCAACAACTTAACCCTTTTTCTACCTGGACCAGTGTTTTAGACCCTTCAGGGGCTCTCATTGTCCCTTCAGGTTGAAAACTAGACTGGACTACTAGACCGGGATAATCCCCTTTAGCTTAATGGTCTCAAGTCCAGCTTAACCCTTCCAAAACTATAAAAACGACAAAGTTATTTCGTGTGAACTTGGTCTATGAAATGTTAACCTTTCAAAACCTTGTTACTAAATTCTATTTCTATTTAAAGACCATACGAGCTCTTGGAATCGATAACGGGTACACCAATACATTACTCTACGGAATGACACACGTAGAATAGATGAACTAAAATCAAACAAATATGGGAAGATCTCACCAATTTGAAACACTCCTGTGAAGATGCCGGTGTCTTGGAACTTCCAGGGCTCACAGTCACAGCTCCATGTCACTGCTCCTGATAACAATTAATGGCCTAGGCAGGCAGATGAGTTGGTGTGTCACCTGATGGTAAGTAGTCCCCGCCGCACATGGGCTATTTCAATACCAAGGGCACAGCTGAACAAATGCCCATCAATCTTTCTTGATTGATTCTAGTAGTAGGTTTATATTTTTTTTTTCGTATAACTCCTTTATGTAGGTAGTTACAATTTGATAGTCATCGATATCAATGTTACACTAGATAAGACGTTCTTTGTGAGAAAAGTGTCCCACCTAGGTGCAGTGCATGTTGATGTACCGCACACGAATCTTTCAAAAACGCATAAGCGCCATGAAATTCGCGGCGCTTTCGACCTTTTGTTCGCGAGAAAACTACATCCCGAAAGTGATCTAGCGCTGCATGGTTATACTGTTTGATTAGACGACTAATCATTTGTTCCATGCTGCAGCGATTTAGTTTCAAGTTTTACTAAAATCGAACGAGACATGTTTATGGGATAGCTTCTCTATACGAAGTAATTTTATCTAAATTTTGATAGTTATGCCACAAATGGCAGTCACACATGAAAGACACACGACAGCTACACACGTGAGTCACACATGACAGTCAGATACGTGAACCACACATGACAGCCACATATAACAGTCACCAGTCAATAGTCATCATAATTTACCTCAAGTTATTAGTTATGGTACTCACGTCAGAATCTGCGCCAGCTGATGTCGATAACCAAGCGGTTGCGGCTACAACGTAGGACGATCCCACTTCTGATGTAGGGTTGACGGTAATAAAATTCATTGTGTTAATTATTTAATTATAATTATCACCACACGTTATAATTAACGGATTAACGATTTATCCAAATATCTGCGACAGCTTGTTACTTTACACACACACTTTAGTAAACACGCGTTTGTCACTGTTTCACTGCCGACTGCTGGATCTCGAATATCTCGTCTACGGTCCGGACGCGCTTTATATTGCAAACTGTCATGCTCCCACCCTTACTCTGACTGTGGGTAGTGAAATAGAACCACAATCGGGTTTCCTTTAATAAAATTACTTCTACAACTACCTGTACATTACTGACGGCCGATTTACAATAATTTAGCATATGAGTCTTACATAAGAACACCCGACATATACTTTAGGGTGATATTTAGTATGATATTTACTGTACAGCATTTAGACAATTTATTTGTATTTAATGCAATCGTCCATAAAAAGTCAATGCCGTATATATCTGAACAAGAAGCTTATACCCAAATGGAGATTGCATTCCGTATAAAACACTGAAGCACAAAAATTTTACCTTGAATGACGTTGCTGTTGCCTGCTATCCTTTTCTTTCGAGTGACAATGAATGAACAAAAAGTCATTTTCATTCATTGTCACTCTAAAGAAAAGGATAGCAGGCAACAGCAACGTCATTCAAGGTAAAATTTTTGTGCTTCAGTGTTTTATACGGAATGCAATCTCCATTTGGGTATAAGCTTCTTGTATCTGAAGGTTCACATTGATAAAAGGTAATAAACATAACAAAAACTTATTATTATTAATTCCTTTTTTAAAATTTTATTTGTCCGCAATATGACACATATTCATGTTTCAGAAGGTGATCGAGAAGAGGATTCGGACGTCGATGAGGACCTTGATTCCGATACCGACTCAGTTGCTGATTCAGATATTGAATTAAAATTTGAAAGACATACCTACCTATTTTTCCATTTTTGTATATAATATATCATTTAGTATATTTTATAACACAATTCAAAAAAATATGTCCATGTTTGCAGTATATGACATCGAAAACTTTACCAAAATATAAATACTCAGCTTAGCTATAGTTTTTCAATTTTTGGATATAATATACACTCAGTTTTACTTTAAAAGCTGGCATAATGATTTTTACACGCTTTATATTAGCTTCACTTGTATGTTTGTATGTATGTTTGTATATTTGTATGTTTGTATGTTTGTATGTTTGTTTGTAACCGACTTCTTTGGGCGCGATTTTGACCCACTTTAAACGGCCAGATTTCGTTCAAATTTTGCACACCTGTCAAAGACCGATGACAATACAATAATTCGATTAAAATATATAATTATCCTGATTAGATTCGCCAGGATTAATTATTCTTATAATTGATGACCATTGCTACTGACCACTAGGTGGCGTTTGCACTATTCATCGCTTGATGGCGTTAACATTGTATTCTTCAAGTGTCAAATGTTACTACTGACCAACAGATGGCGTTATTGATTGGAAATACAGCCGTAGATGGATGTTTTTAGTCAAAACAATTATATAATAGTTAAAAAAAACTAAAATACACGCTTTAATAAGATATACAACTAAAAAAGTAAAAATAATTGATACTGAATTTAAGATAAGAAAATGGAGTAAAATACATATATTTTATTGTTACAAAGCGTGGGGTGTTTACAACAATTACTTATCCTCCTGCACCCCACGCTTTGTAACAATAAAATATATGTATTTTACTCCATTTTCTTATCTTAAATTCAGTATCAATTATTTTTACTTTTTTAGTTGTATATCTTATTAAAGCGTGTATTTTAGTTTTTTTTTAACTATTATATAATTTACACATGTTATTAATTATTCTCTTCAAAAATATGTTAATGCCGTGTACTATCACATGACCATAAAGTACTCCTGATATGGTAGTGCCATTTTAATCAGCCAAAAATTATGTTCTGCATTAAAATGTACGGCATAATTTTTTCTTCATTTGTTTACCTGAGAACTATTCAAAACAACAATCATATTTAGAAAGTTGCTGTATTTCACTAATCTACGATAATTTAAACTTTTGAAATTATTTGAGAAAACTCATATTTTATTTTCCTCTCAATTTCTTTTCAAACATTTTTCTTGAATGCCAATACTAAATAACAATTGTATTTAGCAATATCATGTTAGAAAACAGGTTGCCGTACAGGATCAAATGACCTTTCAGCTTTAAAAGTCAAATTTATGAGGAATAAATGTATACATTAAAATTAACAATAATTTAGTGACGGCTTTTTTTAAAATAGTAATTTAGAGTGCTACTTAATGTTATGAAACCGATGCCGTACTTTTTCAAATCACCCCCCGGACCACTGAAGGGGAGTGGGTTGCAACCGCTGATTGTTCTTCCTTGTCGCATAGTTTTTGTACGGCGTTGCGGAATAATGGTTTAGAAGAGGTATTGCGACTGTATGGAACCGATGCCGTTTAAAATCAAATGACCAAATTTAGCGACAAATTTGCCGGAATATCTAACGTTCTTCCGACTTTGTGACGCACTATTTTTGTACGGCACTACGTGTTCTTTCTATTATTTTTCATGGACTTATCGATGGTAGAAATGCCGTACAAAAATAAATGACCAAAATGAACCCCTCTCCTTGATGATTTTGAAGTCTCATCTGCACTGAGACGGACAGCTTACAAATGACGGCATAGTGCTGAATATTATTATTTTATGCCCCTGTATCCTACCAAATAGGTCTCCTAGTGGTTCATTTGACCCATCGCTTTTTGCCACGGGCTTGTAGTCTATTAAACAATGTCACGTTTGTTACCTCAAAAACAAAATGCTTCATTCGACGTATTACAACTGAATTATTTACCATATCGGCGCAGGAAAGCGATTTTGTCGTATCTCAAAAAATGCGTATGTGCATTTTGTATATTATTTAATTCATAAAAAAATAGCGCATTGAATTTCCTTGTGAAAATGTAAGGTTTTATTTTAAAATGTTATTAAAGAAATTGTATTCTTATATGATAAAATTCGCGATTCTATTCTGCGAACGTCCATGGTGAAAAGCCAGTTTTATCTGTTGACAACACTGTATGTCAATGTCAATTTGTCATGTGCCTTCTTGTCAATTGACATTTTTGGTTTCTCTCGGTTGTTTGTGTTCGGCAGGCCGATTCAATTAAGTCCTAGTTTAATCTGTAGTAATCACAGAAATTTCTACGTTAAATAGATATATTATTCAAGCGACAATGGCTCCAAAAGCTGGTGGTGATTCGGCTAAAGTTAATTCAGGTGTTTATAAAGATAAAAGTAAACCCACGGATATTCGTCTAAGCAACATAAATGCCGCAAAAGGTAAAAACATCTGATAATTTAAAGAATGATATTACATACAATTCTACTTCTTTTATTTTAATAAAAGTTTTATTGAACTCTGAGTGACAAAACAATCTTATTTTGTAAATTTTGATCTATTTAACATGGCTTTTCATTGAAAACTAAAATATTTTTACATGTATTATAACATAATTGTACCTGTGAATTATTTTTACTGTTTGATTAGATGATTAATACGCTATAATTATATCAAGTATTTTAGTAAATAAAGTCATTTACATAGTGTGTAGAATGGAAACAAACAATTTATATTGTTTATTTCTGAACATAATATTTTGCTGCTGAATAAAAGCCTGCTTGTATTATTTAACCATGTTCAACAAGGCTTTCCGTTGTCTGAAAGAGTGAGAGTGATAAAAAAATATTTTTTTTTACGAAACATTGTACATAATATGACACAGGTAAAACAACTTTTAAGCTAAATTATTCACAGTCTAATTTTAAATTTTGCTTGCAGCTGTGTCAGATGCTATTCGCACAAGTTTGGGACCAAGAGGAATGGATAAAATGGTAACATTGTATATGATAAACAATATAATATTGTGTATATTACCTAGCTTATTAGTTATTGATTTGTGGCAAATCTTTTCTTAGATTCAAGCGGCAAATGGGGAAGTTACAATTACCAATGATGGAGCAACTATTTTGAAACAAATGAGTGTTCTACATCCAGCTGCTAAAATGGTGAGAAAATGTACTTTGCATTTTGCTAGGTCTTTAATCATTTTATGAAGAACCTTTTTCTATTTAACTTAATTTTTAGTGATACTGATAGAAAATTGTTTATATGGATTGTCAAATTAGTAAATTCATCTATCACCATGAGATAAAAGCAGGAATGGGCATCTACACATGCCACTATGTATTTGTATAAATATATCAAAACAATGATTTTGTTTAATCTTAAATATGTGATGAGTTAGCCAAACTTATTTCCTTTTATAATACATATATTATGTAATTATACTAAGACTTTGCACAAGATTCAAGTGTTCAAGATATCATAAAACTGATTGTCTTTACATATGTGGTATCTGCCTGCATGGTGACAATGTTCCATGATTGTAAAACTCCATCAGAGCTGTGTGTGTCATATGTCAGATGGTAAGCAATATGACGGCTGATAGACAGTAGCAAAACCATGGGACACTGAAATACAAAGCAAAGCTTGGCATTCCAGTATGATCACTATCTTGAGACATAAGATGTTAAAACGCATGATGTCCAGTAGTCACCCTGACTACAATGTCCAATGTGTATCAGCTTCTGGGATAAATCTGTGTATTTTGAGGTTTTGAATGCTCTAAGTTTTTTAGTGGTCTATACTCCATTTTGGCCATACTGCACTATGCATTGAATGTCACTACAGTGTCTGTCAAGCCAAGGAAAATTTAACCATGAGTGTTTGTAAATTTAATTTCAGTTAGTGGAATTGTCCCGTGCACAAGATATAGAAGCTGGGGATGGAACAACATCAGTTGTAGTCATTGCTGGTGCCCTGTTAGATGCTGCCGAAAAGCTGTTGCAAAAGGGTATTCATCCTACAGTAATTTCAGATGGATTCCAAAAAGCACTACAAATGGCTTTACAGGTTGTTAATCATTTAATTTTATTCATTTTATACAGACACTAAGTTCTAAATCTGTCATGGCATAATATGTCTACAGTCCAGGAATAGCATGCCATGTGCAAGTATCATAATAGCAATGCATGCATGCATGTTTTTGTTATAGAGTTAGGTTATTGGGTATAATTATGTTCCTGTTCTAAAAATATGACAATGAAATTTAATAAGTATTGGCCAAGATAGCTGAATAATGGTTTATACTGTTTCCATTCGTTTATTTTATTTTTGACACATCGAGTACTGAATCAAATAGTGATGGCCTGATGCGTTATCGAATCAATTTTTTATAACAAACGATTTTATTTTTGAACAAGTTTTAATCGATTTAATACATATTTTATTTTTTGCTCCATGCATTGTTTTATAAAACTTCAGGGATATTTAAGTTACTTGATTTAATAATTATATTAAAATAAACCATTTACTCATGTTAAGTTAATATTCTTATCACTTCCGTCGGCAATAGTAATGTTGTTAAAAACAAATTGTGAAACGCCAACACTGGGCAGACAGGTGACGCGCGCCGCCATTTTGTGGTCACTCACAACGAGACGCCCGCGCCCGTGCTAGTGTTTTCCGTTCGCTGAATTTTAATTCACATTTTTCATACGTCGAGTTGAGTATTTATATTCCTCCGTATTGTTTTACCCGTGAATTCCTACATTTGGTTGAATTGAGAACATCGTACCTGCCTTCATCACTTTCAAAATGCCTAAAGGAAAGGTGCTTAAAGGACAAACAAGGGAGTTTGTGTTGCGACTTCATGAGTACTTTGAAAGGGAAAGCCGTAATGGTGGACCTCTTATACCAGTGACTCAAATCAGAGACCGTGTTTCAGCAGCATTAGGTATTACTGCTCCAACAGTTTCAAAAATAATTAAAGAAGGCTACGGCAGTAGTGGCATGGAACAAAACAAGCCATCTACACCTAAGAAAAAACGTCAGCCCTTTAAAGTGACAGCAATTGACAGTTTTGATGGTGATGCTATTCGTCGTCATATATACGATTATTACCAAAGAAAAGAGATTCCTACTTTACATAACCTAGTACAATCTCTGAAAACTAGTGGCTTGTTCCGTGGTCAAAAGTCTTCTTTGGCGAAGGTATTGAATAGGATTGGATTCCAATACAAAAAATGTGACAAAAGAAAAATATTGATGGAACGCAATGATGTTGCTTTGTATCGATGCGAATTTTTAAGACAAGCTAAAAAAATAGAAGACTGGTCGAATGTTGTTTTCACCGATGAAACTTGGCTCAATGCGAATCACACGGTATCAAAAACTTGGACTGACAACACTGCTAGCTCCTCGACCGCAGTGCCAATGGGAAAAGGTGAAAGAATTATAATTTGTCATGCAGGAACCGCAAAAGGATTTGTGCAAGATGCTATGTTAGCTTTTAAATCAAAGAAAACAGGGGATTACCACGAAGAAATGAATTCCGAAGTATATGAAAAATGGTTTCGGGAAATGTTATTGTCACTCGAACAGCCATCAACAATATTTATAGATAATGCGTCCTATCACTCTCGGCAAATTAACAAAATGCCAACGCAAGCCAGTAAAAAAAATGAAATAATAAACTGGCTCCGTAACAATGGCGAGGAGGTGGACGAGTCCCTATTAAAAGTAGAGTTACTTAAAATATTAAAAATGAGGAAGCAGCCTAAACGATACGTTATAGATGAAATGGCTGCAGAACATGGGCACACCGTCCTTAGAATTCCTCCATATCATTGCCAGTATAATGCCATAGAGCTAATATGGGCGCAAGTGAAAGGATATGCTGCGAGAATAAATACAACTCCTCCTTTCACCGCAAACAAAATGCTGGAGTTGCTTAAAAATGCGTGTGAAAATGTGACGCCTCATAACTGGGCGAGTGTCGTAGATAAGACGAAGAAAGAAATAATGTCTGATTGGGATCGCGATGTCGCATTTGACAACTTACCCATGCACTCATTAATAATTAGTGTTACTGGGGATACGAGTGACGACGACGCCGATTCCGACGAAACAGACGATTGTTTATAAATAAAAATATTAACAAATTACCTTTTAGTTGTTTTAATTATTTAATCCTTAAAGTACTATGAATTCCAACATGGTTTAACTGTTTATTACAAGTAGGTACTAAACATTTATTTTCGTTGTAATCATTGTAATTATTTTAAATTAAACTCTTATTAAAAGTCACTTCAATACGTATACCTTTATTCATATTAATTAATTTGCAGCAAATACATTCGATCCTAATATTGGGTACTATATTACGTTTAACTGTTTTCATTAGCATTTTAATGTAATTTTATTTCAAATGATTCCGATTGATTGATTCTATTCAAAATCGTTTTTGTTATCTGTGGTCATTCGTTACGAATGGCACAACTCTAAGTGGGCGTTACCCAAGAAGCTTATACCCAAATGGAGATTGCATTCCGTATATAAAGGTGAAGCACAAAAATTTTACCTTGAATGACGTCGCTGATGCCTGCTATCCTTTTCTTTAGCGTAACAATGAATGAACTTCACGTGAACTTCATTCATTGTCACTCTAAAGAAAAGGATAGCAGGCAACAGCGATTGCATTCAAGGTCAAATTTTTGTGCTTCAGTGTTTTATACGGAATGCAATCTCCATTTGGGTATAAGCTTCTTGGCGTTACCCGTCAAGAAAGTATCTACTTTTATTTCAAAATATTGTTCTACTGTAATGTCGTACTTTATAGGCGTGAACTGTCAAAAATAAAATAAACGAATGGAAACAGTATAATTATCTTTATTATTTATTTGTAGGTTGTGGAGAATATGTCTACATCAGTAGACTTGGCCAATGAAGATGCTCTGTTGAAAGCTGCTGCAACATCATTAAATTCGAAAGTTGTGTCACAGCACTCTACCATATTAGCGCCAATTGCCGTTCAAGCTATTCGCGCCGGTGAGTATATTTGTACTACATATTTGACAAAGTATAAAATCACCCTGGATATTGTGTACTTAGTTGGCCATAATCAACACAAATAGCAATGTTACCTCGATGAGATAATTATTTTGTTATACATTTATATATTTTTTATATATTGGCTATAAATTATCATCTCCGCTGCAATATTAATTTTAAACAGTGTAAATAGTAATATTGTCTAGAGAATGAATTATAATTATCCCATTATGCCTTAAGAGCGTATACACCTTGCGCGCAAAGTCAACTATAGGTATTTCTTCGTTAATTTCACGCACACATAAGCGACCAAAGCTTTGTGCGTAGAGCTGCCGCGTCGGCTCGCTATACAATCGGCTCAAACAACTTTGATCCGTTCGCTTCAAATATTCAATTGAAATGTAACTGTAATATAATATCATGATATTATATCATATTCATTATCAGCCCAGAATATATGAGAATATTTTCATTTTTTCGGAATGATGGTTCTTTCAAATATCGATTAGGAACAATTCGGATAAATAACAAAAAGCAAAAATTAAAATGACCCGGTTTCGAACCCGAGACTTCAGCGTCGTAATTATATTATGAGGCAAAAATGTATAAAATTTTACGCTCCCTTCGACTAATTTCGTTGAGCGCTTATACGTAAGTCAATGACCTTTCTCTTTTATTTTGGTAACTTAGCTAGTTAAAAATGAACTTAAAAATGAATATATACTGCTATTTATTTTTTAAATATATGTAAAAAAATTAAAATGTACAAACACAAAAGAGTACCACCTAAAATAATAAGATTTACGTAAATTTGAAATTACGTAAAAAATAATCGGCGGGCTAGAATTTCGAAACGTCGAGCGCAGGTCCGTCGTCCACCAAGGCCCGCGGCCGTCTGACGGGAACGCCCCCAATGAGATAGCTTATATGGCCGTAACATACAAGAATGGGATAGGATGGCCCATGCGCTTCTCAAAATAAAACAACATAAGCGCCAAACCATATTTTATTTTATTGTCATCGTACTATTTACTTTTTTCTTGTTTTTTTCTCGCGAAAAAATAATATTTAAAAATATGTTTATGTCAAATTAATCTTGAGTTTCTACACGGGGTAAGTTAGGAGTTCTGAGTTCTTAAAAAACTTAACAACTGCTACTTTGGACTGTATTTTTGTTAAGGCAAAGTGGCGTAATCATGTATTTTTTTTCATAAAGTTGGTAATTATATCATCAATTAAAACATATCTGAAAATGGACTACCTAATCTTAGTAATTTATGATATGTAGGGTTTTAAAAAAGCCAAATTTTTCGAGGTATCCCCTTAATTGCGTGGGTATTCAATTACTATGATGGGGCTTTCAACAATTTATTATTGTCATATTGGTGGATAAGATCTTATTACCATGTATAATTCGAATAGACTTTTTTTTTAAAATCTATTATATTTATAGAGAATCTGAAAAGTTATATAGAATGTGAAAAATACAAGGGTTTGTGTCATATTTTACTTAAATTGTATTGCAGTAATGGAACCTATAGTTGGTGGAGTGGGCGCTCGCGTCGATCTTCGCGATGTTAAAGTGATTGAAAGGATCGGGGGCACGGTCGAGGATACAGAGCTTATTCAAGGGCTGGTAATCCCACACAGGGCTGCCAATGTCAATGGGCCCCATCGCATTGAAAAAGCTAAAGTGGGTCTTATACAATTCTGCATTTCACCACCGAAAACTGATGTAAGTTCATAAAATTAATTTTTCTAATGTGTGTTCCAATCATAGATTTAGTATAAAACATAGATCGACAATGTGAAAGAGATAGAATAATTTAACTCATATGTTAAAGCGAGATGCATGATGCGACCATTCGTTTACACAGAAGTAGCCAGCAGTGACCCAGAGTCAAAATATGTCAAACTAAGCGAGCAACAAAATTCGCTTATTTTCATAATTTATTTAATTTTACAGTACTTGGTTATATTTATTAAACGTAGTTTATTATAGTGCATTGTGTAGTGCCAAGATGTGGTTCATGCAGGCGTAAAAATCCGAAATAATTACAGTTTTCACAGGTACCGGCCACTTTTGCACAATACTTTTTTGTGACGATATTATAGAATTAAATGGAAATCCGTGTATACATATCGGTAGAAAAGAATATAGTATTTCATTGTATTAATACGCTGAAAGCATTCATTGCGTATAAAAAATAATATCAAATACGTGAATTTACAATAATTTCAACCAAAAGTAGCTAGGGATTGACTGACAGGTTCGATCAATAAAAGGTTGTCGATAAAATAGTCGATGACAACACATGTTTTCCCTACATTTTTATGGGGCTATAGTATGTTGTGATAGTGTGCATTTTTCTCCTTCTTCTACCTGGCGTTATCTCGGCCATATTTCCCCGGCCATTATTATAGTATTCATTCTACAATATTACTTATTACTTTACTTTTTCTCATTTTTTTATATTTGTGGAATATTTATTATAACACTTCATGTGTGTGACTTATGAATTAAGAACTTGTTTCAATCTCTGCCAAGAGGCTGTCAATTTATAATAGTAAAACAAGAACATATTCGATATTATTATAAAATATGCGATACTTCTATGCACAATATCATCATCCAAACCTAGAAGCAACATTATTCATTTATCATAACATTAGGTATAGGTTTAAAATTTATAATTCTCATAGGAAAACCATTAGTTTACGTGACGAGATCGAGAAAACCTTTGTAGTTTATTAAACTGTCTCTTCAGTCACAGGAATGCGACTAATGAACATAGGCCTTCCACAAGAATGTCCACATCAGTTTGTTGTAAGCTGACTGCATCCAACGACTTCCTACAAGCTCCTCCGTACACCTCCAACGCGGCCTAGCAGGGGTCCAACACTTCCCAATGTGTTACAAGTCAATTAATTGACTTAAATAAGCATATTTTTTTAACTCTAGTATAAATATACTTACGCGAATTTTACTCATTGAAAAAAACTAATAATCATGGATTTTGTTGCAGACTGAGTCCACCCTACAACTACGAAAGCTGTAAAGTAATCGAAACTTCGCGACGGGAAATTAAAAAAATAAACCGAAAACGCTAAAACTTTGTAAATTATAGTTTTATTTTATAAAAGTGTTTTTTGTTCTCAGTTTAATTAGATGTCTGTACTAAAGACTCATACAAAATATCTCAAACAAAATGTTTTCCAAATAATATGACAATTTATCTTCATTTATTTGTGTGTTTATCAATCTGTATTGAAATAAACACATCAATAAGGTTATGTTAATATATAATAAAATGTCGCATATATCCATAACATTTTATTTCACAACTACAGGCCGACAGCTATATCGATGTCGATATGATACTATCGAAAGTGCATGGTACACCACTATATGTCAAGCACACATGTAAACTTCACGCACACAATCGTAAATCAGTTTTGGTCGCGCTGAAAATGACACATTGCCGATCTATGTTCTATACTACATCTATGGTTCCAATACATATTTAATTGTATGAGATTAAAAATTAAACCTATTTATATATATAGAAATGTTGTTACAACTAAGAATTGCAATAATATATTTGCAGATGGACCACAATGTGATTGTGTCGGATTACGCTGCCATGGATCGTGTCCTAAAAGAAGAACGCCAGTACATTTTAAATATTGTCAAACAAATCAAGAAAGCTGGTTGCAATGTGCTCTTGGTTCAGAAATCTATTTTGAGGTAGAACACATTAGTTTTTGCATGCAGTTCCCTTTATGTTTAAGTGTCTTCCTGTAGGCAAAAAATAGGCATGTTATAATACCCTTTTAACAATGTCTCCTGGATCATCCCTCCACTCTTATAGCTAAGTTGCTATCAAATAGTCACACCTTTTTTATTATGCTCCTCTTTCAGTACCCCAGGTGAGGCTGAAAGGGGTATGTCAGTGTTTTTGTGCCTTTTGAGTCCTGCACACTGCAGATGTTAAAGTCGAGCTGGGTTCCTAGTAATTTCTATGTCAGCATACTGGCCAAAAACCCGTCGATGATGATGGGGGCGGTGCACCCTCGCGTATAACGACCCCGAGACATGCGATAGAGCCTCGTCTCTGTCATGGACGTCCATAATAACTTAAAAGAAGACGAAAGTGGGGCATCTGGGCTCCCTATTATAATGGTAGAACCAGCAATGGTTTCGCGCGGGGCGATTACACGAACGTAAATCAGAGCGCACTTTGCCCTGGTAACATCCCAGGGTGGTGCCGCCCACAATGCGTATGACGGCTATCGAGGGGTTTTTAGTCAGCATGCTGGCGTTTGTAACGGGCTGGAAGGCCACAGACACTGACATACCCCTTTCGGCTTCGCCCGGTCTTACGAAAGGGGAGATTATCCTGTTAAAAAAAAAACTGTCTGATATTTGACCGGCGGTGGTTTAACATGTGAGAAATACATTGAGAAAAACAAATAGTTTAGAATTATATAATTCCATTCAAACTCGTTTTAAAACGATAGTAGCTAAATATACGTATGGTTATAAAAATATTTTGTAGCAATCTGTTGTCGAATAATTTTCGCTTACATTATAACACTACGAAGATGCAAATTTATGATACCGCTCCCTCTATATTATACATATACTCTATGAACAAACCCGTGTAATTAATCTTATTTGTTGCGTTCTATTATTTATTTATTTTTCAAATTAATTCGTCGCGTCGTTGCGTTCTTGCATCAGTCAATTGGACGGCGAGTTTTTATATTTATTCATTTAATATTTATTTTTTTATTTTGATTCATGGTCATCATTATTTTTCAGAGACGCATTAAGCGATCTAGCCGTACATTTTCTCGATAAAATTAAATGCATGGTCATCAAGGACATCGAACGAGAGGATATCGAATTCGTGTGCAAAACTCTGGGATGCCGTCCCATAGCGTCTTTGGATCATTTCACTGCTGAAAATTTGGTCAACGTTGATCTCGTCGAAGAAGTGAACGAGCCGGGCGGAAAATACGTCAAGGTTTGCGTCTCGTCATCGTCGCGCCATACGAACTGTGAGCTATCGCGGCGCGTTTCGATAAAAATAAAAATAATCGTTCGGTCGCAGATGACGGGCATAGCGCAGGGCGGGCGCACGGTGTCGGTGCTGGTGCGCGGCTCGAGCGGCGCCGTGGTGGCCGAGGCGGCGCGCTCGCTGCACGACGCGCTGTGCACCGTGCGCTGCGTGGCGCGCCGCCCCGCGCTGCTGGCGGGCGGCGGCGCTCCCGAGGCGGCGGCCGCGGCGGCCCTGGCGCACGCCTCCATCGCCGCGCCCGGCGCCGACCACTACTGCCTGCGAGCCTATTCGGACGCGCTCGAAGTCGTTCCCTCCACTTTGGCCGAAAACGCAGGTTCGTATCCGTCCGTCGCGTGGTGACTCGACGCCGCGTCGAAGGTGACGGTCGATGATGGAGATGTGTGTGCGGCAGGGCTGAACCCGATCGAGACGGTGACGGAGCTGCGCGCGGCGCATGCGCGGGGCGCGGAGTCCGGCGCGGGCTCGAGCGCGGGCGTGAACGTGCGGCGCGGCCGCGTCACCGACATGCGCGCCGAGCACGTGCTGCAGCCGCTGCATGTCACCGCGTCCGCGCTGGCGCTCGCCACGGAAACTGTGCGCGCCATTCTCAAGATTGATGACATTGTGAGTGCTTTATGGCTATTCTGTATGTTTTGAATTGTTTGCGTTGACTCGAATGTGAAAACGCTGCGACTTTTTGAGAATTATTCTAATGCCGCGTCCATGTCGATTGCGACAGTAGTGGCACTATAGAACTTGGATAATTGTGTCCTTTTTTATTTTGCATTCAGTTAAATTTTCAGTTAGTCAGATATTTCTTTATTATTATGTGCTCTATGTATGCAAGTCCTGTAATAATGCATCATAAATATTGAAAGTATGTAATGAGTTGGCAGTTTACTGCGAATCGATAGACGCGAGTTCGATTCCCGTCCTGAGACTAATTTGTGCGAATCAAAAATGCTTGTTTTGAGTCAAGGTATTGTGAGACAATAGGTGATTCGTATGAAACTTTGTATCTTATTCATATTCTATGTATTAGATTATTCTGTAATTATTATTTTTTATTTTATTTTCAGGTAAACACAATGAATTAGGCGAGGGAAAGTGAAATAACTAAGTGTTTCCGTTTTCATCCCATATGAAAATGAAGGACACCCAATTCTTTTGTCTAATACTTTAATTTTGTTCTTTATTACAATTTAGTAATTGAGTAAACAGTATATGCTGATAGCGCTTAATAAATATAGTTTAGTTTGTTAGAATTTAAACAAATTTTACTTTCGCATTTATGATTTATCCAATTAATTAATAATTGTCTCCACTCTTATCAGCCCATACTCAACCACTGCTGAGCACCTATTCAATGGATTTGCATTGCGAAAGCTTAGTGGACTATGACTACCCGCGCTGGCCTCGTGCAGGTTAATGGGATGCACAATGCACATGCCATAAACAAGCTTGTTCTGATTTCATTGGTGTATTGACTATAATTACACCCGTGACTAATATGCCAGAGAAGAGCCCTGGTATTAGTATCGCGATCCCAGTCTCTGTAGACGCGTCTGATCAGTTACCAACTGGCCACCATGATTTCATAATATTGCAACGTATTTTAAAACAATTTAACGTGATAATATGGTACGAACTTGTTCGCCTATGCCAAATAAGAATATGGATTTAATTTAACACTAATAATTTCTAAATAAAAGTTTTAAAAGATCTAATAAATTCATATTGGGCTTAATAAATGCAATTCACTGTATGTTTAAGTTGCATAATGCATACCAATTTATGTCATTATTTATTCATAATAAAAATAACTAATAAATGCTTTGTTTTATTATACACCACATAAACGTCATGTCGTGACGTCATTTACAAAGAACTTATAATACGAAGGAAGTCTTAATAATCGTTATTTAAAGAAACTTTTTATTCATAAATAACAAATATCGATATCATTAATGCTAAATTCTATCCCGATGTGCCTACATATTAGATACCTTTTATAGACAATTTCACACTAAGTACTCAAATATATTTTTTTGATGCAATAATCAATATTAGATTAATTATTAATAATATTTGTAATAAGCAGCAGTCGCTCTCTGAATGTACTGTGGTCTGTGAAAAATTAATCTGCTTTCAAAATATCGGGTATCTCAAGACTGCTACCGAAAACGAAGCCGGATGGTAGTTTTAGTGACTACAAACACAATGCAACTAAAAATTTCGCAAAGAAACGCGACAATTATTTTTTTATGATGTTTTAAATATCGTAATTTTTGGGTGCTAAATCTATAGTTTTTGCTAAAATAACAATTTAAACTCTTTTATACCTTAGATTATTTATAAATAAAAGGGTATATATTTAGGAAAACTTTTATTTACCACCCAAATATGGTCATAGGAAAAAAATAGCGAAAAAAAAATTGTCGCTTTTTTGCAACTTTTCCTGTTGCAATGTATCTAAAGTCGCTTAGACTACCACCCGACTTCGTTTTCGGTAGCAGTCTTGATATACCCTGTATAATTGTTTTTCGTCATTTGTGTCCTACCTTACACACGCCATCGAAACGAAAACACATTTTAAGATTACTTATTTATTATTTAAACTCAGCATTAAATGGGATACATTTATCGTTGGTATGGGTGTATCTGGTTAGCTGCTTTTATATTAGTTTTGATAGCAGACGGCGGTTTAGGCAAGGATGGCGCCGCAGGCCCAAGTTGAGGAGTAGGCCCTCTGGAGGGACCCATCCCTTGGCCACCAACACCTTGAGGGACAATTGCCGGCATGCCAGGCCGTAAACCTTTCCCTGTGCCAACTGCGGTAACCAGGGCATGTGTATCTGTTATGTTATGAGTCGGTTGCATGCCTGAAAAAAAGAAATTTCATCTAAATTAGTCCAGCCGTTTTAGTGTGAAAACGGAACATACATACATAATATGTATGTACATATTATGTACATACACACGTTTGCATTTATGATATTAGAACGGACATTAAATTGTGACGGCAAGTATTTATTTCAGTCTTACCAGCAGATCGCATTGACTCTCCTTCCCAATCTTCACGTCCTTTGGATATAATTTCCCATACATGACTCACCACTTTCGTAAATTGTCCCACTTGTTTCTGTAATGGATAAATAAATCACAATTACAAGTACAATAAAAATATTATTGTCACAATTCACAAGCAGTCATTCATCGCCAATTCTATACAATCCTTTGTTATTTTTTTCTAAAATAATAATGTGTACCCTTTTATTTTTAAAGACGCTATTGAACGCAAGATTTTAATTATTATTGGATACCAAAAATTGGATTTACCACCCATCATCATAATCATCTCAGCCTCAGGAAGTCCACTGCTGAACATAGGCCTTCCCCAAGGATCTCCACATCGACCTGTTGGAAGCGGCCTGCATCCAGCAATTTCCTGCAACTTTAGCTAGGTCGTCCGTCCACCGTGTTGGCGGGCGTCCGACATTTCGCTTGCCTGTACGTGGCCTCCACTTAAGAACCTTTAGGCCCCAACGGCCATCGGTTCTGCGAGCTAAGTGCCCGGCCCACTGCCACTTCGACTTGCTTATCCTATGGGCTATGTCGGTTACTTTTGTTCTCTTACGGATCTCCTCATTTCTAAGTCGATCTCGTAGGGAAATACCGAGTATAGCCCTCTCCGTGGCTTCTTGAGTGACTGAGCCTTCTAATGAGGCTCACAGTGAGAGGCCATATGTCATCACTGGTAACACACAACTATCAAAGACTTTCGATTTTAGGCACTGAGGTATTTTGGACGAGAAGACGTGAAGTTTCCCGAACGCTGCCCAACCGAGTTGGATTCAACGATAGAACTCTTGTCCTAAATAGACAAGACAATATTCGTCAACAACTTCAAGAGTCGAGCCTCCAACACCGACCGAGGTGGGCACAACATGGACATTCGACATGATCTTCGTTTTGTCCATGATTATTTTAAGACCCATCTGTTGAAGAGACTCGATTGAGGTCTTCGAGCATACTGCTAAGGTCTTCCAGCGATTCTGTCAAGACTACAATATCGTCGGCAAACCAAAGGTGAGAGATATACTCGCCGTTGATTTTGGTGCCGAATCCTTTCCACTGCAAGAGCTTGAAGGCGTTTTCCAGCGCGGCAGTGACCAGTTTCGGAGATATGACATCTCCCTGTCTCACGCCCTCTGTGTAGTTGTTTGTTGTATATATACTTCAACACTTCGATGTATCCATAGTCAATGTGGCACTGCTTGAGAGACTGTAGCACAGCCCAGGTCTCGATCGAATCAAAGGCTTTCTCATAGTCCACAAACGCTTAACAAAGCGGCACGTTATATTCCTCGGTTTTTTGTATAACTTGCCGAAGCGTATGGATGTGGTCTATGGTACTAAGGCCTTCTTGGAAACCGGCCTTTTAGGGAGGCTGAATTCATCAATCCCTGCGTTCGAGACGATTTGTGATGACCCTCGAAAACAACTTATAGACATGGCTCAGGAGCGAGATGGGCCTGTAGTTCTTCAGCATAATATAATAAATATTAAAAAATATTTACACTTTAATATGGAAGAAGCTTTTTCATGTAGATTTCTGGTGTTGCATTTACGTTTTATAAAAAATCAAAGAACAACAAGTTCATTATTATCCATTTTAAAAAAATATATACAGTCGAATTGAGAAACCTCTTCTTTTCAAGTCGGTTACTAAGTTACTAGCTAGTCATACATAATTTGAGATACAAAATGTACAATTACTAATACTCAGCATGGCTGTCCTGTTATTGCGGCGGTTATACCCGCGCGGCATAGTGTGCCTTATTATTAAAATATACCCCACGTAAACCTGGGCAATGCATGGCTACCTGGTGGCATTACCAT
This sequence comes from Hyles euphorbiae, assembly GCA_023078785.2. Classification (NCBI taxonomy): domain Eukaryota; kingdom Metazoa; phylum Arthropoda; class Insecta; order Lepidoptera; family Sphingidae; genus Hyles; species Hyles euphorbiae. The sequence goes on from CM041040.1 coordinate 8,621,072, forward strand.
CTGACTGCAACAAATGGAAAAAAAGAAGGGAGGCCTTTGCTCAGCAGTTGGAATTGAAGCACTTATAATAAAATACTTAAATAAATAATAATAATAATACCCCACCTGAGCTGTATCAAAGCTTAAGGTGCTGGCTTTGTGGTTAAACTGTTGAAGCCGTTGTTCTGCTTGAGGTTCTGGTTTTGTTCTTAACAAATCGGGTACAAGATCATGAGTACACGCCGGTACTCTTCCTTCTGTCAAACGTGCTAATGCTTCATCCCTTTCACAGCTAAGTTGCAAGGGTAAAACTATTCTTGATCGTAACGATGCTGCCAATTCAGCTTGGAGTATTTTGCTGAGACCAGTTAACTGCAAATGCATAATAATATCATATTAATTATGTTACTACAGTATTATACTCAGTACTACAACTGGCAATATCATACAGATAATATTAAATTCATGTACATCTGCTATGAGATGACAATTGATTCACAACTAATTATAGATCTTGGGTGTATTTTCCATAAGAGACCATCATAACTCATCCCACTACTGCAATTCGATTAGGTTAGGATTGGAAATAGCACATATTTTAAAGAAACCTAATTTCACAGTCACTGAGGGCTTTTTGTATGAAATAAAGTTAAGTAATTAGAAACATAAACATTTTTGTCCCCTTTCTAGCAAAGCTAGCTAGAGATAAAATTATGAACTAAACACATAATGATCCTAGACAAAAATACTTAAAGCCAGAGGGCAGCTATAATATTCTGCAGTTAAAGTTAAATTAAATAAGGCCCATTATGCGAGCTGTCATTTGTTGGTTTGGTTAGTTATTCATTATACACAATTTCAATAATATTTCTGAGAAAAACAAAATATATAAATTTCGCCTTGTTGCCAGTAACACAGATATTTGCATAACATTTAAAATAATGTTATGGTTATTTTGCTAGAGCACTTACCAGACTTCCAATAAATAGTATGTTAGTATACACATACTCAAAATTAAATGTGAAACTTAGGCATGCAGGCAAATCAACAAGCAGGTTTTAAAATATATAAGTTTGTTTTAATTTGTTTAATAAAAAAACAATGTGAACTTACATGGCCAGATAATATTGCATAATTATCAAGAAATGTAGGCCAATTAATGGTTTCATATTCTGTCTCCAATTTAGTTATAAGGGCTTGAATAGCTGTTTTTAAATCGTTAACTCGACTCAATATTGCTAGTATAGTTGCTTCTAACTGTTTTTCTTCGCGTTGCATATTCATTTTTTGCTTATATATAATATCGATGAAACCACAGTAATTTAGTAAATTTCAATACAAATAAATATTAAACCAAGATATCGAAACAGAATAATTTATGAATTAAATCTAGGGTGTATAATAAATATTATATACCCTAGATATACGTTGAATTGCAACAATATTATTTAGAAGTATATTTTTTTAGGAACAGAAAGAAACTTTGAAATGTCAAACACAATGTCAATTCCACAGACTAAGGAGTTGCTAAGGAGCTTAGAGCATGGACGTAGTATATAAACAGGACTGCGCACTGTCATCGGAAAAACGAGCCGAGCGAGAGGTGTAGGACGGTAGGGTTGTGTCCCGTTCCTATAGGGTGACTATGTATATGTTTTGGGAAATACAGGAATTTTAATCAAATTGGCTAATATGGTAAATATTTCAGTTGTTATACGTCGAATGAAGCATTTTGTTTTTGAGGTAACAAACGTGATATTGTCTAACCGTTTAAAAAATATTTGACCACCAAAATATGGTCCACCATTAGGACCTAGCAAAAAAGTTCAAAATCATAGTTTTATATGTATACTTTTTATAGGTGAAATGAAAAATGAAAATAATAATAATAAGCCTTTATTAACAGCAAAATACAGTTAACAATCTTCTCGTCTGTTCACAAAGTGCGTATGTTGTGTATTATCAGTGCCATTCGTCAGGGTGTGGTAGCCGGGGTCAACACAGAGATTCTTACCACCATCTGTCCCGCCATTACCGTGGCCGCTACCATAACCAGGAATAGCGGGGCTGCCGGGGACTGGAGTCCTGATCCTGGTTTTAGCAACTATTAGGCTTTTTTATTTTTTATGCCAATACTCACCACGCTTGGCAGACGGATTCGAGAGCGCAAGAGGGTACTCGCGTTGTTGACGCTGCTGTCCGTCTTCAACCGGGGAAAGTTTGCGGCTAGAAGATGTTATTGGATAGGAAAGTATGGAATGTAGAGATGGATACTACAGCCACGAAGGGGAAAGTTGGTAGTAATAGCAGTAGCTCAGGGGGCCGAGATCGCATACCCCGCAATGACCACTAGATAGGAGCTTCCCTGGCCTACTTCGTACCAGATACATGTTATTATTCATACCAACTCTTGTAATAACTAAAATCAACGTACCGTCTATCTCATCCCTAACGAATATCCCTATTTTAATCGAATCATTAACAATAAAGTTCAAAATTGCGGCGATAATTATCAATTCTGACTCTAAATTTCAATTTTTCGTGTAAATGTGTGACCACCCGTTCAGATATCAATTTTTAGACCACCGGATCAATAAAGAAATGAAATGAAATCCCATAATGCTATTTTTCCAATATTATTCACGCCATTATTTTCACTACCTTTCAACCCTTATTATAACCCCTTTATGGTTTAACTTTAAGAAAACGAAGTGTGCAGTTATTTTTGTTACAAAATAAGTAAAAAAAGTTTGACATCTGTAACTTCAACAGTTTAGATTTTTCCATGCGTACTGCGTATCCCCTTGTTCAACCCCTTCAAGCGTTGTCTACATAACAAGCGGGAACCTTTTGCCCTTACCCAAGGTCTAATTTATCTCTGTATCAAATTCTATCAAAATTGGTTCAGTGGCTTAGGCGTGAAAATATAGCAGTTAGTGTAATACGTCCGTGCTGAAATTTTACATCACTCAGTAAATAAAAACTATCGCAAGAAATAAATATTTTTTAATTATACTTAATTCATGATCAATTGTATTAGAAAAACTTTTAACGTGTTTATTTTCACTTAAAACATAGTATGTAGTAGATGCAAATTAATGTGTATAAATTAAACATTACTTTAATAATACAATTTTAACGAAAAAATAACTGCTATATATTCAAGCAGATTAAAAGTTATTCAATAATTCATCTGAACTTTGAATTGTCGATCAAAAAAGTTCTAAGGCGGGTTTTATTATGGTCACGCTAGCAAATAAGAAGGGATAGAAACCTCTCATACTGTCTCATTTGGTTTCGGCCTTCCTCCATGTCATTTACCATAGTAAATTAAACCTTATGCTACATGCACATGTCTTATTTCAGGATGACACCATTTTCTTCGTGCGCAATCCTGTTTTTATATTACATCCATGGCTTAGAGTAATTACTTAGGCTCAGTTGCACCAAGTAACTTTGCCAATACCTTTGCCTATGAAAATGTCATCGCCATACATTTGAGACGTATTTGACCTTGCGAATGTATGGAATTGACAGTTTCAAGGGCAAAGGTATTGGCAAAGTTAGTTTGTGCAATTGAGCCTTAGAAGGAGTAATGTGGAGTAATGTCAATTCCAAAATGACAACACCACAGACTGACACCACTGGACACCACCAAAGAATAGATCACTAGAGACTAGCAGTGCGTTCCATTTGACGATCGCAACGACCACGGTCACGACCGCGATATTTACCGTTCCACTAACTCGTGAGCGTTATGCTGACAACACATTAGGTATAGGTTTTCATCTCAGAACAATGAGTAACATAGAAGTAGCGCTATTGACATTTCAACGTACACTCTAATTTTGACAACAAGAAATAATTGTGCTGTGATCTCTTCTGATAGTTTATAGCAAATTCCTATACCCCTATATCCCCCCTTGACACTGTGGTAGATTTTCATACATGAATCATTATTTCAAATCCATAGCCATTTCTTTTGTTTATTAAAAATTTGTATCTTATCTTTGTAGCTACAAAACAAAAAATATTATACGATGATTTACTTTTTTTTGATAAGGGGTTCTCTGATGTCCTCAGTTGTTACTAAGATAAAACAGGAAACTAGCAAAAAATAAAGGATAACTCCCATGAAAACCCATTTTGAATTAGCAGTTGAAACTTCCACATGTAAAAAAAAACATTACATGTGTGATTGCGTTACTCTGAAAGTACGCAAAGCCTTTAAAGAGAAAATTTTTGCCATGGACATGATAACATCGAAAATTATCAAAAGTATCCTAGACCACAGCCCTCGCGCAGTGGCCGAGCACTTTTTACCACTACACTACCGGGTAGCTATTTTAAAGTAAAAGCCAATTTATGTAACATGGGTAGTAAACTAAAATATACATTATTTATATTATCGACAAAATGTGCAGCACATAACTATTGAATATGTCGTAACTAACTTGTGTCGGCAGGGAAGCTCCTATCTAGTGGTCATTGCGGGGTATGCGATCTCGGCCCCCTGAGCTACTGCTATTACTACCAACTTTCCCCTTCGTGGCTGTAGTATCCATCTCTACATTCCATACTTTCCTATCCAATAACATCTTCTAGCCGCAAACTTTCCCCGGTTGAAGACGGACAGCAGCGTCAACAACGCGAGTACTCTCTTGCGCTCTCGAATCCGTCTGCCAAGCGTGGTGAGTATTGGCATAAAAAATAAAAAAGCCTAATAGTTGCTAAAACCAGGATCAGGACTCCAGTCCCCGGCAGCCCCGCTATTCCTGGTTATGATAGCGGCCACGGTAATGGCGGGACAGATGGTGGTAAGAATCTCTGTGTTGACCCCGGCTACCACACCCTGACGAATGGCACTGATAATACACAACATACGCACTTTGTGAACAGACGAGAAGATTGTTAACTGTATTTTGCTGTTAATAAAGGCTTATTATTATTATTTTCATTTTTCATTTCACCTATAAAAAGTATACGTATAAAACTATGATTTTGAACTTTTTTGCTAGGTCCTAATGGTGGACCATATTTTGGTGGTCAAATATTTTTTAAACGGTTAGACAATATCACGTTTGTTACCTCAAAAACAAAATGCTTCATTCGACGTATAACAACTGAAATATTTACCATATTAGCCAATTTGATTAAAATTCCTGTATTTCCCAAAACATATACATAGTCACCCTATAGGAACGGGACACAACCCTACCGTCCTACACCTCTCGCTCGGCTCGTTTTTCCGATGACAGTGCGCAGTCCTGTTTATATACTACGTCCATGTTTTCATCTTACGCATAGAGTAAAGAGCGGTAAGTACGGGGTCAACCAAGAAGCTTATACCCAAATGGAGATTGCATTCCGTATATAAAAGTGAAGCACAAAAATTTGACCTCGAATGACGTTGCGACTGATTGCTATCCTTTTCTTTCGCGTGACAATGAATGAACAAATTCATTCACTTTTATATACGGAATGCAATCTCCATTTGGGTATAAGCTTCTTGGGGTCAACTGACCAAGGATATCTTAAGCTTCTAAATTGCCACTTAAAGCCTAAATAACGAAACTTGTGTTCAGTAATCCTTATAGTACTCACAAATTATCCATCAATCTATAATGTTTTCAGCCAAAATCCCTAGATGACAACCTTTTCTAAAATTAGTACTAATTATTTTTCGTTTAAATTATTTATTGGTGGCTATTGACTCGTTTGAAAAGTCCTGTTTTTTAGCCAAAAAGCGCGCAAAGGGTATAAACGCTCTTAATTGTAACCGCACCGCAACTTGATCGGCGCGTCAAAGTTACGTGAATCGCACTACTGGCTTATACTACCACTGGAACTACGCGACGCAAAACGACGTTAAGACAACGACCATAAGTAATTCCGAGATGTCCCGTAGGTTTAGTCTTACTGTCGGGTCAAACGCGGCCCTGAATGAGAAGAATAAGAATAGAAAAATATAACAAAAAAAAAAGACGTGTGGCACTCGGAGACTGCCGCGGTAAAGCTATTGTACAGATATTCACTGTTGTACGTGCGAGCCTCGAAGAGTCGTACTAGAAGTAAATACAAAGAGGAGGTGCCCTAACGCCGAAACTCTGAGCAGGCAGCACCAGTCATGTGGGGCGGAGGGGGGGATTACGCATGCGCAGTAACGCCTATACAACCAATGCTACCTAGAGGCGAGTTGCTGAACTAAAGAGACAAGCGTGATATTTCAAAAAGTCATTAAAAGTTCTGCTATTCATCGATATATGGCAAAACTAAATATCGAAAGATGTTAGATTACAATTAATAACGCAATAGCTTTGCAATTCGCATTCAAAAGTACTGGCACATCTGGCCGCGCGGGTTCGATCCCCGCATCGGGAGAAATGTTTGTGCGGCCCACAAATATTTCTTTGTGAGACTGAAAAGTCTGTCGTAGTTCCTGATACCCACGATAAACATAACGATAAAAGACTTGATCTTAGTGTGGGGTCAGTAGGGCGATTCACGTAATTTCTTGACGCGCCGATCAATTTGCAGTACGGTTACAATTATTAAGTTAACGTTTTGGTACAAAATAGTATTCTTGTAAATGTTTAGCTGCGCGTGAGCTGCGTGCGCGTCAACTGTACGTCAGACGTATGAAATTTGTTTGAAATTGATATATACGCGCAGCCGTAGAATAGACTTGTGAATACACTAAAGCGCTCGCGTGACGCGAACTTGACGCGAGAGTATTACGAGAATTCAAAAAGGGCCGTTTTGAACGAAACGTAACTGCAACTGCGCCGCAACTGAACTTATTTAATTTCGTGAATCGGCCTACAGGACCATGTATGTGACTGTTGGGTGTTATTTATTATTTTATGTTTTTGCTACTACTAATTGTCTTTGCTTCATGCAGTGAATTTAGAACCTGACTGATGAATAACTTATGACAGGTCTTAGTAGAGACTGAATTAATTAACCGACATAGTATTACGTGAATCTCACACCTTTTTCGGTAGTAAAACTGAGTTGCGAGACTTGTTTTTTTTTTACTTTTACATACATTTTACATTATGTCGACTAAAAAGGGAGTGTAACATAATGAAATTAATATTATTTCCATTGTTTCGCAGTCTCGCATATGGCATGACGCACAATCACTCATTACATGTGGCTAGGAAAGAGGCAGACAGGCTGGAAAAGAATTTAAAACGAGTATTTTTCGAATCCGTTTATTACTTAATAATTATTATTTTCAGCTTTTATAAATATTTTATTACAACTGACGCAGGCGCTTGCATTCATTAATTAATAGAGCGCAGTAGTTACATAGGTTAAAAACCTATCAATTATCGAATGCTGGGAAAAGAGTTAAGCTGAAACACATTATAGTATTTCGTCTTACGCATAGAGTAAAGAGCAGTAAGTACGGGGCCAACTGACCAATCAGGACAATCGAACTTACAAGTTTCTTTCTATGTAATCTGTGGTCACGTTTTAAGGGTATGATATTTAATGTGCACACAACAAAAGGATCCATTATTCAGATCGCTCTAAGACGCGTTGCTCTAGTATTTATGGCCGCTTCTTTACTCTGTGCGTAAGAGGAAAACCTATAATGTGTTGTCAGCTTTAAGATGAAATTATACTATAGTATTCAGTCTTATACATAGAGTATAGAAGCGGCTATAAATACTAGAGAAACGCGTCTTAGAGCGATCTGAACAATAGATTATTTTATTGTGTGCACATTTTTAGTCATACACTTAAGACGTGACCTTGTATGTTCCATTGTACTGATTGGCCAATTGGCTGCTTACTTACCTACCGCTATTTACTCTATGTTTAAGACGGAATACTATAGTATGATTTCACCTTTAGAAGTAGGTATATATTTGCGATAAGACTCTTCATACCCACCTAAACACTTCGTTTTTTTATGAAGGTAGAACTACGAAAACAAGACCATATTTAAAGCTTGCGTCTACTGATAACTTCACAGTTTTCAATTATAAGCTCAATTAACTTTATATTTTGAGCATTTGATGATAAAACAGCCTCCGAAGATTTTTTATCCATTTGTATCAGCAGAGTTTGGAGAACTAATATTGTCGTAGAGAGCGAGGGATTTGCTGGTATTGATGAATCCAGCACCTGTAAATGGTATGGATTAAGTGTTCGGTAATCTAAACCTAAATTGCTCATGAAATCAAAAGCTTTGAAGCCTTTATTAATATACAGGGTCCTAGAATTCATGAGAATGACCACAGTGACCATTTTACTGTTAGTATATTATGAATTATTGGATTGTGTGGGAGTTAAGAGGCTTCTGGTGAGGAGCGGTTCGCGACCGGGCTCCTCGTTGCAAAATAAAGATTGACTTTGTTACTTACTGTATTCTGTAAACGCTTGTACAATTGTGGCGGCACTGTGACTATCCATTCGGGTTGATTAGTAGAGCATTCGAGACTACGCTTCAATCTCTGTATTGTTATAGCCAATATTGATGTCAAAAGTAATTCTGGCTTCTGAATTGAATTAATTATATTTTCAGACAATACATCAAATCCTAAATGGTACAACGCAATCACCTGCCAAAACAAAAATTCGATTTTATTATTACGTGTTGTATTCGAGACTTATATTATTCCTGTTGTAGAATAATTTAACGCTTACCTGCTGGCGTATAATGAAATCATCGTCAATGCCCCATAATTCTCCTAATGTAGTAATCTTTTCTATCCAAATTCCACATTCCGCGCAATCGTAGCTTTTGTATGGTTCATTTGTATCTGACGTCGTACTGATTGTTTCAACGGCGGCGCGAATAAGTTTTGTCAAAAATTTCATCCTATGGTTTTTTACCTTTTCGGATGCTTTCATATTTACTTCTCTACTCATGATGTTTCCCGCAAGTGCTTCCAATATGTATTGATAGTCGATGTCGTAAAGTGTGTCCAGTGGTTTCAGAAATTTCATGTTGAAATGGCATTGTAAATACATAGTGCTGGATATTTGGTAGTTGAGGTTCAGTATATTTTCGTCCACATATTTGGTTTGCTGTGCGACTTCCACGAGGGACGGCATACTTTCATCCCAAATCTTTTCAAACTGTATTGTATTTTTTTTATGGCTGTCTGTATTCACGGAATATTTTTGAAAATTGCTAAGGTACTTTGTTGTTATAGACAAAAATTGCAACATTGTATGATTGTCAAAACCCACTTCCTGCAAGGACAAAGGATCTTTCGGCAATTTTCCAACTTTATTAACTAAGCGACACGTGAGTTCAAAAATATGTTTGATGTAAGTCGACCATATAATGGAAAATAAACCGAGCCGTATAAAATAATCGGATATAGTTGTCAAACAATGAATCACAGCTTCTAGGAGAACAGTGTTCTGCATACACTTCTGCCATGCCATTGCGTATTCCCAACACATGTTCGCAATTATATAGTCGGCTATTGTGCTCAGTGGAAATTGTCGTCGTAACAAGGATAGCCACTTGAAGATTCTAGGATTTTCATCGACTGATTCACGATTATTTTCAATAAAAACAAAGGCGGGATCGCTATCATCTTTCTCGGTGGAAATATTTGGATCTTCTTTAGAAGCTCGTATTTCCATCAACTCGTTAGCAACTATAGCTTCAGGTGATACGCCCATCCCACAAAGCCATTTTGCTATTAGTTCAGTGACGGACCCTTTGCCTCTCGTATATATATATTTAAGATTTATGTTGTAGTCGGTGACTTGCAACTTCGGTAAAGGTGTGCCTTTAAAAGTATCTTTAAACATTAAAATGATGCTAAGTATAGATATATCTTCAAGTTTTCCTATGAGAATGCCCCATTTAGCATTCTCTTTAGTGACAGACTCCCAAACCTCTTCTTCACATTCTAAATTGTTGATTTCAAATACTTTACCAACGGCTTTACAAGCCATAGCAACTATCATACTCCTCAGTGGGCAAGGCATATCTACTAACATGTTTCTTATGTTTTCCCACCAAGGCGATACCTCGTTGTAAACTATGTTTGCAGCTTCATGTGAACAACTGCAAACGTAATACAACGCAACGATTAATTTTTCAATTAATTCAATATTTATTTCTTCCATGGACATGTTCATTAACTGCATTATCAAAAGTTTAACTATTTCTTTTGGGTCTATGTTGCATTCGTTGACATAACTTGTAAGCATTTTTAAATCTTTCAATTTGAAAATAGATTTGAAAGTAATAGAGGCCAAATTGTTTAATTTTTCTGGTGATGTATCAGGTTTTAGACAAATGTATTGCAATTTTGCATCCAACATGAAACAAGAGACGAATTCCTTGTATGTACTGACGCTGGAATCAGCAAACGTCACTCTTGTTTGTTGTTGTTCTTTGTATTCGCTCTCTTGAGCCAAAGCTAACATCCTTTCCAAAATGCAACTATCATCTTCCAACAGATGAAAAAGAGACATGTCATCTTTATCACTGGCTGCTTGTCGCTTCGGTTTTTCACTTTCCACATCGTCATTTGTTTTTACGGGTACTTTTAAAAACGTTTGCAACGTACTCATTAAATCCTGCATGTGTTCGTTACACTCATTGTTTATTAATTGATAAAATAAAGTTATTAATCCCAGATTAGCAAAATAATGTTTAACCTCTTGTTCTTGGACACTTAAATTTTCATTACCTATACTATCCCAAAACATTTTCAGGCAAGTCATAGCAATTTTAGGCGGTGAATTATAATTTTTGATCAGTATATCTATAAAATGTTTCCGCAATTCTAAAGTTTTTATTAAAGACGCTTTTTCCAATAGTTCATTTTCATAGTCATCAGATGCAACAGATTTTTTGATAAACTCTCGCAGTTCTCTGAGCGTATGCAAGTCTTTTGATCTTTCAGAATGTTCTCCGTCTAATGCATAGAAAAATGGAATATTAAATTTTTTTAGTTTACCATCTGGGTCCAACAAAATACACTGAAATTCTGGTAAATTCAGTTTTTTATAAGTATAATTTTTCTCCGCTCCAACTAATCCGCATGTGTTATAGATGAGGATACCGTTCTTAGTTGCAGTAAACACAGCGACTCTATTTCCTGTTTGCATCAATCTTATATCAATTAGCCCCTTTTTGGGATTATATATCACCAAAAATATAGCTCTTTTGATTTCTTTGATAACTGACAGTTGCGGTTTCTTGTGATCAACTTCAAATAACTGAAATTTTATTTTAAAGTATTATTAGTAATACATTATGGGATTTTTTAAAGTTTAATTTTATTCACAATAGTAATCGCAAAGATTAACTTATATAATTTCAAAATAGTTTATCAATTTTAATAAATTATAGTAATGTATAATATTATGTATAGGTAAATATATTTTGAAGGAGATGGCAAAGACTGATCTTTAGTTAGGGAGAGTAAGAATTTGGCAATAACATCTAGTTCCTTATTTTGGAGGCGATGTAGAGGTCTCTTACATCATGCACCTCCAAAGCGGACGACACAGTGCGTGGTCTAGTACCTGTTTCTCAATTATACTGTCGTCATTGGAGACATGTGTGCCCCATCATTAAAGAAGTTCAGATAAGAAATGGTTTTTAGTCCCGGCGGTTACGTGGAACAAAATTAGAGTGCTTCCCGCCTTGCAAAATAGTTCTTCGCATAGCGCTCGTTATGTAAATCGAGGAGTTTTAACAAAGGAGGATTTGTTCAGAACCCCGTCAAGCCACAATATTTACAAGAGTGTCAGAATGCAGAGCCAGGAACATCGTTATACCCAAGGAATAGAAAAAACAAGTGGAAGTGACACTAACTTGAATTTGTAACGTCTTATCCATGATTAGAGATGTGACGTTTTCAATAATTTATCGAATGTCGAATCTTTCAATAAATAATAGCAATCTTTATGTGTTTTTATCCAGCAAAAAAGCATACTGTTTAATACTTTTAGAATTTGAAAATATATTAAAGTAAAATAATTATAAAAACATATTTTATCCTCCCGGTCACCTCATTTGCTGTGCCGGCAATATACTCTTTAGTCTGTGCGACAACACGTCCATAATTTTTTCGGATGTTTCTGGGCAGCAGTGATTACTTACCATCAGGTGACCTATTTGTTCGTTTACCAGAGCTATGCATTATAAAAAAACACTTCCATGCGCATAAGCTTTCTCATAATAATAACAAATATGTAGTAACTTAGAGGCAACCTTACGCACATTAATTTATTTTAATCGATATTAAATAATTAAACTAAAACAGACTAATGGTAATACAGTCGACTCTCATTAATTCAAACCTGCGATAATTCGAACCTCTCTATAATTCAAAGTTATCACGAGTTCCCTACAAAATCTCTTTATATTTCGAACTAAATCAATACATTTTTATAGACTTGGTAATTCGAACTAAAAATCATGGCTATATAACAAAACGACGCTTCAATTCGAACTCAACGGCTTCCAACACTCGACAATTCAAAGTTGCAGAGAGAGAAAGAGAATGTATAAATGTTTTTGACAGCCTCCGTGGCGCAGTTGGTTAGACGCCGCTTGTGAAACGAGAAGCCGCGGGTTCGATCCCCATACCGAGACAAATATTTGTGAGGCCCACAAGTATTTGTCTCGGGTCTGGGTGTTTGTGAGACCGAAAAGTCTCTCGTAGTTCCCGATACCCACGACACAAGACTTAATTGATCTTAATGTGGGGTCAGGACTATGTATGTGACTGTTGGGTGTATATATATTTATTATTCGGCATGTGACGATGCACAGCATCTGTGAGAGAGCGTCTTACTTCCTTTTCCGTTTTTACCCAATTTATTCCTTTTTTTCTGTTACTTCCGCTTCGTTCCGACCAATGACCGTTGAGCAGGTGTCACGTGGTCTCAGGAGATCGCCTGTGGTGGGACAGCGCGATGTTGGATCATAGCGTCGTTCTTCCTTCGAAGAAGTAACATCGTTTATAATAAAATAAAATAAATTGTTAGTGAATTATAGTGAATAAATATCAAAATTGATATTGTAATAATTAAAAGTTATTCAGTATAATGAGCGAAAGTGATTCTGGTGTTCCGGGGCGCTTGAATGTCGATCAGGCAGACTTGCCGGTTGATGTTCGTGCCGCGTCTTCTACCGAGGATCGCGCTGGTCGTTCAGACCACGATACTACACCTTCAAACCGTCGCAAGCGCCGTTCTTTACCATCAAGCGAATCAAGCGAGTCAAGCTCCGAGAATTCGGACTACCCTCAGGTAAAACGGAGCCGCCATGGTAAGTCAATTCAAGCCTTATCTGACCAAGTGAGCACCTTAACGAATCTTTTATGGCAAAAATACTTTTCGGAGTCTTCGGTACGGCGCAACACGCCACCCTCACGAGTGCCTGATGCGATTTTATTACCAGTAGAGGGTACCGCCTCCAACGAATTTTTGTCATTACCAGTAGTGCATGAATCTGAAATAGAACCAACGCCGGGCCCTAGCACATGTCCTGTTGGTTTTACCTTAAATCGGCCCGTTGCAGCGGGTACTATTGGTCCAGACGGTTCATTTAAGCTAAATTTGAGTGGAGTAAAAACGACAATAAAAGAACCTAAAATACCTATGGCAAAACCTAGTCGGGTAAAACAACTCGAGGTGCTCCAACGCTTTGGTAATCCGGACTGGAAAAACGTGCGGTACGCGGACGCCTTAAAATCCCATATTGCAACGCCGGGGTTTATGGAGGTAGAAATTAACGACGAATTGAGACAATTTGTCAAAGGAAAGGATTACGCTGCTAGTTCTGAGAGGATTGTAGCGTCCTTGACCAACGCTTTACTTGCACAACAAGAATTATTAAATAATAACCTACAGCAAATTATTGACTGGGCAGCATCTTCGGACACAGTTTTATCGCCTTCCGCCGTATTTGATAAAATTTCGGAGCTATTTCAACCAACGTCCAAATTTCATAAAAATAATGAAGAAATTATGCAATTAGTATGCGGAAAAAGAGCAAAGTGCATAGAAACTCGTCGGGATCGTATTTTGAATCAATTGCCTAATAAGATTTTGCGAGAGGGTCTGAGTAAAATACCTCCGAGTTCGAAATATCTTTTTGACGAGTCTCGGCTGCAGACGTATATACATAATACCGGTGGTATTGAGAAATGGATTCGTCCTTGGTACAATCGAGAAAAAGAAGGACAGAAACCCAACACTAAACCAGTGACAGTACCAAACAATCCATATGACATTAAGCGTCGAGGCCATTCCTTTCGAGACAGTAGACATCAACACTATAAAAAAGGAACATCCGGCGTCAATAATGCCAAGCGAACCTTTACCACAATACCCAAGCAATCCTTCAAGAAAGACGGCCCAGCGGTCAAAAGAAACGCCGATCAATGACGTAAGGCCCCTGTCCCACATCAGCGGATTTTACGGAGGCTGTCTGCGAGCGCATCGCAGGCAGTGGTTGACGCTTCGGGCTCCGGAGGCCCTTCTCGATCTGATTACGGGAATGCGTCTTCCATTCACCTCCAAGCCTCTGCTGGTCTATCCATCACAGAGGTTGCTTCAACGGTTCGAAACAAAACAATCAGCCGCAATGTCGCAACAAATCAATACATTACTCCATCAGGGTGTGCTGGAGATTCCAGACCAAAATCGACTGGGTCCCAGCTTTTTGTCAACAATGTTTTTGACAAAGAAAAGCGACGGAAGCTGCAGGCCTATATTCAATCTCAAAAGATTGAACAAATATATAGTACCAAAGCCTTTCAAACTAATATCACACTTCCAAATACCTCACTTTCTGCAAGAGATGGATTGGATGATAAAAATCGACCTATCATCAGCGTACTTTCACGTCAATGTCTCAGAATGCGATCGAAAATTTCTAAGAGTGGTATACAACCAGCAAGTACTTCAGGTGACGAGCTTGCCCTTCGGACTATCTTGCGCACCCAAAATTTTTTCATCCCTGACAAATTGGGTTGCGCAGTATCTTCGGTCTCGAGGAATACGAGTCATCGTATATCTAGACGATTTCCTCATAGCATGCCAATCCGAGAAACTTCTACAATCACAGGCACAATTGGCTCTGCATACGCTCCAGTGGCTGGGTTGGACAATCAATTACGAGAAATCGGTGATCCGGCCTACTCAAAAAATAGAATATCTGGGATTAGTCTGGAACACGAAACAGAACTTCAAGGCACTTCCAGAGAGAAAAACACAAGCAACACTGTACAGCTTGAGGCGAATCGTCAGCAAGAAAACAATGTCCTTGAGAGAGTCTCAGGTATTATTAGGCACTCTGAACTTCGCCAATTTTGTAGTAAGAAGGGTTCGGTTACACTGTCGTCACGTCCAACGATTTTCAAGAGATATTTCCAAAATAACATCACGGAAACAAGTAATGCTTCCAGAGTCCACATTGATCGACCTGAAGTGGTGGATTACAACCCTGGAATCGGGCCAAGTGAAAAACAACTTGTTCCTGAAATCAACTCAGCATTTTCTGACGACAGATGCGTCCGACTACGGATGGGGAGCACAGCTAGACGACCTCACGATATCGGGCAATTGGAAACCCAACCAGCGAACCTGGCACTGCAACAGGAAAGAGTTATTTGCCATTCTAGCGGCAGTGACGCATTTCAGTTCCCTATTGCAGAACCATCATGTGACACTACAGTCCGACAATCGGACAGTCGTATCGTACGTGCAGAAAGAAGGGGGGACACGATCCATAACACTATTGGAAATGACTCATCAGCTCATGACTCTATTGGACAAATGGGACATTTCAATTTCCGCGGAATACATTCCGGGGAAATTCAACAACATAGCGGACAGACTATCACGGGGAAAGTATCCGACCGAATGGCATCTCCTTCAGCCAGCAGTGACAAAGATATTTCGTCGGATGGGTACACCTCAAATAGACCTGTTTGCCAGCAGAGAGACGACAGTACTGGAAAAATATGTAACAAGGGACAGCTTGGACAAATCAGCCCAATTCTGCAATGCCTTCAGCCGGCAATGGCATTTCCAACTAGCATGGATATTTCCACCACCAAGTCTGATTCCTCGTGTTCTACACCATCTGAACTCGGCAGAAGGAGTCTATATACTTGTAGCTCCAATGTGGAAGAGAGCGTTTTGGTTACCGGATCTACATCGACGAGCACTCTGCAAGCCAATGAAAATCCATCAATTAGACCAGGTACTGATAGATCAGACAACCGGCCTCCCACCACCAAGGGTTCAAGAGATAGAACTATATGTCTGGAAAATTGGGGCTGGGACAATGTTACCAAGGAATGGTCAGAAGCAGAGAAATCCTTACTTAAGTCCAGTTGGAGAGAATCTACATTAAGAACTTATCAGCCAGCATGGAATCGATGGATAAATGGTGTATTGCAAATTCATTTGATTTTAAACACCCAAATGGTGCAAGTTTGTCAAAATTTTTAGCCCATTTATTTCTCGTGGAAAAACTAGCATTCCCTACTATTTTATTGCACAAATCAGTAGTTTTAACATTTGGTCAAGTTAATAACAACGAGAACCTAAATTCAAATTTTTTAGTTAAACATATTCTGAAAGCCATCTCGCTTCAAAAGCCCAAAGTAGAAAAACGTCCCATTTGGGACCCAAGCGATTTAGTGCTCTGGTTGCAAGTAAACTCACCAAATTATGTATCATTATTTGAAGCTTCCCGAAGATTAGCATGTATACTTCTCCTTGCTTCGGGAAGGCGTGTGCACGATCTCACACTCTTAAAAATTTCTCCTGAATATTATGTGAATAGCAATGACTATTGTATTTTTTACCCCTCATTTGGCTCCAAGACAGATACGAGTACTTATAGACAATCAGGTTGGAAGCTTTTAAAGCATAATAATCCTAATGTGTGTCCTATTTACTGGATTCAAAAAGTTATTGCCTTAGGAGCTAAAAGACGCACTGCTGATTGTAATAATGCCTTGTTTATCTCTATACGAGGACCTAGTCGTGGTGCAACGCGAGCAATAATTGGAAACTGGATTAAGTCGGTCCTTAGAGATGCAGGTATTTCTGCTTCACCAGGCAGTGTACGATCAGCAGTAGCGTCCTTAAATTGGTACGAAAACTTCTCTGTAGAAGAAATCCTTGCGCGAGGTAACTGGCGCCGACCAAATACGTTCGCAAAATTTTACCAAAAGCAAATAGTTGGCAAATCAATGCCATCAGAATTAAATCTTGCAGTTAATTTTGAGCCTATTGAATAGATATGTTTATTATTACGCCCAAAAAGTTGTTTATATATAATATAATCCAAAAATGTTTAACTTTCAGTGTTTCATTGTCTGAACCTTATCACATAGCGTCGTTACGTGGTCACCAGGAGCTATAAACACATCTCTCACAGATGCTGTGCATCGTCACATGCCGAATAATAGTGCAAGTTTTACATAAAAATAAAACTTGTATTATTGAGCAGAGACGATGCACAGCATCCCATTAAGACCTCCTGGTGAGAGACTTCTATGATCCAACATCGCGCTGTCCCACCACAGGCGATCTCCTGAGACCACGTGACACCTGCTCAACGGTCATTGGTCGGAACGAAGCGGAAGTAACAGAAAAAAAGGAATAAATTGGGTAAAAACGGAAAAGGAAGTAAGACGCTCTCTCACAGATGCTGTGCATCGTCTCTGCTCAATAATACAAGTTTTATTTTTATGTAAAACTTGCACTATTTATTATGTTTGATGATTGCTATTGATTGAATAATAGTTGATAAACACTTAATAATTCGAAGTTTTATAGTGTCTCTCGTAAATTGCGAACCATTTGATATTTCAAACACTCGATAATTCGTAATATTTTAAGAGTCCCTCGAGTTTCGAATTAACGAGAGTCGACTGTATATGAATGTACCAATATATAATATAGCGTTTCTAACTACATAATTAACCAAATTTAGCGAGTGTCCCATAAACATACTGTGGCTCATCTGACATCTCTAATCGAGTAGCAACGATCATTCCATTGTACTTTTTTGACAGGCAAAAAAAATTTTTTGATTATATTTTTTCCGTTCAATGCCACAATTTATGTAACTATCCATTACGGAACGATAAGGCATGATAATTTATTTGAGTCGAGTCGTCGAGTCATGTCATCGCGTTACTTGGCAACGCGCAACTGCCGAAGTGCTGCCGTAAACGGCATAATATTGCCACCCTGCGCGTGTAATCACGTCACTTCCACTTAATTTCTCTTTACCGTGGTTATTATATCCTATCGATCTCCGCCAAAGTTCTGTTAGGGTAACCTCGTCTTTTGTAAAAATGAGGCTCAAATACGAAACCACACACAGTGCAGACCAACGACATGTGTAAATATTATAAAAAAATTAGGAAGTAAGTAAATATATCATACTTGAACAAATGCACATTGAGCGTCTCTGCAACCTTTGAACAATCGTACCAGATGCCCTCTGTTAACATCAAGTATTGCCACGCGCCCAAAACTATCAACAAAAGCTGCAAGTCGGCGGTCAGGCGAGACAGCCACCATCGTACCAACTCGTTGACTGTCATAAAATCCGGAGCGCATAGTCAGAGGCTCAGAACGAACATGTGGCTCGTTGCCAGACGCAGCAGTTTCTGTGGAGCCACCTCCCAGCCATCCCCTGTAATATCATGCATTTTATTTTATTAACATCAAATTAGACGTACAAATGCAGATAAAATTCCAATCAAAATAATCAATGTGAACTTACGGCAAAGCGGATTTGATTTTATTAGCCACAGCCCTGGCGACGTCTTGTAAAGGAGGGGTTGTTCCGCCTTCAAGAGCATAATGGAAACCTACAAATGGTTTCTGTCCAGCTCCAAGTATCAAGGTATTTACAGGAGGAACGGAACGGTACCTACAATGTTACTATATGAATACAATAATTCATATTACTATTATTATTGAAATATACGCAGTATTACGCTTTAATTATTTCTATTTAATTTTATATTGTACACAATAAACATAACATTGTACAGAGATGATGTGATATCAAATGGCGGTCTTGTCGCACTAAGGTAACCTCTGCTAGACAACCATTGGATATATTTATGAAAGGAGAAAGTAAGGGCAGTGTATAATAAAAAACTAAAGCTTTTATAATGAGGGAAATAAAATAAATCGGGGAATAAACATACACTGCCTCGTTTTTAAATATTTGACTTAATTTTCTTTTGTTCAAATTTAACACAGCTAGAAATGTTTCAAATCTTGTAGTGGGTGTAAAATAAATAGTGATGCAAAACAAAACTAATAGCTTTACTAGTCTTAACAGGCTTAACAGTTTGGGCATATGAAAGAGACTGAAGATGTTTCCACTATGCTCCCACTATTTCATTTAAAATAATAATATTTGCCACATGTTACAAGCTACTTTGATATAGTTTTGACAGAAATGATTTATTTTACTCTTATTAATATTTGTACGAAAATAACACAAAAAATCGATCATAGTCAAATACCCTATTCCTATTATAATCCAAATAATAACAAATTGTGGTAAACATTTTTCTTTAAAGGTATCCCTGGTACTCTCTGTTATTTTGTGTTGTTATTGGTACATGTCCTAATAGTGGTAATTTATTTAAAAAAAATATTCGTTTGTTTCTCACCATATGTCATACCCTCCATAGGTGGAGGCTGCAAGAAGATGGTCATATGAATTTTTCAACTCCAAACCGACAACTGCAGCATCATTTATAATTTCTTGATCACAAAACATCCATTTGCGTATATTTATGTTACGACTGTCAACCATGTAGTCATCTTGAATACCAGCCCTAACTAAAAAGATGTATAAGATGCTAAGACAAAAATCGATGAGCACTATTCATTAATACAACATATCATGGGCAGTTATGGCCTCACACATAAACAGTTTTTAAACCTTTTTAGATAAAGGATGTTTTGTCCTTTTTTCATTCCGTTTGAGCGAAGAAGACAAGAATTGATACCTAACTTTACTGGCCGTCTGGGTAGGTACCACTGCATTGTCTTTTTCTCCCGTTTAACAGTAGCGAAAATCACTGACGTGTTTCGGTTTGAATCATATTGTAGCCAGAGTAGCTACTGGAGAAAAAAATAAATTGAAACTTAGCATCTTATGTCTCAGGATAGCGAGCGCAGTGGAATGCCAAGCATTGTTTTGTAACTCAAGGTGCTGTTTGGTTTTGCTACTATGCATGAGCAGTCGAATCGCCTACCATCAGGAGAATGGCAAGCTCGTCTCGCCATTCATAACAATATAAAAAACTAAACTCTATGAAGTCCGTGACAGATAATAGTTTGCAGATTATTTACTTTAATTAGTTTCTGTTCTCATTGCTCAGGGCCGGATTGGCATTTTATTAGGGTGTCGCTGCATCAGTTCAGAATTATCGAACATAGGCTTCGATGAGAGTGAGAACGGAATAATTAATCTCTACGCGAAAATATTTTATATAGATATCAAAGGAAATTTTAATTGCCGTGATTATGCTACTTTCGTTTTTAGCATAACTTATTCATGTTCAAAATTCTTCATTTTCTCAAAAAAATGTGTTTCATTGGGATTTTTTATAATGATCTAATGATGAATTATAAAACAAACCAAACCAAGCCCAAAATCGCAAACTGAATCACAGGGCGATAGTGTGGCCAATGGCCATGGTGTATAAACATTTGGTATATTCATTGATATAGAAAGGAAATTAAAAAAATATTGTTTATGAACAACTATACCATATTGTTTCACCTTTAGCTAGCTGTGCTTTAGCTGTCCGTAAAGTTTGAAATAGTGCTGTTCCGCCAATGATGCATTCACAGGTTTGGAAAAGAATGTGAATATCATCAGGCAAAGTACCATATGTTCCAGTGTGGCAAGATATTTTCATAACGGGCTTTTCATCAAGTTTCTCCAATAATAATAAATGACCAGTATTGGTATAAAATCCAACATTTCCATTTTTAAATCCAACTATTATGCAAAACCAGTCAGGTCCGTTCTGTAAAAATAAAAACTAATAATCAATTTCACACAATATGTACTTCTAACAATAAGAGAATAACATTCATATTTAATTTGATGATTATTATATAATGCTTATTTTACTTTATTTTTATTTTGCATTATGTATTCTGAGATTAAAACCAAACACAACCTCCCCATAACGCTCATTAAATGCATCATAAACACCTATTACAGATT
This sequence comes from Hyles euphorbiae, assembly GCA_023078785.2. Lineage (NCBI taxonomy): Eukaryota > Metazoa > Arthropoda > Insecta > Lepidoptera > Sphingidae > Hyles > Hyles euphorbiae. Next base: position 8,642,292 of record CM041040.1, read on the forward strand.
TGAAAAATATTATCAATCACACATTCTCAGCCACAAGTGGTTCAGTATTGCTTCAAAACTGGGTAAATAATTTCAAAGAGAATAATGATATACCTGTGATGACTGCTGTGAAGGACAAATAGGCAAAGCCAATATTACAGTGATATCATAAGGCAAAGTGCCACTCCACGATATAAGGAAAGTGTTGCTTTCATTGGAACTAATCCACTGTGAAGTGAGCAAACAAAGTCGGTTCCTGTAGCCCACTGCAAGCAAGTTTCCACAAGAAGATAATGACACACAGCACTGTGATAACCAATTCTTATCTGAAAAATATTTTAATTTCATTACTATGGCTTTGGAAAATTAATTATTATGCATTTTTATCATTTGGCATCGAGCGGCAGATTTGTATAAAATAAAATATCATCAAAGGAGCATGCTCATTTTACTATGAAATTTAGTATTGGTGTGAAAATGTTTGTCCCTCGATGAAACCTTCTTTTTTGTGTGGGGAAAAATATATATTTTCTGTAAATATACACATAATTTATATCCAGGTCTGGAGTGGGTTTCATCGAGAGACTACAATCTTCGCACCAATACTAAGTTTCATAGTTAAATGGGCATTCTCCTTTGAGTGGAATTAAATAGTCCAAAATGATATATTTTTATTCTTTGAATAATTCAGACATGTTGAATATCATTGAATGGGATAACAGTAAAAGATGGCCTGGCACCACTTGGTATTTGATTTGTATCTTCATTTTATAAAATTGAAACTATGTAATATGTAAGAAAGTATAAATGACAACCTTATTGTGTTTCGCAATTTCTTGCAGAGGAGTCATGGGATGGAATTATAACAAATATTAGGTGATTGTGTTAAAAAAGATCTGGTTAAGTTTCCTCCTATTTCCTGCATATATACTCGGTTTTATACGTACGCTAGACTGTTTCAGGTCAGAATGATATTTACCTTCTTTGTCCGTTATGAAAAGTGATCGTCCTAGACTTGATATATCACCACAATCCGCAATCTGTTCCACTTGGCACGACATTTTGAGCCACTTTTACGACATTTATTAAATACTCACGTAAATAAAAACAAATATCCAAAAATTATTATTTTCCATAAAATTACTGTCTTAGAATTGTGAAAGTTTTAATAAGCTATGTGTAAGCAACTTTTAAGGATAAAATGGGTAATATGTAACCGATTTCCTAAGTAAACTGTGCCGTGAGCCATCTAACAAAGTAAATAAAAGCAAAACCACACAAAGCAGTACATATCAATTTATTTTTCGCAATATTTCGCCACCTTGGACAATACAATCTATCATTGCTTGCACAGACCAATTAGAAACAGACGGATAACTGGCCTATATAATCTTTAGCCATAGCCGCTCATTCTTTCGATCACGAATGTCAGTTGACAGATTATCAAGATTATTATTTTTTAATATAAATAAGGAATACAGGCAAAGGCAGTTGTATTCAGTCTTGCGCGTGGCTGCATAGGATACTTTTTTTCGTTTTTATTATTTTGTTAAGTCTTTATGAATCACATTAAAGTGATCCAAAGAAACTTAACAAAATAATAAAGTGTAACTTTTTAGATGAAAAATATATAGATTGTGAATAAAACACTTAAAAATATTTATTAAATGATTTATTTTTAATGGTTTTTTTGTACTTAAATAATACATATTTTTGCTGAAATTTATGTAACATAGTAATTTTCGTTACCCTAGAAATGTCAATACTCTGTACAACGAATAATTAAAGAAAAAATATTTTTACATGTTATTCTAGATTTCACTTACCAGTTATTTTTTTATTTTATTTTATCTTACAATTTTAAGAAAGCTTACAGAATAATTACCTACAGACATAAATATTTAAATCTTAAGTGTGTTACGAATTTGCCAATAACAAGCTTTCAAATAATAGATACTAAAATACTGTAGTGTCTACATAATGTGTACCGATTTATAAATGCTAGCTATTATAAGTTATTTCAATTTAAGGAATGAACTACTTTTTCTATGAGACAGATAGAGATATTAATTAAATTATTGACAAAGAAAAGAAAACAAAACCAAAAGTAACAATCAAACATTACAATATATAATGTTTAAATATACATTTTGAGTTACACAAGGTGTACTTTTTGACCTTTCATTATTAAGTTTCAAAAAGCATATTGCTCATGTACCATCACCCATGTACTAGTGCAAAACAAATCAAAATAAAAATGGCATGACACCTCATTAAATTTACTGGCACTACGTAACAAAAAAGCATTGCGTCTATAATTGGTAGTTGAAAATGGTACGGACAATAATGACCATTGTCTCAGCGTAGTTGAATGAGCATGGATAAATATCCCACTCAAAAGTTGTTCACAGTCAATGCTACCATTAGCAATGTTCACCAAATAACATATGTCATTAATGTCGCGTCGCAAGTATAATGGTAAGAAATGATACTTTTTACAGCAATTAATATAATCGTTAGAGACCTGTCCTGACCTGTCTAGCCCTGAAGTCCAAATAGTGTAAAAATTTCTTTTGTATGGCCTCGATACGGGATTTATAAATCTCATACCGAGGGTTCCACACCTGCGATGCATACTCTAAGTGGCTACGGCGTACGAAAGAACAATACAGTATTTTAATACATTTAAGTGAATTGAATTCTGATGAAACTCTAATTAAAAATCCTAATGCTTTTGATGCTTTATTAACAATAATTCTATCTACATGTTTGTCAAATATGAGTTTATGGTCGTGAATAATGCCCAAATCACATATTTCTTTAACTCGATTAATTTCGATATTATCAATTATGTAAGAAAAATTACGTAATTATTTTTTCTGGAAAAGCTTATTTGGTAAAATTTAGATACATTTAAATTCATACATTTAAATTAAGTTATCAGTATTAGCTGTTAAACAACATCACTGCTCCTTCAAATAGGTTTATGAACAATCTCAAATTATCAAATACTGATCCAACTGTAAATGCCAAGACTTACATCTCTCGTTATCTTATCTTGGCATTCACAACCATTTATGTAACTAATTACTTTCTTTACTAACCACCCAGCAGCATAGGCCTACAAGTGAGTTTTCGTGCCTTCTCAATGAGCCTGCTTTAGTATATTCCCAATAACACATATTTTCTTTTGATGATTTGACTGTCCATAAATTCCATTTTCGAATAATTTATTTAAAATTATAGCTATATTTGTCTAATCATCATACCAATTGAAACTATTTATGAAAGATTTGGAGGTTCAACTGGAGGTGTGGCAGTTAGCATCATTGTATCTATAATTATACTAATTTGTCTGATTTTCTTTTCAATAGGGTCGGAATTAAAATATTTGTGGTGTCTCAATATATTAATATGATATTATTTTAAACACTTCCACACCCTCATAAACCATTTTAACCTATACTCTATCAGTTTAGGTACTTAACTAAATGTAAACAAACCATAAAAAAAGTTATTTAACATTGTCATTTTTCATTTCTAAATTTATTGAAGACCAAAAAATGTTTACGTAAATAACTATTATATATATATACTACATTGCATGCCCAATTTATTATAACGATCGTAATAATTATGAATGTGTGAGCTTGGAAACAATTAAATTATGTAAGATCATAATTAAATTATCTGATTTTGCATAATGCAATATATCTATAAAAAAGACCTAAACAGGCATCCAAAACATTTTCATAAAAGTTACAAGATATAATATGCTACAAAATCTAGTAGTACGACTTTATCGTAATGCTACCATTTAAATTAAAGATAATGCTTTAGGTTGGATAACTAAGCATCATCATATGTTATCTATGGCAGCCAATAATTATTCATTGCATTAATGTACTTACTGTTTTCGTAAAGTGGTGAAGTGTTTGGAAGTGTTCATCATTGTTCTTTAGTCTTTTTTAATTATTATTTGTTATCAGCTCAGTACAGATCAGCTGCTGTTAACTGTTGTAAATACTTGTTACTTGGTTGACTAAGAAAATATTCGTAAATTGGACATTGCAATAAAATGTTGAACAACCATGCGTCACATGTTCGGGTTTGTTTACATTTAGTTAAGTACCTAAACCGATGGAGTATAGTAATAGTTATATTTTATAGAGGGTACTGACTTTTCTCTTGTTTTTATTGCTTCTGGCCAAAATGTGTGATACTCCGGATTTTCTATTACTGCATTGATAGTAGTATTTATTTTTAAAAAGGCCTCTTTTGCAGTAGTCTTATTTGTCGTCGAGCAGACTGAGTTTTCATTGGTGTATGTTGCTGGAATGAAAAATATCAATAATAACAAAAAGATATAGTTTGAGTTTGACTTACTAATGGGGTATAGTTGATTCTATTTCATTCTATTAAAAAGTTTCAAAATGCACAATCATAAACATAAGAAATAAAAAACTTGTTTCAATTCCTACAGTGTTTATATCTACTTTATATGACACAAAACAAAAGCTTAAATCTTCATCAAGTTCATGAACACAAACAAAGTCTTTTACACTGCATTAAATTAACTATCAAATAAAATGGACTGATTGTATGATTTTTCAATACTTACAATAATTTGTTGTGTAAAGGAGAGCAGCAGATATAGTTCTGCAGAAAACTTTAACGCAGCTTTTGAACTGAAAATAAATTAGAGAAATTAATTGACAATGTTGACTTGACAGATACAATTAGAATTAAAATACACACTTTAAAATTCTTGCTTTGATTTTAAATGATTACTATTTACTGTAATATTTTACAAAATAATTTTCAGACAACTGATGATTATAAGGACATTAATTAGTTAATTTCCTTTGATTCCATTTTATTTTAAAGAACATAAATTATGACTGTGAGGCCTAACCACTCTCAATCGCACTGTCGATAGAAGAGTAGGCCCGTGCCCTGCAGTGGGACATATATGGGCTGATACATACACATACAAATGATGACTTTGATGAATATTCAATGATCAAATACCTTAATCTATTTTATTATTTCAAGTATGACATATTGGTCATTTGATTTATGTATTTATGTATTCATTTTGGTATGAAGGCAATCGGTTTCATAGAAATCAATTTCTTGTTAATGAGTTATGTGTCTATCTAAGACTATATTTGTGGCGATATATGTAAATTCGCCCCACCTATATTATTAGTTCCATTTGCAAAAAAAGAAACAGTACACTTTGTTACCATTATCATCAAAATATCGAGAACATAAGCGTATAAAGTACAAGTTGTTTGAGTTACTAACCTGGGTTTTGATTTCGCAAAATATGATGATTTGTTGTCTCTAATTCCAATTTTTTAAAAGCTTATCGGAATTATGTGCCTTGGTCGCATATTAATGCCGTAAGGCTGTCTTGATATAGCTTTTATTTCTGGTACAGTGCCCCAAGCAGGAACATTTGGCTCTATAGTATAGTAATCGTAATAGTAAAATTTTGTATGGGAATTTGAACAGCGCCATTGTGAGCGTATTTGGAACTAAATTATGGCAGCAGGAAACGTTTACGATACTATAGTATGGTAATAACGATAGTTTTACTATACAAATGTATGAAAAGTGGTAGCAGGAATAATTTTTGACGTATAGTATCGCCGATTTACTATCGAGAAATACGATTGTTTTGTCACCGACATTTTTACCGTGAGAACATTATCGAGAGTATATTTTTGTATTTCTACACATCGAATTAAGGAAAAATGTGTTAATTACGGTCATGTTTAGTGTTTCCCGATGCCTTAGTGTTATTGTGTGTAATTATCTACTCCGTATTTCGCTAGTTACATGAAATTCAATGCTGCGATATGAAGTTATAATTATTGTGATACCTAACTCAAATATGAAGGTTATTTCTTAGACTATGGACTGTTTGGAATCGGAGCAACGAACTTGGGATTCTTGCGAACAAGTATGAGGATATAGAAAGTCTGGAATTTATTGTAGTTAAAAACATACCTAACCTAAAACTGTAAAAAAACTTATAAATAAAATATTTACATGGAACTTTGATTTTCGTTTTGCGTACCTACTTAATCATTTTATGTGATACTTATAAGCTTATAAGTCAATGTATAGTCGAACAAGCTCTTAGGGCAGAGAAGTGTGAGCATATAATATGTGAAAATAATTGCCGAGGAACTTAACGAGCAAAAATATAGAGAATACTTTCATAAAGCTCTCCTCCTTAAAAATGTAGAGGGATTTTATAAAACATATGTACATATCTTTATCTATAACTTAAATAATATGAGAGTTATTAATTTGCATTAATTGTTTGACAACTAATAAAATAAAAAAAAAGCTACGTTCGGAAATCTAAACGCATAATTAATTGGAGTCATTTTTGTATATTGCGGAATAAAAGCAAGAAATATGTATTTGCTTATTAATTTATTTCCAATAACCTTTCTGCGCGACATTAATGCATGTTTTATATTTTTTTGTTATTTTATAATAATAATAAATTAATTTACCCACGTAGTGAACGACAATTCCGCACGAATCATTCAATAACATTCGTTCATTACCCTAGGTTATCTGTCACTATCGTAACGTAATAGTATCGAGTTCACGAGAGTATGGTTAATCGATTCATGCTACCGATATGGAGTAGTAATAGTATAGTAATCGTTGTCACGATACTATTACTATACGATACTTCAAAATGTTCCTGCTTGGGGTACAGATGTAGCTCCGTGAGAAAAGAAAAATCATATTTTCTGCTGCTACTTTATGAATCCTCTCAACATGAATATTAACATTTTTTCCAGCACTTTCACAAATCCTTGAATACAATCTATTTATTTAACAAAGATTAAAACTATACGCACTAATAATCTCAGTAACACAATAAACAACAAACCACACAACAAACAACTTGACAACTGTAATGGCGGCCAAAATGGCGGCGTAGACGCCGGTTTTCAGAGCAATAGGAGATCGAAGGGAATGCAGGGCTTGCGGGAGGGGAGCAAGCTGAACGCTGAACTGTCAGATTTGTTTTGCAATCAAATTGCGCCACAGATTATACCATGGAAAAATGTTCAATTCGGAGTTGTACAGGCATGATTGCTTGACAGTTGACACCAAAGTTGACACTGACAGCTGGTCGTAGAAGGAGCATCTATGGGCGCGTTCCATTAGGCGCTCACGGCGCCCAAAACACTCATTTCGCGCGCCGTTCCATTAATTGATGATCACGATCAAAGAATAGACCACTAGATCACGATCGTCGTGGTCGCGGTGAACACGTCATTGATGACGTCATGACAAACGCTCACGCGACGCCCACGGCAACCCATGTCAAGAGGTGGGTCCAAGAAGCTTATACCCAAATGGAGATTGCATTCTGTATATAAAAATGAAGCACAAAAATTTTACCTTGAATGACGTTGCTGTTGCCTGCTATCCTTTTCTTTAGAGTGACAATGAATAAAATGACTTTTTGTTAATTATGAAGAGTATCCTAGACCACAGCCCTCGCGCAGTGGCCGAGCGCTTTTTACCACTATACTACCGGGTAGGTATTTTAAAGTACAAGCCAACTTATGTAACATGGCTAGTAAACTAAAATATACATTATTTATATTATCGATAACATGTGCAGCACATAACTATTGAATATGTCGTAACTAAATTGTGTCGGCGCTTTGGCCGTTTGTAACATTTGACATAACTGCACTTTTTAATTCGGTAGCGTAATCATACCCAACATAGCAATTTGACGTTTCATGAGACATGAGTGAACATGAGCCGTCCTTAGCACATACTATTTGTCTCATTCTCTCCCATGATTTGGCCCATTGGAAAAAACAGGATAAGTATATGAGTGTGTTTCAGACTCCTTCTATGCTTAGTTCTTGTTCTGAGGTCGTGATGCGCGTTGAGAATATTGGCGGGTTTAGGAAACCTCTATGTCTGTCTCCCTCGGCTCGTTTTTCATCCATGTCTTTTACCATAGTAAATTAAACCTTATGCGACATGCATATGTCTTATTTCAGAATAACACTAATTTGTTAGTGCGCAGTTCTGTATTTATATTACGTCCATGATGGGAGCATCTTGCATTTGACAGTGGATTTGATGATACTTTGGACTTGGCAGCAAGGTTTTTGGCTTTAGCCGGTTGACCGGTAGAAAAAAACAAAAAAAATTGTCTATGCTTTTTAGAATTTGATTAGGATTTTAATTGATTAAGAATTAAATGATCAAATGCTCTAGGGGAAGAAATTAGTTTTAATAAAAATCTATTATTTATTTCCCTTACTCTAAGGCGTTTTGCCAGTAAATAGATATTACCATGTGTTTGTTTCGCCGATAGAACTTTGTCTTTCAGTAACAGTTTTTTGTTAGGTATTTTTGTAATTCTAATCATGGATCTATTCTGAATGGAATTGCGTACGTAATAGTGATGATAACCCGATGGAAAGCATAATAGTTTTGACCTACATGGTCTTCATTAATCTTGCTACTAATTTGTGTACATACAATTCCATGAATGTCATCGTTTGTGCGCTATCTGTTTGTTTATGTAAGTAATAACATCACGTCCATGTCATGGGGTGCCTGCACAGTAAAAAAGAGGCGACCGAAGTCCTGCATCCGAATGTATTTCGTGTGGTGAACATAGACGAGACTGGCTCAGATTTGTGCTCCGGCCAATTGGAGATTACAGAGACTGACATCATATTGTATAGAGAAGGAAGAGACTCCACTGTGTGGCCCCTGCATTCGCTACGAAGATATGGATTCGAAGGAGAAATATTTAGTTTTGAGTCGGGTAAGTGATTTTATTATAATCAAATGTGCAAAATTAATTGTAAAAAACTTGGACATAATAGTGCGAGTGCAAATAGTGCGTGGTGGCCTGTTGATAAACGGACTAGACGCGGCTGTCAATATGTTTACGGTGGTCGCGGGTTCGAATCCCAGGGCACACCTCTGACTTTTCGGAGTCATGTGTGTATTGATAGTCAATCACCACTCACTAAAACGGTGAAGGAAAACATCATGATAAAACCTGCATACAATAGTGATTTATAAGAATTTCTATGGTATGTAAGTCCGCCAACCCGCACTAGGCTAGTGTGGTGGACTATATGGTCTAACCACTCTCGATCGTACTCTCAATTGAAGAGTAGGCCCGTGCCCTGCAGTGGGACGTATATGGGCTGATACAGACAACTTGGCCATTACTAATTATCATTAAGAGATAATTTAATTTATGAATAACATTCAAAACATTGCAGACCTATAACACTTACTAGTTTGAACCTACTTATTTGCAATGATTGCATATTGGATTTTGAATATAATGCAATCCCAGTTAGATAAGTTTGTATTGACTAATTTTAAAACATTATAACATGTATTTACTTAGGTACAAAATAAGGGCTAAAGTACAATAATGGCTAAAATACAAGTTAATTTTTTTATACAAATATTTTTGAGTAAGTCAATTTAGGTACTAACTCTTTCAATGATAATTATTGATTGTTTAAGAACTAACTTATTAGATATATGACCTAGATAAGTCAATCAAATATTATTATGAGTGGGTCAACTCAACATATTTCTTCTGATATTTCAATCATTGAAAAGCTGCTGGTATTCATCTATTAATTTTGTTTTCATCTGTGGCTATAATACATATTATGATACATTTCATAGTAAATTATAATCCATCTCTCAGCAATTCATGCTATCTGGGCAGTTCTAAACAACTTTTTTTTTCATTGGACTTAGAACTTAAGTTGTTTATACTTCCTTATTTTGTTCTCTTCATAACACTGATACATTCCTATGGTTATCAATGTTATCTCTTATTATGTTAATTGATAAATATGGGAATAACAAAATGTTGTGAAACTAAACAAGAAATATGTTTTTAATATTACCTATTTATTATTAATTTTATAATTTGTACACATTCTAGTTAACTACTAGTACACATTCTAGTACACATTCAGGAATACCACCGCATTCCTCCCAATTACATTGTAAGTATTTTATAAAGGGCCATTACTGGTTTGTAGATTTGACAAACTTTAAAATTATATCATGTAGGTTTTCTGAAATTACTTTTAAATAGCACTAATGTGGATGGTACTTAACTTCTCAATTAAGTCAATGTAATCCATCCATCCATCCATCAGCCAAAGGGAGTCCACTGCTGAACATAGGCCTCCCCCAATGATTTCCACAGAGACCTGTTGGAGGCAGCCTGCATCCAGCGACGTCCCGCCATCTTTAATATTTTCATCAAAATGCAAACTACTTGTCTGATTTTAGGGAGGAGGTGCGAAACTGGTGAAGGAATATATGCATTTAAATGTAGAAGGGCATCATTGCTTTTCCATACACTACAACAACAAATACAGCTAAGGAACGTAGTTCATGACTCTGTGTCATACCCAATGTCAAGACTTACTCCATCTCCACAAGGGCGACAAACTCTACAAGCCAGTGTAGTTCATCGCTCTTCTATTGACAACAGCCAACCCGACAGTATCCGATCAGCAAATATAGCATCACATACTAGTGTGTTAAGAAATGCAACACAGTCTCCTCGATCTCCTTCTAGTGCAGACATTCTGGAAGTTATGCCTCTATATTCTAGATCTCACAACAATTCTAATCATATCACTAATGTCTATCAATTTCGTGAGCTTAAGAGAGAGCATAATAATAACCAAAGTGAAAATGTGCCCAATTCAGGACATGAATATTGTAATGATCTAAGCCGAGATTTGGCAGTTCTTAGACATTCATTAAAGCAAGAAACAGCTTTGAACACATTAAAAGATATTGAAGATGAAACTCGTTACCTTGAGAGTAAAAAAAGAAATAAAAGGTTGTCTTGTGGACAACCAACTAATCTATTATCACCTACTTTGAGTAATAGTAGTGAACATTATGCTCAGCTAAGTGTTGAACAACAGGAAGCAGCACGACTGTACATGAATATTGTACCAAATGAAATCAATTTATCACAAGTCAACAAACTCGATACCATTCCTACAACACCTCTTACGCCAAAACCAGTAGAATATTGCAATTTAACATTAGGAATTAAGCCAGAACTTAATACATATGCAAATTTATCATTGGGTGAATTGGGTGACAGTGTAAAAAATATTAAGCAAGTATTAAGTTTATCTACCCACTCGGATTATAACCATAAATATTCAGAATCGGATACATTTACCTCAATGTCACCAGTAGAAGAATTGGAAGTGAATTACGCTGTTTTAGATATTGATTCAAATAAAGAAACTGCAAAGGTGCCAAGAGAAGTGGCTTCTCCAGAGAATAATTCGTACAGCAGTACAAAAAATGAAAGTGTAGCATCAAGTTCAGCGCAGCCAAAGGTAAGGCTCGTATCACAAAATGTGGAAAAAACTGCCGCAGCAAATATACCCACAGCAGCCGCTTCGGCTACCATAGGGTACACTACAATAGACTTTGACAAAACAGTAGCTTTGACATCTGTGGCGTCAGGAACGGACGTCGATGTTGACGGCCCTCGCAAAACGCGACATAATTCTTGTAACATGCCATGTGGGAGTCCTGGTTCAGAGAAAAACAAAGCTAATTAATGGTATTATATTATGTCATTTGCATGCCAAAAATTAAGAAAACGAAAGTCTGAAATCCAATTTACATTATTTATTCAGTTGCTGTTGAGGGGACAAATCATAATGTGAAAGGAGAATGCCCATTTTACTATGAAACTTAGTATCAGTGCGAACATTTATATTATACTTATAGTAAATATAAACATAATTGCGACCCAGGCCCAGAGTTCTTGGAGAAGGGAACTTGGAAGTCCAATAAAACATATTTTTTCTCTCTTGGCTCTGTGAACAAAATGTAAAATGTGATTATAATTACTTTATTTTACAAAAATCTGTCGCTCGGGATAAACAGGACAGTGTTTAAGGATAAACCATAATCAAATCCGTATTGAATTTTAAGCAGTATTGTTTTCAGGATCAACAATATTTTTTACTGATACCATGAATATGAGTGCGTGGTGGCCTGTTGATAAACGGACTAGACGCGACTGCCAACATGTTCACGGTGGTCGCGGGTTCAAATCCCGGGGCACACCTCTGACTTTTCGGAGTCATGTGTGTATTGATAATCAATCACCACGCACTAAAACGGTGAAGGAAAACATCGTGAGGAAACCCGCATACCATAGCGATTTATAAAAAAAAATCTATGGTATGTAAGTCCGCCAACCCGCACTAGGCCAGCGTGGTGGACTATATGGCCTAACCGCTCTCAATCGTACTGACGATTGTAGAGGAGGCCCGTGCCCTGCAGTGGGACGTATATGGGCTGATACAGATACAGATGAATAGGCATTCTCCTTTAGATATTGTGTTTAATTCTTATTTTGTAATATTTTGTGAGATTTTATTATTTTATATGTAAATGTTTGTATAAAAGCCAGGATAAATTAGCTAGGATTGGATGTAGAGAATATCTTAAACGCCGTGTCTCTTGGCTATCTTCATGATATTCATTTTTAAGGCCATATTCATCAGCTTTATAGAAATTCATGTATACAAGAGCAAGCTCTATTTTTATAAGACTTATAGTTCCTAAAGTTTGTTTCTTTTAATATCCACAATATCAAGAGTAGTACAAATAAGTATAAACAAATTGCAAGTAATAACTCATATCAGTGCCAAAGTAGCCATTCACCAAAAATTACACCAAAGTAAAGCCTACTTTAAATAGCATAAGGGCCTAATATCGAGTACCTTAGTGGACAAAATTTAATAATCGCATGCTCAATTTCAGTTTTGTTTTGTATTACATCAAATATTAACAAATAATTGCGGTCGCATCTACATTCCCAAATTTGTAATTTTGGTCTAACCATTGGAAACTAGTATATTAAGTGTATTGATTTTATTAATAATATATTGTAAGTTGTAACCAAATTTAGATTACGTACATGAATGTAATTGTTATTATTTTAGTTAAATTCTCTTGTACCAAAGATATTATTGATGTAGGTAGCTATAGTGATTACTATTAAAATTAATAAAAAGTAATGGCAGTTAAAATTATTGCATGTTTGAAAAATACATATATGTATATAATATATTATGTGCAAGTAGCAGAATAGCAGAAAATGTAAAGATGAGCCTTATGCCTAGGCTGACATTGCAACTGTTCAATAAACTGCATTTTATTTAAAATGCGTCTGTTTATTTGTGATTAAGGTGTTATCTATTAGTAGAAATGTACTATTACCAATGTGAAATTATATTTTAAATTAAAATGCCAATTCCGGATTTATAAACGACATGATTCGTGTTCTATTTTCAATGTGTAGAAAACTTATTTTATAATTTGCTCTAATGGTTATAATTATATGACAAAAAATAAAGCTTGATATAATGTTTGAAATTACTTTCTTTAATTTATATATTAATTTATATTCTTCTTATTCCTGTAACATACAAAAACTAAGCATAATATATTTGATGTTTATCTATACATACATATAAATAAAATTGAAGTGTCTGTTTTAAAAGTAAAAATAAAATAAATGTCCTACTACATATCGTTATATACACGATACCTACTACGAAAATGATGTTTAAAATTTTTTTGTCTGTCTGTTTGTTCCGGCTAATCTCTGAAATGGCTGGACCGATTTTGACGGGACTTTTTTTGTCAGGTAGCTGATATAACAAGGAGTAACTTAGGCTACATATATTTTACAAAATTCTTTTATTTTAGCAAAATAAAGTAATGTTGCAATGCCCAAGTAGTGTCCAGTACCGCGCGCAGCTCACGCGCATGCCACCACTGGACCGTCGCGTCGGGCGCCTCCCACCACTTCTCCCACCAACGAATCAATAATTATTATGGGGTTAGGGGTACTCAGAGGCCTGAAAAAATGATGATTTTCAATAAATTTTTTTTTGTAGTTAATTACTTTATTTGACAAAAATAAAAACATATGTTTATTAGAACACGTTTCGATTTGACTTCACGAAAATTTCAAAAAAAAAATTAATAATTCAAAAAGTTATCGCTGTTTTTGTAGAGCCCGTTCCTCCCGAAGTCCTTTGCGGTGATCATCATAAGTCCTTGGAGATTCATCTAAAATCAATCGGACAAGAAAAATTAGTTTTATTAATAGATAATCTTGTGCCTGATCGAAGCTTTTTTCTTTTTTTTCGAAATTAACAAAATGGCGGCCTCAGGAAATTTTTTTCAACTTTTCGAGAAAAAAACCGACAGTTTATTGTTAAAAAAAAAATCGAAATTTTTGAAAAAAAAAAGAAATCCTTCGATCAGGCACGAGTTTTTAATGTATTTCAAAAGTACAAGAAATTTTATTGAAATCTACCGAGCAGTTTTTAAGTTACAGTGATCACCAGTTCAGAAAACATAGTTTTGAGAAAAACGCATTTAAAGTTTTGCTATGGATTTATGTCGAATTATAAGAATTATTTAATAACTTACACTGAGTCATCTATTCCTGGACCATATAATAGCTCTTCAGCCGTCATAGCAGCTTCCAAAATATCGATTTGCTGGTGCCTACGTTGCAATCGACCTTCTCGGGTGTTATCATTAGCGCGCTTATCTGCTACTTTGATACGTGCAGCATCCATTCTTTCTGCATACCGATGAGAATTAGGCCCACAATTAGGTCCTAGTGTATTCATCAAGACTAATAATGAAACCCGAAAGGTCGGTTGCTTGCAGCTGTTTCTAGCTACCTGCTCTCGAATGCCACGTAGCACCCGAGCGTCCTTTGGTCATTGTTAAATAACTCGAAAAGAATTTGTCGGATTCACTTCAAATTTTCACACAATATTTATAAAATATTATACTTTAAGAAAATGCAAAAAAAAAATAACAATTTTTTGAAAATTCTGACTACCCCTAACCCCTTAAATTATTATTAAATAAAAATGCAAAAACCAAAAAAAAAAACTAAATAAACTAATTAACTTTTTTGTTAAATTCCACGCGGACGAAGTCGCGGGCACAGCTAGTTTTTAATAAAGGCATGCAGGTATTTGAATGTGCTCGAGTAGAGCAGCTCTACAATTCGGCTGCTTAAAATCAAAACATAGTAACTCGTTCCAACAAAAATGTTCAGGAGAGCCAAAAAACTGGTCGGCTACTTTGATTCGTTCGCCCGAAGAAACCAGAAGAGATAGCGATTTGGATGTTTGGCGAAAAGTTGTGCTATATTGTTGACATTTTAGTTTGTTATACTCGTAATATTTTTAGAGTATAGTTACAGTTGAATCGCTCATACTTTATTTTTATTTGTGAATTTACCCAAATATGAATGTAAAAACAATATCAAAACTTAGTAAGTCTGCTTACTAGGTTATCAATTTGATTTTCTATGGTAAACGTGAAGACTAAACAAATTCATTATACATTATAGTGTTTATAAGATTAAAAAAATTATCCCAAAGTACCTATGAATGCAGATTTTTAATAAAAATCCTGTTGACTTATAAAAAGATATTTATTAACGTACTTTAAAGAACTGTTAAATTAAAACATGACTCACACTCTCAACAGTCAACCAAAACTAAAAAAAAAATAAACTTAAGATAAAATCATTCTTATTGATATTGAACTACTCGTTGTTATTGGTAACGATTTGACCATCAGTTTGCAAATCAATGGAGTTATCACTCGTGGGTAGATTCAGCCAAAACTCCCTTCTCTTCAATGGCATTAGGGGGACCAATTTTGAAACAATACCATCTTTCTTCGATGATTTCACCCCTCGGGGGATAGTATTTGAAAGTGGGGGAATAGTGTTGACATTAAATTTCTGCATCAAGAAGTTCAGTTCTTGGTAAGACTCATCAAAATCTGTTTTATAGAACAGATTTCGTGATCCTTTGAGGAACTTAGCTTCAACCACTGGGTTTAGCAAAAATGTGCTGAGAGCTGTATCGTCATTTGTGTTACGCCGTGGAACTCGTTTCTTTGCGCCGGTGACACTGGACCACACACTGGACTTACTAAACGAAATGTCATCTATTTTACAATCGGCGCCAAATTCAAAACATAGCAAGTTGGTATTTCAAATTCATAACTTAGTAAGTCGCTTGAGCTGCTAGGGTTTTAAATTTGTATTTTGACATACTAAGTTTAAAATTTGTACTTCAAGGAAATTTTCGTAATCATGCCAAATTGCTTAGACTTGCTATATATTTTTTAAATTACGTATGAAACTGGGTGTTTTAAGGTCCACATCATTTTGATACTGCCTAGTAAGTCGAAAAACACCAAAAGCCGTTTTTTTTTCAAATCACCTGTTACTAGGTTTTGAATTTGGGCAGCCGAATTTGAAACAAACAAATCAATGGAGATGTTTATAAAGCAATTCGTTTAATAATATAAATATTTAGTTATTATACATATTTGTAATATTAGTATCACATTTAGAAGGACGATGTGGTAAGTGACGCATAGAGATGAGTCAGAACCGGTACAGCTACAAGCAGCGTCCACGTACTTCGGATTTGGTGACAGCCATCCGCTGAAATTGAAACAAGATATTATGAACTCGAGTTTTTTTATCATGTATATTTTGTAGCTACTATGTATTACATTAAAACGGCATAATTAAGTTTTGCAATAATTATAATCAAAATGATTCATACATATATGCTATATTTAGCCCTCGTATTAGTAATGATAATACGAAAATATGCAATATTATCACATGAGTGGATTTTAGTAACGGGAAGATGGCTGTTAAACTTCGTCCGGTACCCTGGCGATCACTGATATCACAGAACTTCCAGCTTTGTAACCTTTTTAACTCTCAGCTAACTTCCTTTCTTTTTTGCCGATGCGGTTTACCGCTACCGGCCTACCCGGCCAAAGGGTGGAGAGCGGTTATGATAGGCTCACCGATCTTAAATCCCCATTTTTAGTCGCCCGATAGTGTCGTTATAAGGCGACTGTTGAGTTAAGTCCATATCAAACTTTTACAAATGTAAACCACCTAAAACCCCGCGGAAGCCTTGGGTCGTATGCATCTGCCCCGGGAACCCAGAGCAAAATGATTGCACTGCACTAGCATTTGCCAATATATTCGTACTAATATTAATATAATTGCAAAAGTTTGCATGTATGTATGGATGTTTGTTACGCAAAATCGGCTTGTTGGAACAACTTGGCCGATTTTGATGAAATTTGTTATAAGGGATAGCTGACAACATAGAAGCTACTTTTTGTTCTCTACATTGAGGTATTATACTAGAGCGGACATCGGGAACAAAATCTATGCGTATGGTGCGTGCGCAAGGGTACACAGTGAAGCGAAAGAGAAGATATGTTACTTCGTAGGCGTGACAGAGACAGAAATATAATGTGCCCTTCATTTTGTTACAAACATATTGTTTGCAGTGTCCCCTCTAGTATATTATCTCAATGGTTCTCTATTACTCTTTCAAACTTAAATGAATAACAAACAAAAAAAAAATAAAGTGCGTGAGATATGAGACCCAGAACCGAAAATCTATTTCTCTGATTTAAAAAACATAGTTTTTTGGTCCTGTACCATCGCATCTTAAATTCATAAATGGTAATTAATTTATAAAAACATATTACACCAGCAGGAAACAGTTCGATAACACACAACGCCACTCGGCCCTCAACCACGATGGGCCATAATAGTGGACCATCGCGATGGCCCATCGTGTAGAGGGAAATGTCACATTCACGTCATTGTGTGTTCTTGTTGTTCGAATTTAAAACTTTGCTTTTTTTAGGGTAATATTCATACGAAAATGTGCGTTATAACTTACGATAATTATATTATTCTTGATTATATACATTTTTCATATGTTTTAATACTGCAATTAAGATACCCAAATGCGTTTCTTGGGTCGGACAGATTTTTTTGTGATACTGTATATTAACTTATATCATTCCAACACAACAAGTATAAAATTGATAAGCTGAATTTATTAAGATATCTTGAATGTTTAATAGTATATAATATTATACACCATAAACCATGTGTGTTCATAATATCATAAAAGCCATAAACGATATTATTACAAAAATATACATATACATTTTAGATAGGTATAAGTAATAACTTGCTTTAATATAAAAACAGTCCTTGAATTACGAAACATATTGTTTACAAAACTTGTTAGTACTGTGAACATTGGTTAGGACAACGTAAAAAGGCAAATATGGTAATATCAGATATAATGCTAGCGATAATATCTAATTAAATAATTAATAAGCATGCATATATGTATATATATTATACTGGGTATCTCAAGACTGCTACCGAAAACGAAGCCGGGTGGTAGTTTTAGTGGCTACAAACACAATAAAATTAAAAATTTCGCATAGAAATGCGACAATTATTTTTTATGATTTTTTAAATATCGTCATTTTTGGGTGGTAAATCCATAGTTTTTGCTAAAATAATAATTTAAACTCTTTTATACCTTAGAGTATTTATAAATAAAAGGACATACACTATTATTTTAGGAAAAAATGTATTTACCACCCAAATATGGCCATAGAAAAAAAATAACAAAAAAAAATTGTCCCATTTTTTTGCAACTTTTTCTGTTGCATTGTGTCTGAAGTCGCTTAAACTACCACCCGGCTTCGTTTTCGGTAGCAGTCTTGAGATACCCTGTATATTATAAAATACTAATCTATAGGCAGGCAGGCGGTAATTAAGTTTTAGTTTTTAGTATCATACGACGAATTTATAACTTTTGAATGCAAAACTATTTCTAGACATGTTCATGTTTGGGATCTGTAAATTTTTAAAGAACACCCAACAATCACTCAAATTGTTTAGACATGGAGACTATAGCCGAACCGAAGACAGTGATTATAAGTTATAGTTAAGTTCGTGCTACCAATAACTTAGCTTTACGTATGTATGTCACTGAAACCCGTTATGGTATAGTCTACTTATATCCCAGGTACGTACTTTATTGCGGCGACACCCAACAGTTACATACAAGGTCCTGGTCCCACACTAAGATTGAGTCTTGTGTCGTGGGTATCAGGAACTACGAGAGACTTTACGGTCTCACAAACGCCCAGACTCGGAAGAAATATTAGTGGGCCGCACAAAAATTTCTCTCGGTGCGGGGATCGAACCCGCGGCCTCTCGTTTCAAAGGCGGCATCTAACCAACTGCGCCACGGAGGCTGTCAATTAAATTAAAAACCGCGATAAAAATTGTAAAATTACTTTTATTTCTAGAGTTTGTCATAAAATACCTAAGGTACGCCGAAAGTTCGTTATATAGGTAAGTTAAATAATTGTAATAAGGAGGGTATCTGCCTATGTCCTAATAGGTGTTTTTAAATATTAATAATGAGAATATACTCAAAGTAGTATAAGAAAAATAGCGATAAATACATAACGATATTGTATTTGAAATTTGTAATACCCATCTGCATTAGTTCAAGTTTATAGTGTTTTCAGTTGAGGATGGGCACACATGTCACATCCCATATTTCAATTTAGTCGACAAAGAACTTACGGGAATGTTGTAAAGAATCGAGCGTAGCGTCCATTTCGGTAGTTTCCTCAGGCGTCTCCGTCGATGTTAAAGCGCCTGCACGCCGCCACGACCGACAACCAACGCTAAGTTAGTGCACATACATCGACACACAGCTAAGCTTCAACCAAGAAATGCGTAAGCATTAAATAAAGTATTAGGTATGTTGGACAACCTTAAAGTATAATAAACAATTAAAGAAAATGTGCAATGATTTCTGCTGAATTATGTGATTTAAGACTTAATAAAAACATACGTGCACAACAATTAATAAGTATATTTTAGCAATCGATCCGTTAGAGCTCTTAGTTCTTGCTTTCTAACAACAAAAATACCAATATTGTGTGTGAAGAGAGGCAAAAAATAATCGAAACACAACAATAACGAGGCTCTATAAAATAAAATATTCATGTATCCTATACCTTATTAAGTTGCACCAGATCATAGAATTGAAAATTGGGCGCTTGATGAAATATAACTGTATACGCTAATCAGATCATTGAATTACTGATACTTTAAAAATATTTATATTATAAATACTCTAAAAAATAAATGTTTTTTTTTTCTTTAAATATAATTATAAAATGAAACGATAAATTCAATGATTTGGCAATTTATAGAGTAATTTTATGAAGTGAGCGTGGATGGCCAAATCTAAACCTATGAGGAATAGCGCAAATACTGAACGAAGACAAGATGAGGAGACTTGAATTTGAAGAAAACTAAAACTAACTATACTTTGATTCTTGATAAATCAGTATTCCTAGGGAGGAACTGAAACTCATGATTGTTACACTATTAGATAAAGGTGCTAATAGGCGTCAAATTCTGAAGTAATGACAAACGGCAAACTAGAGGAATGAGGTTATTTTTAACGAAATGATATATTTTCTTTCTATTGTTACCTTAATATCCAGCCGTCCTAAGTTGGAAGACTTTTGTGCATCATTTAGAAAAAAATATAGTTGTACGTTGAATTAAATTGGAACAAATGATGACGTATGTGTAGTGTTACTTGCGGCTTGGTTCCACATACCTCTACCCAAATGCGCTTTACCGTGTTTTCTTCACTATTATGCATCTCCAAAAATAATATCTAATAATAATCTTAAACAAGGAGGTAACTTTGCCCATGTAATAAATGACCACTTTTAAGTTATTTCCTGATAATTCTAGCCTCCCAGCGTAGGGGCACTAGGTATTAAGGCATTAGGCGATGGACGAAAAATGTATCTTACTCAAAATGACTTTTTTTCTTTAGTTTTCCGTGTAAATTCCTTCCCAAAATTTGATCCCTATCAGCAAGATTATCGAATAATGTAATAATACAGCATTGTTATTTTTTCTAATTCATCGAATTCAATTCCTTGTTATAAATATCGATTTATCAAAAATACTAGTACCTATGCAGTTTTAGTTTAAAAATCGGGCTTAGATTCAGATTTGACCATCATATACATTCGTATTGTATATAAACTTCGATCGTCCGAAGTTTCGAACTTCGTTTCGGATTTACAGAGTAGAGCCCTAGATATGAGTCTTTTAACGGCTCAGGTAAGTTCCCGAATCAAACTGAAGTTTAGCTAAGCGGTAAAAATACTCGTATCTATAGGTGCGGGGTAGCCAAAAATCATGAAAAATAAATCTCGATTTTCAACAAAAATATATCTTCTTTTCTTTTCAAATTTGTACTTTGTCACCTCGGGTGATGAGAAACAATGTTAAAAACCATAATGTCAATATCACCCTCAATAATATTTTTACGCATTTTCAATAATTTACCCAAATATTTAAAAAAAATATATATAAAAAACATGCATAGTCCCTGAATTTTGATAAAGTAGTAATAATAATCATATTCTACGAGTGTGTATTACCTGTCGGATCATAAAGTACGGTGTCAACGAATTCGGCATGCGTGATATTCGGGTTCACATAAAAAAGTTCACAGCGTATTTCCAGTCCCTCGACATCGGCTCTACTGAGTGTCCCATTAGCTACCACGTTGTAAAAGCCAGCGTCGTCAGGACCTTCTAAAGATTCTGTCACATTTATTTCCTTTCTGTAATTTAAAACATATTTTTTACTTAATACACACATATCTACATATTTTTACAAAAACCAGTGATTAGATTTTTTATTTGTTGTTTGGGAAGTTCGGATTGCGTCTTTAATGTACTAATATAAGATCGAGACGAGGGATGTAGGCGCTAAACTTATGTATGTTTGTATATATTTTATGAATCCCGAAGTAGTTCAATAGCGAATGAAATTTCGGGAAACGTACAAGTTTAATTGCTTCGGGGATAGGCCCAGCAGGAGGTCGGTGACATCGTATATGAACTATGACTACATAATATAAAACAAAGTCGCTTTCTCTGTCCCTACGTCCCTATGTCCCTTTGTATGCTTAAATCTTTAAAACTACGCAACGGATTTCGATGCGGTTTTTTTTAATAGATAGAGTGATTCAAGAGAAAGGTTTATTTCTAGGTATTTTTCGAGGCGGGGCAAAAACTGAAAAATGCCGCCCCCACCTGCCTATATTTTTATCTTAATCATAATCATCATTTTTAGCAACCATATGACAAAAGCCTTCGAGAAAGATCGCCATTTTACCACCAGGTTAAGCATTTTTTACACGCTTTATATAAGGTTCACTTGTATGTAGCTTCACTTTTGAGGGTTAACGTCACTCGCGTCCGTAGGCTTTAATTCTAGTTTCATTACACGTGACCCCTGGGTAGTGCCAAAAGAGTGACACAGTTCGTGGTGGTAGGACTTCAGTGTCCACCCGTGTAGCGACCACCGTCCACGGGGCGTAAAGACCGCAAAAGTGATCCCCGTATGGGACTGGTTTCCGGAATCCGCCCGTGTTATTCCAGTTTTTCGAGGGACTTGACTCCGGGCATGAAGTTGTACCGTGAGGGTATTTTCGGTCCCTGTCGAAGGGAAAAGTGTTGGCCTTCGCTCAGGGAGTGCCGATTGGTGACCGGATGTGGGGTCCCGGCAGCTCATCCCGGGAGGGTACGGGGGCCCTTCTATCGGGCGGATTCGCCAGCTGCCGACCCTTTCGTGCCAATGCCCATTCCGCCTTCTTAATGTCCGGACTTAGGCTCCTCGATGCCTCTTCATCAAAGCCATCCCCTCAACCTCATGACAGTGCAATTAAACAGAGCGGGTCCTTCAGCGGTGCATAACCCCACCACCGCGTTCACTTTGGAATTCATCAACATCCGCGGACTCCATACGAACCTCAATGCCGTCCACAATGATTTCGAGACGACTCGGCCTGCTTTGCTCTTCTTGACGGAGACGCAGATTTGTTTGTTTTTCGAAGAAAACTTCAAGCCGAAAGCCGGGGTATGCTTGTATGTACGATCGGACATCTGCTGTCGTCGTTTGCGATGCATGGAGTACCCTTTCATCTCCGCTCTGTGGGTGCACGTGGATCTAGGTTCCCTGAGCCGCATCTACGTGTGCCTTTACAGGTCCCACAACGGGGAAAATGAGACAACTCGGCTGTTCAGGTATCTTAGCCAGGCGGCTGATGACGCGCGGGCGCAGTTCCCGTCGGCCGAAATAGGGGTTTTCTTGGTAGTCTTTTAATGCACATCACAAACTATGGCTGGGTTCCTCCAAGACTGATCATGCTGGTGCCTCTGGCCTCTGGGCACTTTCGATCAATACCTGTTTGGGTCGTCAGTACCGTTCGCTTCACCTTCACGTGCCGTGCAGGTTGAGCGGAGGATCTGGCATTATTCGTCGGCAGATTGGACTGGTGTGTAAGTTTATTTCTCATCAATCCCTTGGAGTTGTTAGTTCCCTCAAAGAAGCCTACAACCGAGCCATCAAGGCCTACGTTAGAGGGGATGCCCAGCGCGTTAGCAAGATTGGGCGTGCGTTGGCCTATCACCCAACTGGCAGTCGTGCTTATTGGAGTTTGGCCAGGTCCGGTCATTCTAACTTCGGCCGTCCAGCAGTGACACCACTGAGATATCCGGATGGGTCGCTGGCTCACAAGCCGCAAGAGAAGGCTGCCTTACTGGCAAATCTCTTTGCGGCTCCTTCACGCCTCGAGTACTGTGGTTCCCAGACGCTGCAGACACTTTCTGATTGCAGTTTCTCAATGGCGGATATCCGCATTAGGCAGTGTGAAGTGCGGCGTGAGCTATGGTTTTACGATGTGCGAAACGCCAGTGGTCCGGATGGAATACCGGCGGTGGTTTTAAGAGCTTGTGCAGCCGAGTTGTCTCCTGCACTGACATGCATCTACCGAGCGTCCTACTGCGCAGGAGTTGTGCCTGAATCTTGGAAGGAGGCCAATGTGCAATCGATCCCCAAAAAGGGTGATCGGTCAGACCCTACCAACTATCGCCCTATCACTATCACCTCAGTGATGTGTAAGGTCAATGACCGGATCATAAACTCTCAATTGATCTGCTACTTGATCACTCGTTGATCACTTGGATCACTCGTTGATCAGTTACAGACATCGGGGATTCCGTCAAAATCGACCAACAGGTGAATCTTCTTGCGTTTGTCCTGTATCGGTGCTCTTGCTATGAGCCTTGATATAGCCAAGGCTTTTGATAGGGTCTGGCACCGTGGTCTTCTTTGCAAAGTTCCGACATACGGTCTGCCCGACAACCTGTGTTTATGGATTTCTGTGAGAGGATGCGAAGATATTGTCATTGAGCTCACATGAGTTTCCAGGAATGTACTCCTATCGCATATTCAACAATATTCGCGCCCCGCGAAAAATAAATTAAATTCTGCAGTGCTCGTGTAAGTGGTGTTACGTTATGTTCTGTAGTTGTCTCCCAAGATTCAATATGCCGCCCCCTGAGCTTGCCGCTTGGGGCACAGACCCCGTCTTGCGCCCCCCCCTCCCCTAGATCCGGGCCTGTGTACCCGGGCGAAGCTGGGCCGGGCCGCTAGTTGAACATAAAATATAACGAATTCACTTTAAATCCCTTTAGAGCCCGAGTGAAATATCGGGAGGTGGTGGCCAGTTTTAAATAAAACGTACACCGTAGGTGATACTAATTTGCCTTTTGCGCACTGTTATCGCTCTTTTCTTTTGAAATGCCTGGGTGTCACTTATAACTTATAAAATATTAATATTATGTATAACGATGTAGCGTAACGTAACTTGTACTAACCCATTGAGTGAAACAGAGAGGTCCGGTATAGGCGCGACGTCCGACGCTTCACATTCAATCCTCACATCTTCCTGATCATCCGCATCGGGACCGTCTGCTTCTAGCGATATGTTGAGTTGGGGACCGGAGCCTTGTGCTGATTCAGAAATAAACAAAAATATTGGTTTCATGTTTCTAACGTTTTAATCATAAACTATGTAACTACACTTTTAGTATAGGACTAAGGTACATCATATGCAGCAGTCTTTACAACAAACAGACATTTTAGTTTACTCTTTACAAAAAACCACATAGAGTTTTTAAATAAGTACTTACAATAAACGGTAAGTTGTTGATGTTTCCGAATTTCATCAACGTTAGATACTTCACATTCGTAGGTGCCTGTAGCATTGGGTTGTAGTTGTAATAACATAATAGTGTCATTTTCCTTTATCACCACATCTATAAATAGGTAAATAATTAGTAAAGGATTAAGTGAATACAATTTCCAAATACATATACATATATCGTAAATATATATGTTTAATTGTCGAATAATATGTTAGTCATTTGTATTTAATGCATATTTAACAAAACATCCAGCAAGCATGCATAGGTTGTGAAATGGTTTTACTGTATTTTTATAATTCTCATTTACAAATAAATATTTACAACAATTGATAACATTCTGTTTTGTTTTACTTTTTTGTAAGGTTTGTAATGGATCAGGCTTAGCCACATTGCCCGCAGTGTACCAAACTGGAAGGCCAGTCACAATGACACACCCCTTTTGATCTCTTTTCATGTACCAAAATAGGAGCCTAACAGCTTTCCGCTTGACACAAAAGAAAGGACATCATTTCCATTTCCATTCATTTAGGGAAAAAGTTCAGCCATATCAAGTTAGCGACTGCGTTATACCTTTTACTTATTATGTTTACTATTGAATAAGGCCTGTACCTACAGTGTCCTCAGTCAGAACGCTTGCAAGATCAAGGGCAGATCCAGGGGGGAGGTTATGGGAGTCATGACCCCCCTGGTCTGGCTCTAGGTTGACATAATTTATTTAGCATCTTGTTGATAAGATTTATAAGCACAAATTTATAGGGTTTGATTCTTTGTATGTCGATAAATAAAGTAAAAAAGTGTATGTGAATTGTGAGTTCATAAATCAGGCCTGTAATAAACGTTAAAAAATAATTAGTACGAATTCGAGTGGGTATTAAAATCGGTCTCAGTGTTCTTACAAGAACTATATGACCCCCTCCTCCTGGTTTAAAAGCTAAATCCGACCTTGTATGGGATATTCAAATTCAAACACTACATTAGCGAGGTACGTGGAGTATATTTCGGTATTTACCTAGTTTGTGCTGAGTCGATTCTGCTGGACGTCCTACTATCCTTTGATAAAGTTGTTTTCTGTCTTCTCCTGTAGCGGGTGTCCACCACCACTTGACAAATAATCCTTTTTCCGATTCATTAGGCAATAGATCATATCGGCATCGTAATTCCGCGTTCTGTCCGACTTCAACAGAATTAGGCACCACAAATTCAGTTATCGATATTTGTTTACTGCCTGAAAAAAATAAAATGCCAAGGACGATTACTAAAATTACTGCATACGTAGCATTAATTTATTACTTTAAAAGATTTTTTTATTGTGTTTAGTGACTAGGTACATTTCGGTAAGGGAAAAAAGGTCCCGGTTTGGCTTTTCCAGGGATAACTGAAATTACAGTCGTATTTAGGTACTTTGGCAATACTTCCCTTTTATGTATTCGCTTTGCAAGCCAAGAGAGTTATTAATTCAACTAAAACATTTTCCATTTATACATCTAGTCCGGCAGTTTCTTGACTCTTCTTTTTAATGGATTTCCAAGAAAAAAGGGATTATCAGTTCGACCAGTATGCATGTATTATTGTCAGAATTGCAGTTTTTGGGTGGTTGTTGGTATTAGGCTATAACAACATCTGAATACGTTTGCTAAATTAAATAAAAGTATGTCCACACATAGGTATCCCCAAAAATATAACTTAGTTATAATATAACGAATAAAATTTTCTGAGTTGGATTTGATATAGGTTCTCTAGCTTTAGTGATGGAGCAGGGGTATCCAACCTTTTTCAGTCAGCGCATTCATGTTTACTATAATGTTTCGGCGTCCTAACCTACCTAACGGAACAGACAATTATATAGTAATACCCCGACTTACGCTACCCCGTTTAACGTGAATTCGGAGTTTTGCGGATTTTTTCGCGTATTGTAGATATTTCCCACTCTGTCCTGCCAGCGATCGGTTTACTACAAGTTCGAACGTATTCCGCGTGGATTTTTTACGTACGCAGTACATATTGTTGATTTCTATCTAATTATCATCCAAAATATTTATACACAGGTATCTTTGAAAAATGTTCCTATGTTTCCTATTAACATATAAATAAAAAACAATACTGTTTAAAGTGAAAATATATGGTCAAACATTACTTTTTCATAATAATTTGTTTAAACAATGAAACAATGGAGTGTTAATTTAAATAACATTCGAATAATGAGAGTTATTATAAACTAGGGGGCGTATATAGTACAAATTACAAAACATTATCCAAGGCTGGCATCGACCTCAAATGCTTGTTGGCAGATTTAGTTAATTTAGATTTATTAAAAGATTTTGTTATATCTACATTTTGTTATTAGATAATTATCCTTTTAAGAAACTGGTGACGAGAGATAGACTGAACTCTGAAGGCACGGCAACCAAAAAATATCTTACACTCCTACTCCCGTCCTTTTTGAAATGGCAGCCTATGATAATAGCGTACATTCATAAAATCTACCTTGAGTCACACTTCGTAAGCTTATGACCAGTGATTTCTATAATTTTAATAAATTAATTGACTTGAACTGACTTCTGAATATTTGGAGTTGCTTACATACATATATGTATGTACCTTACACATTCTCAAAGGATGGCTTAGACAATAAATCTAAATTACCGGAGTATTATTTATGACGTTATTTTTATGAACAGTAGTGAGAAGGTGGATAAATCGGTCGTAGTATCCAAGTCGTGGTCAACCCACTCAAGTAATTTTCTTATTAAAATACCTGATTGAAATACTATTCGGATAGAAAATATCTTACAAATGCTTGTTATATTTTATGATAACTGATTGCCCTCCATGGAATTTTATAACAAGAAGTTAAAGGAAACAATATATTTTTTGTATTTGTAAACAAATTTGTAAGCCTTGTAGTAATTTCTAATACGCAAGCAAATAACAAACGGAGATTGGTTGTTAGCTAGTTTGTCCGGTGTGCACTTCATATGCCTGCCTACCTCGTGATCCATCATTTGTAGTTAAATAACGTTCAATTTTTTTTCCAACGGATATCTAGCCCTTATCATTCTAAACGTATAAATATTGTTTCTGTAGATGTATTGGGTTCATCAGAACATGTTGCTAGGTGCGTAAACCATTTCGTTAATATTTTTTCGCAATACGTGTAATTCTATAAATAATTTATTATTGAAAATTAGGTCATATCCGAATGAATAAGCGTCTATCTTGGCTAACCTTGAGGCGGTCCGGGAATGTTAAAAATACCACCACGACCGAAGCGAGCGCACTGTAGGTCGGACTCGCCTATGATGCTATTTGAACTATTCGTTTCAACATATCTTAACAATAGAGCATACGTTCTTGCGAGATAGCTCGTGCATCAATGCGACGGATGTGAAGAATTGCCAAGCATTATATATATTTACACTGACACTAAATATAGGGCTTTGCATGCAAAATTTAAAAAAAAAAAACGAAATTTAGTAAATATACATATTTTAGTGAAAATGATCATACTATTTTATTTTATCATACCTATAAGTTTATAACTTGAAAATTTAATATATAGGTATACACTATTAAACTAATCATTACTAGTTATGTTTTTAAAACATAATATGAATAAAAGTAGATATTAAAATGCGTTGATATCATTATAAAGAGTTGGTTCTCTTTACGATAGTAATATTTCATTTGTGATCAAACTTCAAAAATTGTAATATTGTGGAGGGGCCCTACTATATTCATCGAACGAACGAACGAACGAACGAAGGACCCTACTATATTCAACGAAACGAAGTTCGAAACTTCGGATGATCAAAGTTTATATACGATACGAATGTACCTACATAAAACTTATGGTCGTTATTGATTTATGGTCGTAACCATAGACTTATAGTTACGGTGTACGTTATATATATACATTCGTATCGTATAAAAAACTTCGTTTGTCCGAAGTTTCGAACTTCGTTTCGTTGAATATAGTAGGGTCCCAGACTCGAAATGATAATAACGTACCTACAGTTGTTTTGGAAGTTACGTTTAGAAGATGAAATATGTTTTACCACTGTTACTCACGCAAGTGCACATATCAATAGTGTTGTTTACTATTTAACTTTAGTAAATTCCGAGGGTTTCCGCTTCAATAAAACATCACTCGTTATTGATATATTTCACAGTGGCACAGTGTATTTGTTGATAAACACCATATAAACGCTCACCTGCCACGAGGCACAGGATCAAGCAACACGCTCGTAACATAGCGACATTTGTGGCGCACATCCAGCGTAGCAGAGTGGCGGGAGCGAGGCGCGTGAGATGCGACTGACTGCTGCGATTCGCCGCCCGCCCTTCGAATTGCTATAAATTGGCCTTGAGTCAACGCGAGGTAACCGCACTAAATTGTACCAAATCACTACAGACCGTCTTACATAAACAAACACCACGCGGCATCCTCTACGAATGCTTCGTATATTGTGTAGGCATTCGTTCCAAGCTAAATGCTCAAGATCCGCGTGGGGTGACCGACTTCTGAAGATAGTGTGCGTCGGGCAGTTACAAAATGAGTTTTTTTTACTCACGTACAAATTATATTTTTGTTGAATAATTATTATGCAATGAAATTGCAGTTTACGTGTTGCGCGAGGTAAAGGAAAGGAAAGTCATTTTATTTATAAAATATATTTATATATTAATTTACACGGTGGCGTGGCATACAAAATAGCCACATGAATACATTTGTGTAGGAGTGTATTATAATAGTGGATGGATTGCTGGTGCTAGAGCGTGAAGTGCGAGAGCAGGCGGTCGCTGAAGGTGATGTTGTGGAAGAGTTGCGGGTGGTGGTGCGGCGTGGCGGCGCGCGGCGGGCGCGAGGCGAGCGCGATGGCGAGCGTGTCGCGCATGCGCGCGCGCGGCACGTCCCCGCGCAGCGCCAGCAGCCGCCACAGCTGCTCCTCCGACATGTCGGGGCACTTGGCCACCACGCTGTGCAGGTCCAGCGACAGCATCTCGATGTCCTGGCACCGCAGCACCTGCCGCACACACCAGCGTCTTACACTACTCTCTACACGCTACATGTCTCACACTGCCTATTGTATTGAGCTAAACTTGTTCATTTCTGACTGTAACGCGACTACAAATTTATTTAAATCTAACAATACGAATTGGAGAAGACAATGACGACAGGCGACATTAAAATTAACCATTTTTAAAATTGCTACACATCAATCAAAATATGCCACAACTTTCTATATTTTCAAACAACCTAAGTGGGTAAAAAAGTGAAAAATAGCCTTCGAGAGAATAGGATAAATATAGGTTTTAGAAAAGTGGCACTAAAAAGGGACAAATATATTCACAATTAGTATATAGCCCACTGTCGTAGCCACGGTGGGGCGGAACGGGGTGCTTGCCCCACCCTGACTCTGACCTGTAAGGTACCTAATCAAACCTAAAAAAAAATTACTATCTATGTGAAATACTATTTATCGGTAGATATAAACCTCTAAATTGACTAATTAACAAACTGGCATACGCCCAGAACCCAAATAGCTGAAGATAGAGACACATTTTTGAATGGATGATTTCGAGGTGTTCGTAGGTGAGTATTATGAAAATGTTTGGGATAATTCGAATTATAAATACAGATACAGGTTGCTATAGGGTGTACCCTTATTGTATAAACAAATAACTGGGGCAAGACCGCGGGTATAGTTTGCTAGTTACATAATATTATTTTAGACTGCTGCCTCACCCTAAGCCCATGGCTGGCTACGACCATGATTTTGCCTACGAGAGAATATTTTGTTGTTAATTCGAACTATCAGTCCAATTATGAATGACTTATTATCGCGGAGAGTCCCTTCGATATCGAATTTTAGACCAAACGGACCAATAATTAAAATGTTTAAAACGCTGGACATGTTCAATTCAGACTATAATTAAATAATATCAGAACAAACGTTCTCACAAATATCGAATTCAAGACCAATCTGACAAAAATATTATATTTTGTAAATTAAATATTTAAAGTAATTAATGTATAGGGTGGTATACGAGTATGAGAACATTTTCAGGTTGTCTCTATCATGTCGCTTTTTCGTTTCATATACACACGGGAGCAAAAAAATCGACTCAGAGCGCATCTTTGCACTAAAATGTCTCTAGGACGAAAACTTTAACATAAAATAATTTTTTGGGTTCAACACGTTACAGTTCTGAGTCTTACCTATAAGGTCATACCAAAATTTGCAGTCTCATCTTTTCTGCTACTCAATAGGCCGCTGTGATAGGTCAAGAGAAGATATTACACTCGTCAGCCCTGCATTCATTGTGAGTTTATGAGTCCCATAAAATCCCATCTGTTAGCCTAATCTCTATCAGGTGCCCTTTAAACGTCACCCGGTACACATCTGCTTAATTACGAGTAAACAATATTACAATGAAAATGGACACAACAAGTGAAATTGCGGCCCAAGTGGTTGCATTATTGGAAGAAGGAAAGACACAACGCGAAGTTGCTCGAGTGCTGCACATAAGTCAGTCTGCCGTTTCAAGAGTATCCAGAAGATACCAGGACACTGGAAGCTTTAGTCGGAGAAGAGGTTCTGGCAGACAGCGGTCCACATCAGAGAGAGATGACCGATTCATTGTCAGCACTTCACTGAGAAATCGGGCTCTATCAGGCGTCCAAGTTCAACAACAACTCAGAGAAACGCGGGGTTTATCTGTCAGTAGGTGGACAGTAAGAAGACGACTCAAGGCAGCCAACCTTACCCCAAAACGACCAGTGAGAGGCCCCAAACTAACCACAGCCCACCGTGCAGCTCGTCTTCGTTTCGCTAGAGAACACGTTGATTGGACATACGATCAATGGCGCACCGTATTATTCTCTGATGAGAGCAGAGTCTGTCTGCATGGCAGCGATAGAAGAGGACGAGTGTATAGAAGGCCAGGAGAGAGATTTGCACAATGCTGCATAGCTGAAAATGTTGCTTTTGGAGGAGGGTCTTGTATGGTGTGGGGTGGCATTTCAATCGAAGGGAAAACCGAGTTGGTTGTTGTAGAAACTGGGGGAC
Organism: Hyles euphorbiae; assembly: GCA_023078785.2. Classification (NCBI taxonomy): domain Eukaryota; kingdom Metazoa; phylum Arthropoda; class Insecta; order Lepidoptera; family Sphingidae; genus Hyles; species Hyles euphorbiae. Next base: position 8,674,466 of record CM041040.1, read on the forward strand.
GGCAAAGAGGTCTGACTGCAGAACGATATATTGAAGAAATTTTGGGAGAACACGTTATTCCTTACGCAGGATTTATAGGCGAAAACTTTGTTCTGATGCACGACAATGCGCGTCCACACACAGCAACCTGCGTACGACAATACCTACATGAAGTCCAAATAAAAATTATGGACTGGCCAGCGCGTAGCCTGGACTTAAATCCTATTGAACATTTGTGGGATCAACTCAAAAGGAAAGTTCGAGCAAGAAATCCTATCCCAGCAACCAAAAACGAGCTTAAAGCTGCACTTTCGGAGGAGTGGGAAGCTATACCGCAGAATAACGTGGTCAAGCTTATTAAAACAATGAAAAGCCGATTGCAAGCTGTAATTAGGGCAAGGGGGGATAACACTAAATATTGATAATGTTTCATTTGTAATTAATTTAAAAAAAAACTGACATCAACTTGTTTTATTTTTTTATATTTCGCTTGTCATTTTGGTATTTTTCCGCTACTTAACACTAAAGCTGATGTTTAGTAGTGAACCAAATCATTAATTTTATTAAACCAGCCTAGGTTTAATAAAATTAATGATTTGGTTATAATTAATGATTTAAAAGCTAAGACCTAGAATTTAGGATAAACAATGGTATTTAGGTTTTATTTTTTTTGTCAGAGATGTTACAACGGCAGTTTAAAGTTTGAGTCGATTTTTTTGCTCCCGTGTGTATTTCCAAATAACAACGATTCTAAAGAATATCATCTAAATAATACTTGAAATACAGAACATAATATCATGCTACATGTACACGCTTACTATGGTTTGACAAATGTCTACAAATCCCAAGTCGCCACAAACAGTTAATTGCAATTTACATGCTAACGAATAGGTTACTCGTTCATTGTTCCAGTCAGGCAAACATGGTAAACGTCGATATTGAAGTTTTGTCGGTCATTAGCATTACCATATGCATGGTACACTATGATAAAATAAAAAGGGCTCATGAATAAAATATTTAAAGACAAAAATTACTTTGAATTTGATTTTCTATAAAATATTGCAACTAATAAGATGATTATGTTAGACGTCTTGAAATATAGTATTTAATTGGAAATTCGTTTCACATCCACTTGTGTTGGTCACATCTCCTTGTTTATTCTGTGTAAGCTACGTTAACACACTTGTTGAGGTTAGGCAAACTCTTGCGACAAACAAGCGCCAATTTGAACTTTGGAGTGTAAATGCATTTGCGGCAACCTCCTCTGACTTGTGTTCAAATAACAAAAACCGCCACTCGCTCCGATCGACGATGAGTTCACACGAACCGAATCAAACGCATTGTTTACATGATTGTGTTTCTGGACATTTGCCAATGTTTTTCAAGCGTGTAAATGAAAGAAAGAAAGAAGAATGCAGCGTTATCTATTGACTACAACTTTGTACGCATAGTTTTTTTCGCCACTTAATAGTTATGGGCTGTGACTTTATTGCTTGGACTCTACTGTCGACTCGAAGACAGACGAACAAAGAACTATAGTGACAGGTCGAAATGGCAATCGGGGTATGAGCTGAAGGGTGGGAGGATGGGACCTCCCTCCCAAACATCGCTCGCGCCGTCCTAGTCTTAGTACTGCACGAGTCCGCATCCACCGCGTTTATCGCTTGCGATCCCGCTCACATTCCACATTATTCTTTGTGTACTATATTGTTGTTATTGAATTGACAGCGTTATCTTTTAAAGCTAAAGAAGAATCAATTCATTCTCATTCTTACTGTTCTGTTACGTTTATAAAATCCCCCTATAATAGTTTTTCTCACAAATCTTTCATGTGCAGACATCGATCAATTTTAAATTGTAGTTCAAATATTTTGTCATAATGAATGTAATTTTGACTTAATTATTTTTACTCTTATGTCATTGTGTTGCAAAAATAATCGTTATAAACTACTTGAAACGTCATACATCACTAGAAAATTGCTATATCAACCTGTCGTGAACAGTAAAAGTAATTTTATAAGAGTAACGTTTTTCCACATCAATATTAGGTATAAAATACAGACAATAATCATGTTTAAAGAGCAAACGTACCTCAGCTAACATACTGATGACTTCAAAAGGCCAGTCCACGTTGACTCCTTCCGGTGCTATTTTCCTAAAGAATGATCTTATTTGATTTGCTTCCTTGACGATCTTATTGGCCGCTTGTTGAGCTTCTTCAACAGTTTTGAAGGTCACTTTCTTTGATAGCATTGCCGTTATATATTTTTTATAAACTAGATTTTGAGCCTCATTAATTACATATTCAAAATTTTTATCTCTTAAATGGTTGTAGTCTTGGAAATAATCGTCAAGAGTGATGCAAATCGTATCAACTGGTATAGTGGACGGTAGCCATTTAGACGTGAATAAATCGTCGAAGTGAACTTCTAGATCCAAAAATGCTTCCTCCAACAGAAATTGGGCCGCTTCGTCTCTTAAATTCTGAAAACAAAACGTACAATTTAAGAAACCTAGGCAAAGTTGAAAACGTGATAATGTAGAGGCCTAGAATTAAGCATATTTACAACATATTATAGATTTATCACTGCCAGTCTAATCACCTGTGCCCCGGAGGCTGCCACTACTACTACTACTGTAAGGCCCGTCGCACACGGAGCTACTCAAAAAGAATTGGGTACAAACTCTAGTTAGTAAAGGGTAACTTGAGCGTCACCGCCCATACATTATCATACGAGGTTCGCAGACGAGGCGATTATTCACCAACACGTTGGTAACGCGTTTGCAACTAATCTCGTGACTATCGTACTGAAACGATAATCTGCAGTTCATATTCTTTTGAATGTACATACGTGAACCCAAATCTTGCGAATATTCCATAATTTTTACCCCTTGGTGCCCGGTGCTTTCGTACATAGAAATAAAAGAAGTGACTGAAACCTTGCAATTTGAGTAGCGTCCTGTGCGAAGTGCAGTTTCTAACTGATTTATAATTTGAAGTTGCTGATTAGTTTCATAATGTTTGAGTAGCTCCGTGTGGGAAGGGGGTAAGGTGTCTGGTTACTTGGAATGGAGACTGTCCCGTCCTCACACCCGCCACTGCAACTCCTGTAAGCCAGGATCAACAGTGGCACGTAATGTTAGACACCGAGCATTGAAGCTCGGCGAGTCTCCGGGAATGTCTAACTCGTCTTTAACCCGCAACGAAATCAAACAGAAAGTTAAATTAATAGCAGTTGGAAATAATGGTTACTTTTTTTTCTCTTTATTTGTTCGGGGACTTTGAGTCAAAATTGACTATGCCAGTTAAATAATGGTTACTTGGAATGTGTGCAGCATGTTTTCGAAGCTGGCCTCTGCGGCGGGGTCGTGCCTGGCGGGCGGCCAGTGTCGCGCCTGCGTCTGCTGCGCGAGCCGCACCATCTGCTCGCTGTTGTTCACTATAGTGATCATGTGGTGCGTGAAGTACGCCACGCGAGAACGATCAGCGAAGTGACTGTTCTGTCGACAATGTAATCATACGTGTACTCACTACTCACAGACTTATTCGGTTAGCTTTAGCATGTAAAAAGTTATTTAATAAATTAAACCATCCATGATAGGGGAATGGAGTAATGGTGTAGTAATATACGTATAATACGTAAATTAAACCATCTATGATAAGGGAATGGAGTATCGAATGGCGTAGTAATATACGTATATTACGTACAATACTCACGTATAGCGTGTGTATGGTTTTTTAAATCTTCGTCTTAGTCGATAAGAATATTCCAAATTTATTAGATTTCTCAATTTGAATATACCAATTCAATTTTTTAAAAATCATGGTTTACACTTTATCATAATCAAGCTCGTGACACCTTTTTTTATCGTTGTACGATACTTTCGAAATTGGTCATCAACGCCCACTTGAAAAAATCACCCTATATACACGATGTGACCAGAGTATGTTAGCATGTTAAGAATAAAATTAGTAAAAAGAAAAACGAGGCAAATAAAAATTTCGCAAAAAAAAAAACTGGTTGCGTTAGGGTATAATATGTGAATAGCATAGATATGAGAAGGGCGATGGGATAACGTGCCCTCTTCAGTAATTAGAGAGTTGCTGCAGTTTTAGCACTAACCTTGAATTGGATGACTCCCTCTCTGTACATTTTGCCGTATCTTGTTACTTGCTCGATACTTAACAACAACGCCTTGAAAGTGACTTCCTTGCTTATGGTTTCAGTTACCTGTGCAAAACATTTTTTTATGAAATTGTGCATTAATAATGGTAATCAATGCAAGGCCATTGTTATAGCGACGCCGACTGACGTACACACCCGTCGAAGTGAGTTGTAACTCGTGACTTTTGAGTGAACTGGCGAGATCTAAAATCTCTGATCTCATGGTACATATTGTTTTTATGTGCAATACCTCGGTAGCATTGTTGTGACTTTGTGGGCCTGTATTTTGGTTATTAGATAAAATAGTTTTAACTAAAAATTATAAGACCGACTTCAAAGTGCCAGTACAAAGAAATAAATAATATATTTCATTATGCTAGTAGACATTTATTAATTTTCTTATTGACTAGCCGACAACTCTTAAATACGATATATTTTGAAGGCGGGTCGCCAATGGGGTTCTCAGATGCGCGTGTTGTATCGACCAGGGTTGTATTGTACTAGTGTATATGAGTAAGTAAAATGGGAGAGGGCTATGTTCAGCAATGGACTTTCTGAGGCTGCGATGATGATGATGATAATGATGATGATGATAATGATGATGATGATAATAATGATGATGATCGTGATGATGATGACGATGATGGTGATGACGAGTATGATGATGATGATGATTTGAGTAAAGTCGGCACAGCACCTGCAGGTTCTGGTCGATCATCTGGAAGATGATGACTGGCGCGTGCGTGTGGTACGCGCTGGAGTGCGGCTCCACGTCGGGCGCGCGGTTGCCGCTCCACTCCGCGCGCTCAGACTCAAGCGTCTTATCCATCCACTCCATGTAGTTGGACTCCATTTTCTAAAGAAATACAAAATCCTAAGTACTCTCATTGTACGGGCCAACCGTACATTTTCCAGCGTCAGCAAATCGCGGGCTTAATGTCAATTTGTATAAATTTAGCTTAGATTGAAGGCGATCGCTTGCTCATATCATCCATCATTAACATTTTAGAACTTTTATCAAATATAACTATCAAGACTATCAAGTGTATATAATTATCGCTAAAATATTTTTGGTCCTTCAAGCCGGATATGAAATAACGATTTTCATACACGTGTTCCGATGATATTTTCAACGCACTGTATATTTGTGACCTTTAGATATTTATTAGCCATAACGGGAAATTCAAGATGACGGTTAGGGTTTTTTATTTATTTCGGCCGTAAGTAGCAATTGAAACAAAGACTTGTTAAATGTATACTCGTCAAAACAAAATAAGGGCCACCACTATTTTTCGACATTAATTCATTTTGATCAGGATTCAAGGTTAGAAATTGTCTATATATAATAAAACAAACTATTATTTATGTAATAAAATTATTTTAAATTCAATTTAATTAAAAACTAATTGTATTTGTAACATTTTATAATTTATAGATCTTTTTTGAAATTTATGCCTAACATTAATATTAAAATTTTAACTAATAGCTATATAAAAAGCAGTTTTTTTTACATTCTCATATCGGGTAAGTCTCCCTCGTTTTGAAATGCATTCTTGGAGCCTTGAAAGCAATGTCTCCATAAGATTTTTGACTCTGTTAGCAGGTATTTCTTTCCAACAACTTTTTAATAATTTTATTAGCTGCTGGTGACTATACACATCTTCTTGAGCTGCCTAAACCCATCGTTTGAATTGATCCTAGAGTTCTTCAATCGGATTCAGGTCAGGACTGTTGGCAGGCCACGCCAAAACCTGGATATTCGCTTCGTCTAGGAGCGCCAAAGTTGCTCATGCTGTGTGCGATCGAGCATTGTACTGCATCAGGATGAAACCTTCAGAGGCTGATTGTGAAAATGGAATAATATGAAGTCTAACTACTCGATCGACGTAACTTTGTGTTGTCACAGTACCCTGGTTTAGAAAAACAAGGTCAGGTTTACCTTGTAAGCTAATACCGGCCCAGACCATAACATTAGGTCCACCAAATCTATCATATTCATGAATAAAAATATCTAAAAAACGATCTCCACTTCTTCTCCATACTCTTCTCTGTCTATCATTCTTAAAAAACTTCACTTTACACTCATCCATGAAGAGCACGTTACGCCATTAGTTTTTACCAAATTTCAAATGTTGACGTGCAAATCTAAACGGCTTACACGGTGAGCTTAGGTCAGTTTAGTCCGGGCTGCTGGCCTTTTTGCAAATTGGTGGTCTTCGTGCAAACGATTTCTTATTGTTTGGTCGCTGACAATGGTACCCGTAGTCCGGTGTAAGCGATTTTGTAGAAGGCGAGCTGTAATATTCCGATTTTGTCGTGCACAAAGTCGCACATAACGGTCTTCTTGGGCGCTGGTAGTACGAACTCTTCCTGAGCCACGACGCCGTGATACACTGCCCTTCTTTTGATACCGATTCCAAAGGTTTTGGACAGCTCTAAGTGGATATCCCAGCTTTAAAGCCACGGAACGCTGAGAATTACCAGCTGAGATCATCGTTACGGCTCTAGAAGCAGTATTAGAGTCCATATGGCAACAAAATCGTGACATTTTACAGAAAAATAAAAGAACTATACGCAAAACTATCAAAAACAACCGCAGCAGTCAATAGACTGAGGCTAAACTGAACTAACGTCAATCTCCAAAGTTTTTTTGAAACTAACCACTTAACAATATATTGTTAAAAAAGCGTTGTAACTGCACACTTGACAACAACATCGGCTATACCTGACCGTCGTCGTTAACTCAAGTACTTAAGACCATAAAAAATCTCATTCGAAAACACGGGGTACCAAAAATCTGTCTCAAACTGCAAAAAATTAAGTGGCCCTTATTTTGTTTTGACGAGTATATTTTGATTTCATTGAAAACAAAAAAAAAATACTAAAGAAATAAAAATAAAATATTAAATATACTTTTAGTCAATGGATGCATCAAAAAACACACTTACTTGTAAATATTCATCCTGCAGCCTTTGCATTATTTCATTGCTGAGTAGCGGTGGCAATGTAAAGACATCAATATTCAGTTCCGAGCTACCCATCAGTTCATTTCCAGGGTAAGTGTTCAGTATCCAGGAGAGTAGAGTTACATATTCATTGCCTTCTATACCATTTTGAACGACATCCTTTAACTAAAATACACAATAATCATTCAAACAAAAACACGATAATGTGTCAGTCAATCATAATTGTGGCAATACTCACACTGGCTGATAAACAAGTATGATACATGTTGACATACTTGTTGACGATGTCGTAGTGCGGAGGGAAGCACGGCACACACAATGTTTTCACTACTCTCAGGTCTTCTAGAATCAGTTGTCTTGTCAGCTCCAAGTATCGCACAAGCCACAGCTTGTTGTCTTCACGCTCGTCAACCCTTGTGCCTTCTATTCGTTGTGCAACAGCACATTCTAAAACTTCAAATGCTTTGTTCCGCCAATTTTTAGGGCGTCCAGGAGGCATAAAACCGGACTGGCTTTGTTGCTGCAATATCATAATTAGATCCAAGTCACATACATAGTTTTAACCCCACATTAAGATCAATTACGTCTTGTGTCGTGGATATCAGCAACTACGAGATTTTTTTTGATCTCACGAACACCCAGACCCAAAACATTGATATTTATCAATGGGCCTCAGAAACATTTGCCTTGGTGCGGGGATCGAACCCGCAACCTCTCGTTTCACCAGTCGATGTCTTATTATGTATATATAAAAACTCAATAAAATTTCTTTCTAACGATTGGTCTCTGTAAACTCACTAAACTATCTTTAAAAATAAATTAAAATCGCTAACTTGAGCATAATATGAATATGCATAAGAGCAATACTGCCAGCAGACAGCATTGACTGTTATTACGTTTAATAGCCCCAGAAAGTTATCATTGAATCATCCTAACATTTTAATGTACCAGCAACAATATTGTAGTACATAAGAAACCTCTGCTCTTAGACCTAGCTGTAGTGGCCAGTTCGCAACTCACTAGACTTGACTGCCAAGACGGAGGTCGCACTTTCGAATGCCTAGCCAAACACAAACACACACCTCAGATTCTTTGGAAATATGTGAGTACTGATAGTCAGTTGCTGTGCCCTTTAATAATTAAGAAAATATTATGAGGAAATCTGCACACCATGGAAATTTTCAAAAGATTTAATGGTTTCAAAGTAAGTGAAGTCAGCCAAGTCTCACTAAGCCAGCATGGTGGAATAGTGCTCTAGCTAGAACTGGCATTAGTAGAGGAGACCTAAGCACTGATGCTTAAAGCTGATACAGTTTTAGACATACCTGCAAAGCCATTTGATCTCTTTTTTCTTCTCTTTCAATAATTCTCAGTGCAGTCACAATCACTGTGGGTTCTTTACGAACAGTATTTAAAGTCCTTGCTAGAATCAGCTTAATTTGCTTTTCAAGCAAATTGGAAACCATTTCAACATCTTCAAAGTATGCTTTCAACATTACTTTATCATGTGATGATTGGTTAGGGAGTCTGTGGAGCTCATACAGCAAGTCATCCCTTGAATTTTCCAAATCATTCAGACACTGCAAACAAAAATCACATTTAGGGAATATTTTCAAATACATATTTTAAGAAATGATTATGCTGTGACAATGTTTCTCTTTTACAATGTTACATAAGAACTGCCACCAATAAGTGTGCATACACACTGATAGTTCTATCCCATAGGTAAAAGCAGGAACTATTGAGTATAGAACTATGATCAAAAGATATCACTGATATATTAGATAACAGTGAGTAATAAAATATCATGAACCTGATGAGCATGTAGTAATTTTCCTTCTCCAATCCATTGTTGAGTCTTAGCCACACTTTCAGGAACAGTGAAGATATGCTTCAGGCTATCCATGGCAGTGACATACTGAGAGTGCCGCGAGTCTTCCTCCCTGACTGCCTGTAGAGAAGCCACCAGGGGGGGAACTCCTTTGAGAAGTTCTTCCAATTCATCCATTCTGTTATTAGAATCAAAATATAGCCAAGTCAATTTCAATTAAGAATACATATTTCATGTCTATACAATACACAATATTAAGTACTAGATAAAATGTTTTTTGAGTTCAACTCAGGAGCATAAGCATACAAATATTATGATATAAACATTTTTTGTGTCAAAACTCTTCAAATTTCTATGAAAAATTGACTTTCTATTTTACATTGTAATATTCAAATAGGTAATTTTAGTCAATTAAAACTTTTTTTGTGGAGATCATTGGGGGAGGCCTATGTTAGCAGTGGACTTCCTGTGGCTGATATGATGATGATGATGAAAACTTTTTTATGACATAAAAGTTTTCATTAAAATTTATTTTGTAGTTTAATATGATACTCACTTTAAACTAATTTGATAGACGTCATCCAAGCATTCCTGAAGTTGTTTAAGTCCTACACTCACCCCGTCTAGTTTTCCTTGAACAGCTGATTTCAACTGAGCTTCAATGGAAGCCTTTTTGTGAGTTATCCTTTTCTTGTAGTGTTCCACCTACAAAAATGTGTCAACAGTTATAAAAGCCTATATGCCTATACAGCTAGTATCTATGTGTAGCGGATGAACGTAAGCTATTGAGTTTTAGACTGTTATATATTGAATATTTTATTATAAATACGCACTTTTTCCAGTTGTCCAGGCCTCTGCATCATATTCATGACCATTTTTTCTGCAGCTGTTTTAGCTTCTTCTTCTATTTCATCCATGGTACTCATATTGATCGAGACGCAAAAGTTTTAGGCTAAATTATCAAACACCCAACGCTTTTAAAAACACTGATATTTTCCAATAAAAACACCATAAGCTACACCCTCCCTCGAAAGTCAAATCACAAGTCAAATGTCAAAATTAGTTTTGGGTAGTTTGCTAACGACCTATGTGGGAAGAGCGCTCCTTTAGGTGAACTATGCGAACTAGTTCATTGCAATCCCGTTCTGAGTTGTTTTAGCGTCCACTTTACTAGACAGTGGCGCTATGTGACCAAATTAATATAAATTATTTTATTTTTCATTATTTAAATAAAAAATCTTATATTACATAAATGGACGTGTAAAATTTTTATGTAATACCTTGTATTTTTAAATAAAAATAAACAAACCTTACAATAATCATACCTACATTTTTAAGCTATTGCATAGCTTCTATCGCAGGCCTTGAGCGTGGAGACCGAATCCAGAAATTGCGTAACGAAAATAACCTAAGTCCGATTGTAATTTAAATTTAATATTTTTATTTTGATTCAAATATGCGCCAGTAGTCAGTACTTTTAAATGCGAATTGCAAAGCTTTTGAAATATCACGCTTGTCTCTTTAGTTCAGCAACTCGCCTTTAGGTAGCATTGGTTGTATCGGCGTTACTGCGGATGCGTAATCCCCCTCTTCGCCCTGCAATCTGGTGACTCAAGCCTGCTAAGGGTTAGAGCGTTAGGGCACATCCTCTTTGTATTTACTTCATCGTACGACTCTACGAAGCTCGCAGGTAAAACAGTGAATATCTGTACAATTAATATCGATGAAAAAAAGATACTTCATAAATAAAATAAATAAGTAATTATAATTACATAAGTTGATAAAAAATGCTATGCAATAGCTTTACCGCGGCAGTCTCTGAGTGCCACACGTCTTTTTTTCTTTATTTATTGTTCTTAATAAATTATTTCAAAAAAAGAACTAATAAACTAATAGAGCGAACTAGTTCATCCTTGGATTATGAACTAAATTGACCACTTTCTGTGGTGACCGGTTAGGCCCAAGTTAGGCCCAAGCCTAGTCAAAATGGTAAAATGTCAATTATGGGCGCGTTCCATTAGGCGCTCACGGCGCCCTAAACACTCATTTCGCCGTTCCATTTGACGATCACGATCGTTGTAGTCGCGGTGAACACGTCATTGATGACGTCATGACAAACGCTCACAACGACCCATGTTCATTGCTTAGGTGCCCGTTTTTTTGCAAATGAGTTTATCTGGGGGCGCGGCCGAGCCCCCTCCAAGTCGAGCTACAGGCCGTAACATCCTTTTCTCGAAGCAATTCAGACCATTTTCAACCCCTTATAACTTCGTTGTGGCTAAAGCATGAAGTCTGAATTTTCAGTTACTAAGCAGGCATTATGTAAACACGGTATATTTAAAATTTCATTCAATTTGAACCAGTAGTTTAATAATTGTAACTAGTCAAACTTTCTTAATTTTGTCACTCACTGACTGACCGATCATCAAAAGTCTAAGGCACTTCTAGCAGACATAGAACCTTCAAATTTAGAATATAATTAGTGTTTAGTGTCTAAAGTAAGGGAAAATTCAAACATTTCATAATTTGTGTCTAGTTTTCTAGATAGACCAACTGCGTGAATAACTTTGTAATCCCATATAAATGTATAGGATTACAAAGTTACATTTGCAATTAATGAATCATTGTACCCGTATATAATGGAAAAGTAGTTGTAGATAGATATCTATATATATGAGGCATAACAGGAGGGGATATAGAGAGGGAAATGGTGTATTCAGCCCATGAAACTGTACAACATTCCTCTAGAAAAACATGACGAAGAAAAACTTGCAAATAAATAGACTAAATAGCTCGAAAATATCAATTACAGTGAAAGAAAGAACATTAATAATCATCAATTAATCCGCTATATTTGTGATAAATTAATGCCTACAAAAATAAGAAAAATCCATAAGACAGAGGCTTTAAGAAAAATCGTTAGTGATATTCTAGAAGTAAGAAGTACCGAAAAGGAAAAAAGTAAGACTCTACAAAAAGACGTGAGATCCCATCAAAAACATCCTGTAAAAAAATTTCAAGTCTCGCAGCTCAGGTTTTCTACCGCAAAAAGTTGTGAGATGCATGTAATACCAAGTCGATTAATTTATTTAGTCCTTAAGGGACCTTCTATATAAAGTTATTACGTTAGTTATTATCATATCAATATTAAAAATTCTTTACGTTTTAAATAAATAGATCGACTTGGCCAGCAGCTTATGTATAAATTGTACGATACATTATGTTTTCATGCGATGGCCGGATGGATGCGAGCGTAGTGTGAGTGTGGCAACAAAAGTGAAGTACATACACAAGCTTGACTTCTGTTAGTATTCTGTGACTATGGGCTATTTGGTCTGTAATAAAAGCTTTTTTTATTTTTTATTTTTATTTATTTTAACCTTATCCTAGCGTAGCGTAGGTGCCATTCTGTCAAGAGATGGGTCGTGGTGGGTGTTGAGAATCTTGGCGGGATTTTGAAATGTCAAACCACAAAAATGATAATGCATAATGCAATTTATCCTTTTTATAGCTATTTTAAAATATTTATTACCTAAACGCTCAAAACGCCCCATAACGGTTATGGCATAACCTGTTCCACTTGGGTTTGCGATTGTAACGCTCACGAGCAAGTGGAACGGTAAAAATCGCGGTCGTGAACGTGGTCGTTGCGATCGTCAAATGGAACGCACTGTTATCACTGGTTATCATTGATGTCATATATGACATGTTATTTGTTATGACCTGTGGTTATGACACATAGGTAACCTTTCATTAGCCTTTTTATGTAAAAATATGTTTTTAAGACACACGTAAGAATAAATTGATAGCAAAAGATGTGGTCGTTAATACTTTTATTTATCCTGTCTTTAGTGGCTTATTTTGTAACTGATGAACTTATACCAAAATTGAAAGATCTATTTATAAAAGCCGGTTTATTTGGGATCGATCTGTGTAAAACTGATAAGAAAAAAATGTAAGTTTCACGATTATTACACGTCATTTTGCCTTATTAACTATTTTTACATTGAATAATTGGATATTCGCTTTACAGTCCAGAAGCAACGGGAGTCATATCAGGATGTGTTTTCTTAGTAATAAGTTTTCTATTTATTCCAATAATTTTTGGACATAGTTTGATGGATACACTCCATTTTCCGCACAACGAAGTAAGTTTGAAAATGGCCTTTAAATAATAAGAAAATAATGGAAGTACCTATTTTTATATTATTATTTTATGTTACAATGTATGCTCTATTATTAACAAAACTAATATTCAGTTTGCAGAGTTATTAGCTGGACTACTGTCAATATGCTGCATGTTGTTGTTGGGATTTGCTGATGATGTGTTGGACTTGCGGTGGAGGTATAAATTGCTGCTTCCAACAGTTGCTTCACTGCCCCTTCTGGTAGTTTACTATGTCAACTTTAACTCAACGACTTTTATTGTACCTATACCATTACGGCACTGGTTGGGCTTATCCATTAATATTGGTATGTGTTCCATTTCAATATAAAGTAATTTTCATAGATAAGTAAGCTATTATATGAATAAGTTTTTTGTATTTCACATCAGTAGCTCCATTACCAAATTACACTAGTGGTAGGTCTTATAAATGAGAGGCTGCCTAGGAGGGTACCACTGCGATGTCTATTTCTTCCGCCAAACAATGACAGTGTCAATGCACTGTTGTGTTCCGGTTTGAAGGATATTGTAACCTGATTAACTACTGGCCATATTGAGACATGTCTCAGGATGGAGAGCTCATTAGAATGTCAAGCATTGCTTTCTAATTCATGGTTGTTGTTTAGTTTTGCTATTGTCCATGAGTAGTTCTATTTCTTACCATCAGGCCATGTGCATGTTAATATTAAGTACCATTAACTGGAATCAAAAATACAAAAAAAAAAATAACTTAATTGCAAACACATAAGCTGATCACTTAAGAATTTTAAAAAGTGAAAATTTATCAAAATTAAGTCTAAGCAATAAGATGTAATATGGTAGAATTTACAATAAATCAAATTTTAATTTCAGGACCCCTATATTACATATACATGGGAATGTTGGCAGTATTCTGTACAAATGCAATAAATATTTTGGCAGGCATAAATGGACTTGAAGTTGGCCAATCTGTGATAATCGCCCTATCCATTGTGGTATTCAATATAATTGAACTACAAGGAGACCAATATAAAGCTCATACATTTTCTTTGCAAATTATGATACCATACCTTACCACAACACTAGCATTATTAAAGCATAATTGGTAAGTTTACTACATTTTAATTTATGTATGACTTAAATGCTTCGGCACTCATGTCGGTAAATGCAGGAGTTTCTCAGGGCTTGGTGCTGTCGCCCACCTTGTTTATTCTGCATATCAATGACATGTTGTCGCTAGGCAAGATTCATTGCTATAAAGATGACAGCACGGTTCATGGGCGATACCACTATGCGCCTCCGGGTTGCCGTGTCGACACTATTACGGGACGTCAAGATTCTTTCATTGAGCTTAATCAGATCTTGGATCTTATTTCTACATGGGGTTCCAGGAATATAGTTGGATTCAATGCCAGGAAAATTCGGATGTGTGCGTTCACATGCACGAAATCCCTTTTCTCTCCCCTCCCCACTCGTCATGGTGCTCCCCTCTCAATACGGAATGACCTGAGTATCCTTGGTGTGGATATCCGCTGTGAACTTACTCCGAGGAATCACATCGCTTATCTGCCACATCACGCAGGGTTGGAATACTGAACAGGGTGCGTCGGTTTTTACGCCCGGTCGAGTTTATCGTTTGTATAAAGCGCAGGTCCGGTCGGGTATGGAATACTGCTCGCACCTCTGAGATAGATCCGCCCAGTGCCTACTCGATGCCTTGGATGGATTACAGCGGCGAGTCATCCGCATTGTGAATTATGCAGACATTACGAGCAATTTAGAGTCACTATAACTGCCGAGGGATGTCGCCTTATTAAGCGTGTTGCACCGTGTGTATCACGGTGCATGCTCTGAATAATTGTTGAACTTGGTCCTCGTCTTCGTTAAACTTGGTCCTACGTCAGGCTGTGGAATTGTTTGCCGTCACGCGTGTTCTCTCCTTCTTATAATCTTTTTATAATACGACTGCCGTCTGATGCCAATCAAGACACATGTTATTTGCGTACAAAATCTTGCATATACCTACCTAAGATCGACGTATTGCCCCGACGACCTACCGCCCCTTTTCATTCCACCATTCCCACTTTGCTCAATCCCGTCCCGTCCCGTCTGTTCCGTCACTTCCCGTTCCGTCCCATTTTTTCTCGTCATGTATACTATCCCGTACCTTTACATTCGGTCCCAGGGGCGTCGCCAGCCGATGACCTAGGGAGGGGCAAATATTATGAGGAATGAGAAAAATGTGATTGCAACTTACACAATTTTGACGGCGGCCCCAGACGGTCAATATTATTGTACAATAGTATGATATATGCAAAAAAATACCGTATAGTAGGCAAACCAAGTCAACGATTTTGGTTGCTTTACATTTGTCAATTTTTAAATCTCTAGGGGGCGGGGGGCAGCTGCTCCTACCTGCCCCCACTTGGCGACGCCCTTGTTCCGTCTTATCCCTTCAAATTGATTCTCTCAGCTATCCAGATCCTATCATGTCCCTCGTCCTAACTCCATTCTAGCCCACATCTTCACATCTAAACAGTGCCTTATGAATAATTGAAGTCAAACACTTCAGTGATTTTAAGTTTCATTATAATATTTGATCCTTATTTTACCTCTATAGTGAAGTTATTCCAAATTTTCGCACGCCCACGTTTTCCTTTGTAATAAAGAGAGAATTTTCGAACCAATCATTCCTGATATTAGCGGGCACAAACAAACAAACGAAAAGCTTCAGTTTTATATATTAGTTGCTATGCTACTATCCTATGTAGATTGCTATGTTATTCAATAACATAGTCATTTGAATTCTCTGCTTAGCTGTGGTATTATTTAATTACTAACTCATGTGTTTTTGTTGACAGGTATCCTTCCAAGGTATTTGTGGGCGACACATTTTGCTATGTATCTGGAATGACATTTGCAGTTGTTGGTATTTTAAGTCACTTTAGCAAAACTGTTTTGTTATTCTTTATACCACAAATTTTGAACTTTCTGTATTCAGTGCCCCAATTATTTCATTTGGTTCCATGTCCACGACACAGACTCCCTAAATATAGTGGAGAGACTGATTTACTTGAGGCAAGTCGGACAATTATTGAAAAAAATAAGTTGAATACTTTAACTAAAATTATTGTGCAAGTTTGCACTATGCTACGTGTAATTGATGTCAAAGAAGATAGCGAAAGTATAATTATAAATAATATGACATTGATAAACTTATTTTTAATCAAATTTGGCCCAATGTCAGAGTTAACATTGACTATAAAAATCTTGATATTTCAAGTAATGTGTAGCTGCATAGCTTTTATTATAAGGTATCCATTAGCTTCGTATTTTTATGATAGCTAGCATTAAGGTATATTACAATAAAGTATTTTACTGATCGTTTGTTCGTTTTTTTATTGACTGTTGAAATAATTTGTCGCTATGTTATAGGGCTCGGATATTACCTTGCTTTTACAATTCAAGAGCTTAGTGAATGTTTGATTAAAAGAATATACCATTAAAAACAAAACTAGTAAAAAAACAGTATTTCTGCCCAGTTTTTCTAACGTAAAAAGTTATGTTAATCCATGTAATATCAAGCAATGTTGGACCCAGGGGAGACGTCATGGGGTTCATGTGCTCCGGACTCGTCATGTGGCATGCATTTTAATCACACCGCCGACTATTGAGGCTCAGCGAGTCTCCAGGAAGAAGTAGTAGAAGCAGTAGCAAGGTTTCCTCACACAATGTTTTCTTTCACCATGATAATGCGTTGTGATTAACTATCAATGGTCACTAGAATCTGGAAAGTCAGAGGTGTGAGTCCTGGGATTGGAACATGCGACCACTGTAAACATGTTGGTTTGTTACCAATAAGCGATCACGCACATCTTTATTTGAAACAGTAGTGTTAACTGGTACCAAAGTACAGCGACAACTGGTGACATAATTTATTATTGTTTATATCGTTAGGATATGTTAATTATTTGATAATTATTATGCATAAAGGCATAAATAATCATAATCAGGCATAATTTTTAAAACCCGTTGTGCGTCATGTAATAAGCAAGTTATAAATATAAAAACATAAAAGTTGGCGGCAGGAGTAATAGAAAAGGATGCAATATGCACGACGCTCAGAACAATGAATAGGAGTTATTGTTCTGAGGTCGCTACTGCACTATTCAGTCATCACGCACTAAAACGGCGAAGGAAAATGTCGTGAGGAAACCTGCATACAATTTCTTTGGTATGTAAAGTCCGTCAACCCGCATTAGGTCAGAGTAGTGGAGTATAATTATGGCCTTAAGAAGGGTCTTAATCAACCTCTCGATTGTAAATCAGACCCGTGCACTTCAGTGGGTCGTATATGGGTTGAAACAGAAGTGAATTGAAGCATACCTTAACAACTTCATACAAAACAACTATATTTTTGAATCAAAAGGTTAAACATAAGCTAGTGTCCCTAAGATTCTCGCCATCCCGAGCCCCGAAGCTCGGTGCCATTTCTTTGTGTGCCATTGTTGATCCTGAGGCCTGGCTGACGCGATATCCAATGGGTGTAGGCCCGAAAATCACTACAAGTAGTTTGAATTGTAATTGAAATGCAGGCTTTGAGCATTGATGTTATAGTATCCTTTTGAAAGTATACCCAAACCACGTTTATACTCAAATGGAGTAACATTTTTCTCGTTGGTGTATTCGAGTAGCTATAGATACATAATATTCCATTCCATTTAACTTTAGAGACTATTTTATACTGGTGGAAGCTCTCTCATATGTGAGAGACAATCTGGGTAGGTACCACCGAAATGTCTATTTCTCTCGTGAAACGGCAGTGTAAATGCACTGTTGTATTTCGCATTGAAGAACATTGTAGCCAGAGTAACTACTGGACATATTGAGACTTAACATCTTATGTCTCAGATTGGCGAGCGCAGTGGAATTTTGCTACTGTTTATGAGCGGTCGTATCGCTTACCATCAGGCGAACGGCTTGCTCGTCTCGCCATTCATTACACAAATTAATTTAAAAAAATATTTTATTTTTATCATATAAATAAAAGTATTCTTTAAGTGGGCAATAAATTATAATGCGCCACGTCCACGAAAATATTCAACTTGTATGTTTCTTTTAATGAGTTTTGGAGATTACGATTTATCTACTAATTGAACAAGTACTTCGAAAATATCAAGGTGTTATGACAACAGATATTATCTTTATTGGATCAAGTTCAGTAAGAGCGGTATCCTTAAGGTATTTTCAAGTCATGTAAAAAAGCATACCTAAGTAATAATAACGGCTTTATTCATAGACAGTTTTAAAACCAATTTTAGGAACCATCCGCGGTTTTTTACATTGCAAATATAAGACATAGAAAGTAACTATAGAGCCACGCTGTTGTCACGCCCTGTTGCCTTGCTACGCCAATGGTGGTGAGATTGCCGGATGCCCAACACCCCTTTCCTCTTCCCATCCTTGTTCTTTCCCACTCCATTCCCGTTTCGGTGGGCCAGCAACACATCTATGATCCAAGTGCTGTAGACGAGCATGGGCAGTAGGATTAACGTACCATCAGGTGACTTGTTTGGTCGTTATAAAAACCTACTATTGAGACTTATGATCTTTTTAAGAACTTACACAATGTGTGACTTTGTGCTACAGGCTTAGGTAGATAGATGGCTATGTTGAAGATCTTTATGAGTGATACATAAATGACAGAAAATAATACCACAGAGAAATATGGCTTTATTCCACTAAAAACATAACATGAAGTTTAAAGTATATAGAGTACAATAATAGAGTATGAGCCGAAGTGGCCAGTAATATATATCATTCACCCTCCCCTAAGATGTAATCCTTAAAGTGCTTGGGTGGACGTTTGAGGCGAGCGGAACGCCGGACATCACCTCTCTGATCTTCAACCATAGGTTCAGGAGTTCCATAATTACTCATTATAGTAGGGTCAGGAAGGTTAACATCAGACGTTGATGGTGTTGCAGTTTCATTGACCATAGTCAGGAGATTCAGTATTATTAGTAACAATTTGCTCAAAATCATTATCATCTGAAGATGGTAGTGGTGCTAGATGCCTGTTTGATATTGTTCCTTCTCTTCCATCTGAGTATCTGACATAAGAGTAATTTGGATTACTTTGTAGCAGTTCACCTTCTTCAACAACAGGATCAAATTTTGTATTCCTAGCATTTTTTTAAATTAAGATTGGCCCTGGATTGATCAACCACGCAGGCAGAGATATTCCGTTTGGGCTTCTTCTTGAATGACTAAACATTCGTTAATGTGGTGTCATGTTGGTAGTCGTACACAACAGTGACCTAATCGAATGTAACGCTAATGGTAAAACTCTTTCCTATTCTGTAATATCTAAACATTTGTTTCTCAGGCTTAGTTGAATAGTCTTCCATAATGTTCCACTTGACCATTTCCTTGAGGGTTATAAGGCGTCGTTCTACTACAGGCTATGCCTAGTGAAACGAGATACTTTGTAAGTTCTTGCGACATAAACGAAGTTCCTCTATCTGAGTGTATATAGGCTGGTGTTCCGAATATGAAAAAAACTTCATTAAGGCATTTAATAACAGTGCTTGCAGTCATATCTTTACAGGCAAAGACGAAAGAAAAGCGACTTAATTCATCGATTATCGACAATATATATTTGTTCTGCGTTTTAGATGGTAATGGTCCTTTGAAATCAATGTTAAGTCTTTCAAAGCATGCTGTCGCTTTAATAAGCTGTCCATTTGACTGCGCGAATCTCGGTTTGATTTCAGAGCATACTCGACAATTAGCTGTCATTTGACGGATGTCGTTAATTGAATACGGAAGATTCTTTGATCGTACCCAGTGATTCATTCGTATTATTCCTGGGTGACATAAATTTTCATGAAAATGTTTAAGATTGCTTATGTCCATATGTGCGCACACTCGAGACAAAGCGTCGGCAGCTTTGTTCTCCTTGCCCGGACGATAAATTATATCATACATATAACAGGATAATTCTAATTTCCAACGCTCAATTTTTTCATTTTTTATTTTACTTGAGTGCTTGCTAAACATGAAAGACACCGATTTTTGGTCTGTTATAAGTATAAAGTGTCGTGATCTAAGATAATGGTGCCATTTACGAAGAGATTCAACAATAGCAGCAGCTTCCTTTTCAATCGAAGACTGTCGTCTTTCTGAGTCAGTTAAAGTGCGAGAAAAAAATGCAACTGGTTGGCCTTTTTGTGTTAAAGTAGCCGCTAGCGCGTTTTCAGACGCATCTGTTTCTACAACAAATGTAGCACTCTCGTCAATGGCGAATAAAGTTGCCTTAGCTATATCTTTTTTTAGTCCATTAAATATAGTTTTAGTCAGATTTCCGGGCATTGTGTAGTAGACGACCACAATCAAAGGCAAGGTATTGGGTTGATACGCGAGCTACGTCTTACTCAAATCATGTAATTGTTTTGCTACGTGTGAATAACATGCGCATAGTGTCAGGGAGCAATTTATGTAGATACCTACATGTATGATGTACAATCAGGCCCGGATCTAGGGGGGGGCAAGTCGGGGTGCGTGCCCCGGGCGGCACGATCAGGGGGCGGCATATTGAATCTTCGGAGACAACTACAAAACTCATCAATAACGTAACACCACTTATACTTGTTTTTTCGCCGTGCGCGAATTAGTGATTATGCGATAGAGGCGCGTGAAAAAGAGATGAAAACTTAATACTTGGAATGTATAATAATTTATCCATCTCAACAATTACGTTTAGTTTCTAATATCCAATTTGTGTTTAGTAGTTAGTTTTAGTTGATTAACCATCGAACGTCTTTTATGTGGTACAGGCAGTGGCGAATTTACTAGTAAGCTGAGTAGGCTGGAGCCTAGGGCGGCAAATTTAAAGGGGCGGCAAATCTGGGCCAATTTTTTTTGTTTTGATTTACTGAAATAATAAAAGGCAATATTTTACACACTGAAATAAATGGGGTTTGAATATTAAGAATAGTTAAAATATTTCAGTAATATGTTCCCACGTTTCCACGTTGACAATTTAATAATAAACACTTTATTAAATATTTATACTTGGATCTTCTTCTTCTTCTTTTACCTGACGTTATCCCGGCCGGTGCCAGGGTCCGCCTTCCGGCAAATTCTCCTCCATTTCGCCCGATCTTCGGCATCCTCAATAGTAAGGCCATTGACCCTCATATCTTCCTTGATGACATCGAGCCAGCGCTTCTTTGGTCTACCCCGCGGTTGAGGCCCGGGAATTGAGGCTCAGGCACACATTACCGACGCACTCCTGCGGTTTCCTTAGGACCTGACCATACCATCTCAAGCAGGATTCCTGGAGTTTATCAGCCACATCGCGGACACCAAGACTGCCACGGATGTGCTCGTTACGGATTTTGTCCAAACGCGTAACGTTGCACATCCACCGCAGCATCTTCATCTCCGCGACGTGGACCTCCTGGACGTGCCGCTTGAGGGCAGGCCACGTCTCAGACCCATACAGGAGCACCGGCCGCACGATGCTTTTATAGGTGAGACCCTTGAGCCTCATCGGCATCCTGCGGTCGCAGAGTATGCCCGAGATCTCCCTCCACTTAACCCAAGCAGCGCTTATACGGGCTTTGACGTCAAGGGCGATGTCACCGGACTCATGCAGTATGGATCCAAGGTACTTGAACTTGTCCGTCTTCACGGCCAGTTCGTTCCCCATCACGATGCTTTGGGGGTCCGTACTCCCGCAAGCCATGTACTCGGTCTTCGCCACATTTAACTTCAGACCACCGCTCTCAAGCGTTCCTTCCACCGGTTGACCTTGCGCTTCAAAAGTCGTCGGTCCTCCTCCACCAGTGCAATGTCATCGGCATACATCCAACAACCAGGGCGCAGGGTCCTGGATGTGAGACGTAATGGCATCGAGCACAATACTGAAGAGGAATGGACTCAGCGCCGAGCCTTGGTGCACACCGACATCAATGGGGAAAGGATTCGTATCGCCAACGGCGGTCCGAACGAAGGACTCAGATCGGAGGTACATGTCTCTGATAATGTCCACATAGGCTTCCGGTATCCCTTTCATCCTCATCGCCCACCAGATTGCCTGTCGCGGCACACAGTTGAAGGCCTTCAGCAGGTCCAAGAAAGCCATGTGCAGTGGCGTCTTCTTCGTTCTGTATGCCTCGCCAAGCATCCTGAGTGCAAATATCGGGTCGGTAGTACCACTGCCAGGACGGAAGCCGTATTGACACTCAGAGATAGTACACTCTTGGCGGAGCCTGGACTCGATGACGCGTTCGAAAAGCTTCATGGTATGACTCATGACCTTAATGCCACGATAATTACCGGATTCCTGAACACAGCTTTTGCCCTTGTACACGGGAGTTATCACACTCAACCGCCATGAGTCAGGCATGTTTTTGGTATTTAGGATGCTGTTAAATAACGCAGCAAGAAGCTCCACACCGTGAAGCCCCAACGACTTCCACGCCTCTATCGGAATATAGTCAGGCCCTACCGCTTTCCGGTTCTTCATGCGACGAAGACTATAGAGAACTTCTTCAGGTGCAACAGGTGCAACAAGACCTTGTTTCGGGGGCAATTCGGGGTAGGACACTCCCAAGTAAATATCTATACTGGGATATTATAAAATATTCCAATAGTGATACTTTATAAAAAAATCTTGCTTAAATGTGAAAAAACAGCTATTAACATTGATTATAGTCTTTAGACTTCCTTGCTAAAAATATAGTTTTTTTTTCAAATTGGTTATTTATTGTTTACACGCACCCCGTGGTCAAGGCGTGGCAAAATTCCTTCACGGTTTCCTTTGCCTGGCGTAAGAGGCGATTAATAGGGGTCATTGGGGTCGCTGGCACACTCTAAGATGTGCGGCAGAACTCGTAGCTTCATAGCGGACGCCCACGGTTAGGGCGTCCGTTGCAGAGAAAATCTACGCCTACCTAAGTTGTGAGGAGCCATATTAGGAAGTGCGTCGGGTGGCACGGCGAGTCAACTAGGTGTTACTCGCTCATCCGCATCGCCTATTGTCCATAATACATCCAACCTGGCTGCAAAATCTATGCGGTACGGACAATAATTGTCCCCGTGCGTCAGATTGGAAGGCTGGAGACCTCGACATGCACCTTATGATCTCCCCGTAGATATCGATTAAAAAAAAGGTATTGTATTCACTCCGTTTTTAGGAAATTGAGTTTGAATCAGACCTGGAAGTTTTGAGGCCTGACAAGGCTATCCTTATAATATCCGTCATAATATCTGTGCCGCTGTACGTATGTATAATGTATATAAATGTATGTGTATGATGTCCTACCACGAGGTCTATTTCAGTCTACTCTGCCCTATTAACCATAAGACGTTCTATGGAGTCGTTAATTCGTCGTGAGAAATTACCGAATATTCGAAGTATATGGGGCCGTACTATCTCGGAAAGACGCTACTTGATGCCGAGTTCTTGAAACGTTTGTGTGGAATTCGGACCTGATATTCCAAGCATTCCAACACCTCATCTCTAGGGAATCTACATTTTTCTTCTCCCGTAACGTCCATGTTTCAGCGACATACAGAAATACGAGAAAGTGCTCGGACAAGCCTGATCTTTAGTAGCTTTTGTAGTAGTACGATTCCTCCATATTTTCCTGAGTTTCTCCATTGCCCCTCTAGCCATCGCCATACATCGTTTTATCTCAATGATACAACCACCATTGATATTTTTAAACAGCCCAGGATAAATGTACAACTGAACCAGTCTTGGAGGAGCCCAGCGACAGTTTGTGATGTGTATTGAAATCCCCCAAGACCATTTCAGCCGACGGGAACTGCGTCCGCCCGTCATCAGCCACATGGCTGAGATACCTAAACAGCCGCGTCGTCTCATCTTCCCCGTTGTGAGACCTGTAAAGGCACACGTCGATGCGGCTCAGGCAACCAAGATTCACGTGCAAACACAAAGCGGAGAAAGACCCTCCATGCAGCTTAAACGGTGACAGTAGATGTCCAACCGAATATACATACAAGCATACCCCGACTTTAGGCTTGAAGCTTTCTTCAAGCGAATAACCGGGGTACAGCAGGTAGGAATATTCGGCCGGACAACGAATCCGCGTCTCCATCAAGAAGAGCAAAGCAGACTAGGCCGTCTCGAAATGGTGGTGGACGGCATTAAGGTCGTTTGGAGTTCGCGGATGTTGGTGAACTCCATAGTGAACGCGATGGTGGGGTTATGCACCGCTGAAAGACCTGCTTTGTTGAATTGCGCTGTCATGAAGTTGAAGGGATAGGTTTGATGAAGAGGCATCGAGAAGCCAAAGTCCGGGCATTAAGTAGGCCGAATGGGCACCGGCATGAAAGGGTCGGCATGTCGCAAAATGTCGGCCACATCCGGTCACCAACTGGCACGACGTACCCGCCCAAGATTATGTGCGACATGGTGAGGCAGCCCCTCGTGGTGGTTAGCCACGATTGGGCTCTTGTACTGTACTGTCTCTTTGGCCGGCGGTTCAACACTCCTCCCTTTGAGAGCGATCAAAAATACATACAAAATCACTATCAGATCACTATTACGGTCTTTACGCCCCGTGGACGGTGATCGCTACCCAGACGGACACTTAAGTCCTACCACCAAGAACTGTGTCACTCATTTGGCACTACCCAGGGGTTACGTGTAGGAAAACTAGAGTCAA
Source organism: Hyles euphorbiae (assembly GCA_023078785.2). Classification (NCBI taxonomy): domain Eukaryota; kingdom Metazoa; phylum Arthropoda; class Insecta; order Lepidoptera; family Sphingidae; genus Hyles; species Hyles euphorbiae. Next base: position 8,699,254 of record CM041040.1, read on the forward strand.
AGCTTACAGACGTGTGTGACGTTAACCCTCAAAAGTGACGCTAATATAAAGCGTGTAAAAATGCTTAACATGGTGGTAAAAAAAAAATTACGTTCTTTCCCGATGTCCTGTGTTGAGTGGGCGTCTAATTGCTAAAAATGATGATGATGATTAAGATAAAAATATAGGCAAGGGGGGGCGGCATTTTTCAGTTTTTGCCCCGCCTCGAAAAAAACCTAGATCCGGCGCTGTGTACAATGTACATATATGAGAATGTCGACAAAAAATTGTTTATAATTCAATTAATTTACTACATTTGGCCTGTTCCTCGAGGATCCAGTAGCTACTCAATAATATCCTACACAAATATATCAAGGTAGCCAAGGAGCCAAGGAGCGTGAAGGGCCAAGCGTGGCACGCGTCCCACGTTTTGCCAGCTAAATTTTTTTTTAAATTCGGTGCATGAGATTAAAGTAATCGTAATTTTGAGTTCCCAGTGGAGCACCTATAGCAGAATAGAGTGATACTATTTGTTTTTAACCGACTTCAAAAAAAGGAGGAGGTTCTTAATTCGACTGTATGTTTTTAGTTATAACAAATTGCTGCTTCCGCTTTTTCTAGCAGGGGGGTCACTCTATAAAAACGATATGAACTTCGAATGTCCTGACGCTGTAAAACTTCACTAATGTGCCTACATACTCCACAAAATGTTGGATTCCTCCATCGTACGTCACAACCATGGATTAAATTCGGAGAAAATGATAAGTAGACATAGAAGAGAATAGTATTGATTATTAGACGTGGAAATCTTATATCTTACTCCGGACGTAGAACATCCGAACATTCGAAGTTCGTATCGTCTTTATAGACTAACCCTCTAGCATATAAATAACACATCAAAAACCGACGCGTCTTGGGAGGCTCTCGAAGACATTGGCCATTTTTGGTTTCTGTCGTATAAAATAGAAGCGCTGCTCAATCAGACCGGTGGCTTCGATCGTGGCCTTATGCTCAAAGACTTCAGGGGAGTTTCTCAACAGGTGGGCATGAAAATAAACATGGGCAAGACAAAGATCATGTCGAATGCCCACCTCGATTGCAGTTCAAAACTCCTCTCGAAATTATTGATGGATGTGTATATTTGGGACTAGTAGCCTGGTTAGGCAGCTCCAACTTCGAGGGAGCGGTTAACTGTAGAATCCAACTTGTTTGGGAAACTACATCAAGTCTTCTCTTCATATATTCCTCAGTGCTTAAAGACGGAAGTCTTTGACTGTTTTGTGTTAATTTAGGGCACCGAAACATGGCCTCTCACTACATATGGTAGGCCGCTAACGAACGCTCAGTGTCATTCGTTCACTCTACAAATGTCTGCGATAGCTAAGTACAATAGTTCTGTCGCGAGACGACTCGCGAACTTAGAAACTGTGACCAGGTGCGCGTAGTTGCGCCAAACTATTTACCTGATGATAATTGATTACCCCTGCCAATGAGCACTCAGAAAACTTTGATCGTTGTTGCGTTACCAGCTAATTGGAAGAAAAAAGGGAGGATACAGCACGGGAAACGGAAATGGGTACTAAACTCGATCAATCTGGCCTATTCCAAATGTATTCCAAGGTAGGTATAGATAGCGCGCGAGTTGAATGCAGAGCTTAGGAATGCGGTAGTGCTGTGACCTAATTATTTATGACTACAATAAGTATGTCGATAAATTTTAACATTGTTTTAACTTTAATTTCACACTAGATTAACATAATTTAAAACAACTAGGTAAACATTATCACACATTTTTAATAAGTGATAATTTTATACATCAAAATAAAATAAAACAAATTATATATATCAAAAAAATATTGTCAGATTCAGAAATTGCAAAAATGCATTGTTTAAAGAAAATACCAAACTGATGTTTTGCCTTTCTTCAACACACATATCTAAGATCTTTTTCGCCATTTCTCGTGTTTGGCGATGAACGAAAACTCGGTTTGTTTTCGTTATAGAACTTGATGGAATCTGATCAGTCATTATGAATGATTAAAAACAATAAAACTAATAACACGGATTGCAAATTGATTATTAACGCGATAACAGGGTAAGCGTAAAATTAGCTAGGACAGCACATCACTAAATTGCAGGCGTGCGAGGTGAGGCGTGCGGACGGCGGGGGGAAACGCTCCCGCTCCGCACCTCAGGCCCCGACTGCATTCAACTCGCGCGCTATCTATAGGTACCTAAATCCTTCTAAGCCCGGCCTCATACATCGGGAATAGCGAACTGAATTCATATTATTAATTCAGAAAGCCCGGAATACAATACAATATCATTATCAATATGCTCCATATACATTCTGATTTTTTCAGATTATGAATTTCCCAGATTGATTGATTGATAGGTGCGTGGTGGCCTGTTGGTAAACGGACTAGACGCGGCTGCCACCATGTTCACGGTGGTCGCGGGTTCGAATCCCAGAGCACACCTCTGACTTTTCGGAGTCATGTGTGTACTGATAATCAATCACCACGCACTAAAACGGTGAAGGAAAACATCGTGAGGAAACCTGCATACCATAGCGATTTATAAAAAAAACTATGGTATGTAAGTCCGCCAACCCGCACTAGGCCAGCGTGGTGGACTATATGGCCTAACCAC